>CM052442.1:106193417-106238146 GCA_028533085.1 Varecia variegata | reverse complement strand
ATTTTTAGTAGAGACGAGGTCTCGCTCTTGCTCAGGCTGGTCTCGAACTCCTGACCTCGAGCGATCCACCCGCCTCGGCCTCCCAGAGTGCTAGGATTACAGGCGTGAGCCACAAAATTCATTTTTAAAAAACCTGCCACCAGTTCCCAGGTATTTAATTTGATTAACATCCCCATTTTTAACTGCATAGCAACAGCATCAAGAGATCACCAAGGTTACTTAATTCCCCAAAGCACTGAAAGCTTTGAAGTCAACACTCTGAAATGTGCTAGGAGACCAAGACTCAGGGATAATGGGCTCCCTGGGGCTCAATGAGCGTCTCCCTGGGGACCCAGGGTGCTGCTCCTCCTCCAGCGCAAGAGTCAACAAGAGCTACGGCCCTGGTCCTGGGTGATCACTGCTCAAGTAACCACAGTAAAAACTTACTTGGGAAATGGGTGTGTTATGACCAGGAAACATGGCCCTTCTCTAAATAATAGTACTTTTCTTTCTTTCTTTTTTTTTTTTTATTTTTGCCACAGCTAATGCCACTGTAATAATAGTACTTTTCAATCGATAAGCCTTCTCCTACTCTTAAAACCACCAACTTCTCCCTCAAGATCCGCCTCTATTATGCTGCCATATCCTAAACTGCAAAGGCACTCCAGAGTCAATATTCCGGTTCAGGCTCCTGTTGAACTCAATCTGTCAGTGGGGTTCTCGGCTTGAGCTGCTGTCCCAAACCAGAGGCCCTCACTGGCCCCCCAAATAGAGTCCCCAGCAGAGCACACACAGGCCTCCCCACCCATCTTTCTTCTCCAGGCTGGCCTTGCCTGCACCCTCACACCCACTGCTGTCTATGCTCAGGCTGCACCTTCCAGCCCTCTGCTCATCTAGAACTTCACATTAACACGAGTCACTTCCACCATGAAGCCACCAATCAACTAGCCTTCCCTGTCACCAGACAGATTTTCACGTGCATATTTGAAATAGCCAATCCCTTTTCTTTCCCCTCATAAAAATTATTTGACTGATACATTTCAGATACCATAAAATTCACCCAAAGTATACAATTCAGCAGTTTTTAATATATTCAGATCTATGCAACCATCACTACCATCTAATTCCAGATCTATTTTCTGCCTTTATGAATTTGCCTATTCTGAGCATGTCCTATAGATGGAATCATGGTTCACCCATGTGGCAGCATGTGTACTTCATGCTGTTATGACCATGGGTACAAATTTCTATGCACATGTACAGTTTGAATTGCTTGGCAATACGGTAATAACCAACCTTTTAAAACCCAGTGTAGCCTGACTTTAATTCCCTTTGCAGTTTCTGATTCTTCCTTCCGTAGAACACTTTCAAAATGCCTAATTACATCTTCTACATCCTGCCTCACCACGAGGTAGCCTAACAATCCTTCTGTTGTGAATCTCTCTGCCCATTTCTCATCCTGGAAAGTCTATAGCAAAGAACTGGCCAAGAGGACTGCAGGCCAACCCGGTACAAGTTCAAGTGAAATTGTACTGAAGTTTTCTGTTCAGTATAATTGAAATCCAAAATCTCAGCCGTAATCACCGAAACACTTACGGGGAAGTTGTTGTGGACGCTCAGGAGGGAAAAAATCTCCCTTTGGTAAGGCCCTCTCATCCTGAAAGAGAAAGAAAATGGAGTAAATCTCAGCACCCAATGCAGCACTGTTTGTAATAGCAAAGGGTGGAAATGACCCCCACCAACAAAGTCCCGTTAAATCAATTACAGTACATGTGTGCCAAGGAATAACACGCGAGGTGGAAAGGCATTTGGGAACGTGCTTGCTACCTTCTGTGGCAAGGGGTGGGATGAGACTACACATGCACATTATCGTGGGACACAGTAGGGACCTGAGCAAGAAGTATGAGTGGGACTCTCCCACTATCTTTTCATGCTTTTTGACTTTGGAGTCACATGAATCCATTTATCTATTCAAAGCACTGAACTGAATATTTAAAGTAATTAAAAAACTGCTTTATGGTTCCTTTTATCTTCCTCCTGAATTTGAGTCCCAACTAGACTGCCCTCAGCAAGTTTCAGTCATGTTTGTATTAACTATTAATCTTTGGCACGGCTACAGCAGGGCTTACGTTTATTAAGACTGAATGCTTCAATAGACCTTTAAAAGCTGTCTGAATGGAAGACTTAATTATGTTCACAACAGATTTAATGCTAACTAAATGTTATACTGTAATACTCTGAAAACTGGAAACTCACGTATATAACCACTCTTTGAAACAGATCACCTGCTCAAGGATACTCAACAGACTTCCTGAACACGCCACTAACAGCCAACTGTGCAAAGAGAAAAATATCTAAAGAAGCCAAGAGCTGTGTGTGCAAAAGGTTATTTCTGTCACAGATTTGCTCAATGTACCGCACCCTATTTAACTTAGACTGGTCCATAAATACTGGATATGGCCATGTGTGCACTCTTAATAATTCCAAGTTTTTGTTAGACTTATTTGGGTGTATTATGGGGAAAGAGATCCTACTGACTTACCATTTTGACGTGCATTGGTCTATCAAATAGCAGTTGGCCATTGAACATAGCTGAAAGTACAATTAAGGCTATTTCTTGCAATTCTAAAAACATACACAATAAGAAACACAAAAATAAAAAAAGAAAGAAAAATACTCCAACTGCTACCTGCCCAAGTGACGAATGTATGAGCAATTTCATTGTTTCATCATACTTTCAAGTTATCTGCCTCTACAGTAAGCATAAAAGCAGTAACTTTTCACCAACCCAGCCGCTTAAACAGTGGCATCGCAGTCTTCTGTATGTGGCCAATGGCCCAAGTGTCCTACAGTTCTCTGAAGGACATTTTCTGGGTAAGACACTCAGTGGCAGTCTTGCCTTAGGTCATGTGTGGTACTCTCCATGTGATTAAAAAAGATGTAACTCCAGGGTAAGCCTAAGGTCAGGAAGAAGTGCCTCTTCCAGAAATGATGCCTACTCAGAGAGGACCCTGTAAGGACTTACTGTGTGTGAAATAACAGGCCAGATGCAGTGGCTCACACCTGTAATCCCAGTGCTTTGGGAGGCTGAGGTGGGAGGATCGCTTGAGGCCAGAAGTTCAAGACCAGCCTGAGCAACTTAGCAAGACCCCATCTCTACAAAAAATGTAAAAATTAGCCAAGTGTAGTGATGTGCACCTGTAGTCTCAGCTACTCCGAAGGCTGAGGCAAGAGGATCCCTAGAGCCCAGGAGTTCGAGGATGCAGTGAGCTATGATGATGCCACTGCACTCCAGCCTGGGTGACAGAGTGAGACTCTGCCTCTAAGTAGAAGGAAAGGGAAAGGGAAGAAAGACAGAAGGAGCAACCCAATTTCTCTCTAGTGGTGCATTTTTTGGAGTTCCCCCCTTTGAACTCAGACTCCTCTGAAAATACTGGAAAAGATCACTTGTGGGCAGGTGCTGGTGTTCCAAACATCCCTTCCATCCACACTGTATGGAATCAATTCTACCCCAGAGAACTTTCAAATTTCACAGTAATGCATTCCCTCTAGTCACACAAAAAACATCAATACACAAAGTTACCTCTTCCTCACACAAACCTATATTACTATAGAACAGCAATTTAGGTCAGACTGGTCCCCATGAGTTGAATCCTTGCAAAAGGATACATATAGCTTGCACAGCTTCAATGGACTGTTCAAAAGTAACAGTGCCTATTCCACGACTTTTTCCATCTTTATCCTCAAGAATGTCTGCCCGGACCACCACACCAGCCATACTAAATACTTCCTTCAGTTTCTTCCAGCCAACTTTATAATCCAGCTAATTGAGAGAGAAGTAAGTAAAAACCTCAATGTAAACATCTTTTAAAAAACTTACAACATTTTTACTACACGAATGAGACATGCTTTGGTTGGAAACAAGCATTAGGAAATAACGTAACAAAAACTAATCGACTGCAGAATTTTTCAAATTGGATCATAAAGCCTAGCCTTAACTGTGCTATTTACTGTCTCTTTTCTCAGAAGGAACAAGCTTAAGTCACCTCAAACTTTTCAAATTAATAGTTATTTTCTGAACATTAAAAAAAAAAATTGTTCCCTTGCTAAGTAAGGTTTACCTTTGCCCCCCCTTCCCCTTTCTTCTAGAAATATTTCCCTCTGCAAATGGTGAAGGCATTACCATTAGCCCAGACACAAGAGGCAAGTGTCAGGGCACTGCCTCTGCCAGTACACTTTTACCTGGCACCTGAACCACACAAAACAAATCCACAGAGAATGCAGATCCCGTTACAGCTTTTGTAAACACCTGCAAACCTCAGTAAACGCAGCCCAATGGGACCACATTCAAGTTTTGACTCAGGAATGCAGTGGTCTTTCATGAACAAAGCCAACCCCAAGGCTGATTTTTAAATCAAGAGGACAACATAACAAACATTAAATTTTCCCTCGCAAATGTTGGAATTACTTCTATAATATTGACAAGGTCACTTCATAAAGTTCTGATTTTCTACTTTAGATAATGGTTCCATTTACTTACATTTGCTACAAATACTGTGCTTCCAAGTCTTCCAGCCTGTAATGCATGGATAATCTCATTTGGGATGTTAGGGTTATTTAGGATACTGGGTGGGATATTAATCATTCCTGGGCCACCTGGTCCCATACCCATCCCACCAGTCGTAGCCATCACCTTTTGCATTGCTCTCCTGGCATGTTCACCATCAGGATCCTAAAACAAGCATAAAAGTGTTACATTTAACCGACCCAGTGACACCTAAAACCATGCCTGCACAATACATGATATTCTCAAAACTGGAGATTAAAATGTTGTTTGGAAGCAGCTCTCAAATCTATTAACAAGACAGTCAAATGAACTAAACCACCAGCCTAGAAGAGTCCAGCTAAAGGAATAACAAAGGGAGAAAGGGCATGAAATTTGGTCCTGAAACCACAGCTCTCAATTGAACTAAGTAAAAAAGAAAAGGGAGAAGGGGAGGGTGACATGATTACTAATTCAATGGGGTTTTGTAATTTCTGCAAACCCCATTAATGATTTTTCCAACAGTTTGAAACATAGTTCTAGATCACCCAGATACCCCTATCCTCCAAGTCCTTCAGGTGTTTGACTCCTATGTATAAAGTCTGGACAGTGTGACAACATCTGGGCAGGTCTGTGAAGCTCTGGTATTGACTCTTCTTGAACTTTGTCCTGTCATTTACCACCATCAGCACTAAAAGAGACACCATGGACACATAAGACACCTTAAACCCTACCACACTTTCCTTTCTGACCTTCGAAAATACTGATCTTCCTCGCCAAGAGGAGGTAAGAAGAAGTCAAGAAGGGATTTAATCAATGTAATCAACGACAACAAAACCTTCTTCCTCCAGGAAGAGAAGGAAAGATATCTGATTTGGATCGGACAGGAAAGAGAATCTGAGTAATGACAAACTCACCTTAAAAAAAGAAAAAAGGTAGGCCAAGAATAGGGCTCAGACCAGGTAAAACTGTAGGTGCAGAGTCCTTCAACTGCACAAACCCAATTAAAAAAAACCATGGGATCAGTTTGAGTGTCCCTGAGACAACGAAGCCTCAGACAAATCACAGAGGACAGTCAGCAGTTACCCTGCTCAGTCTCCGCTCCAAAGTTCCTGCAGGAGTGGCTGCTGAAGGCTGTGACCAGCCCTGCTCATTAGGAACAGGCCGGCCTGCTCTGCACAGTGCAGTCAAGGACCGTTACTGTCTTTCCCTAACTCTCAACAACCACACATGGTACCCACAGCGTTAAGCGAGAGCTTACTTCTTTGACTTTCAGTGGTCTTCCACTCAGACTATGCTTGTTTAGGACTTCTGCGGCTTTTTTCATGCTCTCTTCCATCTTGAATTCAACAACGCTATAAAGAGTCAAAAGGAAATGAGTGAAACCAGTCCTACAAGTCAGAAGGCTCAAATGCCAGTAAGTAACTAGACAATACTTACGCACATCCCTTTGAGAGAAGCCACAGACCAGTCAGAAGAGCAAAGAAAGAGGAAAAAAGAAAAGAAAAAAACAGTAAATATCAATGACAGTTATAAACAAATTATGATTTACGTAACAAAGTTAATTTGTTTTAAATTAACCCTTCTATGGGAAAGCTGACAGAAGCACCTCGCCTAGCCTTCCTTATTAAAAAGCTGGGCTCCTTAATATCCCTTTTCCCTACACATTACCAGCATTGCACTGTGGTTGCTGAAGTTATAATAAGCAGACCCAAATTCAGGTTCTCCAAGAAATCACACAAACTTTAGATCTGCTTCCCTCTGTACTCAATCAATTCCTTAGCATACTCCTCCTAAATCCATCCCTTCCATAAATTGAGCTCATCCTGTTGATTATTCTAAGCCATTCTATTGCACGACAGAAAATAGTTTATGTTCTCTTTAAACTAGGCCAATTTTGAACATTCAGATTTTTAATATTTGGTTTACAATTTACTGGCACAAAGGCAACTTTTCAGAATCTTTGGTTCACACAACTTTCAAATTCAGCAAACAACCAAGAGTAACATTTTCTAGACAAGAACACACAAATTTTACATTAAATTATACCACCGCTAAAATTCCATGCATAATTCACACACAGCCAATTCCTCTGTTAACAAAGAGACAATGCTGCTGTTGGTCCCCAGTTATCCAAATTGGGCATCCAAACAGAATACCAAAAAGCTCTTTGGCCAGCCATTTGGAAAAGCGGGACTCCCGTTTGCAAATCCCCTCCCACCCCACTCGAATGTTTGGCAAAATCAAACATAGCTACTGTAACATGAGCACTCACTGCCTTCCTGATTTCATTCGATTCCACGCCACCATACAGTTACATTTTTCATGTAGTAAATCCACAGAAGAAATTCTCTCAGACACTTACCCTTGACTTTCCTTCAGCGTCCATTAAGAGCTCCACGTATGTTACCTCACCAACTACAAATCAGTTTCCAGACGACACATAAACCAAGGGAGAAAAGCCAAGAAAACAATGGGAATTTAGAACAATCATCAGCAACCTTGTATGGAGCCTCTGCCTTATAAGAAAGCCCAGAAACACTCCATATTCTCTAAACCACCGCACTAGGCATTACAGGTGTGCAGTAAAAGTAGGCGAAACACGTTAACAATATGTCCTTGATTTTCCTCCCACCGCAAACAAGCTATTTCCACAGATTTCCATATCAATTTCCGTCTGGAAGACTCATTCATGACTAGAGGCAATCCAAATCTACAGGAAAGATGTCTGCAGGATTCACTTTTTTGGGGAAGGGAGGAAAACAGTTTTACACATACCCTCTTGCTGGTGAAAGTAGCTACAGAGCACACATGCTGCAATGCCATTGCACTGAGCTCACATGCTATAAATACAAGGAAGCCTGTGTGTGTACATACAAGCTCAAAGGCACACACACACGGCCACAGGGCCAACTTTACGAGTGTGCAACCTGTGCAATCACACAGAGCCCCGGGCTCAGGAGGGCCCCAAGCTTGGTTTTAATACCGTTATTGCCGTAGTGAAATATCTTAATTTTTAACAAGAGGCACCCCGTTTTCATTTTGCACTGAGCCCCACAAATTCTGTAACTGGTCCTGCACACAGCACTGGGCTCCACGAGTGTTAGAAGCAGAATGTTTGAATATAAGATCACAAAACCAGAGCACCATCTGGATTCTCTTCAGTGAATTAGGGCAGGCTTTATTCTTGCTGCTTTCCAAACCTCCCCATAAAAGGACTTAAATTCAAATTTAGGGCTCAGTTTTTGCATCTAAACAGTTAAACAGACTCACATGATTCTAACCTACACAAAGGGGGAAAAAAACAAAGCATTTCAAAAGTTTCTGCAGATTTTCCTCAAGGTTTGGATTGCCAATTCATGACCACCATGACCAGATGTTAGAATCCATCAAGACAACCACCAAAATGGCTGCTGAACTTGAAGATGGCACACACACAAAGCAGAAATGTAAAGCCTTGACTTAGAGGAAACTATCTCTAAGCAGGCTCAACACAGGGCTTTTGTTCTCAGGAATAGCTTTTTTCCCTTGAAAGATTGTTTTTATGATGTTAAATCCTTCTCCAATTCAGTTTTCAAGTTTGGTTTAGCAGTAAAAGGGTAAAAATAACACACTTAATGGCCTCCACAAGTCCTGCCTATTCCAACTCCTTTGTTCAAAGGTCATTAAAATTATTATGAGGATTTTCAATTAATATAGCAAAGAAAAATTTAAATCAAAAATAAGGTAAGATTACTTCACAAATAAAATTAACAATTTGAAGGACATGTTTATTAATGGTTTTGCCCAGAGGTTGAAGGCAAGAAGGCCAAGCGTTCAAAGTTTAAGTCTACAGCCTCACCTTCCTTGTCCTTTCCTGAAATGTTACAAAAGCCCGAGGCGGGCGGATTGTTTGAGCTCAGGAGTTCGAGACCAGCCTGAGCAAGAGCGAGACCCCGTCTCTACTAAAAATAGAAAGAAATTATCTGGCCAACTAAAAATATATATAGAAAAAATTAGCCGGGCATGGTGGCGCATGCCTGTAGTCCCAGCTACTCGGGAGGCTGAGGCAGTGGATCGCTCAAGCCCAGGAGTGTGAGGTTGCTGTGAGCTAGGCTGATGCCACGGCACTCACTCTAGCCCGGGCAACAAAGCAAGACTCTGTCTCAAAAAAAAAAAAAAAAAAAAAGTTCCCCTAAAAAAAAAAAAGAAAAGAAAAAAGAAATGTTACAAAAGCAAACTGGTACTTTGCACAAAACAGGAAGGGAGAGAATCAGGGCACAGGAACTAGGAGGGACCAGTACAGTTGAACTTTTGGAGTATGTACTCAATATAGAGCAAACTGAAAACTGATCACAGCCAAGGGACAGTTGTACAAATTGGCTTTATTTTACCCTTACAAGAGTAAGGCAGCTCTGAGCAGTGGGGGCCCTTCCTGAAGCCCAGTTAAAAGCCATTTGTTTCAACAGCAGCAGCCATTCCAGGACCAGCAGCCCTTGTCTCCACTTTGATGAAAATGCCGTGTAGTGTCCAAACAGTGAAGAGACCCCAAGTTTATTTCCTACCAGCTGTGACTACCACCTAATAACCCTTAAAAAATAAAAGAATCACAGAATCTAACTCAAGACAGCTGTAACCATATTGTCAAAATTTAAATACTGTCCCATGTGAAGTTTCCAGTGCGTGTCCATAAAGATACTTTAATCAAAAAGCTGTTACTGCAACCCAAAAACCAAGCAATTCCAAACTATACTTTTCCCCATGGTCATAACCATTTTAATAGAGAGGTTTAAAAATCAGGACTTTTCCCACATAACATTCTAGTAATGGCACACACCTGACTTCAATCCTTTACATTAGAAATTTGCTTAAAATATTCCCCCTTTCTTTCCCCTGCCAAATGGCATAGTTGTTTAACAGTCCTCTGTGACGCCAGCATGAGCAGTGCTGTCCCAGAGGTCACCAGGAATGACAATGCTCCTCACAAACTCATAAAATTCCCATCTCTACCCTGAGAGACTTCATTAAATCAATGTTATGGGATCTGCAATAGTTGCTAATTCGTTTCCCTACAGGAAAATAATTATGAAGCCTTTAAAAGACCACCTCTCTTTTTATTCCACAATATTGAACACTGGTTTCATGTAGTCAGTACAACTATCGACAAGAATGTGAAGGCAAAATATGCCAAGTAATATAGTCTGCTCACATTCCACGAAATGAAGGGTACAAGAGCAGACCATCCAGAGTAGGTTAGGACCTGGAGGCAGAGGCAACAGCCTGGCAGTAGCAGGAGCAATGAATGAAAAATACTGTTGCTCCGCTTCCTTCCTGAACACGGGCGGAACTTATGGACTGCCAATCGTAGGCTGCTAACACAAATTCTACTGCAGCTTTAAACATCTAAACATTGAAATGAAAACACTAAGACTTTGAATAAAATGCATCATAGGAAAAGTAGATGAGCAACCCAAAAAAGAACTCAGATAGTCCCATAGAGCTACTCTGATTTTACACACCTGCACAAACTTTTATCAGAATGAGTGTTTTTGTGCTCCCATTAACTGCTCAAGTCTGAAATGGACAAAAAAGTAGAGGGAATACAGAGGCCGAAGCTTCACTGAAGAGAATTCATATGTGACGAGGCCTGTAACTTTTTAAAAGGGAAGAGGAGCTTGAAAGTCAGCTATGTTGTCAGCTAAACATTCTTCACCTCCTAATAGTTCTCAGGCAGCCAGTCTAATGGAGGGGTGCAGAGAATATATGCACATTCTTTAATACAAAGACAACTTGAAACATGCCAAAATCATTATTCTACAGGACTACTTGACTTATGGACAAATTAGAAAAAGACTGAGCCCATACTTGTTCTTAACCCCATGGCAAGAACTACCTCTTTAACTAGACCAAAGACCAGAGGAAGCCGGACAGGCTGCACTTCTGCATTCACACATGTGAATGCTTTAGCAAAACAGGCCTTTCTAAAATGCAGGCTGAAATTCCAACAAAGGAAAATACGAAGGACTGAATAGACTGGGTAGAGATTTTATTTAAATAGAAAATAAAGTTCTGCCTCACAGACTCACAATGCAAATTATCTCCAAGAGCCAAAGGAGGCTTTCTATTAGACTACATTTGCCCTCTGGGCCTCAGTTTCATGTCAGCTGGAATTTGAAATTTACTTAAAGTGATGCATTAAATAATAACAGAAGGATTAAGTACTTAAAGAAATTTTTGCTTTGTAGTTAAACTGACTGCTGCTAAACTCCGGATCGATTTGAGAGTAAACTACATCATTGACCTTCCTTTCTTCCTGAAACTGGGCTCCGTGTTTACTCACTGCTGGGGCAGCACAGTCCTGCCTTAGTTGTGGCTGCCCCACCCCGATGCTGCCAGTCCCCAGGTTAGGCCAGGAGAAGCAGCAGCCCAGCGACAAGCTTTCTTCATCCACATGGCATTTTAGGGTCTCAAACTAATGTAGCACAATGCTACTTAAGTTTAAAATGCCTAAGATCACTTTTTGCTCACAGCAATTTTTGGGAGTTTTTTGTTGGTTTTTAAGACAGTGTCTTGCTCTGTTACCAGGGCTGGAGCTCACTGCAGCGTCAAAGTCAAGTGATCCTCCTGTCCCAGCCTCCTGAGTTGCTGGGACTACAGGCCGTGCATCACCACGCCCAGCTATATTTTTGTATTTTTTGTAGAGACAAGGTCTCACTATGTTGCTCAGGCTAATGCTCACAGAAATCTTCACTTTTGCTGCCAGTCCTTATGGTCAGCCACTTTAAGGTATGTATCCCATGACCTATCAGAATAGCTAAGGACTGGTAAGTCACTTCCAAAGGCCTAAGTGACCAGTTCAGGTAATAAATGGATTATTAATAGGATCTCTGAGAATGCTGCTAAATGCTAAAATTAAAGACGGAGGATATACACCTGGTGTCAAAGACGGGAAGAAGATTAGGAATTAGGGAGGGTGTGTGAGATAGTCTCACACATAAGTACCTTTAGAAAAGTCCCCCCATGTCATGTCAAGGCTAGCTACATTAGTTCTGAGAGGCTGCAATTAGACACTGCTACAATGACAGAAAATTTAAGTTGACAACTAAGTTCAGTTCTTGTTCCACTGGTTTCCTGAACTATGATTTCATCAGGTGTGGACTCTTAAAATGCAGACTAATAAAGAGATCATGACATCCCAAATCTCTGTGGTTTGGGACGATTTTAAGCCTAATGCCTTTAGGGTAGGAGTGCCGCTCTCTGCCATTTTGTCCTGTGCAGTAAGTCTTCAAAAAACTTAAAATTTATTGACAACAGATTTCAAGTAAATATTTCAGATTTAAAATAAACATTTAAACATATTTTTTCTACATCCAGTCAGGAATAAAAATGTATTTTTAAAACCTCATAATGAAAAGAATAACATTTCCTAAGGAGTCATATGCATGTAAACACAGTAAATTTCTTTAGACTTCACATACTGAATGTATTACCATAAAAAGATTACCTCTTATGAATCACTTTACCCACAATCCAATACTGCTAATAATTTAATTAAACAGCAAAGTAATTAATTTAACCAATACTGGGGAGCTCTAAACAAGAACATTTTAAGGTTCATTAAAAACAACTGATTTACTGCACACCTGTAATTCTAAATTACACCACCAAAAATACACTGAAAGGGCTGAGCCTGGGCATTCGTAGCAGTATGCCAGGGGAATATGAGAACCAGTTTGGAAGTATCCGAATAAACCACCAGGCTGGCTCCACACTTAGTAAGGGTGCAAAATAATAAATTGAGGTGAACTGCTTCTACATCCAGAAACGTCATGGCTGCTGCTGCTACCAGCTTTAAGGCTTCCCAAACTGAATTACTGAATGGTAAAGCAGTAAAAATGTCACCTACTTTATCCATCATGTCCCAAAACTGGTTCACACACTCCTAAAAATAAAAAAATAATTTGGCCTGCAATCTCTTACAAAATTCTAACAATTGCATTTTCAAAGCCACATTCCTGGTTCTTGGAACTACTATACCTTATTATCAATGGAAATAGCAATTCAGCGGTTCAACCAAATCACGAGAACACAAATTTGGAGGTTATTCCAAAAGCTAATTCGAATGAGACCCAACTGTACTGTACAGAAACCCCAAGCTTGTATTGAAGCAGCAGTCCCAAAAACCAAGAACACTGCATCTGGGATGCCACATGACACGCCCTTCAGACAAAAAGAAGAAACTTCACTCTTGCCCTAGGAACATTGGCAGGAATTATTTGGCTGATCAAGGCAGGGAAACAAACTTCACACCAGAACATTTTCCCATCTGTGTTATCTGGAGAAATACCACAGGGGAGCAGCACACATGACTGTACAGAGAGGTTCACGGTGCCTAGTGCTTCTTGCATGTCATGGTCAAAGTAAGTGATGGGACAATGATGGCAGTGCCATTCATAATTTCAAAACCCAATTCGGGGAGCACCAGTACACATACCAAAATGGCCTATCCACAGGGCATCTCTGTCACTGAAATGGTAATCATTTTACAAATCAAGCTCACATCTCTTTTCATTATGAATGCTCCAGAAAACCAATACCTTTCAGTCCTTCAAAGACTCCAGTAAGGGTAATTTGATTCTAGGTGTGGGGGTTGAGGGGGCCTCGAGGCATTATACAAATTGTTCTCTATCAATATTTTTGTCTAAACCAGAGCTGAGCAATCTCTTGAGTCCTAAGTGCCACCAGCAGGGCCAAGAGTCAGGAAAGAAAGGAAGACAACAGCAGAACAGGAAGGAAGATGGAAAGAAAGAGGACACATGTAGTGTGTACAGAGGTGAGGCAGAGGACAACGAGGGCAGCCTCCTCAGACCTCCTGGTGGCAGAAGAGCTTGGTTGCTTCCCCTGCCCTAGGCTGGAATTTGGACACCTGGGCTGTAAACAATGTGCGCCTTAAGGCACCACATTACAAAGCAGATACCTAATATTCTGAGCTCTCCAATTGCCAATCTACTACCCCCGCCCCCGGGGCGGGGGGGGGGGGGGGGGGGTAGGGCAGGAGAGCCTAACAGTTTAAATACACGCTGACATGTTATAGTTTGGAATGCGAGCAGCACAGGTCCAGCTACCAAATTTTGATCCCAGGAAGACACTGACAAAATTTAAACAATCTTCCTGCCCGATTTAAAAACCTTAAAAAAAAAAAAAAAAAGAAAAAAGAAAGGAAAAACCTAAGGTGAAGAACTTGAAAAATTTTCTTAACACAGAAAGGCTCCCCTCAGGCCTAATCAAAGCCTTTTTAACCATATCAAGCCAGTAAAATCATCTGTAGGCCAAGAGACCATACAGACCACCCTGTTGACACACAGGAGCATGACCACAATAAAAGTGGGGTTCGATAAGGGGGCTTAACTCTAAAGTCTGGACAGAACACATGCTCTACCCAGAACAGCTTCCACTGACAAAAAAAAAAAAAATAACCAAGGAATTAGCCACAGAGAAGATAACACACCAACCTTCTTACCCTACTCCACCACCAGTACCATTACCTTTTTCTTTAACCAGGTCTTTAAGTGACTGCCATTTCACATCAAAGGGTATGTTTGTAATGAAGGCTCTGTATCTTTTAGTTGGATTGGCATATGGCTCAAAGCGATTGCCTCCTCTTTTTATGTTTTTCTCCTTCCTCTTCTCATTCTGAGTAGGTCGTTCTCCTTCACTAAATGCAAAAGAGAAGAAATAAAGGGTTTACACGTTAGTACAATGTAAAAGATATTTGATCTGCCAGGTTTATAATTTCACACAAAGTTATATATGACACAAGACTAATATTGGTTTCTATTTGAGACATTCAAACTAAAGTTCTCCATAGGGCAGAAAGGTGTAGCAGTGTTCCTTAGAATCCACCTGCCAAGAAACCATTCCCAAGAAGACAGCACTGTTCTTAGGCTTACGAACATTCATATGGGCTGCAACCGAGACAGGGTGAGACCGAGCTGGTGCCCCAGCTGCATTAAATCCGAGACAGAAACAAGAAAAGAGAAAACTTCCAAGATTTCACAGAACAGAAAAACCAGTTTAGTTTTACAAATAAAAGCATCTTTTGTTGTGTTAAAAAAAAATTATGATCAAAAGGAATATGTAAAAAAAAAAAAAAAAAGTGGAAATGTAAAATGATGCAGCCACTATGGAAACATTTGGCAGTTACTCAAAATTAAACACAGAATTACCATATGACCCAGCAATGCCACTGCTGGGTATATACCCAAAAGAATTAAAAGCAGGGACTCAAATACATGTACATCAATCAATGTTCATAGCAGCATTATTCTTAAAAGCCAAAAGATGGAAATAACCCAAGTGTCTATCAGATGAATGGAATAAACAAAACATGAAACATCCATGCAATGGAATTCTACTCAGCCACAAAAAGGAAGAAAATTCTAACACATGCTACAAAACATGGATGAACCTTGAAGACATTAGGCTCAGTGAAATAAGCCAGTCACAAAATAACAAATTCTGTCTGATTCTGCTTATTAGATACCTAGAATAAGCAAATTCATAGACAAAAAGTAGACCAGAGGTTAAGTTACCAGGGTCTAGGGAGAGGTGGAAGTGAGGAACTTATTAAACAACAGAGACCAGGTATGGTGGCTCATGCCTGTAATCCCAGCAACTATGGAGGCTGAGGCAGGAGGATCGCTTGAGCCCACGAGTTGTAGACTGCAGGGGGCTATGATCAATTGCACTGCAGCCTGGGTGACAGAACAAGACCCAGTCTCTAAAAATAAATAAACAAACAAAATAAACAATGGGCACAGAATTTGTATTTGGGAGGATTAAAAAAAAGTTACAGGAATAGACAGTGGTGATGGCTGCACAACACTGTGCTTAATCGTATACTCAAGACAGTTAAAAGAGTGTATTTTATGTATATTTTAACCATTATTTTTTAAAAATCAAAAAAACTGGGGAAAGACACCATTCTCTACACAACCCTACTATTAATACTTTGAAGCCAGGAAACTCCAAGTCTGAACAATCCAGGTAGGTAGAAGACAGCATGCAAACAATCCTACCTTCAGCAAAGGACGGATGCTTTTTCCCATATGTAATACTCTACCTTTTTGTGTTAGGTTGCCTCCACGCTGTAACTTTTACCTCTAAGCACCAGACACCAAGCTTGGAAGCTCAGGTGTGTGTACTAACCAGGGCAGGGCTGTTCCTTCAGCTGCCAGCTAAGTTCAGTCCCCTCCGACTACCGACTACTGGGAGGCCCTGAGAGCTGACCAGGAACAAGTGGGGAGCCAGCGGAGCCCAGCAAGTTTCTCAGGCCACTGGGCCTTGCACTTTTTGCTCTCCAAGCCCTGTGCTTTCCACCAGCGAGAATCCAGCAACTGTCAAATCACAGGTGCTAGCAGAGTTGTGATCCACGACAAAAACAGAAACTAAAAAGCCAAGACTATCATGTTGATGATTTATAAAACTACTTTTACTTAATTAAAGGGCTGATCTTTATTCTGGAATATGCCTTCCTTTTGTGGAGAGGGGTAGTGTTCAAACACCTGATGGTAGCTGGATGACTTTCTTTTAATGTACTGGAAAAATTTTTAAGTTAACAACTTTTTATAGTACCCAGAGTCTCTTTTACTGATCCCCCATATCCAAACACAAAGGTGCCAAGTGGTATCCCAGTGAAGGTATCATGCTAGTGTGAGTTACACCCCCTCTGACACAAGGTAAAACTAGGGAAAGCAGCTTGCTCCATGATCTGAACTACACCCGTACAAAATCAATAGCTTCCCTTCACACGGGCTGGCAGACAAGTTGATGCTATGGCTACTCCAACCCCCAGATGCCTAGAGTGCAATCTCCCCGAGTCCACAAGGGTGGCTTCACACCACAAAGCAGATCCCAAAGGGAACCCACCACTGTTACACAGGTCACCTGTCTACTCCGTAAGAAAGTCCTGGACCAAAAAATGTCAAACAGAACATATCTGCCAAAGTGTCTCACTCTTTCTTGGCAGATGATGAGGAATGTGTTAGAAAAATTCATAAAATATTGATCAATCTACACATGGTCCACCAGAAAGCCTATAGATGTATTTTAATATAACTTACTTCTAAAACCCCAAATAGTTTAAGATTTACAAAATAAAAAACATTATTGTGACACTGGGTCCACGACACAGTAGTATTTCCAGTCTGTGTTTTCATAAACTTCTCAGCTCACCTACTGGTTACAAAATGTATAAATTAACCAATTACAGCCAAAGCAGGTAACAAAGTATCTAGCCCATATTCTGTTGATGCATATTACAGCTAACAATAAACTTACCCTACCTAACCACAGAAGCTGGGTATTTGGTTTGGGGTTAATCCACATCACATGATTACACTAGCCACTGAGAAAGCAGTTCATTGTGTTTAATGCCCAAAGTAGGGGCACAGCACCTCTGTAAACAAATCCTCTGGCTAATCATTTCCTCTCTCCAAGTTTCCTCATATGTAAAAGGGGTTAGAGTCTCACTCTGTTGCCCAGGCTGGAGTGGCTCAATGATCAAATAGCTCACTGCAGCCTGTAACTCCTGCCTCCAAATGATCCTCTCACCTCAGCCTCCCAAGTAGCTGAGACTACAGATGCCACCAGGTCTGTCTAGCTAATTGTTTTTTTTTGTTGTTGTTGTTGTTGTTTTGTTAGACGTGGGGTCTCACTATGTTGCTCAGGCAGGTCTCCAACTCCTGGCCTCAAGCAATCCCTCCCCCTCAGTCTCCAGAGTTGCTAGGATTACAGGCATAGGCCACTGCACCCAGCACCAATTCCATTCTTGGTAGAATTGTACAGAATGACCCTCAAATCTTACTCAAGACACATATTCAAGTATAGATGATATGACAGTGTAAGAGTACCATCCTGGTAAGTTCATTTTTCTCATGTCTAATCCTACTTTCTCACTATCTTCAGTATAAAATTACAGGGAACATCCCTCTCTAGCCCTAAAATATATATATAATACTTAACTCTGAAAGCTTTTTAGAAGTACATTTAAAATTTTTTTTAAAACTGGAAATCCCTTTATCTTCTAAACATTTTTTTTTTTTGAGACAAGGTCTGGTGGCTCTGTCCCCCGGCTGCAGTGCAGTGAGTAACCCAAGCATAGCTCACTGCAACCTTGAACTCCTGGACTCAAGCAATCCTCTCACCTCAGCCTCCCATAAAAGTACATATTTTATAGGCAGATTATGATTTGGCAACACTGATAAAATAAATTCCTTTAACCTAATATACTCCAAATTTGGAATGTTAAGACATTAAAATGAGGTTTATAAAGAATCTATAACAGAAAAATGCTTAAGTTAAATTTTAAAAGGATCCAAGATTACCTGACCACACATCCTAGCACATAACCTTGTAGCTGTTGGCTATTTTTGTGGAAAATAAAATTAAAGCAGTATTTAAGGAACTTAGAATTTAAAATCTCTTATAAAAGTTTTACCTATATGCAAAAAAATGAACTTAGATCCATACCTTGTACCATATACAAAAATTAACTTAAAATGGGTCATAAATCTAAAAAAGGAAAATTGATTAAGTTGGTTTTCAAAATTAAAAACTGCTGCTCTGTAAGGCCAGGTGCAGTGGCTCATGCCTGTAATCCCAGCACTTTGGGAGGCTGAGGCAGAAGACTGCTTGAGGCTAGCAGTTCGAAGTTACAGTGAACTAGGATCACACCACTGCATGCTAGCCTGGGCAAAAGGTGAGAGCCTGTCTCCAAAAAAAACCAAAAACAACAACAACAAAAAAAAAAAACAACCCCCAACACTTCTGCTCTGCAAAAGACATAGTTCAGAGTATGAAAAAGTAATGCCACAGACTGTAAGAAAATATTTGCAAAGCATGTATCTGGATAAAGGACTTTATCCAGAATATGTAAGAGAAAGGAACACTCAGTAATAAAAACCCAATTTTTTCAAAAGGGCAAAGCACTTAAAAACAAATCACCAAAGATACATGGATGGCATATAAGCACTCAACATCACCAATCATAAGGGAAATGCAAACTAAAACCAAGATGCCGCTATACATCTATTGGAATGGCTAAAATTAAAAATAATGACCATACCAAGGAGTAGCAAGGATATAGAGGAACTGGTAGAAATGTAAAATGGTACGACCAACCACTTTGGCAGTTTCTTAAAAATTTAAACATACACCTATCTGTGACCCAATCATCCACAACTAGCTACTTACCCAAGAGAAAATAAAGCATATATCCATACAAAAACTAGTACCTGAAAATACACAGCATTATTTGTAATATTTCAAAACTGGAAACCCAAATGTCTAAAAGGTAAATAAACTGTAGTATATCTATATAACAAAATAATACTGAGCAACAAAAACCAATGAGCTACATGCACTACCATGGATGATTCTTAAAATAATTATGCTCAAAGGCATCAGACAAAAAAGGGAATATATACCATATAGTTCCATATACTCTAGAAAATCTTATCTAGCAAACTATCTGTAGCACAGTTTCTCAACCTCAGTGCTACTGACATTTTTGAGCCAGATATCCTTTGTTGTGGGAGGCTGTCCTGTGCACTGCACGGATGTTTAAGAGCACCCATGGCCTCTACCCAAGATACACCAGTAACTCTCATACCAAGTCAGGAAGGTGAAGATCAGAAATATCTCTAAGACACTTCCAGATGTCCAAGAGTTCCGGGGGGGGGGGGGGGTCACCCACTGAGAACCACTGATGTATACTGATGGAAAACTGATCAAGGGTTGTCTGGGGGAAGGAGAATAGGTGCAGGGAGGAATTGGGGGAGACAAGGATTACTAAGGGGAAAAGGATACTTCTGGAGGTTACGGATATGGTTAGCTTGATTTCAGTGAGGGTTTCACGTGCCAGCACTTATCAAACTGTACATTTTAAATATGTGCAGTTTATTGTGCCAATTATACAACAGACTTGCTTTTTCAAAAACAGTTTCTACTTACATTTGTTAAATTTAAAACCTAACCCAAACTTCACTTGGTAACATATTTGTAATCTTTCAAAGAAACTGAAGTCACAATAGGCAGATCTACCTAGGCCAGCTAAATGTCTAAACGTCTTACTAATATTTTCCTAAACAGGCTAGATCTGGTTCTAGCACCCAATCATTCACCCGAAGTTCTAAACAGACCCAGTATAATAAAAACCTTTTCTTCTTTTTCTTTCTTTTTAAAGAGACAGGGTCTTGCGCTATTGCCCAGGCTGGAGTGCACTGCCATCATCACAGCCCACTGTAACCTCAAACTCTTAGGCTCAAGCAATCCTCCTGCCTCAGCCTCCCAAGTAGATGGGACTACAGGTGCAAGCCAACACACCTGGCTAATTTTTAAAAATTTTCTGTAGAGACAAGGTCTCTCTGTGTTGCCCAGGCTGGTCTCAAACTCCTGGCCTCAAGTGATCCTCCTTGCTCAGATTCCCAGAATGCTAGGATTATAGGCATGAGCCACCATATCCAGTCAAAAACCTTTTCTGCCATTCTATCAAGCTACTGTTTCACAACATATTGATAAAGACAAGCCTAAAATATTTGCCAAGTACCTTCCCAGACATTAAAACACAATTATGTTTAATATGGCTCTGAAATTGTTTCACTGAGTTCTTTGGAAATTGACAATTTAAGCAGGAAGGCAGCCATGGAAGTCGGAATCCGCTAAGGAGTGCGTAACTCACCTGCGGCGGGGGGAATTGACAATTTATCATGTTCCACCATACTAGAATTACACCGAACATAAAGATCACAACTAATAAAAAGACCAAGTGCCTACTACACAAGAGACTGCTACATTTACTAGGTAGAACAGTGATTCTCAACCCTCTTATGCCTCCATGCCATTCCGATGGATAATACTCATCACATTCGGAAGTTTCTCAATCAAGGGAAGGGTGCAATTTGAAACAGCAATCCCAATACCCTGAAATTGTGATCACTGAGGGACAAGGTCCCCTGCCCTTGAGAACCATACCTTAAGTGATTCTTCACAGAAATCCTTTAAATCCTGAGCTCCTCTAATGCATTTAAGATGTGGAGCACTATTCATAGCACTGTTCCAGCTCCAGGTCCACCACTTAACTACCCATGTGACTCAAGCTCTTTCCCTCTCTGGTTCTTTACCAGCAAAACCAGCATAACCTGTACCCATCTTAGAGCTAAGGGATGCTGTGAGAATCAACAAACAGAACAACAACAAAAAGTAGCTTGGAAAGTATGGAAGGGAGAGTACTGCAGGTGATTAAAAGCTAGGGTCTCAGCCTCAAGGTCACCATGTCTTCACTAGGCCTCAGTCCCTTCATCTGTAAATGCAGGTTACTACCTACCTTACAAGTTTAAAGGAGAGGCTCTTGGCACACAGTTAAGTAACTGTGGCAATGATATATTTTTCTACCAGTAATTTTCTTGAAAAGGGTAGGGAGATGGATTGATTCACTCCTAGGTTATAATGTTGCATCTACCGACCAGATTTTAAAACTAGCCAACTAGGGCCATGTCTGAGGAAACCTAGGCATTATCCTCATCACAGGCTACCAAAAGGGCAATTCAGCTTTTAACTGTGACTGCAAAACATGGTAATGGGAGAACCCATTTGAGAAACCACCCCCCCCCCCCGGAAAAAACCAAGCCAGCTAATCTTCACAAGCTAGTGTCTCTTTCCCTAACCATGAATAAAATCAAAGGATAAAGTGAAAGCAAAGCCCTGGCAGCACACTTTCAAATAATCCAGTGCCCCCTATTCTAATCTCCAGCTCACAATCTGACGTGCCTCAAAATCCTTTTTACCAAGTATACAATTACTTTTTAACATCCAGCAAACACTCAAATCATTGCAGAGCAGAAGGAATCTGGTCCAAATAAACCAATTCAAATGACTGTTTAGTTTAGGGGTCACCAGAGTAGTATGAAATTAGCAAGGGCCTGGGAGTCAAGATGGCCTCCCCTACAGTCTATAGGACAAGTTCTTAACCCGATTTTCTTAATTATTTTTTTTAAAAAAAGGTTTCTTGATTGTAAAAGAGTCAATACTAACAGTATCTCCTTGGGAATTGATGCCAAATATAAATCTTTTTCAATTTTTTAAAGAAAAACATTTCAATAAGGGATAAATTTTTATTTTTAAAATATCCAATCTGTTTTCTGATTCAGCCACAAAAATTAATCAGGAAGTAAAGTCATTGATTTTGAATATATGATGCAACCTTTATTTAAAAAAACAAAACCTAAAACTAAATGGATTTTTTCCCCCTGACTAAATATATCCTAGCTCTAAATCTTGACTGACTTTAAATGGAATAAATTTCTTATCCAAATAAAGCAAACCGTCCTCTCACACCCAGGAAAGAAGTTAACTGCAAAACAACATTTCCAAACTGGGGTCCTCGATCAAACTCTCTAGTTCATGACATCTTTTTGCTCTGCTGCACACTCCACTCCCGGTGGAGACAAAGGTCAAAAGAACCAAGTTTCTATTTTCTTTCTCTCTCTCAAAGACTTCCAAGATAAAAATCTAAATTCCTTAGCCTGGAATTCATTGCCTACCAGCTGGTCTCCAGGACTCCAACCTTAAAGGCTACAGTAACTTTAATTCTGTATAAATAAAGCATATACCCAAATCCCTGGTCTTTGGATACCCTCCTCTTTCTCTGCCTCTCCCCAACCATGTTCTCCACCACATCATGGTCCTTGTCCTACTGAACACATTCCAGACCACAGCAGTTGTGGGGAGGGTCGCCTCCTTCAGGCCCCCTGCCATGCAATTCCACTTAACTTTATCACAGCACAATTACCTTACTAAAAAAAATGTCCACTCTGGGCAAGGGCTTCTAAAGAGCTTTGCTTCCAGAGCTTTGTAATGCAAAAATAAAAAAATTCCTCAGGCCCCCTAAAAAAGATCTAAGTGTGGCCAGCTTCCTAAAGTATCCTCTATTAAGCCAGTACTAGACTGAGGTTTTTTTTCCAACAAGGACTATTTCATCTCTAAAAATTCCAGGTTCTAACAGTCCACGTGTGTTTGTCAAATGACTCAGTCACAGAATGACTATTTGCAAATGAACAGCAGACAATGGAAAATTTGAAAAACGTACCTCAGATGCTATAATCTGTAAACTAATTCAAACTGTCACCTAGCAAGGTTCTAGCAGCACTCCATCATGTAGACAGGAAATAAATTTACCTTAAAGCCCTCAAAATATGGCCCTCAGAAATCCTACTGAGTTCTCCTAGACAGACAGTGAAAAAGTCTAAATGAATACATCCCTTTCCAGAGTTTTCAACAGTAAAGTGTTGGGAATAACCAAAGGAAGCTTTTCTCTTGATTTCTAAGGACCAGTAACCATGGTATTTTGCTCCTCCCCACCTAAGGGAAAAAAGAACCTGAAAGCTTTTCCAGATTTGATGTCTAACAATATAGCTAGCACTTAGTGAACACTAACAGAAGTGCTTAATTACATTCACTTGTAATCCCCATAAACTCTTAACTTTCACACATTAAAACAGAAGAGAAGGTAAATGTATACAGAGAGAAAGTAGACTAGACATTACCAGGGGCTACAGAGGAGGGGCACTGAGGGGAGTTCGTGTTTATTGGCTACAGTTTGAGATGATGAAAAAGTTCTGGACGGGAATAGTAGCGACGATTGTATAACACTGTGAGTGTACTCAATGGCACTGACTTGTACACTCAAAAATGGCTAAAATGGCAAATTCAATGTTATGTATATTTTACCATAATTTTTTTTTAAGAAGTGAGAAACACAATGTGTGCACAGGATTCCCCCTCCCAGCCTCCCCGGCTGCTGATCTTGGAACCCCAGCATCCCTCTCAAGTGGCTGTAATCAGAACGCGTGGGTTTCAAGGGGACACAAGCTGATGCTACCTCCTTTAAGTAAACTTTAAAAACCAGCGAGCCCAGACAGTGCTCCCAGCGGGACTCGAAAAGGGGACGGAGTCGTCTGGAAGTGGTGAGCACTCCTAACGACAGGACAGCTTCCCCCGAAACAAGGAAGAGAGTGTTTGTTTCCCCCCACCCCGACTTTTTGCTTGTTTCCAAGGGTGAACCCTGAGCCAGCACAACTCATCTGTCCACTAATTCCTACTGCGCACCTGGGGAGGTGGCGCGGGAAGCGGCGAGGGACGTGAGCTGGGGCCAGAGCGTGGGGCGAGGGGCGGTTCCGAGGGAGGCACTTCCCGTGGGGCGGGGAACTGGGTCCGGGCGCGCAAGGAGTGGGGGGCGACGGGGGCAGAAGAGGAGCCCCCGACCCGGCCTCGCGGCCCCTCCCCAACACTTCTCCAGCTCCCCTACCGGTTACCCCGCTGACCGCGCGCTGAGGCCGGGGGCGCGCGCTCCCTCCCCTCCCCCCACTTTACGGATCGGGAAACTGAGACCTCGGGCGGAGTGGGGGTGGCGGGTGAAACCACGCGCCCAAGGTCACCCGCCCAGCAAGCGGCAGGGCTGGCCTCGGACTCGGGGACGCTCCGGGCCTGGAGCCCGCGCCGGCCCCCCGTGCGCAGGGGCCGGACCTGAGACCTCGGTGATGGGGCCGGAACCGCCCCGGAGGGACTCAGGGAGATGAGGTTCGAGGCCTGGGGCAGGGGGCGATCCCAGGCGCCACCAGGACCGCCTGGCTTCCCCCCAGTCGCGGCCTGGGCCGCCCCCACCCTTGGCAGGCCTCGCGGGAAAGGCCGGCGCCGAGGCCGCGCCGGGGGTAGGCCGCCAACAGACCTAACGGAGCCGCGGCGGGCCGCCAACCGCCGAGACGAAACCCGTCCCGGGTTTAAGGGACCGTGGCATACTCACCCTTTAGGGCCCGGAGCCCCGTTGCCGGTCGGCACTCCGGGCGCGCCGCTCTCCTCCTCCATTTTGATCTCCGTCGCCGCCACCTCGGCCGCCGCTTCGACCCCTGCCGCCATTTTCTCCGCGTCTGGGCTTTGTGTGAGGGAGCGGGCTGCGCGGTGCTGCGCCTGCGCGCTCACGTGACCCGGTGCGACCAGTAACGCCTGCGCGCGCCGCTGCCGGCTCCCTCTTTGGCCCCCTCCCACTCCGGGCCACGCCCCTGCTCCGGGCCACGGCCTCGCCGCGCGCAGGCGCAGACCGGCAGCTGTGGATTCATTCATTCCCGAGACCAATTCGCGTTTGGCACCACCTGGCTGTGCCACCTGGCTGTGCCGCCCGCCTGCCTTCGCAGTTCCGTAGGGGAGGCATCTCCCCACCGACCCCACACTCACCCACATACCCGGACCTACTCACTCTCAGCTTTCTGAAACCAGAAATGGGCAGAGAGACAGAGAAAATTCTGTCTGAGGGGTTCCTGGAAGGTTTAGGGGATTACTAAAGACGTTTTAATATTATTAAAGATTATTAAAATTTGGCTAACGCCAAACTAAAACTATTTTTTTATTTTTTATTTTTTATTTTTTCTTCCTTTTGTGTGTGTGTGTGTGTGTGTGTTTTCTTTTGTATCCCTGTTGATTTTCTAAAACTCATAAGGAAGCCAGCCAAACTAAAACTTTCTTCTCACTGTAATGGAAAGTATTAAAAGAGATGTGCAAAGAAAACGGCTTTCTCTCTTCTTGATGGCATGTCCTGGAGTATCCTTGCATCATCTCCCCAGGCACCACACTCCAAAGTCTGCTTGAGGAGAGGTGGGCGCCAGGGTGTGGGGGAAGTACAGGTGCAGGAATGAGGCTGGCCCCCAAGGGCCAGCAGAGCTAACACACCTGGATGTGATCCTGTGTTCCACCAGCCCATCAGCCACCCTACGAGGCCCTGCTCATCTCTGTGAGCCCCCTACCCCTCCAACGCTACTCCGGCCATGTGGCCCTCCCTACTGCTCCTCCTACAGGCTAAGTAGCTTCCAGTCTCTGGGGGGCCTTTGCACTTTGTGCTTTCTTCCACTCTCACAGCCACATTGGCTTCACCTTGCCCTTCCAGTTGGGGCAGAAAGTGTTTTTATTCCTCTGTGGGCGAGCTACATGCCAGGCAGGGATTCATGCAGAAAACAGACCTTGAGCAAGTGACCACACCACTCTGAGATTGCTCATCTGCAAATGTAGTTATTAAGAAACCCCCAGGGGCCAGGGGTGGTGGCTCACGCCTGTAATCCTAGCGCTCTGGGAGGCTGAGACAGGAGGATAACTTGAGGTCAGGGGTTCAAGACCAGCCAGAGCAAAAGTGAGACCCTGTCTCTACTAAAAATAAAAAAAATTAGCCGGGCGTAGTTGTGTGTGCCTGTAGTCCCAGCTACTTGTGAGGCTGAGGCAGGAGGATTGTTTGAGCCCAGGAGTTCGAGACCAGGCTGGGCAACATAGGGAGAACCCCCCCCCTAAAAAAAAAAGTGTTTTAATTAGCCAGGCATGGTGGTGGACGCCTGTAGCCCCAGCTGCTCGGGAGACAGGAAGACTGCTTGAGCCAAAGAGTTTGAGGTCACAGTGAGCTATGCTCACACTCATGCACTCCCGCCAGGGTGACAGAGCAAGACCCTGTCTCTGAAAAAAGAAAACAGAAATCCCCAGAACTCCCCTTTCAGAGCCACTGTGAGCATTAAAAGTAGGCAGATGCCAAAAGTCCTTAAATTTAAACAGTTCACCACACAGAAAGCACTCAAGGAGTAGGTGTTGTCCTTAGCATGACCACATTCTGAATCTATCCTCATGGGACAGTGCAGACCTGACCTGGGGTCACCCCAGCTCACTTCATACGGCTGTGGGACCTTACATAAAGGCTTCTCTACCCTGGGCTTCAGTCCAGGAGATACCATTCCTTCCCCCAAGGGTGGTAGCAAGAGTGGGAAGAGGGGAGGTAACCCATGAAGGCTCAGAAGTGGCTCTCACCCATAGTGACCCTTAATAAGTGTGGATACTGTCACCGTCAGTTGTTAGTGAGTGTAAGGGGTCCAGCATGGTATCTGGCCCTTGGCAGATGCAAAGTAAGTGGAAATTGTTCTTCTTACATATACTTGTAAAATCAGGCCAGGCACGGTGGCACAGTCCTATAATCCCAGCACTTTGGGAGGTGAAGGCAGGAGGATCACTTGAGATCAGGAGTTCGAGACCAGCCTGAGCAAGAGTGAGACCCCGGTCTGTACAAAAAAAACAGAAAAATCAGCCGGGCACGGTGTGCACGCCTGTGGTCCCAGCTACTCGGGAGGCTGAGGCAGAGGATTGTTTGAGCCCAGGAGTTTGAGGTTGCAGTAGGCTATGATGACACCATTGCACTCTAACCTGGCTGACAGAGTGAGACTTTGTCTCAGAAAAAGAAAAAAAAGAAGAATTAGCCAAGCGTGGTGGCTTGTGCCTGTAGTCTTAGCTACTTGGGACGCTAAGGCAGGAGGATCCCTTTAGCCCAGGAGTTTGAGGCTGCAGTGAGCTATGATGATGCCACCGCACTCCGGGCTGGGTGACAAAATGAGACTCTGTCTCAAAAAAAAAAAAAAAAAAAAAAAAGTCATTTATTATATAACCCTGCTACCTGCTCTTCACTTGAAAACTCACACTTTGCTTCGTCCTGTGGGCTTCAAAACAGATGCCTCCAAATGAGCTGAGTGGTGTTTGTTTTTTACCTCCACGTGGTCCCTCACTGTGAGGCCTTGGTTCAGAAATGTAACTGACAAGTCCCTTTTGTCCAGCAAGGGTTCCTTTTATTCAATCAGGGGTGGGTTTTTGAAACACAGTGCAACTTTATATAAAGTCGAGGGTGCCAGGAAAGCGAGCCTGCCAGGTGTGGAGAAGCGCAAGAAGCTTGCTGGAACCTTCCAGCCCAAAGGGTGCCCTGGACACACTGGCCATAGTTGCTGGCCTGCGAGGTGCCAAATGGACCTCAGAATGAGATCAGAGCACCTTTTCCATCCGAAGCAGCCCAGGACCATCTGTCCTTGTCATGTACAACAGTGTGCAAAAAACCTGAAAATAGATTCACACACAGGATCACAGAATAGGTTCCACTTGGCATCTCTTGGCCTAAGAAGCGCTCTGGCCGTGCAGGAAGGGTCGGGCAGTTTCCGTCCTTCCAAATGCCAGGGCATCGCCAGCTACCCCTGGCCTCTCTGCCGCAGGGCCCCGCCAGCCTCTCTTCACACGGGCGTCTCCTCTGCCACCTTCTTCAGGAGTCCAGCTGCCAGTGGGGAGTGCTGGGGGCCCTCAGAACCATCCACATCCCGGATCTTCAAGCGAACCTTCTGGTTGGTCTTTCTCCACTCCGAGTACAGCTGGCAGTGGTAGCGGAAGGAAACCTGCAGGGCAGTCCTGTGGTGAGCAGGCAGGCTGAGAAGGTCTCCACCCCCAAGGAAGGAAAACAGGCCCCCATGGCACCCGCCTTGGTCCAAACCAGGGCTGCGCTTGCGCTTCCAGAAGCAGAGCTGGCATGTGGGCATTTTCTGCACAGGCTGTCTCTCACACACACACACACACACACACACACACACACACACACATACATTCGCCCTCCTGGAGACACTCCCCACCAGTTTTCAGTGTCCTGCAAAGACGAGGCACCCTTCTCGCCCCAGCAAGGAGCTCGCTTTCTACTCCTCAGGGGGAAGGGAGTGAAATAGCCTCTGGGGAGGGATTGAATGTCAATCAGTCACACAACTGCCCAAACTTGGCAATACCCAAGATGTTCCTCTGTAGAAGCTATCATGAAGCCACTGCACTCTACCCTGGGCAACAGAGCAAGACCCTGTCCCCAGTGGATAAATAAATGGTGGCACAACCAGAAAATGGAATTTCACTGGGCACTAAAAAGACATGAGCTCTCAAGCCATGATGTGGAAGGCCGGGTGCAGTGGCTCACACCTGTAACCCCAGCACTTTGGGAGGCTGAGGTGGGAGGATCAGTTGAGCCCAGGAGTTTGAGGCTGCAGTGAGCTCTGATGATGTCACTGCACTCTAGCCTGGGCAACAGAGTGAGATCTGGTCCCCACAAAATAAATAAAAAATACTAAATGTCAGTGGTTCATACCCTTTGACCAAGCAAGTTCCCAAGAAACATTTGCACAGGCATTGCCCAAAGCACTGTTCATCACAGCAAAAAAAAAAAAAAAATGGTTGTGGGGGGAGAAAAGCACACATTGGAAAGCATCCCAGCATCTGTCAAAAGGGATGGGTTAAATAAACACGGTACACCCATACAATGAATGCCTGCTGGGGGGCTGCCCTGTTGTTTTTCTTTGTAAACAACACTAGCAAAATGAAAACAAGTAGACTGCAACGCGGTAGCTATGATTTCATCCTATTTATATTTTAAAATATATGCTAGTGGTGGGCGGGGCTCTTCTTCTTTAAGCAAGGGTTCTAATTTTGTCCAGGAGTCTAGGACAAGGCCCCCACCTTGGTCACTCTGTCTCTGTCTTTCCCATCTCTTTCTTGCTCAGTCTTCATGCCTTTTTTTTTTTTTTTTTTTTTTTTTTTTTTTAGAGATAAGGTCTCACTCTGTTGCCCAGGCTGGAGTGCCGTAGCGTGATCATAGCTCACTGCAGCCTTAAAATCCTGGCCTCAAGGGATCCTCCTGCCTTGGCCTCCTAAAATGCTGGGATTATAGGTGTGAGCCACCGCCCTCATCTGATTTCTTAATATCTACCCATTCCCTGCCCATCTTGCTCTCTCACTCTTTTGCTCCTCGCCTCCCCGCCACCACCAGCCTTGGGGGTTCATGGATGGGAGGTGTGTGCTGCACTTGGGACAAGCAAACAGGTGCACTTGGACCCTTAGAGCACAAAGCTCACACCTGGCTCAGGGCTTCTTTGGCCCTTTGTCATGCTTGGCATGTGGAGCTCCACGAAATGCATGGTGAGCTCAGGGGCTCCCTCCTACCTGGGGCCAAAGGCAGAGGCAGTCAGCCAGGGAGCCCCGCGCCCCGCCCCGTTACTGAGCTGCTCCAGGTGGGAGAGCCCCAGATGCCTGCCCCGCAGCTGGCAGCCACTCACCAGCGTCCAGAGGACGTAGATGGTGAAGAGGGCGATGGTGAGAGCAATGAGCCCCACAGCCTCCAGCCGGCTGTGCAGCCGCAGGTGATCCTGGGCCCCACGCAGGCACAGCCAGCCGGAGATGGCGGCCAGCGGCGTGATGAACAGGAAGCACACCATGTCGCAGCACAGCGTCCGCTTCTCCGTCCTGGGCCCTGGGTCCTTCAGCCACTGCAGGGGGAGCCGAGGGGGGAAGGGGCTGCTGAGGGCTTAGGGACCTCCAGGCTCCGTCCTTTCCTTCTTTCAAACACTTATTGAGCCTACAGGAAGCCAAGCCCGGCCAGGTGCTGGGCACTTTTGCACTCATGTTACAGATGGGGAAACTGAGGCACAGAGGGGGTTAACTCATTGGAGCAAACTCACACAGCCAGTAGTCCGCAAAGCCAGGGTCGGAACCCAGAAAGTCTTGCTCCAGGGCCTGAGCACCCTTGGCGCATATCCCGCTATGCTTGGCCTCCCCCAGATGATGGGCAAAGAGAAATGGGCTTTGCTCCTGAAATCCTGGTGCTGGGGACTGAAAGGGTCCCTGCCCTCCCATGCTAGCCGGGGGAGGTATGACGTGGTATTGCCCCATATGTGCCCCACTCTCTGCAACACATTCCCATCATAGCACCATTGCTCCCAGCAACCACTACTTCGTTGGTTTACTGGACTTAAATCTCCGTGAATACCACCAGCCTTACGTGTCTTGTTGGTGGCTGGGTCCCCAGCGTATAGCAGAGTGCTGGGTGCCCTGGAGGTGCTCAGGAAATACTTGCTCATGAAAGAGTAAATCCAAACATCGTGGGGGTACTGGGTTTGGCAGGCCTAGAATCTCAGGCGTGGTCCCCCACCCCCATCAGCAGAATCTACCTGGGGAGGGGTGTAGGGAGGTCCCTGGCCCACCAGAATCCCCTAGGGTAGCTCCTGCCTGCGACCCCCATGCATGCTTTCTTCCCCTCTGCCCACCCCAATCTCAGGCTCCCAAGGGTACCTCTGTGAGGGGCCGGGGCCGCTTCTCCACTGCAAACTCCGTGTGGCACAGCTCACAGTAGCTGGTGTTGGACGAGGACAGCCATCTTTCCAGACAGCTCTTGTGCACGGCTCCCAGCGTGCCGGTACAGCCACATGGAGATAGCAAGCTCTCCCCGTTTGCTCCCTCATGGCAGATCCGGCAGAAGGGACCATCACTGGACACAGAGATAGGACCCGTTAGCAATGATTGGGCTTCTTGCCTGCATCTGCTTCACTACCTGCTAGATCACGAGCTTGCTGCTGTCTCCATGCTGCCACTTGGCGAACTCCTACTCATCTTTCAATGCCCAGCTCCAAATGTCCTCTCCTTTGGGAAGCCTTTCCAGACTCCTACAGGTAGAGCAATGTGCTCCCTTCCCAGGACTCCTGTGGCACCTTTTTAAGCCCAGGGCAAGCATCTCTTATACCTGCCTACCAGTGTCCTCTCCCTGCCCTACAACACCACCCTGATTGTCCTGGGCAACTACTCCACTCTCAACTCTTGGTACTCAAAGACCAGAGTAGAGCTGATGACACCCCTGATGACCTCAGGCCTGACCAATCAGGACATCACACACCCCTGGTCACGGGGACGGACTCAGGGAAGGGCTTGTGTGATGCAATCAGAGCCACTGGGAACCAATTCCTGAAATTCCTTTTTTCCTTCCACTAAACTCCAGCAGCAAGGCTGACGTAAGCCTGGAGGTGCTGGCAGCTGCCTGGTCTCTGCGCAGAGCCTGTGAATGATGCCAACACAGAGGAAAGCAGAGGCACGGGACAGAGAAAGGTGGACATCATCAGAGGCCCTGGATCTAGCCACACCTGAAGGCCACGCTGCCTGAGAAACCTATGCGTCCAGACAGAAGTGCTCACCTGCTCCCTTGCTCTTGTGAGAGGGAAACAAACATAAAAAGCAGCCGCAGAAAGCTGCCTCGGGAAAGTCTCCAGTCCCCAGGGATGCTGCGTCCTTCCTGGGGTGGCTCAGGAGGCGGGGGGTGTGGCCTTGGTGGGCCCAGCACATGAGTCATTGTTTCCCAAACATTTCTGCCCAGAACGCAGACATCGGAGCACAGAGAAGAGCTATTTTCCAGATAACACTGTTTCCCCTCGGAAATGACTGCCTTCTACCCTCTTCTCAGACTCTCCCTGCTGTGGGGTAAGGCGTGGCTGCCTTTAGAAGAGCCTGCTTTCTGGGCAGACCCATGCCTGGGCTCCTATCTTCTCCCACAGTGCAGGCCAAAGGCATGCAAGCCCTGGTCCCACCCTCTCTCCCCACCACACACACGTGAGCAAAAAAAAAAGTTAACAGAAAAAGAATTGCTCTGGAAACCAATTCAGTGACAAGAAGTGTCAAGAAATGACAAGAAGAGCCATGTCAGTTTGGACTTTGTTCTAGGAAACCCTGGAAAACTTGCGAAGAGCAAATTCAGAGAAAAGAAAAAAAAAAAAAAAACCAACCAAAGCTTAATATTTATTGAGCACTTACTATGTACTAGGTACTATTCTAAGAGCAACATTATTTCATTCTCACAATGAGCTTAGGAGGAAGATGCTATTTTTTTGTTTTTTAAGACAAAGTCTTGCTCTGTCACCCGGGCTAGAGTGCCATGTCATCATCATAGCTCACAGTAACCTCAAACTCGTGGGCTCAAGTGATCCTCCTGCCTCAGCCTCCCAGAGTACTAGGATTACAGCCATGAGCCACCGCACCTGACCCTTTTTTATTTGTTTGTTTTTAAGAGACGGGATCTTGCTCAGTAACCCAGGCTGGAGTGCAGTAGTGTGATCAAGATCCCACCTGTACAAAAAATAAATAAATTAGCTGGGCGTGGTGGTGCACACCTGTAGTCCCAGCCATTCAGGAGGCTGAGGCAGGAGGATCGCTTGAGCCCAGGAGTTTGAGGCTGCAGTGAGCTACAATGATGCCACTGCACTCCAGCCTGGGGGGCAGAACAAGACCCTGTCTCTTCAAAAATAAGGGGGTGGGGAATGGAGAAGGGCTGGGGATGCAGACATACTCGAGGCAGCTTTGAAAAGGGCTCAGCTCACTCACAGCCTGGTGGGCAGAGAGCTCAAGACCCTGAGTCCTAGGCTTTGTAGACTGTTCTGGGCCCTGGAGACACCTCCTGGGCCTTCCTCTTTGACCTCTGTAGATTTCAGAGTCCACAACGCTCCGCCCCACCCAGTCTCTGCCAAGGTCTCTGCCATGTGCCCCCAGGAATCAGGGTCTGCTTGGAGGCAAATGGAAGACTTGATTTCTATGGTCTTGGAACCAACCAAGGCACTGGATGTGACATCTTTAAGTCCTACAATGGCTCGCCAATGTCAGACGCTAAGAAGAGGAGTTATAGGGTCGGAGGGGACTCTGGTGACCTGCTGTGTGTGGCCTCTGCCAAACCCAGCTCCTCCCAGAGGTGGCAGGAGGCAGGATCCCCATTTATTTCTTGAGAGACTGGCCGGGAGGCTGGAAGGAAGGCCACATCCCTGGGCCTCTAGCCTGGGAAGGTTTGGGTTGAGATGTGTCCAAAGGCAGAGGGGAGAAGGGGAAATGAGACCCTCAGGCTGCGGAGCTACCAGCTACTGGCAGGGGCAGAAGCTGCTGGCAAAGGGGCCAAGGAGCAGATCCAGGGGGGCCCTGTGGCCACAGGGTCCCAGGCAGTCCTGCCCACCAGCCACGCCTTGATTGGGCAACACCTAAGAAAGGGTCCCTGAGAAGCGGCACGCAGTGGCCAAGACAAGAGAAGGGACATCCAGGATCACAGAGGGGCCACTCTTGCTGCCTGCCACATGCCTGTGGGCTCAGTGGGCTGGTGGGCTGGTGGGACCAAAGGAACTTCCCTCCTCTGAGCTGGAACCCTGGGCTCAAGCCTCAGGTGTGCACAGTAACTGTGGCGTGGTGGGTGTCTACCTCCCTTGGGGCCTGGGTTTCCCCAGATGTAAAAAGGGAGGGTGGAGCAAGGTGGGGTCATGTAGGGAGACCCCAGCTACAGCCAGCCTCTTTCCCTGCACCCAAAAAGGTTCTCTTCACTTGGGGCCTGGCTCGACCAACATGGATCACTCTCTTGCCTTCTAGCTAAGGAGATGGAAACGTACAAGCCAACGCCTGAGAAGACGTCACAAGGAGAATATCCCATCGGATCTGGGCTCAGGCAAGGCATCCCAGAGGAAGTGACAGCAGGCAAAGACGTAGAGAGCAAGTTCAAAGTGCCTCAAGGCTTCCGTCGGCTTATTTTTATTTCTGAATAAAAAACTTCATCAATTGATTCTGATGCTTGCTACAACAGGAATGAACCTTGAGGACATCATGTGCAGTGACATAAGCCAGACGCAGAAGGGCAAATTCTGTGTGATTCCACTCACAGGAGGTCCCCAGAGTCGTCAGATCCACAGAGACAGGAAGTAGGATGGTGGGTGCCAGGGGCTGGGGAGGGGGCGGGCAGTGAGTGTTTCATGGGGACAGAGCTTCAGTTTGGGAAGATGAGAAAGTTCTGGGGGTGGAGGGTGGTGACAGTTGCACAGCACTGTGAATGTGCTTAATGCCGCTGAGCTGTGCCCTTAGCGGTTAAGATGGTAAATATTATGTATATTTTATCCCAATTTTTAAAATTTTGGGGAAAAAAAACTTATGAATTAAATTGTATCAAATAAACTTAATGACAATTCATAAAACTCAAAAAACTGAAAAGAGAAAGAAATCATTTAGAATCCTATCCCCCTAGCCAACCTGGTGGCTATTTTAAATTCAAGCGAGTTAAAATGGATTTCAACGTGGGAGAAGTTTTCTTAAAGACTCTTTCCCTGGGAACTGATAAAAAGTTGGCGAAGCAGACAGATTCAGCACACAGATGGATCTAGAAGGCCAACACGGAGTTTTAAATAGATCTATTGAAGGTTTACTGGGTACTGAACCAATGCCCTTGCAGACACTGCATGGGGATGATGGCATCGTCTTCTCCGAGCAACTAATGAGGAAGGTTGTCCCTTCAGAGACTACGGCAGTGAAGTGACTGGGCCCTGGTCACTCTGGGAGAGAGAGAGAGGTGGCCACTCAGGATGTGAGCCCAGAGTTAGTTGTCCACAGCTGGCGCGCCTAACCACTCCCTAGCCTGTCCCCCCAACGCGTGAGTTTCTTGCCAACATCTGACCTTCAGATTTCATGTAATTATCTGGAATGTTGGCTTTTCCTGGAGAATCAGACCTGGCCGGCCTGGGCCTCTGTTTCCACGTGGTGATTACTGTTTGGGACCCTTTCTCTGGCAGAGTTATGCATCTGGCCTCCCGAGATGGTTGGATTTCTGACCCCAGACTGGGAGGACCAGAAAGAAGAGGGAGTGAAGGCCAGGACACCTGCCTGGTCACTACTCACTCACCTCGGCATGTCCAAGGCCCGGATGACGGTGGAGAGGAGCCGGCCATCCCTCGAAGTCACCTGTGCCACATACTGGGGTGGCCCAAGGCCCGTGGCCTCCACGACCTTGGAGAAGGCGGAGCTGCCAGAGCAGTCGCACAGGGAGCCGGGCAGGTGGCAGCAATCACCCGTCGTCATGGCCACGGGGAACCCCGTGTCATCAGGGCCTGAGGCCCATGGTTCCAGGAGCCTGGGGAGAGGGCAGCGGGGAGGTTAATGAGCCCAACAGATCAGGGGTCGAGTCCCCTCTTGTCAAGGCTCTAGGGACCACAGGCAAGGACCTGCCTCTCTAAGCCTCAGTTTCCCCAATCTGTAACAAGGGCCTTTGGGGGGCCAGGGATGATTCGATGAGGTGACACATGCAACTCAGCGCAGGCCTGCCGCACAGCAAGGGCTTGGGTTATATTACATCTCACTGTCCTAAGAAAAGCTAGGCCTGCTCCTGCCATCAAAGGCCACCTTCCAGTCAATGTCACCAATATCACCTTTCCAGATATGATAACAGCATCTGACAGTCATTGAGCACCTCCTGTGTGCCAGGCCCCATGCTTGGTGTTTTCCAGGGCTAGAATCTGTCCTGTGCCCACCATCCATATACAGACTTGACCTCCAAGGATTCAATTCCTGTCCGGGGCTGGGCCCAGGGCACACAACTCTGCCTCTGAGTGGAACAGAACAGAGCTGGAAACTTGGCTCTACAGACCAGAATGGTGAGTCACCTGGACCCTCCTAGTTCATGGCCTTTTGCAGGACTGTGCACTCCTTGGTAGCTCAGGCCATCCAGGAAGTGGCAGATGGCTGGGGAGGACGGTGGCAGCCTCTCTCCCCACCACCAGACTAGCTGCTCTGAGCCACACCTCTGTGCTTGAGGGGAGGCTATGGGAGATGGTGGGAGCCTAAGTCAGCAATTCCAAAGTCTGCTCTGGGAGATGACAGGAGGATCCTGCCCTCTGCTCTGGGGTCTGACCAGCAGAAAGAAACCCTAGGCAACCTCCTCCTCCATCCCTGTGCCAGCCAATGAGGTTTGAAGAATAGCCCACAGATCCCGATGTGTGTTCCCCTCTGAGAATTTCATGAAAGTAACAGAGGCCTCTCTAGAGACCTCCTTAAAGCCAACACAAGTGCCCCAGAGCCAAGGATCTCTGTCACCAACTTGTCCAACCCCTGGGCCTTTGTTTCCAAGAGCGAGAGTCCAAAGCTCTGGCGGCAGGCCCTATAGTGTTGAGAAACTCCAAGCGAGGGAAGCAGACAGGTGCTCACTAAAGTACCCCACCCCTCCCCCAAGACAGCTTTTACCAATTCCTACCAGGCAAAATGCGAGCCCCAAAGCAGGGAGGAGCAGTGTACGTTATTATTATTGTTTTTAGAGGCAGGGCCTCGCTCTGTTGCCCAGGCTGGAGCGCAGGGGCACAATCATGGCTCACTGCAGCATCCAACTCCTGGGCTCAAACAATCCTCCTGCCTCAGCCTCCCAAATAGCTGGGACAACAGGCAAGCGCCACCACGCCTAGCTAATTATTTAAGTTTTTATTTTATAGAGATGGGGTCTTGCTATGTTGCCCAGGCTGTTCTTGAACTCCTGGCCTCAAGCGATCCTCCCACTTTGGCCTCCCAAAGCGCTGGGATTACAGGCTTGAGCCACGGCACCCAGCCCTGTAGGTTACTGACTAAGTTTTGCACCAGGACACTCTGCCAATGGACTGACAGCTCTCTGAACTCAGCCAAAAGCCCTCCTGGTCCGATATGGCCTTCTGAGCGCCCACGGTAGGGCCCCTGTAGGGTCAGATAAGCAAGTATCAGCCAAAGGCAGGAAGAGACTGGGAGGAAGACTGCAGGCCTGAGATAACAGCCCCAGGACAGTGGCCAGGGCTGCCATGGACTACATGCTGCTGTCCCCCCATGAACCTGCCACCAGAACCTCCAGCACAGAGGTCAGAATGGAAGCCACTTGGAGGTTGCCCTCCAAGGGAATACAGGCACAGAGGAGTCCGTTCCTCCTGCCCCTCTGAGGATCGGTCTTAACATTCCTGCAAAAGTTGTGTATCATAAGAACAATCACAGCTGCTATATGTTATGTTCTATCAGTTCTTTTACTATCAGAGGGGGGAAAAACCCACTGGTGAATCTGCTAATGCATGGTCTGCAAATGGCCAAATAATAATTGCAGTTTCTGTTTATTAAGGACTGGGTGCTGCTCCAAGCAATCTGCATATGTGTTAATCATCTCACTGAGCTCTAAACAGTCGTTGTAAGTGTCCCCTTCAAAGGTCACCTTCCAGGAGGAGCCCTCCCCAACCAGGCTGGCTGAAGTGACACTGGGGTCCACATTACTCCTCTCATGCCATGTGCCCATCTCTGAAATGCTCTATAATGCATAGTCATCTACTTATTTAACCATGCATGTCATCCCACTCTGCAGTGAACTCTGTAGAGGGGGGGACCCTGTGAGATTGCTCCCCACCGTCCCCAGCACCTGTGTCTGGCTCAGAGTTACTGCATCCATCTCTGCTGCATTTGTTGCTGCTGTGTTTGTTGTCACTGCAGTCATTTCTCAGCCCCCACTCCGTGTCAGAACAGAGTGGGAGAACCACATCTCTTAGCTTTCAGACCCTGGGCTGCCAGCCCCCATGGTGGCAACCAGAGATACTTAGGGAGAGAGGTTCATGTAAACCACCCAGGTCTGGGTTTGGAAGAGGCCATACTCAGGGCTGGGCACAAGAAGACAGTGGCTGCAGGCTGGACTCAGCTCTGGGGCTGCTGGAATGGGGGAGTGAGCCAGTGCCTTGGGCGAACTTGGCCTAATGCCCAGGAGACGGATTGCATAGAGTCTTCACAACCAACCAACAGTTACCCCCATATGATAGGTGAAAAAGCTGAGGCTCAGAGTGGGACACCTACTTGCCCAAGGTCACACAGCTACAAAGGGACAGTGCCATGATTTGACCTTAAGGCAGTCCAGTGAGTGGATCTGGGTCTTCAAGTCCTGGCTCTGCCACTGACACGGCCACTGTGGGTCCTGATTCAAGTCAATTTTCTACTCTTGGCCTCCTCCTTCTCCTTTGTCAAACATGCTGTTCGAGCCGGTGGGCTGTGTCTACTGAGGGTTCTCTGGAGGAGGAGCCTCCAGGCTTAATTCCTCCACCAAAGCTCACCCTTAGCTAGGTTTGGGGTGGCACTGAGGCACCCCAATCTTTTCCATGCCTTCCCAGCCTCCAGCCTCCTTTTCCTGAGAACAGGAAACTGAGGGAAGAGGAGTCAGAGAGCCTTAACTCCCTACAGTGTGATCTCGAGCAGCTGCTTCACTCTCTGAGCCTCAGTTTCCTCATCTGTAAAATGGGTGTCATAATGATACCCTGTTCATGTGTTGGTAAATATTAAGAAGTCAATAAATATTAGCTCTTGTTATAATTACCCTTATCAGCTTATAGAGCTGTTGGGAAGGTTTGATGAGAGGACACACAGTCAGCACGTGGCACACAGTAAGTGCTCAATAAATGCCCACTGTTATTATTGTTTAGGATAAATGTGGAGTCTGACAAACGCATTCACTCCTCTTCACCCACCCAGAGAGGCCCCTGTGTGTCCTCCAGTACTGGATGGCTCTGCATCAGAAGCCAGGTTCCAGTCCCAGCGCTGCTCCTTGTCTGCTGTGTGGCCCTGGGCAAGAGACTTAACCTCTCTGAGCCTCCACTTCCTCATCTGCATAACAGGGAACATTTCTAGGACTTCCACCTAGTTAGTAGGGTTCCTAGAGGGCTGAATGAGCTAATCCTATCAAGGCTGACTACCCTGTTTTGAGCACCCACACAGCACACAGCATCCTGTTGGAGCATCTTTGTGCACAGTGCCTGATTTGTTATAATATTTACTATTTTCCAGGCAGAGCCCCCTCTGAGAAGGAGGTTGGGGAAGGACACTTATTGACTGACTACTGTGTGCAGGGCGCTTTTCCTCATCAGCCAGCCACCTCCTGAAATCCTCCCAGCAGCCGCATCCGGCTGGCAATGGGATGACCCAGTTTCACACATGGGGAAATCGAGGCTCGGAGAGGCGCCTACTGTGTGCCGGGCTCCAGATACCTCCCACCGGCCTCGAGACGGGAATTGCGGTCCCCGAGTCGGGGAAGGTTGCGGCCATGAGTTCGAGCCCGGCTGTCACGCCCGGGGGGCCGAGCTCCGGCCTCGAACCTGGGGTCAGCCCCGCGGACCGGCGTCCTCCGGGTCTACCTGTCGGCCTGTGCCTACCTGATCCGCGGCCGGGCCGGGCGGCCGCGCAGGCCCCTCGGTTCACCCCGGCCCGGGTCCCGGCCCGGCCCGGCCCGTCAGCTCCGCTACCTCCGCTCCAGTCGGCACCTGCGTCCGGGCACCGCCCGCCGAGCCGACAGCGCCGCGGACCAATGGTCAACGCCTCTCGCACGCATTGGCCAATCACCACGCACGTCCAGCCCCTGGAGGCGGGGCCGGAGGCGACGGGGACGTCCTAGGCCGCACAGGCCCCGGGTCGCCGCAGCTTCTAGCTCCGCCCCCGCCGCGTCCTGGCTCCGCCCCAGACTGGGCTCCGCCCCCAGCACTGGCCCCGCCCCAGCCCAGCCCAGGGCGCCCGCGGAGCTGGCTGAGCCCTCTGCAGGCCGCCCGAGTGTCTTTTATTTATTTATTTTTTTTCTGAGGCAGAGTCTCACTCTGTTGCCCTGGCTAGAGTGCCATGGCATCAGCCTAGCTCACAGCAACCTCAAACTCCTGGGCTCAAGTGATCCTCCTGCCTCAGCCTCCCGAGTAGCTGGGACTACAGGCATGTGCCACCATGCCTGGTTAATTTTCATATATATATATTTTTTTTTAGCTGTCCAAATCATTTCTTTCTATTTTTAGTAGAGACAGGGTGTCGCTCTTGCTCAGGCTGGTCTCGAACTCCTGACCTCAAGCGATCCTCCTGCCTTGACCTCCCAGAGTGCTAGGATTACAGGGGTGAGCCACCGCGCCCAGCCTCGAGTGCCTTTTAATAAATAAAACCGTTGCAGAATTCAACTTGACACCAGGCAAAATCATTTGTAACTGTTCTTCACCTCCCTTACGCTTCTCATCGATCCTGGGGGAGGGAGAGACCGTTTGATCACATTTCACACAGGCGAGAAGCCTACAGGGGTTAGGAAGCCGTGCAGGAGCCTAAAGCCAACATCATTTATTCATCATTCATCCATTCATTCATGCAGTAGATCCATTCAATAGATGTAGTAAACATCAGTAGGGAGGGTCTGTTATGAACCAGGCACTGTGCTAGGAGCTGGGGACACCACGTTGGGTGAGACAAAAATTGCTGCCTTTGTGGGCCTCTAGGGAGTGAGACAGAATTAGTAATAAAATTTTTAAAACATTAAAAACAGAATGTTTATTGCATTGTTGAAATTCTTTTTTTTCACCAAATGCCTGAATGAAATTCTTAATCAATTATTAATTACAAATGTGATACAATGCAGGAAGTGGCCGGGCGCAGTGGCTCACGCCTGTAATCATAGCGCTCTGGGAGGCTGAGGCAGGAGGATCACTTGAGGTCAGGAGTTCAAGACCAGCCTGAGCAACAGCAAGACCCTGTCTCTACTAAAAATAGAAAAAATTAGCCAGGCGTGGTGGTGTGCGCCTGTAGTTCCAGCTACTCGGGAGGCTGAGGCAGGAGGATGGCTTGAGCCCAGGAGTCTGAAGTTGCTGTGAGCTAGGCTGACGCCATAGCACTCTCTGGGAGAACAGAGTGAGACTCTGTTTCAAAAAAAACAAACACAAAAAGGCAGAAAGTAAGGATAAGGAAAGCATATCATGTTATGAGAACTTGGAATAATTTAGGAAGTCCGAAAATATTTCCTTGAAGAAGGAGCAATTGAGCTGACATATAAGGTATGAGTAAAGATTAGTTACCTAGGAGAAAAGGATCCTAGGCAGAGAGTTCTGGAACACACAAAGACCCTGAGACAGGATGGAGAATTACCCAGTACTCTCTTCCCCTTCTGCCCTGCATTTATTGAATATATAGATCTGCTCAGCTACCTCAGTTAAATTCTGTTATATTGTCCTAGCCTATATTTTTTTATAATGGAAAGATAAATCATAACACTTTTTAGAAGATTACTCATAGAGAGAAGGAGTAGGAGGGAGGGGACAAAGGATGGAAGCTAGGCTTTTAAAAATATATCTTGTTTTATATATTTGAGTTGACATCCATGTAAATATTTTATATACAGTCATCCCTTGGTATCCATGAGAGATTGGTTCCAGCACCTCCCTCAGATACCAAAATCCACGGATGCTCAAGTCTCTGACATAAAATCGTGTAGTAGTTGCATATAATCTATGTATATCCTCATCTTCCTGCATACTTTGTTTTTTCCTTTTTGTTTTAGAGACAGAGTCTCACTTCATTGCCCAGGCTGGAGAGCAGTAGCATCATCGTAGCTCACTGTAGCCTGGAACTCCTGGGCTCAAGCTATCCTCCTGCCTCAGCCTCCCAAGTAGCTGGGACGACAGGCATGCACCCCTACGCTCCACTAATTTGTAATTTTTTGTAGAGATGGAGGTCTCTCTCTGGTACCCAGTCTGGTCTGGAACTCCTGGCCTTAAGCAATCCTCCTGACTTGAGAGGAAATACATATAAAATATATATATATATTTCCTAAGTATAAGCACACTTTTCCACATAATCACAGTATAACCTTCAAAATCAGGAAATGAATACAGATCCAATATTACCACATCACTCCCAGAGCCCATTCAAAGTTTCCAAAAATTCTATCCCAGGATCAAGTGTTGTATTTTGCCATTGTGACTCTAATTTAGTCTCTTTCGGATCTGGTACCTTTCCTCAATCTTTCCTTGTCTTCATGACCTTGATACTTTTGAAAATGACAGACTCGTCATTTTGTAGAAAGTCATTCCATTTGGAGTTGTCTAGTATTTCCTTATGATTAAACATTTGTGGCAGGAATGGTAGAAGTAATATTGTATTCTCAAGATGCATACAATGTCGATTTCATTCTCTGTTGATTATGCTAACTTGGTCGAAATAGTGTCTGCCACTTTCTTCAGTATGGGTGAGTATGTTGTACTTATTAATAAGTGCATTATGGGAAGATACTTTGAAACTAATTACATATCCTATTCCTCAACAAATTTAATATCCACCGATTTAATATCCACTGAAGATTATTGCCTGAATCAATTATAGTTATAATGGCTGCCAAATGATGATTTTCTAATTCCATCTTGGAGCACTTCCTTACTAACTTGCTAACTAAGATGTTCTGGACTGACTCGTCTTGTATTTTTCCTCGACCCAGCCCTGAGATCAACTATTTCCTCAAGGAGCCCTGGTTTCTTTTAGTGGAAAATGATATTAGGAAACGAAGATCTGGGTGCCCAGTGTACTCATTGCTACCATGAAATCATTAATTCCTGGCTTTCTCATCATAATACATATGCATGTATAAGACGTTTACATATCTATCTATAAAACCATGAGTAAACACCAATACCTCTAACCATGCCCTGCCTGTTATGTGAATTTTATCTCAAATTTTAAAAAAGAAAAAAACTTGACACCATCGGAATGCCATCAGCAAAATTTAGACTGAGAAACTGCAATATAAAGGATGCATTTCTTTAAAAAAATTTCTCCATTTTTGTACGTTTATATTTTTCCATAATAAAAATATTTAAAAATTTTTTGGTACACTCCTTCCCAGTCTTTTATCTGGGCATTTTATCCACATCTTAGAGCTTTCTGACTCATAGAAGGTGTTCAATAAATACAGGGAAAGCCCTCATAACTTGGAACAGCTCTGGGCTGGAAATCTGCTTGCAACTTACTAATTGTCGGACCTTCCTTGGGTGAGTCATATTTCTGTTCTCTGTCTATAAAATGGGGCTGGTACATTATGCCCACCGCCTAGGGTTGTTGCAAATACCAGCTAATGATTTGTCAAAGATTTAACACGCTTCCTAAAAGAAAGTAAATGTAGAATTGCCATATGAACCTGCAGTTCCACTTCTGGATATATACCCAAAAGAATTGAAAGCAGGGACTCAAACAGATATTTGTACACCGATGTTCGTAGTGGCATGATTCATGATAGCTAAAAAGTGGAAGCAACCTAACGGATGAATGGATAAATGCAATGTGGTGTGTTTATGCAATGGAACATTATTCAGCCTTAAATTCAAACCGGGTGTGGTGGCTCACACCTGTAATCCCAGGGCTTTAGCAGGCCGAGGTAGGAGGATCACTTGAGACCAGGAGTTCGAGACCAGCCTAGGCAGCATAGCAAGACCCTGACTTAACAAAAAATTTAAAAATTAGCCAGGCATGGTGGTGCAAGCCTGTAGTCCCAGCTACACCAGGAGGCTGAGGCAGGAGGATTGCTTGAGACTGGGAGTTCGAGGCTGCAGTGAGCCATGATTGCACCACTGCACTCCAGCCTGGGTAACAGAGGAAGACCCTGTCTCACAAAAAAAAAAAAAAAAAAAAGGAGAAGAAAATTCTGACATGTGCTATGACATGGATGGAACTTGAGGACATTATGCTCAGTGAAATAAGCCAGTTATAAAAGGACAAATCCTGTGTGATTCCACTCATAGGAGGTCCCTAGAGTTGTCAGATCCACAGAGACAGAAAGTAGAATGGTGGGTGCCAGAGGCTGGGGACGGGGTGGGGAGTTAGTGTTTCATGGGGACAGAGTTTCAGTTGGGGAAGGTGAGAGAGTTCTGGAGACAGAAGGTGGTGATATTTGTACAACATTGTGAATGTGCTTAATGCCATAGAAGTGTGCACTTAGGAATGGTTAAAATGGTCCATTTTATGTTATGTATATGTCACCATAATTATAAAAGACTAAGAACAGAGCCTGGCACAGAGTGAGCATGACGTGCTTATTAAATCACTGAAATTGGAGTAATTAAAATAGCATCACTGGCCTATGACTCCCAAGGGGACAGATAGCATGTCAGTCTCTGCCTCTGGCCTTGGCAAATAGGGGAGGCCCCAGAAATATTTGATCTTTTGACTGCTTCAAACTCTTTGGGGTGCTTCATTGCTTTCCCAGGCTCCCCTGAAGCTTCTGTCCACCACATGCCCCAGCCTGGGTCTGTGGGAAGGGACCCTGGAGTGTGGGGTGCCTGGCTGTTCCCCACGCTGCCATCATTAGCCTTGGCCCTCACACACCTTGGCTCCCTCCAACTCCCGTCTCAACAGCCCCTGGGCTCAGAGCTCCTCTGGAGTGGCTGTGTCTGGCAGTGCCCATCCCTCCAGGCAGGGAACCAGAGCCCAGGATCAGGAGGGAGCCAGCCCTCCTCCCTGCGGGCCTCCAGGTATCCAAGGCCAGAGTGGCCTCTTTAGCCAGAGGCTAAAGTTGGAGCTTCCGGAACAGCAGCTGGTTGCACCCACCGGGTCAGGAGGTCACCTGGGGCAAGGTGGAGGGCCTAGTCTCCTCACCAGCGCAGCCCCCTGCACATGGAGAAGCTGGATGCTGGGAAGGGCAGAGGAACCCCAGGCCACCCACTTTGCCGTCATGGGCGTTCCCCCACTGGGCCTTCCTCTAGTGACAGTCTAGAGCTAGCATCCTCTGGGCAAAGCCCCCCTTGCCAGGACCCCAGGGGAGCAGGTGGCCTTAAGGAGGGGTCGGAGGTGAGGTGTGCTGAGCACAGCACGCTGCCCCCATCTCCACCAGGGGGCGCACGGGACGGCAGGGCTGCCGGTCCCAGGGCCAGGGAGTTAAAGGTCAAGAACACCCTCTCGGGCCACACCCCCAGCTGTCCCTCCCCCCCCCCCC
>CM052442.1:106172377-106192917 GCA_028533085.1 Varecia variegata | reverse complement strand
GAGGCAGGTGGATCGTTTGAGCTCAGGAGTTTGAGACCAGCCTGAGCAAGAGCGAGACCCCGTCTCTACTAAAAAAAACATAGAAAGAAATTATCTGGCCAACTAAAAATATGTAGAAAAAAATTAGCCGGGCATGGTGGCGCATGCCTGTAGTCCCAGCTACTCGGGAGGCTGAGGTAGTAGGATGGCTTGAGCCCAGGAGTTTGAGGTTGCTGTGAGCTAGGCTGATGCCACGGCACTCACTCTAGCCCGGGCAACAGAGTGAGACTCTGTCTAACAAAAAAAAAAAAAAAAACAATCAAGTGCTTGGCAGCCACACGTGACTCATAGCTACTGTTTTGGACTTTTTTTTGAACATTGGACATCCTAGACACATTTTCAGATTCAAGTTTGATTTTTCAGCAATACAAGTGCTTTGGTGATGGTGTGTACTTCCATTAGGAGCCATGTAAACCAGGCATGGTGAGGGGCGCCTGTAGTCCCAGCTACACTGGAGGCTGAAGTGGGAGGATCGCTTGAGGCCAGGAGTTCCAGATATAGTGAGCTATGATAGCACTTATAAATAGCCAATGCACTCCAGCCTGGACAACATAGCAACAAGACTCCATCTGGAAAAAAAAAAAATAAAGAAAGGAAACAAAGAGGTGTGTAATACTGAGCTGACTTTCTTTAGTGATACAAATATCAGTAACTATCTTTGGGGGTTTTTTGGTTTTTTTGTCTTGTAATGGTTTGGTTTGGTTTGTATCTTTGAGACAAGGTCTCGCTTTGTTGCCCAGGCTGGAGTGCAGTGAAATCATCATAGCTCACTGCAGCCTCAAACTCCGTAGCTCAAGTAATCCTCCTGCCTCAGCCTCCTGAGTAGCCAAAATTACAGGTGCACCACTACGCCCAGCTAATTTTTCTATTTTTTATAGAGATGGGGGTCTCACTCTTGCCCAGGCTGGTCCTCATCTCAAGCAATCCTCCCACCTTGGCCTCCCAAAGTGCTAGGAGTACAGGTGTGAGCCACCAGTATTGGCCAGGACTTTCCAAATATAATAGGACTTAAAACTCAGAAGCCATAAGAGAGAACATTGAAAAATTCTCTCTTTATCTCTCACACATGCATAATATTTCTGTATAGCAAAAATGTTCAAAGTCAGAAGATAAATGACAAACTGAAAAAATAAATTTGTATTAAATAATTCATATCACAAGGAAGTTAAAGAGCTTCTAGAAATCAATAAGAAAAAAGAATACCAATAAATAAAGGTACAAAGGAAATAAAAACGGCTATTAAACATTTGAAAAGTTAATCACGTACTTAGAGAAAATTAAAAACTATGTGAAATGTGGTGGAGTACAGTGGCTCATGCTTGTAATTCCAGCACTCTGGGAGGCCAAGGTGAGAGGATTATTTGAAGCCAGGAGTTCAAGACCAGCTTGGGCAACATAGTGAGACCCCATCTTCACAAAGAAATAATTTAAAAAATTAGCCGGGCATGGTGGTGCACACCTGTAGTCCCAGCTACTCAGGAGGCTGAGGCAAGAGGATCCCCTGAGCCCAGGAGTTTGAGGCTACAGGGAGCTATGATGATGCCACTGCACTCCAGCCTGGGCAACAGAGTGAGACTTGTCTCAAAAAAAAAAAAAAAAAAACCCACCTGTAAGATTATTCATGACTGCATGCAAACATTAGGAACAATGCAAGTGCCCATCTTTAGAGAACTGGTTAAATAAATTACAGTACAAACATAATATCAGATAATATACAGCTATCAAAACCAAAAATGCTCCTACAGGCTGGTAAGAAAAGAGCTCTGAGATTTACATTAAGTGAAAAAAGGCACAAAACAGTGAGTGTAATATTTTGTCTTTTGTGTAAAAAGTGGGGGATATTGCTACTATCTACATAAGTAAAATTAACAGGGACAGAGAAGGAACTACAGACAGTGGCTATCTGTGGGCATATGTAGGGGGACAGATGAGGACAGAAGTGACAGGAAGATTTAAATTAAAATTTAAAATTTAAAAAATCCTCCCCCCAAAGAGAAATGAAAGCATTCACCCAATCAAAGACTCATACATGAATTTCCACAGCTGCTTTGTTCATACTAGCCAAAGGCTGGACACAACCCAAGTGTCTTTCAACAGATGAATGGATAAAAGCATTTGTGGTTTATGTGTCTACATCAGCAATAAAAATAAATGAACTATTGATACGCAGTCCAACAGAGATGAATCTCAAAACAATTGTGCCAAGGGAAAGAAACCCGACAAAAAAGAGCAAATCCTATGTGATTCCATTTATATTAAATTCTAGAAAATGCAAACTAATCAATCTACAGTGACAGAAAACATATTAGGATTGCCCAGGGAGGGAGGACCGCACAAGAGGAGTTCCCAAGGGCCACAGAGAAACTCGGGTGTGGTAGATATGTCTATTATCTTAATTGTGATGATAATTTCATGGGCGTATACATATGTCAAACGTTATTAAATCTTGTGGTAGAAACGTGCAGATTATGGCGTATCAATTACACTTCTATAAAGTGGGAAAAAATTTTTTCCAGTGTTCTTTAAAGGAAGCTGTTTATGTATACAAAAAACTTGAACATAATTGTGGGTAAAACATTCTGGAACAAGGTTTTGGTGGACACTTCTATGGGAGACCAAGACTTTTCTCTGGTTATGGTTTTTAGACTTTGGCCATTTGCCAATACGTAAACACCTTACCCATTAAAAACTGTGAATTCTTTTTTTTTTTTTTTTTTTTTTTTGAGACAGAGCCTCACTCTGTTGCCCAGGCTGGAGTGCCATGGTGTCAGCCTAGCTCACAGCAACCTCAAACTCCTGGGCTCAAGCGATCCTCCTGCCTCAGCCTCCCGAGTAGCTGGGACTCCAGGCACACGCCACCATGCCCGGCTAATTTTTTCTACATATATTTTTAGATGTCCAGCTAATTTCGTTCTTTCTTACTTATTTTTTTTTAGTAGAGACGGGGTCTCGCTCTTGCTCAGGCTGGTCTCGAAGTCCTGAGCTCAAACAATCCACCCGCCTCGGCCTCCCAGAGTGCTAGGAAAAACTGTGAATTCTGAAAGAATGACAGCTTTTTGGTTTTCTTGGGGTTTTTCTCCTCAATCATTCACTGTTTATTGAGCCAGAACTTCAGGACACACCCGGAGGAAAAAAAACATGAGTCACAGAAATGTCTGTGGATCGTGCTCTTAGAAAACTTTTCAGAAGGCTCAGGATTTATATATTTCTTTAAAGGGGAGAAGACAGGTAGGAAGAGATAGGGTAGGTGGTAAGGCAAATGGTTACATTTTTGTGAGATTTTAATTAGTGCCCAGTAAATCTACACTTTGCAAAAGATAAGGTGAGCATTCTAAGGAAAAGGAAGTTGCAAGATGTTGATTTAAAAATGGAAGCTGTTGGGACAGGCGTGGTGGCTCACGCCTGTAATCCTAGCACTCTGGGAGCCTGAGGCAGGAGGATCGCTTGAGCTCAGGGGTTCAAGACCAGCCTGGACAACATACCAAGATCCCATCTTGAAAAAAAAAAGTCAGTGTCCTAAATAAAGGACTAGTGAGGACCAAAGGATGAGATCCTGATTGGAAAAAAACACAGCTGTAAAGGATATGCATGGCACAATTGATAAAATTGGAATATGGACCAATTAGATAACAGTACTATGTTAGGGTTAAATTTCCATAAGTTGCTAACTGTACTGAAGTTATATAAGTCTGTACTTGTTCTTGGTAAAGGGCAACAGACATACATTATGTGTGCAACATACCCCCAAGTGGTTCAGAAAAAAATGATCTGGGGGTATGTGAAAGAGTGTGTATCATCTTGCTCTATGTCTATATTATATATATTTCTCTATATATGTCTCTGTGTGTATATTTCATCTATGTACTTGTTTATTATATATGTGTGTATATTATATATATGTATATCTCTGTATATAAATGTGGCTCTCTTCATATATATGTTTGTGTGTATTACATATATATACTGTGTGTATTAATATCTCTATGTACATGTGTATATTACATATGTGTATATATTTATGTATATATGTGTATATTATTTGTCTCTCTGTGTGTATTACATATATTTACATATATATTTCTGTGTATGTTATATATACATATATATGAGATACACACACAGGGAATAATAAAGCTAATGGAAAAACATGTTAACAATTGGTGAACTTTGGCTGGGTGCAGTGGCTCATGCCTTTAATCCTAGCACTCTGGGAGGCCGAGGCAGGAGGACTGCTTGAGGTCAGGAATTTGAGACCAGCCTGAGCAAGAGCCAGACCCCATCTCTACCAAAAATAGAAAAAATTAGCCAGGTGAGGTGGTGTGTGCCTGTAGTCCCAGCTACTCGGGAGGCTGAGGCAGGAGGATCACTTGAGCCCAGGAGTTTGAGGTTGCTGTGAGCTAGGCTGACGCCACGGCACTCTAGCCCAGGCAACAGAGTGAGACTCTGTCTCAAAAAAAAAAAAAAAGATTTTTTTTTTAGCTTAGATTTTTTATTTTATTTTATAATATATACATAACATAAAACTGACCATTTTAATTTTTTAATTTAATTTAATTTAATATTTAATTTTATTTTTTGAGACAGGGTCTCACTCTTTCACCCAGGCTGGAGTGCAGTGGCATCCTCATAGCTCACTGCAACCTTGAACTGCTGGGCTTAAGTGATCCTCCTGCCTCAGCTTCCCCAGTAGCTGGGACTACAGGCATGTGCCCGCCGCCAAGCCCAACTAAGGCCATTTTAAAGCATACAATTCAGCGGCATTAAGTACATTCACGATGTTGTGCAATCAACACCACTTTCTAGTTCCATAGCTCTTTCATTACCCCAAAGAGAAACCCTGTACCCACTAAGCAGTCACTTCCTTCCTATCTTTCACATCCAAGATTTCACTGAGAAAAATTTCAAACATAAAGTTGATACAGGCCGGGTGCGGAAGGCTCACACCTGTAATCTTAGCCCTCTGGGAGGCTGAGGCAGGAGAATTGTTTGATCTCTGGAGTTCAAGACCAGCCAGAGCAACATCTTGAGACATCATCTCAATTAAAAAAAAACTGGAAAAATATACAAATATCCTTTAATAGGGGACTTGTTAAAAAAGTTATGGTCCATTTCTTGGAGACGTGACTTCAGGCCATGACTCTGCCAGACACTTCTTCCTCCCTCCACCACCACTGCATGAGACATCCCCGTGTGGTTCACGATCAAGTACATACTCGGAAGTTAAAACAACTTCCTTTTCTCCTGAGGGATTCCAGCTCACTGGTCAACTTGCTAATGCCATTTTACTTTGTAAAATGTAAAGTTGCTCATAGCAACTTCCTCTAAGAAGAAATCCCTGAAAAGCGGCTCATGCAAAGGCCATCAGGTTGGGAAAGCATTCATTTCTCTCAGTGCAGGAAGAGGAGGAGATGGCATTCCAGGATGGCATGGGACAACTATGTCCCCCACTGACAGAGAGGCTGGGGGCGGGGCGGAGGATACGCCAGATGGTGATCAACTGAACCTACTCGTTGCCGTTGCCCGGGTTTTCCTCCCTGCCATTCCTGTCTGTCTGTCACTGCTGCCAGGATCAGCCATCCTGGGACCTGGCCCAGTGGGCAGATCCAAGCTTATGAGTGGTGTCCTGCACGTCAGCCCTGGGGCGTGCAGTTTCGGATTCCAGCTGAGCTGGCTGCAAGCCCTGCTGAGTCAACTGGTTCCTTTTGCCCAGTGCTCTGAGCCAAACTGCCCCGGGGTTCTTCCTGGCAGGCGGGTTTTCTGTGCCTGGAGGCGGTAGAGGGGAATGAATGGGGCAGGTGGGGGAAGCGGTCAGTGTAAGTTTGTTGAATGAATGTTTAACCTTGAGACATGAACGCTGTCCAGCCCCACAGTCTCACTCAGTTCTTCTTTTGTTCCAACCCTGCCTCTACCCCAGGCTGGGAGTGTTGGAGTCGCTCCACCAGCCTGGGAACTTCATCCAGGCTCTGGGGTGAGAGGGCAGCAGGTCTCTTTGTTGAATGAGTGAATGAGGGAGGCCTTCCTCATGTCCCCTTTTTCTGTCCCCTAGAGTCCTGCTTTAATATAGGCAAAGACTGAGACACTGAAGACCCTAGAGGTGGAGGGTGGGTAATGAGGGGTGAGACCCTCAGCTGGAGACTGGGCAAGACAGGCCTGGGCCCTGCTACTAGGGCGCTCACAATTTGGGGGGCAGGGAAGGATAAGGACATCAAAGAATGTCACAAACACATCCGCAATGGTGAACCCTTGCGCAAGAAGGAGCGTGGGAACCCGGAGATGTCCCTTCTGGTCTTGGGGATGGATAGCGATCACATGAAGCCTCCGCGGAAGGCGGGGATGTGTGCGGCGTCCCGGGTTTCCCGCGCGCCCCGCCCCGCCTAATCCAAAGCACCAGGAAGAGGTCCTTCTCAGTAGCTACTCCCACTGCCCTCTCTACGTGGGGAGGAGCATCAGGAATGTCGTCCAGTTCCAGCTAAGGCGAGGGCCCTTCCACCCCCCGCATTCAACACCGCAGGGGCGGGATGGGGGGGCTTGGAATTCCGGACCCCAGAGGGGGCTCGTGGCGGGAGGGAGAGTCACTTCTCCCTTGGATCGCAGGGAAAGGCCCGCCAGAGCCTAGCGCCCGGGGAAGCTAGAGTCTTGCACCCCCAGGGGGCCCCGCAGCCCCCAGAACTACGAGGCCTCCAGCGCACAGGACCCCACCCCCGGCCACACGCCCCGCCCCCGGCACTCCCCGTGCCCCGCCTCCCGCTCTCGCACCCGGCGTATAAAAGGGGCCGCTGGGCTCCACCAGGAGCAAGCTGAGCTGAGTGGGCCTGCAGCTGCGATCCAGTCCTTCCAGTGGCTTCTGCACCCGACTGAGCAAGTCTCCACCAGGTCCCTCGCATCTCCAGCCGTCGCACATCCAGACCTCGCGCCCCTGAGTCCCCGAGTCTCAACGTCCCTGCACCCAGGCTGCCCGAGAGGATGCGCTGCGCGCCGACAGCTGGCGCAGCCCTGGTGCTCTGCGCTGCCACCGCCGGGCTGCTGAGCGCTCAGAGCCACCCCGCGCCGCCCGAGTCGCCGCGCTTCGCGTCCTGGGACGAGATGAATGTGCTGGCGCACGGGCTGCTGCAGCTTGGCCACGGGCTGCGCGAACACGTGGAGCGCACCCGCGGCCACCTGGGCGCGCTGGAGCAGCGCCTGAGCGCGTGCGGGACAGCCTGCCAGAACCCCGGGGCATCTGCCGCGCCCCCTCGAGTCCCCGAGAGCTCGGTGGCCGGAGGCGAGGCGGCCTCCGAAGCCCTCCGCAGCCTGCAGGTACGTGCGCCCCTACTGGCTCTCCTACTGGCCTGGTAGGGCGTGGACAGGAGAAGGGGCGCCTCCGAAGCTCCTTGCACTCCCCTGCCCTGGCCTCAAAGGATGGAGGTTCGGAAGGACGGCCAGGTGGATGAATAGAGAAGTTGGAGGCAGAAGGCTGGGTCCTTACCAAGGTTTTCACTCCTCCCCAGACACAACTCAAGGCCCAGAACAGCAGGATTGAGCAGCTGTTCCAGAAGGTGGCCCAGCAACAGCGGCACCTGGAGAAGCAGCACCTACGAATCCAGAATCTGCAGAGCCAGGTACCCCAGGCCTGTCCCAGGCGGGGAGGGAGGTCATCAGAGCTGGACCTGTGAGTCCCAATGTGGAGCCAGGCAGGTCAGGCAGCTTGAGCCAGCTGTACCTGATGCCCGCCCTCTCCCGTCCCATCCCAGGTCGGCCTCCTGGCCCCCACCCACCTGAGTAATGGGATGGCCAAGCCTGCCGGAAAAAAGAGGCTGCCCAAGATGGCCCAGCTTGTTGGCCCAGCTCACAATGCCAGCCGCCTGCACAGTGAGTGTCTGGCCCTTTGCTGTCCTCAGGGTTCCTTGTCAAGTCCACCTTAAGGAGGAAAGAGGCTGTGGCCTTGGGTCCCTGTCGGCTCTCCAGTCTCTGGTGAAGGGCTGATGGAGGCATCTCCCTACTCAGCCCTGACTCTGCCCTACCAGATCACCCCACCCTTCTTCCCAGCCAGCCAGCCGGTGGACTGTCCTCAAGCCCTGCTGGCCAGTCACTGGAGCTGGGGGACTTGAGCTGCAGGGGTGCTTAGCAGGCCGTGGTGTAGCTCGGGGACGCAATCCTGAAGGTTAGAACCTTCTAGGAGGGTGCGATGGATAAGAAGCTGCCTGGTAGGGGGGTTCTGAGATCTGGGCTCCCCACAGTCTCTTGGAGTGTGAATCCAGCAGGGGGAACGAGGGCAGGGACCCACCCAGCTCCCAGGCCAGGAACACTCACTCTTGCATCTTACAAATTCAGGGCTGCTAGTCGCAGAGACCCTCTCTTTCTCCTTCTCCCATCCTCCTCCTCCTCCCCCCAAATCCCTGCAGAGTTTCGAGTTTTCACTCCTATAGTCGCAAAGCCACCCTAACGTCAAACCTCAGCGTGTGTGTGTGTCTGACACAGACTTTCAGTTCCCAGTGTTAAGTTCACAGCCCCACACCCAGCTTCCCTGTGGTCCTCTTCCCCAGCGTCTGTGGCTGTCCATAGCCAACTGGGTGAGAGTTCGGATTCCCCCTCACGCCCCAGGGTCAGTGGCTGGCACCCAGCACTGCAGTCCTGAGGGCCGTCCCCACCCCACATTCCTTCTCCTCCCTCCCCAACCCAAGGCTGCTATCTCTGGGTGGTGAGGGGCCAGTACACCTCCCCAGACCACCACTGGAGGTGGGGGGATGAGGGGCTTCCAAGGCTAGCAGGCACTGGTCCCAGCTGGGAGATGCCTTGGACATGGGGGCGTGTCCTGTGGGTTTGGGACTCCCAGACTCTGGGCTCAGCTTTGCCAAGTAGGCAAAAGTTCAGAGCTGGGGAGACAAACAGCTGGCACTAATGGAAGCCACATTGGTGGTTTGGCCCAGTGCCTGTCCTGATTGGAGGGGAGGGAGAAGTAGGGGAAAGGGGAGCTGCCTGAGGGGCTGAGAAAGTGTCCTCGGTCACTCTGGGCCTGCCCCTGCCCCCACCCCCACCGCCTCCGCCCCTGCTGTGCAACTCACTCACTCGACCTTTCCCCTACTTTTCTGGCTGGGCTGGGGGTGGTTCCTTGCACGGACTGCCCAGCCATCGCCATCCTTCCCTCCTCCCTCCTGCCCTCTCTCTCCCTCTGGTCGCTGGGACCCCGTGCAGAGCCTCTGTGACCCCACCAGGCAGACCAGAGCCCTTCCCGTTCAACTCAGCTCTGGCCACCCCTGCTCTGGCCCTGTTCTGTCAATCATTCATTCATCCCAGCAGGACGGGGCAGAGCCGCTCCTTGTCACCAGCCCGATGGAGCATTCCCCACCCCATTCAGTGGCGGGGCTAGGGGGGCTGTGTGTGGAGGAGGGGAGAGCCCACCAGATGACCACAGTGTTGGGGGGTGGGAAGTAGTCCTCTTTGCCTGTATGGGGAGGGGTGGTGTGATCCAGGGGTGAGGGAAGGCATCCTTCCTGAAGCTGAGACCCAGAGAAGAGAGTCCCAAGCACAGGGACCAGCATGTGCAAAGTCCCTGTGGCAGGAAGGTGTGTGGTGCCAGGGTGGGAAGGTCGCCTGTGTGGCCGGAGAAGGTGGGGTGCAGCGTGGGAGGAGGAAGGATGGGCGCAGGGGCTGGTGTTTGTAGACCATGCTGGGGAAGGCCATAGGGAGCCATGGAGGAGCTTAGGCAGATGTCAGGGGTGGTCATGAGATCAGGATTGCCCTTCACCTGCCTGTCACCTGCTGCCCAACCCCCCAGCGCATCTCCCTAGATCCCTACAGGCTGCCTGCTCCTCTCTCTTAACCCCCTGCTTTGTCTACCTGCAGGGCTGCCCCGGGATTGCCAGGAGCTGTTTGAGGAGGGAGAGAGGCAGAGCGGACTGTTTCAAATCCAGCCTGAGGGGTCCCCACCATTCCTGGTCAACTGCAAGATGACCTCAGGTAGGATGTGCTGGCCCACCAGGGAGCCCTCTTGCCATGGGACCCATTGCTTTTCTTTAAAATGCAGCCCTCAGTGGGCACAGCGGCAGGTGCCTATAGTCCCAGAGACTCAGGAGGCTGAGGCAGGAGGATCGCTTGAGCCCAGGAGTTGAAGGCTGCAGTGAGCTGTCATTGTGCCACTGTGCTCCAGCCTGGGTGACAGAGCAAGATTCCATCTTTAAAAACAAAAAAGACAAGAAGTAAAATGTAACCCTTTTCCCTTTGACTTGCATCACCAGGTCAGGGATGGGTTCTGTGGTTGACAACGGCAGGGGAGGACCAAGTTCAGTTGGCCCAGAGAGGCTTTGCAGATTTATGCTGCACCCTCCCTCCCTCCTCCTTCCCTGCTGGGTCCTTGGGACAAAGGTCCAGTCCTGGTCCCCCTGCCTATGGGCCACCACAGTATTCCTCCCTGGGACCCACCTTCTTCCAGTCGTCCCCGGGATGAGTCTGAGGAATTCTGTGGGGATGCTGCCCTCCCTGGGTTTGGGGTCTGGGAGCCAGATGTGGGGATCGGGGTCCTCTGTAAGGAGGGACCTCCTGGTGACCTTGTACCTTTCTGGGCAGATGGGGGCTGGACAGTAATTCAGAGGCGCCAAGACGGCTCTGTGGACTTCGACCGGCCCTGGGAAGCCTACAAGGCTGGCTTTGGGGACCCCCAAGGTGAGTGTTTCCCGGGGGGCCAGCGGCTGGGGAGGAGGAGGGGGCTGCGGAGCTGGGCCCGCCTCACTGAGCAGCCTCTCCTGCTCTAGGCGAGTTCTGGCTGGGCCTGGAGAAGGTGCACCGCATCACAGGGGACCGCGGCAGCCGCCTGGCTGTGCAGCTGCAGGACTGGGATGGCAACGCAGAGTCTCTGCAGTTCCCTGTCCACCTGGGGGGTGAGGACACGGCCTACAGCCTGCAGCTCACGGCCCCTGTGGCCAGCAAGCTGGGTGCCACCATGGTCACACCTGGTGGCCTCTCCCTGCCCTTTTCCACTCGGGACAAGGACCACGACCTCCGTGGGGACAAGAACTGTGCCAAGAGCCTCTCCGGTGAGTGGCCTCCATCCCACCCCCTGCCGTGCCCCACCGGCTAGGGCCTCCCTTCCTTCCTTTCACTGCCTATCCTGCCTTCAACCCCAAATGGCATCTATTCCCTGCCCCCACCTCCTCCTTATTTGCCCTGTGCCCTTGGACCACTGACTTAACCTCTCCAGCCTCAGTTTGCCCATCTTTAAAATCGGTATGACCATAGTGCCCACTCCGTAGGATTATTATGGAAAATTCAATGAGACAATGTATGAAATCAGAGGCAGAGCTCGGGCTCTGTGAAGGGAAACATACAAAATTCCCTCTTGATGGCCCAAAAAATGATGGTTCACACATGTAATCCCTGCACTTTGGGAGGCTGAGGCGGGATGATCACTTGAGGCCAGGAGTTTGAGACCGGCCTGGGCAACATCGCAAGGCCCCATGAAAATTGTCTATGAAAAATAAGACAAATTAGCCAGGCATGCGTGGACCTGTAGTCCCAGCTACTTGGGAGGCTAAGGTGGAAGGATTGCTTAAGCCCAGGAGTTTGACGTTGCTGTGAGCTATGATGATAACACTGCACTCCAGCCTGGGCAACAGAGCAAGACCCTGTCACTACAAAAAATGTTTTAAATTAGTTGGGTGTGGCCAGGTGTGGTGGCTCATGCCTGTAATCCTAGCACTCTGGGAGACTGAGGCGGGTGGGGGACAGCAGGGGCCGGGGTGGCGGGGGGGAGGCGGATTGCTTGAGGTCAGGAGTTCGAAACCACCCTGAGCAAGAGTGAGACCCCCATCTTAATCAAAATCAGAAAAAATTAGCAGCCTGTGGTCCTAGCTACTCGAGAGGCTGAGGTGGGAGGATCACTTGAGCCCCCGAGTGCAAGCCCAGCCTGGACAACATAGTGAGACCCCATCTATTAAAAACTTTTTAAAAAAATAAATAAATCGTGAAGTCCAAAGCTTAGCCTTGTCCCAGCACTAGCCCCATTCCCTTCTCCTCCTCTCCCCACTGGACCTGACCATGTTCCCTCTCCTCTGACCCTGGCAGGTGGCTGGTGGTTCGGCACCTGCAGCCACTCTAACCTCAACGGCCAGTACTTCCGCTCCATCCCTCGGCAGCGGCAGCAGCGTAAGAAGGGAATCTTCTGGAAGACCTGGAGGGGCCGCTACTACCCGCTACAAGCCACCACCATGTTGATCCAGCCCACAGTGGCTGCAGCAGCCTCCTAGTCTCCCAGCTGGGGCCTGGTCCCAGGCTCTTGGAGGACAGTGACTTTGGCTTTGGCTTTGGCCCAGGAGGTGGCCGCTCCCTACCCGGGCAGGGGTTCCAAGCAGAGGCCATCTGGACCCTGCGGACAGAGAGGAAGTCCACGACCAGAGAGGCCCCCTTTCTTCCTGGGGGGCTGCACACATTGCCCTCTGAGAACAGGGCATGCACTGAGCCTGGAAGCGTGGGACCACAGGACATTGAGACCCACTCCTTGCCCGCCCGAGGTGTGGGGGACGCAGAGGGACCATGTGGGGACGGCCAGGCCGACCTCATTGGCGGACTCAGTCACATTGACTGGCTGGAGGACCAGGGCTCCCAGGGGCTACCGGCACCGACGAGCCTGTGCCAACGGTGTCCAGGCGAAGCTCACAGAGTTCTTGGAATAAAAACAACCTCAGAACATTTCGTTCTTTTGTCCTTCGGTTTGTTATGAAAAGTGGACAGTTTCAAAGTCCACATAAACATGTTCCCAGGGTGGAGGTTGACGACTCCTGGGTCCCTTAATGACAACACCGGTTAATGCTCCCATTGCTGACTGCAATTTCCTTCATTTACGATTTCAGGATGTGTATGTCCCTTGGTTTTGTTCTCAAAATGACAAGAAAAAACCAAACCCTCATATAGTTCGATTGTTATAGAAACAGGTCACAGCCGCGTGTAGTGGCTCACGCCTGTAGTCCCGGCTACTCAGGAGGCTGAGGCAGAAGAATCACTTGAGCCCAGGAGTCTGAGGTTGCTGTGAGCTAGGCTGACGCCACGTCACTCACTCTAGCCCGGGCAACAGAGCCAGACTCTGTCTCAATAAAAAAAAAAAAAAAGAAAAAAGAAAAAGAACCAGGTGAAATGAATTTTTTAAAATATATTTTATTGACCCATATACATCCAAAATATTAGTGTTTCAACATGTGATCAATAAAAAAATTATTACTGAGATATTTGACCTTGGGTTTTTTGTTGTTGTTTTGTTCTAAGTCATCTAAATCTGGTGTGTATTTCATGATTGTGCATATCTCAGTTTGGACCAGTCATGTATGGACAGCATTATGGTGTAAACACTAATACAGGATTTTAATAAATTCTTCACTTTTTTTTTTGCTATATCTACATATTAAATATTTCTTATGCTGGAATTTACTTCAAGTTTTCCTTGAAACTGACCTCTTTTTTTTTTGGTAATATTAATTCAACCAATAGTTATTTATTTATTTATCTTTGAGACGGTCTCACTCTTTTGCCCGGGCTAGAGTGCAGTGGTGTCAGCCTAGCTCACAGCAACCTCAAACTCCTGGGCTTAAGCGATCCTACTGCCTCAGCCTCCCGAGTAGCCGGGACTACAGGCATGTGCCACCATGCCTGGCTAATTATTTTCTATACATATTCTTAGTTGGCCAGATAATTTCTTTCTATTTTTAGTAGAGACGGGGTCTCACTCTTGCTCAGGCTGGTCTCGAACTCCTGAGCTCAAACGATCCTCCTGCCTCAGCCTCCCAGAGTGCTAGGATTACATGTGTGAGCCACGGCGCCCGGCCTCAATCAATATTTATTGAGCAACTTCTATACGCCAAGCTCTGTATCGGGTGCTTAGGGTATTTATTCTAGTGGACACAGAGATCCCTGCCCTGTCTGAACTAACCTTCAAAGTCTCTCCCATTACAGGTGGTGATCTGTAATCGATGATCCAAACTGGAACACTTTTTTTTTTTTTTTTTTAGAGACAGGGTCTCGCTTTGTGGCCCAGGCTGGAGTGCAGTGGCATCATAGCTCACTGCAGCCTTGAACTCCTGGGCTCAAGGGATCCTCCTGCCTCAGCCTCCTGAGTAGCTGGGACTACAGGTTCGACACCACACTCAGCCTAAACTGGGACACTTATGAGAGTGAAACGGGGTGCTGTTAATTAAGCTGGATCACAGATGTAAAAGCAGCTCACTCCAAGACATATGGGGACTTACCAACACAGTTTTTAAAAATGTAAACATCTGGAAAACCAACACCCTTGGCCATGAATAGTTCAGTGAAACTAAAGTCAATGAAAATAAAGCAATGTGCATGCTTTAAAAATCTAGCTGGCAGGGCCAGGCGCAGTGGCTCATGACTGTAATCCTAGCACTCTGGGAGGCTGAGGTGGGAGAATCACTTGAGCTCAGGAGTTCGAGACCAGCCTGAGCAAGAGTGAGACCCCCGTCTCTACTAAAAATAGAAAAATTAGCCAGATGTCCTGGCTCGCACCTGTAGTCCCAGGTACTCAGGAGGCTGAGGCATGAGGATCCCTTGAGCCCAGGAGTTTGAGGCTGCAGTGAGCTATGGTGACCCCACTGCACTCTACTCTGGGCACCAGAGTGAGAGCCTGTCTCAAAAAAAAAAAAAATGTAGTTGGCAAAACTGATCTATGGCGAAAAAAAATCTGAAGTGTGGATGCCCCTGAAAGGGTAGGGAAACTTGTCTTTGAACAGATGCCTGATGGACTGACTGGGGAAGAGAAATAAGGGAACTTTCTGGAGTGATCCTGACATTCTGAACCTCAAGACAAGTGAGTCATTTGGTTGTCTGCCTTTGTCTCATCAAACTGTACCCTTAAGATTTGTGCATTTCATTGTATACAAATTTTACCTTAAAAGATAACAAACTTCGGAAAGAGCCTCACCCAGTATTGATCTGTAATGAATGACATGTACACTGAAGTGTCCGGAGGTGAAGTGGACTGCTGTCTGCAATTTTCTTTGAAATGCCCCAGAAAATAACATGATGGATGGGCAGATAGAGGGATGGCTATATGATAAAAGCAAAATGTTCACAGTGGAATCTAGGTGGTGGGGCTATGGTGTTCTCTGTATAATTCTTTCCATTTTGCTGAATGTTTCAAATTTTTTCACAATAAAATGGGTGGGAAAAAATTCCAGGCACACACTGTTGCTTTCTGAAGGCCCTAAGCCTGCATCTGTGCTTTGTTAAATTGGGAGACCAAAGTTCAAAAGTGTTAAAGAGAGATGTGCTGGGTGTGGTGGCTCATGCCTGTAATGCCTGTAATCCCAGCGCTTTGGGAGGCTGAAGTGGGAGGATTGCTTGAGGCCAGGAGTTCTAGACCAGCCTGGGCAACATAGCGAGACCCTCTCTCTCTAAAAAAAAATTTTTTTTAATTGCCCAGGTGCAGTGGTGCAAGCCTGTAGTCCCAGTTACTCAGGAGGCTGAGGCAGGAGGATCCCAGAGCTAGAGCTCTAAATCACATCCCACTCCTGGGGGACTGGGAACAGGCCACTCAAGTTCTGTGGCCTCGGTTCCTGCATCTGGAAAACAGGGATGGTTTTGATACCCATCCCCCCACCCCCTTCCTGTCCTCATGGTGCTATGGGGAGTTAACGTGGCTTTAAACACTCAGCACAGTGCCTGCCTCTCAGTAAGCACACAATACACTCAAGCCATCATTACTGTTAATACTACTATTATCACTATGAGAAGGGTTGGGAAGTGCAGTGATGGAGACACAAGCAAGGAAGGCTTCATGGTGGAGGTAGCATTTGAGCTGATTTTCGTTTTTCTTTTTTTTTTTTTTTTTTTGAGACAGAGTCTCACTCTGTCGCCCCAGCTAGAGTGCAGTGGCATCATCATAGCTCATTGCAACCTCAAACTCCTGGACTAAAGCGATCTTCCTGCCTCAGCCTCCCAAGTAGCTGCGACTACAGGCACGAGCCACCACGCCCAGCTAATTTTTTCTATTTTTAGTAGAGACGGGGGTCTCGCTTGTTACTCAGGCTGGTCTCAAACTCTTGAACTCAAGCGATCCTCCAACCTCAGCCTCCCAGAGTGCTAGGATTACAGGTGTGAGCCACCGCACCTGGCCTTGAGTTGGTTTTCTAAGGAGGATGAAATTTACTAGGGAAACCATTCCAGGAGGAGGACACTGTGAGAGCAAAGGCATAGTGGTAGGTGGTCTCACCTGGCTGCCACAGGAATCTGGGTGGCTACACAGTGGGCAGGGCAGGGGGTTTGGGCTAGAATATGCATGGCTTCAAGCCCACTGAACAGGAGTTTGCTGACAAGGCCGGTAGAGTCCTTCTCCGTCTGACTTCCAGCCTTGCCTTTTTGCCTAATCTCATCTCTGGCACCATGAGCCCCACTCTCCACCCACCATGGCCTCCTGGCTGCTCCTACCCTACTGAGTCTCTCTCATTTGCTATTCTGTGCCTTTGAAACGCTGCTCACCCCACTTCCTCCCCCTCCCATGGTCCACTCTTCATCTTTCAGGACCTGGTGCAAATACCACTTCCTCCAGGATGCTTTCCTGCCTCCTAAAAAGTTTTTAAACAGGGGAGTAATGTGATCTGACTCAATGTTTCTTTCTTTTTTTTTTTTTTTTGAGACAGGGTCTCACTCTGTTGCCCTGGGTAGAGTGCACTGGCATCATCTTAGCTTACTGCAACCTTCAACTCCCAGGCTCAAGGGATCCTCCTGCTTCAGCCTCCCAAGTAGCTGGGACTACAGATGCATGCCATGACACCTGGCTATTTTTAGTAGAGACAGGGGTCTTGCTTTTGCTCAGGCTGGTCTTGAACTTCTGAGCTCAAGCAATCCTCCCTTCTCAGCCTCTCAGAGTGCTAGGATTACAGGCGTGTGAGCTACCGTGGCCAACCCTGACTTAATGTTTTTAGAAACTCCTTCAGACTGCTGTGGGCAAAGCAGCTGCACGAGTTCAGGCAGTGAGGAAGGGGACCAGGATCAGGTGGCGGATATGGAGGGGGTAAGAAGTGCTCAGAATAAGGAGAAATGTAGGAGGGAGGAGGCACTTGTGGGTGGTGGAGGGAGGGAGGTGGAGAGGAGAAGAAGATGCGAAGAGGGGAGTCCATCACCTCTGGTTTTGATAGCGGGGAGGGATGGAGACACAGGAGGAAGAGTGGATATGGGAAGAGTCGAATTTGTGTATGGGATGTGTTACACACAACTTATAGGGGCCCATTATTTTGAACTGAGCTCCTGCACTAGGCCCCAGCACATCAAACCAACATGGAGTTACTCATGCTAAAGTTCCAGGTCATCAAACCGAAACTAGGTTGTTTATCTAACCTTCCGAGAAATCAGGAGAGATAAATATAAGATAGTCAAATCTGGCTGGGCCTGGCGGTTCACACCTGTAATCCTAGCACTTTGGGAGGCCGAGGTGGAAGGATCACACAAGGTCAGGCGTTTGGAAATAAATAAATTAGCCAGGCGTGGTGGCACATGCCTGCAGTCCCAGCTCCCCAGGAGGCTGAGGCAGGAGCATCAATTGAGTCCAGGAGTAGGAAGCTGCAGGGAGCTATGATGATGCCACTACACTCCAGCCTGGGTGACGGAGCGAGACCCTGTCTCTAAAAAAACAAAAACAAAAACAAAAACACAGCATGTTATATACTTTAAATACATAAAATAAACACAACCTTTAATCTCAGATAGTGATAAATCCTATGCGAGGGGGGTGATAAAACAGGGTTCAGGGACAACGAGGGGCGGGAGGTCATGTTGGAGAGCGCCTGGTGCCCAATAAGGATTTATAAATATTTGTTAAATAAAGACTTAATGGCAGAAAGTGGCAGGTTGATTTGGTATGTGTTCAAGGAAAGGATCTAGGTAGTCTCAAAAGATTCCTTGAGGTGGGCTGCCTCCCTGTTTAGAGACGGGGAACTAAGGCATAGAGGGCTAATGTAACTTGTCACCAATTAAGGATGGAAACTGCAACCTAGACAAAAAAAAAAACCCCCGCACAGAGGCCCCCGGAAACGATCATTTACGGGCCGCGGAAAGAGCCCAGAGCTGCAAGCACTGACCTATGACGTCATCGGGACGTTTAGCAGCGTAGCATCACCTGGACGTAGCCTCATTTCCCTTCCCGGACAGGTCCTCGGAGAGTTGGGTCGGGTCTGAATCAAGCCTCTTATTGGCTACGTCGTTTGTCAATCTGTTTCATTGCTCCAGTCTTCCGCCCCGCCTTCCTGAGCTCGCCTCTGATAGGCTGGCGCGGCCGTCTCTTCAGAAAGGTCCGCATTCCTTCCGCCTTTCTCCAGGACACCGAGGGCGAGGAGGGTGGATACCAGACAGCGCCCTCCCCTGGGGCTCTGCTTCTACCTCTGATTGGCTGCGTTGGACGCCAGTCGCTACCCCACCCCTCTCTGATTGGCCATCTGGCCGCCGCTCTGCGCGGCGCCGGCTCCGCCCCCGTCGGGTATTTGTGGTGGGGCTGCGGAGTCGCCGATCCCGCCGGAAGCGCCAGGACAATGGGGACCCGGGACGACGAGTATGACTACCTATTCAAAGGTGCGGCGAGTGGGGCATAGACAGGCCAGGGCGCGGCGGCGAGTCGGCAGGATGGCGGGCCGAGGCTGCGCTCCAGGCTGCTGGGCCTAGGCCGGAGCCCGGGGCTTGGGTACCGGCGAGTCAGGCAGCCGGAAAGGCCGGCCCAGGCCGGGCTTCTTCAGCTTCGGGCCGGGGTGTGCGGCCACGCGGAGCTGGTGGCCCAGAGAGGCCTGGGGGCCCAGGATGCGCCGGGGCGGGGCCGGGGACCAGAGGGGGTGGGGCCCGGAGTTGTGGGAGAGGCCGTTGGGGCGGGGCCTCGCGAGGGGGCGGGGCTTCCACTGGATTTGGCTGGTCGGGGTGGGTCGAAAGCGCTATTTGGCGTGGGGGCGGGGCCGTTAGGGGCGGGGCCAGGACCGGTGGGCGTGTCCAGTAAGTGGGTTGGGCCTGACGGATCGGGGCGGGGCTCCATGAAGCCTGACCCGATTGGGGGCAGCGCGTCTGGAGGCGGAGCCTGGGAGGGGAAGGCGTGGCGGACAGTGGTACCTGGGTCGAGGTTGGGGAGCGAGGTGTGTTTTGGAGGGAAGCTTTGGATTGAGGTGTGGACCCGGAATTGCGTGGAGGGGCTCCTGTGTGGGGGGCAACAATTCTGTCCCTTAGAGCTCTTAATAGTACTAACCCAGTACCTGCACTTTTCTGAGCACTTTACCTGTGAGAACTCATTTAAATCCTCTCCACATCCCTGGGAGGTCAATATGGTCCAGCCTGGCTTTTTACAGACTGGGATGTTGAGGCCCAGAGAAACAAGGACATAGCTGATAGGTGTTGGAGCAGGATTGAGCCCAGGCCAGCTGTGGACCTTACCACTTTGGGTGTGGGTCTTGGGGGCTTGCCGCCAGGATCTGGGACTTGGGTTTGTCAGATCACCTCCCCACAACACATGCGTGCATATGGCCTGGCATCCTGTTGGAGGATCTTCCCCACCCAAGGGACTGAGGGTTCCAGGAACATTAAGTAAGACCTAGGCAGATCAGGCAGCTGTTGCTGATTTGGGGCCAGTTGGGAAGCTCCTTCACCCTGCCCCTCAAGCTGGGGAGCCTCCCTGCACGTTTCTGGAGTCCCTTGTTTCTCAGCTGGGCTGGTTTAGGGGTCACTGGCTTCACAGCACCTTCTGTGCCAAGCTGGGCTTTGGCCAGGCCCTGTGCTGTCCATGCTGGGCTCCCTGCCTGACAATAGCAACTCTTGGGAGCTAACGCCTGGGCCCACGCCAGGTCCCTTTGCCCTCTGCTGCCTGCTCTGGGAGGGTCTGCCTCCTATGCCAGCTGTTGACGTCTTCACCTCATTGAGAGAGCTGGCCATCCCTGGGAGTGACCTCTGTGTCCAGAGCTGGCCTTGGATGACCCTCGAGTCTGTGGTAGCATCTGGCATCTTGGGGTTGTGGAGAGTGAGGCGGAGGTCTGCCTACCTCAGCTATCTGTGTGGCAAAAGGCTTCCAGGCAGAGGGAGAGGGAGTGCCTCTGCAAAGGCTTAGAGTCGTCCCACTGCACTGTGGACTCTGGCAGCTGCACGCAGGTTTATAATGTCGACAAAGGTGCGGCTGTGTGGTTGGCAGATGTCAGGCCCAAGGTCTCACCCTAGTGGCCAAGGGAAGCTTTGGAAAGGTTTTGGGGACTGGAGATCGGAATGGTCCCCTCTTGTGACAGGGGGAGCAGATTCTGGTCCTGTTGCAGCCAGTCCAGTCACTCCATCCTGGGGCAGCTCATCCCAGGTTGTGGCTGGGCACCTACCCAGAGGTGGCACTGCCAGGGCAGGGTGCATTTCTCCCAAGGGCCACATCTAGGTTTCTGTAGTCATTCTCTGTTTGTTATTTTCACTCGTTATAAATGCCCCACCTCCAACTGTTTGCCCGAGTCATCCTTTTGGCCTTTGGGTTATTTCCTTGAAGTGTGTTCCCAGAAGGACAGTTACTGGGTCAGGGGCAGCAG
>CM052442.1:106153380-106171877 GCA_028533085.1 Varecia variegata | reverse complement strand
CTCAGCCTCCCGAGTAGCTGGGACTACAGGCATGCGCCACCATGCCCGGCTAATTTTTTTCTACATATTTTTAGTTGGCCAGATAATTTCTTTCTATGTTTTTTTTAGTAGAGACGGGGTCTCGCTCTTGCTCAGGCTGGTCTCAAACTCCTGAGCTCAAACGATCCACCTGCCTCGGCCTCCCAAGTGCTAGGATTACAGGTGTGAGCCACCGCGCCCGGCCCAAGCACTTGAAATGTGGCCAATTTGAACTGAGATGGGCTATCAATGTAAAATACACAACAGATTCCCAGATTTGGAAGACTTGGTTAAAAAAAAAAGGATGTAATGTATCTAAGTTTTAAAAATACTGATCACATGTTGAAATGATCACATTTGGGCTGTGTTGGATTAAAATTAAATAATTAAAATTAAATTCATTTTTTTAATCCTTTTGAATTAAAGTGACTACTAGAAAACATAAAATTACATACACAGCTTGCATTTACGGCTCACATTATACTTTTATTGTACAGCACTGGTCTCGTCTCTAGATCTATTTACCAATTTTTAGCAAGTACAAAGGCTGAGGAACATGTGAAATGACAGCATGAGTAAATTGAAAGGAAAAAAGAAGATGGCGAGAGAATTTTTAGATACAAAGAGACTTAAAAGACATTTCAAGCAAATGCAATGTATGGCTATTTTGTGATCCTGATTCAAAAAAATCTCTAAAATGCTAAAACCAAACATTATTGTGATGGACTGAATGCTTGTACGCACCCTTAAATTTATATGCTGAGCTCTAACCCCCAATGTTGGCTGTATTTGGATGTAGGGCCTCGAGGAAGAAATTAAGGTTAAATGAGACCATAAGGGTGATAGATTAGCTTCCTTATGAGGAGAGACATCAGAGATATCTTTCTCTTTCTCTCTCTCTCTCTGAGCCAGTGTGGAGAAAGACCCAGTGAAGATATAGCAAGAAGGCGGCAGTCTGCAAGCCAAGAACAGAGCCCTCACCAGAAACTGAACTCTGCTGGATCCTTTATCTTGGACTTTCCAGCCTCCAGAACTGTGAGAAAATAAATTTCTGTTGTGTAAGCCACACTGTTGTGGTGTTTTATTCAGGCAACAGACACATACAATAACAAAAATAAATTATTATAACATTGATGAGACAATTGAAAATGTGAATACTGAATATTGGATAATATTAAGTATAAAATACAACAATGCTATGATAGGCTTAACAAATGTTTTTAATTTTTTTTTTTTCCGAGATAGAGTCTCGCTGTGTTGCCTGGGCTAGAGTGCCGTGGTGTCAGCCTAGCTCACAGCAACCTCACACTCCTGGGCTCAAGCAATCCTCCTGCCTCAGCCTCCCAAGTAGCTGGGACTACAGGCATGTGCCACCATGCCCGGCTAATTTTTCTAAATATATTTTTAGCTGTCCATATAATTTCTTTCTATTTTTAGTAGAGGCGGGGGTCTTGCTCTTGCTCAGGCTGGTCTCGAACTCCTGAGCTCAAACAATCCACCCGCCTCGGCCTCCCAGAGTGCTAGGATTACAGGCGTGAGCCACCGCGCCTGGCCTTTAATTTTTAATTATTATGAGTACATAATAATTGTATATATTATGGGTATTTTTAAAGAAATAGTCCCTTATCTTCTAGAACACATACTGAAGTAGTTACAGAGGATGGCATGTCTGGGATTTGCTTCAAAATAACCCAATTGCTGAAGAAGTGGGACTTCTTAGGTGAAATATAATAGAACCGATGGGCCAGGCGTGGTGGCTAACGCCTGTAATCCTAGCACTTTGGGAGGCCGAGGTGTTTTCTTTCTTTCTTTAGAGTTTCTTAATTTCCTACAATGAATATGTTATTTTTTTTGAAATTTAGAAATTATTTTTATAACAATAGAGATTGGGTTTTTTTCCCCCTCTGAAGGAAAATTCCTTCTCTCTCTCTTTTTTAAAATTTTTATTTGGTTCTGCTCATTCAATTGTCTCAAGAAAAATTCCTTCTCTATTACAAGTTTGCAGGAGAAAACCGTGGGTCCCCAGGGTTTACCCGGGAGGGACGCGCCCTCTGTTGGCGGACCCGAGAGAAGCCTCCGAGGCGGCGCATGCGCGTTCCTTTCCTGCAGTTTCTGGGATCCCCAGGCGAAGCTCAGGGGCTCCTGGCGGCTGAGCGCCACTCCTGTCCCTGGCTCAAGAAGGTAGATGGGGCACCCGAGGAGACAATGAACTTCTCTTCCTCACCCCTCTTTCTTCCTCCTTTCAGGACGTCTCATTTATTCAACAGCAATTCATTCATCCAGTCATCAAACATTTATTGAGCACCTACTGTATGCCTGGCCCTGTTCCAAGCCCTCGGAACAAGGGACAAAGATTCTTGCCCTAATGGAGCTGACCCAATTACTGCGTAGGAGTACTAAACAAAGATAAGTCAGGAAAATATACAGCATGTTACGTGGTGATAAGTACTACGAAAAAAATAAATCCAAGAAGGAGGATAAGGGAGGTGTAGAGTCGGGGGTGGCGGAAGTGTGTTTGCAGTTTTATTTTATTTTATTTTGGAACGCTTCACAGATTTGCCTGTCACCCTTGTGCAGGGGCCATGCTAATCCTCTCTATAGCGGTGCAATTTTAGTATATGTGTTGCCCAAGCGAGCACTGCAGTTTTTTTTCTTTTTTTTGAGACAGAGTCTCACTCTGTTGCCCGGGCTAGAGTGAGTGCCGTGGCGTCAGCCTAGCTCACAGCAACCTCAAACTCCTGGGCTTAAGCAATCCTCCTGCCTCAGCCTCCCGTGTAGCTGGGACTACAGGCATGCGCCACCATGCCCGGCTAATTTTTTCTATATATATTTTTAGTTGGTCAGATAATTTCTTACTATTTTTAGTAGATACGGGGTCTCGCTCTTGCTCAGGCTGGTCTCGAACTCCTGAGCTCAAACAATCCGCCCGCCTCGGTCTCCCAGAGTGCTAGGATTACAGGCATGAGCCACCACGCCCGGCCACGAGCACTGCAGTTTTAAATCGAGTGGCCAGGAACGAGCTCACTGAGAATAGGGCGTTTAAGCAGGGAGTGAAGGAAATTAAAGGGCAAGCCAAGCAGATATCTGGGGAAGATGGTTCCAGGCAGAGGGAAGAGCTGGTGCAAAGGCCCTCGGGCAGGACATCACCTGGCATGTTGGAGGAACAGCAAGAAGGCTCATGTGGCTGGGGCAGAGTGAGCAAGGGGGAGGGGGCGTTACAGGGAGGAGATAGGGCAGGTCCTTGTGGGCCACTTCAGAAGGACTTGAGTTTTGCTTAATGGTGGGAGCCATGGAGAGTTCTGAGCAGTGGGAAGACATGGTAAGCCTAAGACTTAGGTGTTAGGAGGCTCCAGTTTGTTTTTTGTTTTTGTTTTTGTTTCTGTTTTTTAGAGACAGGGTCTCACTCTGTCACCCAGGCTGGTGTGCAGTGGCACGATCCTATCTCACTGCAGCCTCCAACTCCTGATCTCAAGTTATCCTCCTGCCTTGGCCTCCCAGAGTGCTAGGATTATAGGCATGAGCCACTGTGCCCAAGGTTTATTTTTATTTTTGAGACAGAGTCTCACTCTGTCGCCCAGGCTAGAGTGCCATGGCATCAGCCTAGCTCACAGCAACCTCACACTCCTGGGCTCAAGTGATTCTCCTGCCTCAGCCTTCCTCCGAGTAGCTGGGACTACAGGTGCACATCACCACATCTGGCTAATTTTTAAATTTCTTTTAGAGATGGGGTCTCGCTATGTTGCCCAGACTGGTCTTGAACTCCTTGCCTCAAGTGATCCTCCCACCTTGGCCTCCCAAAGTGCTAGGATTATAGGCATGACCACCCTCGCTTGGCTATAGATGTATCATTTTAAAAGTGTTTATTTGGAGCTGGTAAGTTTAGTTGCTTTAATAAAGTTTTACTTTTTATTAAAAGTTTATGGGTAGGCCGGGCACAGTGGCTCACACCTGTAATCCTAGCACTCTGGGAGGCTGAGGCGGGTGTATTGTTTGAGCTCGGGAGTTTGAGACCAGCCTGAGCAAGAGCGAGACCTTGTCTCTACTAAAAATAGAAGGAAATTAGCTAGACAACTAAAAATATATACAAAAAATTTAGCCGGGCATGGTGGCACATGCCTGTAGTCCCAGCTACTAGGGAGGCTGAGGCAGGAGGATTGCTTGAGCCCAGGAGTTTGAGGTTGCTGTGAGCTAGGTTGACACCATGGCACTCTAGCCCCGGCAACAGAGTGAGACTCTGTCTCAAAAAAAAAAAAAGTTTTATAGGTATACACACTATATATGTGCACATATAGTATGAGTAGGAATGTAATTTTGAGAGTCACAGGAAAGACTCCATTTATTCCTATATTATTTAGTATACATAATTCAATTCATATTTTCTTAGAATAAAGAACATTCTCTTACACAGATTTGTGGACACCTGGGGCCAGACCATTCTCCGTGGTGGGGACCTTCCTGTGCCTTACCGGGTGGAGAGCAGCATTTCTGGTCTCCATCCACTAGATGTCAGCAGCCCGCACATCCTGACAACGGAAACCATCTTCAGACATTGTCCAATGTCCCCTGGATGGTAGAAACGCCCCAAGTTGAGAACCATTGCTTTACATAACCACAAGACAATGCTCACAGTCGGGAAATTTAATGTTGATATAATATTGTTACCTAAACTACACACCTTAATCAAATTATCATGTGTCCAATAATGTCTTTTATAGCAATTTTTATTTATCCAGGATTATGTACTGCATTTGCATGTTATGTCTATTAGCCCTTCTTTAATCTGGAACATTCCTACTCCCTTCTCCTTTCTTTGTCTTTCATAACAGTGACATTTTTGAAGGTTGTAGGCCTGTCATTTTGTAGGATGTCCCTGTTTTGGATTTGTGATTAAATTCCTCGTGATTAAATTCAGGTTAGGCATCTTTGGCAGAAATACAACAAACGTGCCAGGGCGTGGTGGCTTGCACCTGTTGTCCCAGATACTGGGGAGGCTGAGGCAGGAAGATCATTTGAGGCCAGGAGTTGGAGACCAGCCTGGACAACATAGCAAGACCCCATCTATAAAAAAATAATAATAAAATAAAATGCAGTGGAGGTGAGAGTGTGTCCTTCTCTGTGCATAAATCACATTAAGACGCGTGGGATACCTATTTGCCCCATGACTGGTCATTTTAACTATGATCACTAGGTTAAGGTGGTATATGTCAGTTTCTCCTCTGAAAAGTTACAACTTCCCCCTTTGTAATTATCTTGTATCTTATGGGCAGATACACTGGACTTACGCCAATGTCCTGTTCTTCCTGAAACTTTCACCCACTAGTTTCAGCATCTATTGATGAGTCCTGCCTGAATCAATTGTTCTGACTGATTGCTTTTAATAGGAGTTTTAAATACTGAATAAGGACAGAAAAAACCTGCTTTTTAACACATGTGTATGGTGTAAAGAGTAACAATGAAATACACATTCATGTAACTTTCTTTCTTTCTTTTTTTTTTTTTTTGATACAGAGTCTCATTCTGTTGCCCAGGCTAGAGTGTCCTGGTGTCAACTTAGCTCACAGCAACCTCAAACTCCTGGGCTCAAGCAATCCTCCTGCCTCAGCCTCCCAAGTAGCTGGGACTACAGGCATGCGCCACCATGCCTGGCTAACTTTTTCTATATATTTTTAGTTGTCTGGTTAATTTCTTTCTATTTTTTAGTAGAGACGGGGTCTCGCTCTTGCTCAGGCTGGTCTTGAACTCCCGACCTCGAGTGATCCTCCTGCCTCGGCCTCCCAGAGTGCTAGGATTACAGGCGTGAGCCACCACACCCGACCACATTCATGTAACTTTCAAACAGCCTAAGAGAGAGACACTGCAGGGATGCATGGCAGTGATGGTGAAATCTTCCATTACTAAAGGTGGGAGACAGGGATGCATTTCAGGCCGTGAAACTAACGGTATGTGGACCAGCTGGATTTGGAACCTTGGGAGGGGGGTGGCAGATGAAACTGGGGACTGGGTGGGCAGAGGAAATGCCACCCTTAAAAGCCCCCAACTGGGGCCAGTCAGCCCTCAGGTTGGGGGTGTTAGTGTTGAGGGGCAGGCACAGCCTCTCTGGGGCAGCTGGGCATTCCAGGCCTGGGCAGGGGCTGCTCTGAGGTTTCTAGATGGCCCTCGAAATGGCGAAGGGGCTGAAAGTGGCTAACAAGGGGTTCACGTGCATTCTGGAGTGGCCAAGGGCCCACTTCTCCCTGCCTCTTTTCTCTTCTGACTCAAGTCTCAGCCTGGGACGGGGTGGGACAGAAAAGGATCATATTTTCTGCCATGAACACAGGGTGTGAGGAATCCATAGGGGAAATAGTTACTTAAGAGGTCTAAGAGCATTGCATCCCTTCCCCTCACCCTTGCAATCAAAATTCCTTCTCGGCTGGGTGAGGTGTCTCAAGCCTGTAATCCTGGGAGTTTGGGAGGCCAAGGCAGGAGGATCACTTGAGGCCAGGAGTTTGAGATTATAGTGAACTATGATTGTACCACTGCACTCCAGCCTGGGTGACAGAGCAAGACCCTCTCTGTAAAATAAAATAAAAATTAAAACCCCTAATTCACCACCCTCAGAGGATGATGGAGAATCCGTCATTATTTTGCTTTTTCAATTTTTAAAAAATTTTTTGGAGATGGGGGGGGGTGTCTCTCTTTGTCATCCAGGCTGGAGTGAGGTGGCACTGCAGCCTCAAACTCCTGGGCTCAAGCGATCCTTCTGCCTCAGCCTCCTGAGTAGCTGGGACTGCAGGTGTACTACCATGCCCAGCTCAACCCTTAATTTGAAAATAGTTGTACAAAGAGAAACAAAGAAATTCTTTCTTATCTTTCCTCTATGAAAATGTCACTGAGAAACTAAATAGTACATAAGGAGAATTATCCTACAAAGGAAGAATTCTAGCTAATAAACGAGGACTACAGAGGAGAGCACATCACTATTTTGCAAATCCAATGAGTTAATCCTCAGTGCCTGCGAGACTCACGAAAGGAGAGACAGCTGAACAACACTACCCTCTTGTGAAAGGACACACCACCACCCATAGCTGTGCCAAAGGAATCGAACCTGAGTTTGATCCTTGTTCTAGAACCAACTGCCAATTTGCAGGGAATACAGAGGACAGAGGAATATCCTGAACTAATTGCATTATGAATGTAGGATCAGCAACACCCTAGATTATGGGAAATGCTTCAATACAAGCAGTGAGTTGTGCAATCATTTTATCTTAAGGGAAGGAAAGGGATGCAGAGGAACATGCGAATTTTAAGAGGCTTCAAAGACATCGTGTTCTTTTTGAATGGCCAAAACTAAACTCCGATGTCCAGAGCATCATATTTGGGTGATAAAACTACACAGAAGTATAAGGCAGGGATTACTAAAAAATTCACAACCACAGTTACTTTGGGGAGTGAGGGGACAGTTGTGATTGGAACACAGCTCACGGAGGGGCTTCTAGGGGAGCTGGTGAACTGCTGTTTGTTGACCTGGGGGGAGTGGTTACAATAATGTTCACCTTAGAGCTGGGTTTCTCAAACCTAGAAGAATTGACGTACAGGCCAGATAATTCTTGGTTGGAGGGGCTGTTTTGTGCATTTAGGGTATTTAGCTACCTCTGGGGCTCCTACCCACTTGATGCCCAAAACACCCTACTCCCCTAGTCAACCAAAAATATCCCTAGATATTGCCAAATGTCCCCAAGGGCAAAATCACCCTGGTTGAGAACACTCCCTTAGAATAACTGCTTCAACTGTACATTTGTCTCACGCAGTTTTTCGGATTTGGCTGCCTGTGTGTTTGTGCAAACTTTATTTTACAATAAAAATATTTTTAAAATTCCAGTGGAGACCGGGTGTGGAGGCTCATCCCTGTAGTCCCAGTGATTTTGGAAACTGAGGTGGGAGCATCACTTGAACTCAGGAGGTGGAGGTTGCAGTGAGCTATGATGATGCCACTGCACTCTAACTGGGGCAACAGAGTGAGACTCTGTTTAAAAAACAAAACAAAACAAAACAAAACCTTAGCTCAAAACTCCATCTCCACTTCTCAACTATGAAGACCCCCTACCAATAAAAGCTATAAAGCCCAGGATAGCTGGGACCTACACAGTGCCTGGCACACAGTAGGTGCTCAATAAATGCTAAATTAATAGGGGGAAAAACAATCTGTATAGTCACTTTAGATCACAATATACTCCAAATGGGTTAATGAGTTAAATGTAATGTTAAACTATTATTATGTTTTGAGACAGGGTCTCCCTCTGTTGCCTGGGCCAGAGTGTAGTGGTGTGATCATAGCTCTCTGCAGCCTCAAACTTCTGGGCTCAAACTCCTGGGCTCAAGTGCTCCTCCTGCCTCAGCCCCCTCAGCAGCTGGAACTACAGGCAAGCACCACCATGCCTGGCTAATTTTTCTTATTTTCTGTAGAGATGGGGTCTCGCTCTTGCTTAGGCTGGTCTCGAACTCCTGGCCTCAAGTCATCATCTTTCCTTGGCCTCCCAAAGTGCTGGGATTACAGGCGTGAGCCACCACACTGGACACTTAAGTCATTATTTTAACAAACACTTATTAAGCACCTACTTTGTGCCAGGGTCGCTGGATAAAGCAGTGACCAAAACCAAACAGTTCCCTTTTACTATGGCGCTGACACTTTAGTGGGAGAGGCAGATGGCAAACAAGGAAACAAATAAATGTTTAGTTTTGCTTTTCACATAGTAAAAGTAGCTATTAGGGCCATAAAGCAAAGTGATGGGGAAAATATTGACTGGGGAGGGGCCACATTAGGCGTTTAGGGGGTGGTAACACAGGTTGAGCCTCAAAAAGTAGGAGAAGGTGGCCACATGTGCAAGGAAAAACATTTCAGGAAGGTGCAACAGCATGTGCAAAGGCCCTGCGGTGGTTAAGATCCAGGGTCCTGGTTCCTCACCCTGACCCTGGGAAATAAGCGCCAGTCACACAAGCTCCTCAGCCCGGCGCTGGGCAGGACTTCACTGCAGCTGGGGCAGAAATGCCGCCCGCGCGGCCGCCCTCCCTTGGGGAGTGTCGCTTCAGGCCACGCCCCCATCTGAAACCCGCACTCCAGGCCCCGCCCACGAGTCCCGCCCCACCTCACCATTGGACAGCTTGGAGAGCCTTGCGTGCTGGTTGGCTGGAGTGGCCGTCAGTTAGCGTCAAAGCCTTGAAAACGGGTCCCAGAGCTTCGAGGGGGCGGGCTCGCGTGCAGGCGCGGCTGGGGCTGCGGCTTCAGGTAAAGCGCCAGTTTGCCGGGACAGCGACTGGGGTCCTGGCGAGGGATCCGAGGGGGCTCACGGGACTGGGCGCTGCGCGGCGCTGCGCTTCCAGCCGGTCTTCGGGCGCAGCGCGCTGCGACGGGGCGGGGGCCGTGTTCTCCGGCTGGGACCCCCGCTGCGCTGGGAGCCCCAGGTGGGTAGCCCCAGGGTTCCTGAGTTCGGCCCCTTCTCGCCCTTCAGGAGCCAGTGAGGAGGCTTGTTCGTCCTCCAAGCGCCCCAACCGGCCCTGGAACCCTTTCCCAGCGTTGCTCCCTGACGGCTTGGGGGTCCCGGGTCCAGCCCCTCGCGCTGGGCTGGGTGTGGGAGAGCAATACGGAAGCGGTGCTGCGGGGAGGGACGGATGGCCCCCGGACCTGGAGACAATGGGCAGCGGATGGGACCGCCCGGCGGCGTTTCCTGTAGGAAACAGCTCTGTCTCTGAGAGGCCGACCTGGAGTGGGGTGGGTGTGCAGCTGACCTGAGCAGCCCCCCCTCCTTCTGTCATCAGCCTCCCCCTGTCCCTCCCTCCGCCACATCTCTGGGGTCTGAGAGTCTCCCCCCAACATTAGGGGGGTGCCAACACCCAGGGCCTCCTGGAAGGCGCCCCCTCCCCAGGATTAAGATCCGCAGTGGCTCGCCGCGTCCCCCACCCCTCGGGTTTCGTGATCATAGCTCTGCGTCCCGAAATAGTCCCTGGGGCGGGAGAGGGGGCGTATGGCGTCGGCTGTGAGGCTGTGACGGCCTAATGAGAGGGTCTCAGGCAGAGGATCCGGATCTAGTGGTGACAGCCAGAGCTTGGAGACGGGGAGAGGGGAGGGCAGGGGACAGGGGAGAGGGGTCCCCACTCCAGTGAGTCTGCAGCCCCTGGAGCGGCAGAGGTGTGGGCCTGTCCTTCCACACTCCCCCCAGTCCCAATCAGGGATACAAGATGAGACTGACATAGGTGCAGGCTGGGAGGGCCAAGCCTCCTCAGGCTCCCTGCCCCTCCCGGCAAGGGGAAGGGGCTATTTCTAGAAGCCATGCAAGTTTAGGAACCAATTCACAGACTCTGGACTAGCTACGTGGGTTTGAATCCTACCTCTGCCCATGTGCAATCTTGGACAGGACATTGAATCGTGCCTTAGTTTCTCCATTCGTACAATGGGAGGACAATGAAAATAGGAAAGCCAATCTCAGAGGCTTTAGCTAAGATTTTAAAAAATAACTCAATACCCATAAATTGCTTACAATAGAGGCTGGCCCCTAGTCAATGCCAACAGTGTCATTATTGTCATTTGCCATTCTGGGGGCATCCACCCATTTTTCAGCCTTGCCTCTGGGTCCAGCTGCTTCAGCTGGTTTAGGTCTTAGGAATGGATGTTTTCTGAGATCCCAGGGGCTCAGATTTAGGTGTGACCAGGTCACCGGAGGAGGGAGCTGACCTCACTGAGTCACACGGCCAACTGTGAGAGAGGCAGATGCAGACCCCAAGGCCTTGGTCTGGGCTTTTCCCATAACCCTGTTCTTCCCTGGCAATTTCCTGAAAACAAGCTGTCATCAGAGGTACTGGCTGTCCTCTGAGATGACCTGCTGCCCAGCTGGTGTGAGAGGACGGGAAACAGCTGCTTGGGGACTGGAAAGGGCTCCCCCACCTGGCCTTGGGGTGAGATGGACGGTCTCAGGGACCCAGGGTTGACAGAGATGGGACGTGGAAGGGGTGGAGCAGGGTGATGAGTCAGACAGGCTGATGGGTGCCTAACGGCTGGTGGTGTCGGTCACACAGGTGGTCATCTGGAATGTGAGAGGTCGGAAGGGGTGGCTGGGAGGGTTGCCAGGTGGTTAGCACAGAGGGCAGTGGGCCAGGGAAAGTGTCAATCAGGTCTGGCAGGTGCCTGCCAGGGGAGGGCTGGACAAGCAAGGGGGTAGTGAGAACTTGCAGCTGGGCTCTGCTGGCAAAGAGTCCCCAGAGGGTGGACAGAGCCCAGTCCAAGGTCATTTCCCACAGGCGATTGACTTAAGCGCTCCCTGCTTCAGTCTCCCCATCTGTAAAATGGGAATGACAATATCTACCTCAGAGGATTGTAGAGGGATTACATGTAATCAGGCAGGGCATACAGTAGGCACTCAATACAAGCTGCCTTCCACTCCCCAAAGGTTTTCCATATGGACTCTCCAAAGTCCCATCTTTCCTACCCTGTGCTTTTTGAACCTAAGTTCTGGACTCAATGTTTGTCCTTGTTAAATAGCACATTATTCAATGTTGCCCAGTCTTCCTTATTTTCTTAGAGGCTGAAGAGTCGCTTTCTCCGCTGGTCCCATGGAGAGCTACAGCTCTGAAAACCTGGGTGCTTGTGGTTCCATTACAAGCACTTACAAGCCAAGGACAAAGCCCTGTGGCACTCCACTAGAGACATTCTAGGGAGACAAATATCCACTGATTTGTAGCCTTTGGTGCATCCAGCCCACAATTCTCCATCATTCCTACAAGGATCTCCTAAGTCTCCTTGGCAAAAATTCAGATGCGCAATTACATCTTATTTGCATTTGTCTAAGGAAAAACATAGTCAAATATCCTCTTCATTCATATATATATGTGTGTATATATACATGTGCAGAATCTGTGCGTTTGAGTTTTTAACAAGCTCATGAAGGGCTTCCAACTCTCACCTCCCTTTTCTAACGGCTCACAGCTCACCTCTTTGAGCATGGATTTCTTTTTTCTTTTTTTCAGAAACAGAATCTTGCTCTGTTGCCCCAGGTAGAGTGCAATGGTGTCATCACAGCTCACTGCAGCCTCAAACTCCTGTGCTCAAGCGATCCTCCTGCCTCAGCCTCCTGAGTAGCTGGCACTACAGGTGCGCACCACCACACCCTACTAATTTTTCCATCTTTTTTGTAGAGACAGGATCTAGCTCTTGCTCAGGCTGGTCTCGAACTCCTGAACTCAAGTGATCCTCCTCCTCGGCCTCCCAGAGTGCTGGGATTACAGGTGTGGGGCACAGCACCTGGTCTTGAGCATGGATTTCTAATTTTTCCTGGAAGTTAACAGAACCCTCCCACAGGTCTGAATGCCTCCCCAACACCCAGTTACTCTCATTTTCTTGTTCATCTTCCTCTCTTGGCTTGATGCCTTTCCTGCCTCCTCTTGCCCAGCAGGCTGAGGCCTGGGGACCTCTTCATTCATTCATTCATTCAATCCAAAGTTTCCAGGTCTCTTCTTGGAGGAGGAAGGAGAGGGCATGTGTGTGTGGGGCAGGTGGGTTGAGCCCGCAGCCGGAGCCAGAGGGGCAGGGCCTGGCCCCAACCTCACCCTCTCTGGGACCCTCTTTCAGGGTCTGTCTGGCAGCTACTGGAGAAAACATGGCCAAGTTTGCCCTGAATCAGAACCTGCCCGGTGAGTGTGCAAAATGGGAGAGGTGTGTGTGCACAGATCCACACTTGGTGCCCATGTGTGTGGACACAGCCCTGCAGGTAGAGGGCCCCTCCCAAAGGCCTACTGGGCAATGTCATGACCCTGCCTAAAACCCAGAGGGCCCCCTAGTTTGCTCAGGGCACCTGGCCTCCACCCCGCTGGGCTTCCAGCCAACCCTCCTCACTCTTCTCAATCCCACCGAGGCTTTTTGCATGGGCTATTTTCTTCTAGAAACCATCCGTCCCCAGCTGCTTCCTTCTTGGTCATGCACAGCTCAACTTTTAAGTCCCCTCCACAGGAAACCTTCCCTGACAATCAGAGCAAAGTCTGGCGCCCTCCAGTTACTTCCTATTTCATCATCGTGCTGTTATTATTATCGCCCTAAGCACCCTTTGGAATGATTCCGTTTATCTGCTTCCTACAAGAGAGCAGGGATGTCTGCCTTGCTCACGGCTTTGTCCCCAGGGCCTAGAAAATTGCTCGGCACACAGTAGGCACTTAATAACGCGTGATAGCGTGACTATTTGAGTGCAGATAGGTGTGCGAGCCTTGGGCGTGGGTGTGTGCTCTGGCAGTCATGCAGGCGGTTGGTGGGGAGGTGGGGGACACGCTCCGTGACCTCCTCCACCATGCCCCCGTCCTGCCCGCAGACCTGGGCGGCCCTCGCCTGTGCCCGGGCCCCACCGGGGGCGCCCGCAGCCCAAGCTCACCCTACTCGGTGGAGACGCCCTACGGTTTCCACCTGGACTTGGACTTCCTCAAGTACGTGGAGGAGCTGGAGCGTGGCCCCTCAGCCCGCCGCGCCCTTGGACCCCAGCCCGCACGCCGCCCTCGCGCGCCCCGGCCCGGCCTGGCGGGCGCGCGCAGCCCAGGCGCCTGGACATCCAGCGAGTCCCTGGCCAGTGACGACGGCGGAGCGCCCTCGGGGCTCCTGCTGCCTCCACTGTCCCCGCGCGCGCCCGTGCGCAACCCACGCGTCGAGCACACGCTGCTGGAGACCAGCCGACGGCTGGAACTGGCGCAGGCGCAAGAGCGCGCGCCCAGCCCCGCCCGCGCGGTCCCGGTCAGCCCTCGGGGGTCCGGCCTCAGCAGCCCCGCCCCCAACCGCGCCCCTGCCTCGCCGGGCCCAGCGCAGCTGCAGCGGGTGCGCGAGCAGATGGCCGCGGCGCTGCGGCGCCTGCGCGAGCTCGAGGACCAGGCGCGCGCGCTGCCCGAGCTGCACGAGCAGGTGCGCGCGCTGCGCGCCGAGAAGGCCAGGCTGCTGGCCGGACGCGCGCAGCCCGAGCCCGACGGGGAGGCCGAGGCGCGCCCGGACAAGCTCGCCCAGCTGCGGCGGCTCACCGAGCGCCTGGCCACCTCAGAGCGCGGCGTCCGCGCCAGGGCCGGTCCCCGGGCTGACGGCTCCGACGGGTTGGCTGCCACGCGCACTGAGGACGCACTCCAGGTTCTCGACGGCGCGTCCCGGCCGCCCGACTGGGTGCCCCAGACCTGGGAGGTGGGAGCCCAGGCCATGCCCGAGACCCGAGACGAGGGTGCCCTGGCGGTGCCGGAGACCCGGGAGGCCGGCGTGGAGGCGGCCCCCGAGACCGTTGAGGCGGACGCGTGGGTGACCGAGGCGCTACTGGGGCTGCCCGTGGCCGCTGAGCGCGAGCTGGAGCTGCTGCGCGCCAGCCTGGAGCACCAGCGCGGGGTGAGCGAGCTCCTGCGGGGCCGACTGCGGGAGCTGGAGGAGGCCCGCGAGGCTGTGGAGGAGGCGGCGACGGCCCGGAGCCCGCCGCGCGAGGCCGCCACCCAGACCCCGTGGAGAGGTACAGAGAAGGCCACGCAGACCGAGCCCCCAGCGGAGGCCCCGTCCCTGACTCAGGAGGACGCTCCGGGATCCATGGAGGGAGACAGAGCCGTGGCCCCCGCAGGTGAGTCCAGACCCCTGGCTGCGTGCGTCCTGGCCTTTGGGCCCCGGGACTGGAACTCAGTGTCCTCGTCTGATCCCCGCCAGGCATCCTCAAATCCATCATGAAGAAGAGAGACGGTACACCTGGTGCCCAGCCCAGCCCTGGACCCAAAAGCCTGCAGTTTGTTGGGGTCCTCAACGGAGAGTGAGCATCTTCCCCCTCCCGGTGGCAGCATCTGCTGAGACGTAGACTGGGGATTCCCAGGGCTGCTCCTTTGCTTGCAGCGTGGTCTTGGCAATCCTGTTTCCTCATCTGTGAAATGGGGACAGCCACTCCCACCCCGCAGGACTCCAGAACGGGCCCACAGGGGAGGCTCAGCAGACACCTCCCACCCTGCCCCCAGGTACGAGAGCTCGTCCAGCGAGGACGCCAGCGACTGCGACAGCGAGGACGGTGAGTCCCAGCTCCCTAGGAGCTCCTCCTCGGGCTCCGGAGACGACAGCGGCGGAGGATCTGACTCAGGCCCTCCTACCAGCGGGGATGTCCGGGACCCTGAGCCCAAGCCTCAGCCAGCGGCACAGGGGAGGTGAGCGGCTCTAGGGGTTTGGAGCCGGGCGGCTGCACCCCTCCCTGTGGCCACTGTCCCCTTATCCCTGAGCCTCTCCCCGCCGCCTCGGCAGGTGCGAGTTGAGCCCGCGGCTGAGGGAGGCATGCGCAGCGCTGCAGCGCCAGCTGAGCCGGTCCCGCGGAGGAGCCCGCGACAGCGTGAGTGCCAGGAGAGCTGTCCCAGGGAAGTCACACGGGCCCCACCGGGACCTTCCCTGACCCGGCTCTTCAAAAGGATCTCTGCCTCAGGACAGAGACGACCTTTCCTTGGTTACCCAAAAGGGGCCTGTCCGCAGCCCCAGTCCCGGACTCCCCAATGGCAAGCGCTCACGGCGTTCCCCAACTCCAGGTTGTGTCACAGATTGTCCCCCAGAAGGGAAGGACGCCCTCCTCCCGCCCCAGGACAATCACTGATCTTCCTTTACTGCCTGAACACCAAAAGGGTCTTCCGAGTCCCCACCCTGTCCCTGCCACAGCCCCTGGACCATCGCTGACGCTGACGCTGTCTTTGCCCCTGTCGCTGCAGGGCGCGGCACGCCTGGTGGCCCAAGAGTGGTTTCGAGTGTCGAGCCAGCGGCGCTCTCAGGCAGAGCCCGTGGCCAGGGTGCTGGAAGGGGTGACGTGCCTGGGACCAGAGCTGCTGGCGCACGTGGTGAACCTGGCAGATGGCAACGGGAACACGGCTCTGCACTACAGCGTGTCCCATGGGAACCTGGCCATCTCGAGCCTGTTGCTGGATACGGGTCAGAGCCAAGGAAGGGTGGGCGGGGGCCCAGGGAATGGGGGGCCGCTAGGGTGAGAAGAATGCTGAGAGGGGCTGGCCCAGCACAGGGCGCCACGGGCCCCTCTTCGGGTTTCTCGTTTCATTTCGTCGCCGATGGATTGCTAAGGGCCTTTTGACCACACCACTCCCCGAGCTCTGCCCTGGCCCTGCTCCCACTTTGCCGGTGAACGGAATTCTTGCCTCTGGGCTTAGGTAGACCTCAATTTAAGGGCATTACTTAACTTTGGGGGGCCCAGGCTGGAGGGTCGCTTGAGGCTAGGAGTTTGAGACCAGCCTGGGCAACAGAATGAGACCCTGTCTCTCTAAAAAATAAAAAAAAAGTTAGCTGGGGGTGTTGGCGCCTGTAGTCCCGGCTGCTGGGGAGGCTGAGGCAGGAGGATTGCTTGTGCCCAGGGGGTGACGTTACACTGAGCTATGACTCACCACTGCACTCCTGCATGAGACCATGCCCTCTGTCCCCAAATCTCCAGCCTGCACACTCACAGAGTTCCTGAGCCCCAATGTCCACCCTCAGATGTCCACCCTCAAGAGGAGGTACTCACCGGGCAGGGCTCTGACTACCCTCCTGGGCTGGGTCACTGGGCCTGCTGCCCCTATAGCCCAAGCTGGCTCCATTTCTACAGGTTTCTATCACCTACCTCCTGCTGCTCCTCCCTTGCCTCAACATCCCCCCTCTGGAGCAGAGAGGCACACATCCAGACATTCCTGAGAGTCCACGAGGCACCAGTGCAGCACTGGGGAGAGGGGTGGGCCACCCACCTCCAGCTGCGTTCCCCATGGGATGCCACACTGGCTGGCAGGAGCATCCCTGGGTACCCTCCTGCAGGTCTGGTAACCTCTGGTACTCACTGCAGGCTGAGGCGGGTCTCACTGTCTGTCCCCCACCTCCCAAACACACAAATCCCTCCCGTCCCTGCAAGTGTCGGTGACCTGGGGAAGGACAGCTGCTCTGGGGGCTGGGGGACAGTGAGTGAATTCAAATGAATTTCCTGGGCATCTTGTGCCTTAAAGGGGGCTGGGGCTGCAGTAGGGGTGAGGCAGGCACAGGCATTGGTCACCACAAGAGGTGACAGGCTCTTTTGGGCCCCCTTTAGGCCTTCCATTCTTTTTTTTTTTTTTTTTTTTAAAGAGACAGGGTCTTGCTCCGTTGCCCAGGCTGGAGTGTAGTGGTGTCATCATAGCTCACTACAGCCTCCAACTCCTGGGCTTAAGCGATCCTCCCACCTTATCCTCAGCCTCCCAAGTAGCTGGGACTACAGGTGCAGCCACCACTCCTGGCTAATATTTTTATTTTTTATATAAAGATGGGGTCTCCGTATGTTGCCCAGGCTGATCTCAAACTCCTGGCCTCCCAAAGTGCTGGGTTTACAAGTGTGAGCCATTGCACCCATGCCCTACATTCTAATCCCATTTGGGTCCCAGACTGTCCCCTGGGCCCCCCAGTTCTTGCCCATATCCCCCTGCCCCTACCTGCTGCTGTCATGTAAACCTGGGGGCTCTCCCTCCCCAGGACCCTGAGTCTTCAAGGCCTTCCCCACACAGGGCTGTTCCTCTTTCATTGCCCTAGAACTCCGGGCCTGGAGGTGGCTGTGTCCACCTTGCTTTGCTATCCACATAGGGATGTTCCCCCCCTCTTCCTTCTCAAACCCCACCTTGGACTCTCCTGTTATTGACCAGATCACTACCCCTCGCCCCTTCTTCTGCCTTCTCCCTCCAGCCTCAAGTCGCTCCTTGTTTCTTGAATTTTAGCTCCTGCCAGTTCTCCCTGCAGAGCAGGTTCACTGTCACCGGTTACCACGTCAGCCCACTGAAACCTGGGCTGCACTTTCCTGTCTGCCTAATCCACACACAACACTCACACACACAGCAAGTTACATGCAGCGAGGGACACAGAAGCCTAGGGTTCCTGTGAGCTAACTCCCCAAGGCTCAGGAAGGCCGCCTCAGGTGGATGGGATGTGCACGTGCACTGCAGGAGGGGACCCTGGAAAGCAGCCCACCCTAGGTTTTACGCCCTGGGTTACGTGACTCACTGGGCTAAAGCATTGGAAGACATCCTGTTTCTAGGTGGGGGACAGGAACAGAGCGCGGGCTATTCCAGCAAATTCCTCATCCCAGGATGTTGCATTCCCAGAGCCATTTACAGTTATTCTTGAGAACTACAGTGAGAAAGGGGGAAGAAAATGGGTTGATCCAAGACCACCTGGAGAAGTGTCCTATACTTATCAATTTCAGTATCCTCCTGGAAGTTCCTCCAACCTCCCAGCTTCTGGGGTCCTTGGCCAGCTCCCCTCCCTTGACCTTGAGCTCTGCCCCATGTCAGAGTCCAAGGTGGGAGGATCGCTTGAGGTCGGGAGTTCCAGACCAGCCTGGGCAACATACCAGATCCTGTCTCTAACAAAAAATTTAAAAATTAGGCAGGTGTGGTGGTGCGCACCTGTAGTCCCAGTTACTTGCAAGGCTGAGGTGGGAGGATCGCTTGAGCCCAGGAATTGGAGTCCGCAATGAGCTATGATCATGCCA
>CM052442.1:106129417-106152880 GCA_028533085.1 Varecia variegata | reverse complement strand
GGGCCACCATGACACCCAGGTGAGTGCAGCCCAAGAAACAGGCTCCCAGCTGTGAATTCAGGTGGGGAAGACACTAAACTCACCCAGGGAAGCAGGAGGGATGGGGAACCTGTGTCTGGATTCTGCCACATGGCTGGGATTTTATGTCTAACCTGCAAAATGCCTATGAGGTAGACCTGCCCTCAGGTAACGAGACCTTAAGAGGGGAAGTAACCTGGCTAAGGTCACACAGAGGAGAGCTGAGGGAGACCTAGCTCAGATCTTTCCCATGTGTCTCTGGGATCGTGTTACCTGCCCCCAGGGAGCTCACATCAAAGGAAAAAGAAGCCCTTTGGCTTTAGGCAGGGTGGGTAAGGGGTACAGGCTCAGAGCTTCAGGACTGGAAACTGGGTGACAGCTTGCCAGCAAGGAGGACAGGTCTGAGAGAACACACAGGGTTTGTCCCCAAGGGGTGGAAGCTTACTCTCAAGTATAAGTGCCAAGCTCTGTTCTCAGCACCTTCATAATCAAATCATCTAAATCAGTCCGGCCATCTGGTCAACTTAAAACAGGCTTTGTGTTAAATGACTTCACCCAGCTGTAGGCTAATGCAAGTGTTCTGAGCATGGCTAAGCTATGATGTTCAGCAGGTTAGATGAATTAAACATATTTCTCACAAGATTTTCAACTTACCATGGATATATGGGGATCTAACTCCATCATAAGTTGAGAAGCATCTGTACTTGCCCCACTATAAGAGACGTGGGAAGAGGCAGGATTCAAACCAGGCAGCCTGGCTCCAAGGCCCCTCCTTAGGCATGACCGCTGTAGAGAGACCTCCACCAAGTTAAACATCCTTAATTCTGGTGGGCTGAAACCTCTCCTGCACCAGCCTCCTTCCAAAGGAGACTGCAACAGGACCCCCTCTCTCTCTAGAGCCAGTCACCTCCTAACTCCCCCACAGCCGCACCTGGTGAAGGAGGATCCAGTGACAATGGCGGGGACCCCCAGCCTCAGTGAACCTGGATGAGGGGAGCTCTTTCCTTCCCCTACCTGAGCCTGTGGGACACAGCAAGGGCTAGGGTCCCCTGTCCAGATGATAACCCTGGCCCACAAGCAAGGCTGTTTCTGCTTGGATGGCTGTGTCAGGGAAGGGCTCATGCGGGACCCACGAAGGTGAGGTGGAGGTTGAGGAGTGATCCAGCCCTGGTCCACTCACTTCCCCAAACTTCTTTCCCAATAAAACATTCCTGCTAAACGTGTGCTTTGTCTGAAGTCGGGTGTGTATGTGCACATACAGACACGTGGTTCCCCCTCCTCAAAAACGAAATGCCTCCTTTGGGCAGACCCCCCCCTCAGAGGCCTCACAGAGTGCAGAGAGTTGACCACCTGTGGGCCCCCCAGGAAACCTAGCAAAATTTGAGTTAGACAACCGAGATGAGAACCAGCGTTTACATACAACACAAACGCTTTATTTGACAATCGCAGTTCACCCCCACTGGCCCAACTGGTCTTGACCCTGACATCCAGGACCCTGTAAACAGAACCAAGAATGACATGCTGAAAGGCCGCCTCAGTCTGACTGGCAAACTCCCCTTTTGCCAGTCTCTTGTACACACTTTCTGCCTCCCGAACTTTCTCACTCATGGGATTAGCGAAGCCTCCCTATTACCAGCCCGGGGGTCTAACAGGGGCCGCCTCTCCGCACTCACCAGCAGCCAAGGTCAGCGCAGCCTCCGAGCTTCTCGCTCTGACTCTAACAAGGTGAGCACGTCACCCTCGCGCACGGGGCCTTTCACGTTGCGGATGATGGAGCGGCTCGTGTCGTCCATAAATTCCACGCGCACCTACGGGCCGGACGGAAAGGAGTCAGGGCGGGCCACGGACTACCAGCACGGGGTGGAAAGCAGATTTGGGTTCAGAGGACGTGCTGGGGTCGGATCACGGATACTTGTAAGGGGAACACTGGAGCCCGAGGAACGGGCTGGACGGAGCTCGAACCTGGTTGGCAGGGTATTGGTGAACAATCAAGCGCTAGAATAAAGGGAATATGGGTTTTCGCATTCCAGCTGGTACAAGGCTGGGGCCACCATCAGCACTCAGACCCCGGGGAGTCGCGGGGGGCCCACACCCGCTGACCTGCGTGCACTGTCCCTGCGAGCCGGTCCTGCCCAGCACCTTGGTGACCTGGCGGAAAGAAGCTGGGGTCAGATATGGCCCTCCTGGCTCCTCTACTTCCTCCTTCCTCCCCCGAACCCCAAATTTGGACCCCCACCTCACCCTGGCCAACTTGATGGGCTGCACGCGGCTTGTGTCCATAATGGCGGCGAAGCGGCGGTCGGGCGGAGAGGAGTCACGTGTTCCGGAAAGCGACTTTATATGACGCTATAACTCCACCCACTTCCGTTCTCGCGAGAGAGCGCCGCGTCCTTCCCAGCAGCCTTCGCGGTAGAGACGTCAACAACGCCCTTCAGCGCGGACGGAAGATGGCGTCCGCTACTCGTTTCATCCGGCGGCTGCGGAACTGGGCATCCGGGGTGCGCAGGGCAAGGGCGGGACCGCGCTTGGGGGCCATGGGCTCCGTGTGCCCCGGACCCGCTCCCGCTCTCACCTCCCTCCTAAGCCAGGACCCCTCGCTCAGCTTGGGATCTCCCCGGGACCCCCCTAACTCATGATCCCTTCAGCCCGGGACACACCTGCCCCATCCCACCAGAACTTGACCCCCTCCTCGCCGCGGGATCTCCCTGGCTCCCGACTCGTCGTCTTGGGTCTTGAGGGTCCGGACCCCAGCTTTCCTCTTCACTTGCAGAACCTATATCCCTGTCTTCCTCTGTTCAGCCCCGGGCCATCCCTGTCCCCTCGCCCGCCCCTACTTGTCCTACGTGTTTTGCAGACTGATCTCCTCTCTCCCCCTCCCACAGCAAGACCTGCAGGCGAAGCTGCAGCTGCGCTACCAGGAGATCTCCAAGCGGTGAGCAGGCCCCGCTCGCTGCCCTAGCCTGTGGCTCCGTCCTTCCTCCACCAAAAATAAAATCCACGTTCCCTGGAGCGCTGGGCTGATATCCTGCCTCCAGTCCCCTGCCAGGCCATGGAGATAGAGCTTTGCCTTTAACCTTGGGGAATCTGTGGAGACAGCTCTCATGGAATATCCATGCTGGGCGTGCGTTCCGAGTGGGGATCATGAGTAGGTTTGTAGTCCTTATTGCGGCCATGCTAGTTAGTGTTATCCCCAAGCTATAGATGAAAAAGAGTCCCAGAGAGGCTAAGTCATTTGCTAAATGTTACCCAGAAGCTAGAAAGTGATAGCTGGGATTTGAACCCAGAAATGTCCTGATTTCAAACTCGTTATGTCCAAAAATTCCTTAATATTTACAAAGCCCTGCCGTGTATGTCCTTAGCCTTGCGGATAGCTGTTAACACAAGTTCTCATCCACAGTCCTTTTGTGGAGCTCACTTCCTAGGGAGAAACATAGTAGGGAAACAAACACAGCAGGTACCATTGTTCTGTAAAGCTTTGAAGACAAAACGAAGTGATTGAGCGGAAGCTGGACGTTGCAACCTGAAGTCAGGGGGTTGGGAAAGGTCGCTGCTCAGATCGTGGCATTTGAGTCACGTGAGTGTTGGGAAGAAGCCAGTCAAAGGATAATTACTGAAAAACCATTCTGGGTAGAGGGTAAGGGCCAAGGCTGTGATGCTGGACAGAGCCTGAGTAGGAAGTAGGTCACTGTGGCTGGAACACTGAGGGAAGGGACTGGTGGTACATGAAGTTATAGGAGTAGGCGGAGGGAAAGCAGTCACTGAGTGTTATGAAAGGAAGAAAACTAGCATTAGATAGAATAACCAAACTTACGTGAATGTCTGCATGTTATGACTAATTCCAAATATTGAAAGTACTGAATTGGCTGGGAAGCTGAGCGAGGCAGGAGGATTGCTTGAAGCCAGGAGTTCAAGACCAGCTAGAGCAAGAGCGAGACCCCATCTCTACAAAAACTACAAAAATTAGCAGGGCCTGGTGGCTCATGTCTGTAGTCCCAGCTACTTGGGAGGCTGTGGCAAGAGGATCATTGAGCCCAGGAGTTTGAGGTTGCAGTGAGGTATGATGATGCCACTGCATTCTAGCCTGGGTGACAGAGCAAGACCCTGTCTTAAAACAAAACACAACAAAACCAGAAAAACCTACTGAATTGGTTTTCTATTAGGGTAATTAGTAGGCCAGTTGAACAAATGGTTTTGTACAATTTTCAACTTCTTTAGGGTAACAGCGCCCCCTAGTGATTCATTTGGGCCCTGGTTCTTTTTACTTTTTTTCTGTGAGAATGCAGAAAACCATGGTCTTGTATATAGAAGGTCGTTTCTGTATTCCTTAAGCAAATTCTACCTTTCACATAATATATCGCTTTTAATATTAAACATTTTTACTTTCTTTATATTTGTGTTTCTTATTTTTTTAAATACCGTAAATGTATCACTTGTTCTAAGAAAAAGTTAAATCCTAGCAAAACGGTTACCAGACAAAACAGCTGTTTAAAAACATGGCTAAATGTTTTTAACCATTATCTTTAGCCAGATCTCTTTTTGTTTGTTTAAGGGAAAAAGAAGAGAGAGAGAGAGGGATAGGGTCTTGCCTAGTTGCCCAGGCTGGCCTCAATCTTCTGGGCTCAATTGATCCTACCACCTCAGCCTCCCGAGTAGCTGGGACTACAGGCATGTGCCACCACACCTGGCTAAAAACCAGGTCTTTTTACAACTTTTTCCCCCGTCTTCTCTGCCCTGTCTGTTTCTGGGAATTTACTCTTGTTTTGAGCTTAGCATTTCCTTTTAAGGCCTCAGGCTTCTAGGTAAATTCACCCCAGGGTTTAGCCCAAGCCAGGACTGAGTTCTGTTTAGCCCTCCAACCTCCTCTGGCTGCAGAGAGAGAGTCTTGGTGTCTGACCACATGGTGGCAGAAAATGCAGAGACCTGGGCAGGTGCCAAGGGCAAGGTGTTCCTTGAGCAATAAGCCTTGATCCCAGCGGCGTTCTCCAAAGAGTTCTTGTGCTAACAAGAAATCCAAGGCTTCCATAGAGTGGCCTTTGGGGAAAAAACAAAGTGGGCTAAATCTGGGGCTGTACCTGCAGATGGAGGTGAGGCGTGGAGGGGGGCTTGTCTGGACTTCCCCTTTCCCTGGGAGCCTCACCAAGATTCCTCCACTCCTACCACATTTGGAGCAGGTAGGGGACCTGGGGTGGGGTAGACCCCAGCTTCGCCTTCCAGTACCTTTATGTCCAGAGAAGGGGCTGTCACCTGCTTCTGGGCCCTGGACCGCTCCCCAGGCATAAGTCCATGCCAGTGTACCAAGGGACGCCCCTGGCCTGCAGCCTATCCCAGTGGCTGCCTGTGTACCCGCAGTGCAAATGACCGTCCCTTTGTTTTGGTGCCAATGTTCTTTTCCCTCAGTACTCAGCCTCCTCCCAAGCTCCCCGTGGGCCCCAGCCACAAGCTCTCCAACAACTACTACTGCACTCGAGACGGCCGCCGGCAATCTGTGCCCCCTTCCGTCATCATGTCATCACAGAAGGTGCTGGGGTCAGGCACGCCAGCAGAGAGGTGAGGATCTCCAGCCCTGCTTACCTAGACCTCCCACACACCCCTTCCTGCATCCGACTCTTTCTCCCCCACTGTGGACAGGGTGCTTGTCTAGATCCTGTTAATCGAGTATCAACTGCATCAGGAACTGTGCCGCCAGTGGCTTTTAGTCCGAGAGCTCATTTAATCCAACCCCACCCAGGGTAGGGGTTAGCGCCTTATCCAGGGGTGGGTGTCCTACCAAGCAGCTGAAGTTCCAAGGTCCTTTCAGGGGCCCTGGGAGAAGCCTGTACTTACCGTTTTTATAACTGTGTATTATTTACTTATTTAAGAGAGAGGGTCTTGCTCTGTTGCCCAGGCTGGAGTGTGGTGGCATGATCATAACTCACTGCAGCCTCCAATTCCTGATCTTGAGCAATCCTTCTGCTTTGGCCTCCCGAGTAGGTAGGACTATAGATTCATACCACTATGCCCAGGGTTAATCTTCATAATTAATGTTTGTAAGCTCTTAGTCAATGCCACGCCTACCTCCTAATAACTCCACGGGTAGACAGAGATGACCCCTGTTGCAGAAGACAAAATGAAGGCTCAGAGAGGCCAAGTGACTGGCTTGGGTCACACAGCCTGCGGGTAGCAGAAGAAGGATTTCAGACCAGTTTGCCTGGACCTCCATTGGTGCCTGGGCTCTACAGCTGACTTGCTATGTGGCCCTGGGACAGTCCCACAGCCTTCCTGAGACTCAGTTTCTTCGTCTGTAAAATGGGGGCAGTAGGCATGCAGTGTGCTGAGATCTGTGAGATGCTGGGGCCAGGCAGGCCTGCTGTGTAGTTAGAACTTGGTGGACAAGCTGGGTGGGGCCGTGTGATCCCAGTGACTTAGGAGGCTAAGGCAGGAGGATCGCTTGAGGCCAGGAGTTCAAGACCAGCCTGGGCAACATAGTGAGACCCTATCTCTATTAAAAAAAAATTATAGTTTGGGTGCAGTGGCTCATGCCTGTAAAATCCTAGCACTCTGGAAGGCCGAGGCAGGAGGATCTCTTGAGCCCAGGAATTCGAGACCACCCTGAGCAAGAGCAAGACTCCTGGCTGGGTGCGGTGGCTCACGCCTGTAATCCTAGCACTCTGAGAGGTTGAGGCGGGTGGATTGTTTGAGCTCAGGAGTTCGAGACCAGCCTGAGCAACAGCGAGACCCCGTCTCTACTAAAAATAGAAAGAAATTATATGGACAACTAAAAATAAATAAATATATATATATATATAAAATTAGCCGGGCATGGTGGCACATGCCTGTAGTCCCAGCTACTCGGGAGGCTGAGGCAGGAGGATTGCTTGAGCCCAGGAGTTGGAGGTTGCTGTGAGCTAGGCTGATGCCATGGCACTCTAGCCCGGGCAACAGAGTGAGACTTTGTCTCAAAAAAAAAAAAAAAAAAAAAGAGCAAGAACTCTTGCTCTTGTTACAAAAAATTAGCCAAGCGTGGTGGCGAGAGCCTGTAGTCCCAGCTACTCTGGAGGCTGAGGCAGGAAGATTGCTTGAACCTAGGAATTTGAGGTTGGAATGAGCTAGGATGATGTCACTGCACTATAATCTAGGCAACAGAGGGAGACCCTGTCCCTGCTTCCCCCGCCAAAAAAAAGAAAATTTTAAAATTTTTAGAAAAGCAACTTGGTGAACGGTCAGTGAAGTGGTCCCTGTCCCTGTCGTCACCTCCCAGTTCTCACTTTCCTGCACACACCCTCACCATGCCCCTGATGTCTGCGTTTCCTAGGGCTGCTGCCTGCTGGCTCTTCCACTCTCTTCAGGTTCTCAGGAGGGTGGGAGGCCCTGGATTCTCTGCTCTTGGTGGCCTCCTTTGTCACCCAGCCCTCTTGCCCTGTTTCCTGTCTTGCTCACAGTGCAGTGTGTGCTCAGGTGTGTGGGAGGAGAGGAGAGGCTTTTGCCCTGGATTTGCTGCCACAGTGTCTCCTAAGGTGTGGTTTTCGGTCGCCAGTTGCCTGTTGACTCTCGGGTCCACCTTCCTGAGGGCAGGGCCTCGTCCTGCTAGCTTTGTCCCTAGGAGGGGCGATGCCATGTGGCTCGTGCTCAGTACCTGAGGAAGGAAGAGCAGTGGGCAGGATCTCCTGAGTGCCTGGCCCTTTTGCCAGTGTCCTGTCCTTGGGCAGCAGAAAATGTGGGGGGCTTGTCCACCTTGGGGGCCAAAAGTGGGAAGCGGGGAGCCCAGTGGGGGGGTTCACACAGGGCTTGGGGCACAAGGGGGGCTTGCCAGCTCCCAGCAAGAATTGGCTGACCCTCTGAGGAACTCCACTGGAGGGGACCAGGCATTCTGGAACACCCTGCACCCTGCCTGTCACATCCAGAAAGTCCCAGCAGGTGTGTTTGCACGGGGGGCAGGTGTGGTCTCTTTCATATCTTTCCTCACCGTTCTCTGGAAACCTGGCTCTAACTGAAGTCTCCTCTCCTCCTCCAGCTCAGCCGTGGCGGCCTCTGAGAAGAAGGCAGTAACGCCAGCTCCTCCCATAAAAAAGTGGGAGCTGTCCAAGGACCAGCCTTACCTGTGACACTGTGCCCTAGGGCCACCTGTCTGCTTTTCCTCCTTGGATTGGGTCCAGGGAGAATGTGACTTAATTTATTACAAATACATCGAACGCCAGGATCATTTCTGTTTTTACTTTTTAAGTGACACTCACCTTACTTGGATTTTGGGGTGAAGCCGGTGCCGAGTCTCCCAACTCTGTCTGCGCTTCAGGGACTGGAGAGACACTGTCCCTGGGTGCAGAGTCAGGTGATGTGGCACACCGGCCTGGGAGAGAGTACCGTCCCTCCCCTGAGGGCCTGGCTCTGCCTGAGAGTGGTGGGAATGGGTGACCCCTCCTCGGAGTTTGGGTTCCAGGACCTCTGTGGGTCTGGGGAACATTGACTGCAAAGGCACGTGGGAGGGGGGTGTTGACAGCAGGCCACCCACAGGCCGCTCCGTTCTATCACTTGAGAGCTTCGGCCCTTGCCCACGTGGGCATTCTAGAGCACCTCCCTACTGAGGCCCCTGCTTGATCTCCGCCACCCTGCAGCTCAACCGGGAACACAGGACAGCCAGGGTGGCTCACGGGGAAGCACCTAGGGCAGGTCAGGGAAGGCCTCCCTGTGCCAGAAGCCAGTATTCGAGGGCTGGGTTGGTGAGGCCCAGTTAGCCCGGGAAGGAAGGTGGCTGGTCCCTGGGGAGGAATGAGCAGGAAAGAGGAATCTGCAATCTTCCCTTTGCAAGTTTTATGATTCTTAAATTAGGCAAGGGAGTGGAGTGGGAAAGAGGGCTGGTGCCTGGGCCCATCCTGCACAGGCGCCGTTCTGGATGCATTACAGCCATGATCTCGGCTGGTTCTTTCGCATTTAGAACTGGCTCTGAACCCGGGCAGCTCAGGAGTCTGTGCTCGACTGCTATGCACACATCCGTGGCTTCCTCAGTTTCTATCCCCGGGCCCCAGACACCTCCCTCACCAAGTTCCTGAGCCTCAAAGGCAGGATGTTCCCCACCCGTCATCTCGGGGCAGTCCTATGGGTCACCCTTGCCATCTGTCTCCGTAGCTGTGCACTACTGCCTCGCCTCTCCCCTGGGAACTGGGGAGATTATTATGAAGAAAACACACTCCAAAAAGAGCTATAACCTATAACATTTTCAAATAGTGAAACACCATTAACCTGAAAATAAAATGCTTTCTTTGAAGATCTGGACACCTGAATGCAGCCTCACGGGAAACTTGCTGGGGGGTGGGCGGGGAGGAGGGTGCTGGCAAACATTTGCACGCCTGTCTTAGTCTGAGGGACATTGTCTTGTGTCCTGCTGGCAGTTGGACTGGCTGCTCCTCCCAATGGCAGAATTGTGAATGAGATATTTATTTTCAAGAAGAAAACACTGCTGCCAGATTAGATAACCTGTTTTGGGGTGTGTGTGTGTGTGTATTTTAAGACGGGGTCTTGCTGTGTTGCCCAGGATGGTCTGGTACTCCTGTCCCCCAAATGATCCTCCCACCTCAGTCTCCTGAGTAGTTGAGACTACAGGCTGGAGCCAATGTGTGCCCGGCTCAAAAGCTAAAAAGCCTGTTTCCTGCACTTACCCTGTGCTAGAAGGAAGAGAAAGCCCAAAGGCTGCCTTCACATGATCTTTTCCTGAAGATCAGAATGATACCCAGACCTCTCTGGGGTCTGTGAGGACTAAATGAGGCAGTGAGGGTGGGTGGTCATATCCAGGTGAGAGGGACAGAAACCGGAATGGAAGCCAGAAACTGGACCTTTCATCCATATACTCACTAAATATTAAGAGCCTATGCTATGAGTTAGGAACCACCTGTCAGGCAGGAACTGGGGATACAGCAATGAGTAAGGGAGCATCCCTGTCCTCCCACGAATGGCATTCTAGTGGGGACTCACAATAAGCCAATAAGTAAATAAAAGATTGAATATGTAATCTGTCAGGGGGCTTAAAAGCTGTAGGACAGTTGGTCACGGTGGCTCATGCCTGTAATCCTAGCACTCTGGGAGGCCGAGGCGGGAGGATCCCTTGAGGTCAGGAGTTCCAGACCAGCCTGGGCAACATAGTGAGACCCCGTATCTACTAAAAATAGAAAAATTAGCCGGGTGTGGTGGCCCACATCTGCAGTCCCAGCTACTTAGGAGACCGAGGCAGGAGCATCGGTTGAGCCCAGGAGTTTGAGGTTGCAGTGAGCTATGATGACGCCACTGCACTCCAGCCCGGGCGACGGAGTGAGACCCTGACTCTCAAAGAAAAGAGCAGGTGGAGAAGGGATGCTGTAGGGAGTGCTCCATTGGCGTGTGTGCCGTATTAAACAGGACCATTAGGCAGCGACATTTGCGGCAGTGTGCACGGGGAACGTGAAGTAGTGCAAGTGGACACCGACAAGTCTGTTTACAACCTGGACGTTTCTAATCTTAAGCGGACTTCATGCCCTTCGACTGACCTTGTCATTGGGGAAAGTGGGGAAGGGCCTCGAATTCTATTTCCCTCGTATTCGGACATTTACGGTAACACATAGCCCCGGGTGCTGCAGGAGTTGGGGGCGTGGCGCCCTCCCTCGGCTTGCGCGTGCGCGTGCGTAGGGATAAGAGCCCGGCGGGGACTGCGCGCGGCTAGCAGAGCGGAGGGGGTGGCTCGGCTAGCGGCTCGATGGCGCGGGGCGGAGCGAGGTGGACAACGGCCCTGGGCCTGGCGCTCCGGCTGCTGCTCGGCCTCGGCGTAGGGCTGGAGGCCGCCCCGACCCGGTTCCCGACCCGGACCTCGACCCAGGCCTCAGGTGAGTGAGTCCCCCTGCAGCGCGCGCCCCCGCCCCTCCGGCGGCTCCATGCCACCCCCGCGCGCCGGCGGCGCCTCTCCATTGGCTGCGCCGCACGTCCGTCTCAGACACTCCCCCAGCACGTGCATCTGGATTTAGTACCTTGCACCCAGTTGCGTGTTGGCGCGTGGGAGCCCCGAATGGGGGACCCTCTGCTTGGGTACTGCCACCTGCCTTTAACTGCCCTGCCCCGGCCCTGCGCACACAAGCACACCTGCTGTGCTTTGTCGCGCCCCCATCGTCACCTCCAAGCCGCCCTTTAGCCCAGTGTGGTCGGGAAGGCTTACAGCAGCAGCAGACTCAGGTTGTCTGACCTCTAACCACGCAGGGCCGTTCACCTAGCGCCTCCTGTAGCTGTGCCTTAAAACCCTCGCGCCCAGGCCTTGTGGTCGTTTTCTGGGGGCGCCCTCCGCATCCCTCCTCCTTTGTCCTCCAGCCTTAGAGAAGGAAAGGTCTCTCCCTTCCTGGTATTCTTAGGCCCTTGGAGGGCCTGGGGTCACAAGCTAAATATATTCTCATAGGCATATTTGCCCTAGCTAAGTGGTGTTGGTGGCCAGGGGACAGAGGCGCCCTCTTTGAGGTCCCCACTGGCAGCAGGGAGGGTTGGAGCGGCCTCCCTGTGCACACAGATACCCCCGACTTTCGGCTCTGAGCTGAGGTTCACACACTTTTCCCAGCTCCTCTACGTATTCCTCTTAGTAGGTCCCCCGACTCGCTCCGAAGTCCCTGACTTTGCAGGCTAAACGTTCCCGGTTCTTTCAAGGAGGGAGGGTTCACATTAACCACGCACAAAACACTTTATGCACTAGTGGTTTCCTTCCCGCAGGATGCTGAGATAGGGGTTCCTTAGCACGCACTTTTTATGGATGAGGAACCAAGCCTGGGAGGAGAAGGCACTGGTCACTCCAACTCCTGTCTGAGCCACTGCCCCATGAGCCAGGGTCTGTCCCCCACTCTGCTGCCTGCTTTATAGAGGGACATACCCCCACTAGCAGGCCAGGGAGGGGAGGACAGAAGTGTCAGGGCCGTGGGTGGCTGGGCCTGGAGAGGAAGCCATGCCTGGAGGCTGCCAGACCCCCACGGTCAAGGAAGGAAGCTGGCTCCCGGTTGTCCAAGGCTTTTCCGGGCTCTGCAGAGCTTAGGGACGGTGTGGCTTGCAGGTACAGTTGGGCCTGAAGGCCTGGGTTGGCTGGGAGTCGGGGGTTTGAGGCCCAGTGCCAAAGGGTGAAGGCGGCCCAGACAGAGCCAAGCCAAGCCACAGTTGAACATTTGCCACCCACCTTGCCACACCCAGAAGGAAGCCCTAAAGGCTACTCCTTTCCTCTGTCCTCAGATTCCTTCCTCCCGCGGGCCCAGGTTTTGGGCCACTCTGTGTCCCTCCAGATTGGCCAACAGCCTGAGCCTCTCTGCTCAGAGTCCGGGATGTCTCAGATCTTATCTGGACTCAGCTTGGACCATTGTGTGACCTGTGTCCACTTATTGCCAAGCACAGCCCTGGGCTTAGGGCACCAGGTCGCAGCCCTGACCTCCACTGAGGGTCGGGTCTGTGAGAGTACAGGCTCTACTGGTTCAGGGATTGTGGTTAGACGTGGGAGGCAGAGCTTCCCAGGTTTCTGAGAGTGACCTAGGAAGACCTCTCCCAGGGAGTAAGCTGAAATCTGAAGGCTGAGCAGGAAGGAAAACAGAGGGTATAGAGTGGAGGGAGGGAAGAGCAGATGTCTTCTGGTGTCTTAATGGAGGTTGGGGCCTTGGGATTGGGGGTCTGGGGAGGAGGTGGTGACACATTCAGGATGGGGAAAGTGGTCAGGTATGGGAGGAATTCAGGAGGTGAGGTGACAGGGCTTGGTGGCTGAGCAGGTTCTCTGTCTAGGGCCTCGCTTTCCCCTTTGCTAAGCAGGTGAGATAGAACAGGCCCTGCTGCTGACTTTGACGATGAACCTGACCCAGAGCCCTTTGGGAAATGGCTCCTCCTCCAGTAACAAACTTAAACATAACCTTGTAGCTTGGAGGTCACCCGGGTAGATCATCTGGCTATTTGGAGCCTGGTAAAGACCCTGGGATCAGTGAGTGAGACATGGGTTCGAACCCTGACTCTGCCACTAGCCTCCTTTTAGCATCCTCTTCTCCAGACTGGGATGGTGATAATACCTGCCTACTAGGGCTTGTGGTGAGGCTATGAACTGCTGGGCTCCAAACCCCACAGGTAGTAGGTGCTCAGCAACGGGTGGCTGCCAATGTCGCTCCTGCACCCTGGGACATTACCTGTCTCCTGGTGGTCGCAACCTGCTCTTCGAGGTAGGTCCGGAGTCAGGCCTCCCGGGTTTCACTTGCACGTATATCGCTCGCCCCCCGCGCAGGCTCGTGCCCTCCTGCCAACTTCCAGTGCCACATCAATGGCTTCTGCGTGCCCCTGACCTGGCGCTGCGACGGCGACTGGGACTGCAGTGATGGCAGCGACGAGGAGGAGTGCAGTTAGTGGCCATGCCCCTGGGTGGGGCTTACAGGGGTGGGGCCGGAGGCTGGGAGGGGTTTGGATGGCATGGGCCAGGCTCGTGGGGGCGGGGCTTGTGGGAAAGGCGGGGCCTCGTGGGGCGGGGCTTGCAAGGCAGGATGGGGGTGTCTGTGGGTCTTGCATGTGAGAAGTAAGGTCTAAGGTGAGCTTGTAGGGAGATAGAGCTAGTGGGGTCTTGGGGGAGGAGCTTGCAGGGAGGCCAGTCCTTATAAGGCGGAGCTAACAGAGCAGGGGGCAGAGCCTTGGGAAGGGCAGACTTTCCCAGGCCAGGTGTTCTAGAAGGTAGGGCTTGCCGGGTACTGGGGTCTCGGGGAGTACGTGGGCCACTCTAGGTGGGTGTTTGGGACCTGACTGACCCTGTGCCCCAGGGATCGAGCCATGTGCCCAGAACAGGCACTGTCCACCACCCCTTGGCCACCCCTGCTCCTGCGATGGCATCAGTGATTGCACCGATGAGAAGCTCCGCAACTGCAGCCACCGGGCCTGCCCAGCAGGCGAACAGCCTTGCACGCAGGGTGATACATGCATCCCCCACACGTGGCGCTGCGATGGCCACCCGGACTGTCCCGACTCCAGTGACGAGCTTGGCTGTGGTGTGTGCACCTTTGGGGGTGGGGAGGACCAGCGGGTAGAGGAGGACACCTGCCACCTGCCAGTGTGTGACCAGGCTGGGGTCTGTGGGAGCTGTAAGACATCGTTAAGGGCAGCGGTTCTCACCAACTTTACCCAGCCTGGGATGGAGGGTACACACCAAGGGTTCCCCTGGGCACCCGGCGCCCCTGTGCATCCCCCCATGGCCTCAGTGCCCCCTCCTCAACTACTGAATGCCTGGGCTTTTTGCAGGACCCAACGAGACCTTCCAGGAAGGGAATGCCACAACCTTGGGGACCCCTGTGACCCCAGAGAGTGTCACCTCTCTCAGGAATGCAACAGTATACTCCATCTGGGACCAGTCTGGAAACCCAAGTGCCTATGGGATTATCGTAGCTGCCAGTAAGTCCGAATGACTCTCCCATGCCAGGGGTGTGGCGCTCCTGGGAGCGCAGGGTTGGAGAGGGGTGGGCTGCAGAATGCTCATCCCTTCGTATTCGGAACTCCTGCCTCTGTCCCGCCTACCTTTCTCTCTGTCTGTCCCCCACAGTGATGCTAAGCGTGAGCCTGGTCACCGCCACCCTCCTGGTGTTATGCCGGCTCCAAGCCCAGGGGCGCCTGCGGCCGCTGGGACTCTTGGTGGCCTTGAAGGAGTCTCTGCTGCTGTCAGAACGGAAGACCTCGCTGATCTGAGGACAAGCACTTGCCACCATGTCACCCCAGTCCTGAGTGCAGCCAAGATCTTATCTGGACCCCCCCCATCTCTGGGGGACAGCAGAGATGGAGGCGTGCACCCAGCTGCCGGCACACCAGCCCTCCTGGGCTCTTCTTGCCACGTGGAACCTCGAACCTGAGCTCCTGTAGACGTGGCGCTGGAGTTTGGGGTGTCCCCGGACACTCCCCCTGGACTCAGCGAGCTTGGATGGGAAACACACCACAGCCAGAACCAAGGGGCTAGCCCCAGGCCGCTCCCAGATGGTGGGACGGCTCTGTGCTTAGACACTCCGGCTGCCCCCGTCTAAGGGTGGTGATTAAAGTTGCTTCATATCTTATGCCTGCCTCTGGGCCTCTGTCTCCCTCCACCAGGGCAGCCCGGGGTCTCTGCTGTAGCCCTCCATGGTGGTGGGCCTAGCCTAGGGAAGGGGACACAGCCCTGGGTGCCTCCTCGGCCACTCTGCCTCTTGCTTCCTGGGAGAAGGGGCACGTGGCTCAGGTGGGGAGGTGGTCTGCATTAACATCGGGCTTCTTGGAAGAAGAACAGAGCTCGGGGGCTGCCTCTTCCCCCAGTTTGGGGGACCCCCATCCACCATGATGTCCTCCTCGGTGAGGTGGAAGCTGGGCTTCCTGGGCTGGTCTTGGCTCCCCCGTATTTATTTATTTATTTTAGAGACAGGGTCTTGCTCTGTTGCCCAGGCTGGAGTACAGTGGTGTGATCATAGCCTAGTGCAGCCTTGAACTCCTGGGCTCAAGTGATCCTCCTGCCTTGGCCTCCCAAAGTGCTGAGATTACAGTCATGAGCCACCATATCTAGCCTCCACCCTGTTTTAAAAGGTAGATTTTGGCCGGGTGCAGTGGCTTATACCTGTAATCCTAGCAGTTTGGGAGGCTAAGGCAGGAGGATTGCTGGAGGCCAGGAGTTCAAGACCAGCCTGGGCAACACAGCAAGACCCCATCATCAGTACAAAAAATCTTAAAAATTAGCTGGGCATGGTGGTGTGTGCTTATAATCCTAGTTACCTGGGAAGCTGAGGTGGGAGGATTGCTTGAGGCCAGGAGTTGGAAGCAGTAGTGAGCTATGATGATGCCACTGGACTCCAGCCTGGGTGACAGAGCAAGACCCTGTCTCTAAAAATTAAAATATATACATATATATATATATATATATATATATATATATATAGGTTTTATTATTATTCAGGCATGGTGAGGCCAACAGATCAGGAAACAATTGCCATTGGAATATGCTTTATTTATTACTCAATGGATTCCCAAGGTGAGGGGGGCATGCCCGGCCACACCATGCAGGGCCACATGGGAGATACCCGGGAGGCAGAGAGAGTGAGGGGAACACATGGGCAGGAGCCTCGATCGTGGCTCTGCAGGAAGGAGCAGGCGAGGCAGGGTGAGCAGGCTTTGGATGGACTAGTTTGAATCATTTCAGCGGGCTCTAGGGTATAGGGGCTGCCCCGAGTTGGCTGGCACCTGGCCCTGGGCTGATTAGGGTTAGGGGAGTAGGGAATACTGACTTGGAGTGTAAGAGCTGCATAAGGAGGTGGTCCGGTGGTGGGTTTCCACTTGCAAGTTGTTTACCATCTCTAGGAATTCGCCAGCCCTGGGAAGGGCTGTCCCTCCCTGGTCATTGAGGCCCCAGATGCCAGAGCCTTGAGAATGCAGAGGGCATGGTGCTTCACACCTGTAATCCCAATACTCTGGGAGGCCAATGTGGGAGGATTGCTTGAGGCCAGGAGTTCGAGACCAGCCTGAGCAAGAGTGAGACCCCTGTCTCTACCAAAAATAGAAAAATTAGCTGGGTGTGGTAGCTGCACCTGTAGTCCCAGCTACTCAGGAGGCTGAGGCAGGAGGATTACTCGAGCCCAGGAGTTTTAAGGTCGCAGTGAGCTATAATGATGCCACTGCACTCCATCCCTGGTGACAGAGCAAGACCCTGTCTCAAAAAGAAAATATAGTTAACGTAACCCTGACTTCTGGGTAACAGGGTAAAAAGGTCTCTGACCCTCAGTTTTCTCATCTCTGAATGGGGTGGCGAGAGCCCCAGCAGCCTCCTTGCAGGGGAGTGACCTCCCACGCACCCTTGAGATGGACGCGGGGTCTCTGGGCTGCATTGTCTCGTAGGCGGTGAGCTGGCCCCAGATGACGAGATGATGGTTGGGAAGAGATGGAGCAGATGCACCAGGAGGGTTTCCTGGAGGTGGTAAGGCTCAGATCTGGGACTCTGTCCCCCATGGGAGAAGTTGGACGAAGCGTGGTTTGGAGTCTGGGCCTTGGGTAGTGCGTTGGGGGCCAGGTTGTCTGCAGTGGGAGCTGAGGCTGCAGCCAGAATGGAGGGTCCTTGACCCATGGCTCAGTGGTTGGAGCCTGAGCCTGTCACCTCTTCCCCCAGTTGGGCCTGCTGGGTGCTTTCTGCCTGTGCTGGGCCAACACGTCATCCTGCACCAGACCCGGAACGTTGGTGGGCTGCTTCCAGTTGGTAGGAAGAAGTTACACCAGAGAGTAGGGCTTTATTGTTTTTAAGTTTTTCTCCTTTAACATACGGTCAGACATGTGTGTGCCAGGCTGCTGGGCTGGCTTCGGGTGCCACACACTGCCTAAGTGGACTCCTGTGATCTGGACCTCCCTAATATGTCATTTGGGTTCTCAGTGGAGCAAATCACCAGGTGCTGGTGGCTCCAAACACCTGTCTTATTCTCTCGTAGTTTCAGGTTGCCCAGGCTGGAGTGCAATGGCGCGATCACAGCTCACTGCAGCCTTGAACTTGTGGGCTTGAGTGATCCTTCTGCCTCAGCCTCCTGAGTAGCTGGGACTACAGACACGCGCCATCACGTCTGGTTAATTTTTCTATCTTTTGTAGAGATGGGGGTCTCACTATGTTGCCCAGGCTGGTCTTGAACTCCTGGCCTCAAGTGATCTTCCTGCCTTGGCCTCCCAAAGTGCTGGGATTATAGGCGTGAGTCACTGTGCCCAGCCTTTGCTGGCGGTTCCTTTGTTCCACGTGATGGTGGCTGCTATGATCTGGAGGCTGGGCTGGCTGGACATTCTATCGGGAATGTCTCTGTTATGTCTGGGGCCTACTGGAGACGGAGGGAGAGGGGAGGCTGGGACAGCTGGGGCTCTCCACGTGGCCTCTGGGGTAGGGTGGCTGCATTCCACTGTGACTTGGGTCTTTCCAAAGTGCAAATCCCAGACTGCTGGACCAGCATGACTTTTGCTGCATCTGTGGGTTCAGCAGAGTCCAGGTCAGCCCACATCCTGTGTGCGTATGTTGGGGTGGGTAGGGACCACATAAGGGTGTGAACACCCGGGGAGGGGGGGCTCATTGGGGCCACAGATGTGACCAGAGGTCATGAGCCAGCCTCGAACGGGGCAGGCTGGGCTTGGGGGCTCCCTGTCCACTTGAGCCTACTGCCTCATCTGAGCAGGTGACTTTGTTTTTCCGCCACCTTTGTCATCTGTGCACTGGGGCAGTCGCAGGTACAAATGACTTGTCACGCATGAGCACACCGGGATCTCAGGTGTCTTTGTTCCATCAAGCAGGGTCACTTTGTGCTGCCAGCCACCCCTTCTGTCCCCACACAGCCGGCTTGGCGACTCATTTCCAGGAAGCTCCAGGTTCAAAAGGGAGTGGGAAGGTGGGGGTGGGAGGATACCTCAGAGAGGGGAACAGAGCCCAGGTCTTTCTGCCCTGAGAGCCCAGACCTGAAGTGGTTCCCGTCCCCTACCCAGAGACCAGCCCCTCAACACGCATCTCTAGCTCAGGACCCCTGTTGTCCTCCTGGCACTGAGCTGGGAATCTGCCACCTTTTTTCTCTTTGGCCCATTCTGATCACTTGCCATTGGGGGGAAGGGTGGCTCCGCATCTCAGCCCTAACAGGGCAGGGTCCCGGGGCGGCTGGGAATGCCGTTCCCACCCCATGTCATTGGGGACTGTGGCCTGGAACCCCGAGGGAGGCGTGTTTGGGGAGCCCATAAGGACGTGGACCCTGTGGGCGCAGATCCCAGCACCTGGGCAGAGAATAAGCTCTGCATGGGCTCCAGTGGCCGGGGCTGGCGCGGGAAGGCGGGAGGGGATGAGGAGCCACGTGTATATTCATTCTTGCCCAACTCCTGACATTCCGCCTTTTTCTTTTTCCTCTTTCTTTTATTGAGGAAAATTCACAGAATGCAAAATTAACCATTAACCATTTTAAAGCTGCAATCCAGTGGCAGTTAGCACATTCACAGTGTTATGTAACCACCACCTCTATCTAATTCCAAAACATTGTTGTCACCCCCAAAGGAAACTCCATTCCTACTAGCAGTCATTCCCTGTCCCCCCAGCCCCTGGCAACCCCTCATCTGCTTTCTGTCATTATGGATTTGCCTGTTCTGGACGTTTCCTATAAAAGCAATCACATACTACATGGCCTTTTTGTGTCTGGCCTCTTTCACTGAGCATGATGTCAATGTTTGTCCCCGTTGAAGCATGTGTCAGTGATTCCTAATCTCTCTCTCATTTTTTTTTTTTTTTTGAGACAGGGTCTCAACTCTGTCAAGTGCATTGGTGGTGTCATAGCTCACTGCAGCCTCAAACTCCTAGGCTCAAGCGATCCTCCTGCCGCAGCCTCCCAAAGTGCTAGGATTACAGGCGCGTGACTATGTGGTCCACAAATGGTGGTAGCAGCTGTAAGGGCAGCAAAATTCCACTTCTCTCAGCCTCTTAGGGTCCCAGCGAGGCCTGAGAATTAAATTTACATAAGACAGATTAGCAGGAGAAAAGCACACACAGATCCATCTATCCATCTATTTATTTATTAATTATTTAATTAAAAAATTTTTTTGAGACAGGGTCTTGCTATGTGGCTCCAGGTAGAGTGCGGTGGCATCATCATAGCTCACTGCAATGTCAGACTCCTGGGCCCAGGCGATCCTCCTCCCTCAGCCTCCTGAGTAGCTGGGACTACAGGTGCACACCACCACGCCCAGCTAATGTTTGTATTTTTTGTAGAGACAAGGTCTCACACTTGCTCAGGCTGGTCTTGAACTCCTGGCCTCAAGCGATCCTCCTGCCTCGGCCTCCGGAGTGCTAGGATTACAGGTGTGAGCCACCGCGCCCGGCCACACAGATTTATTTAATACAAGTTTTGAGTGGCATGGGAGCCCTCAGAAGGGAATGAGGACCCGAACAGCTCGAGTCTGTTACCTACATACTGAATTGTTCAAGGAAGTGTAAGTCGTGAAGAAGGAACAAAATCACGTGGGAGGCTTAAAAGATATGAGTTATTTTATCAGGGTCTACTCAAAATTCTCTCGGTGTCAACTTCCCGTCCTCGAGGAAAAGACGTATCGGGAGAACATCTTCCACATAAGAACTTCAGCTCTTGTTTTTAAGACACAGCACAAAGGTCAGAATGATCTTTTTGTACCTGTTGTTTTTCAAGTGGCTTTAACTTAAATAGTCAATATGCCACAGTGGCATAGTTTGGGTTGCATATTCTAACTTCTTTAGAGCATGCTTCACAATAGCCAAAAGGTGGAAACAACACAGTGTACATCAGTGGCTGAGTGGATAAATACAGTGTGCTCCATCCATGCAATGGAATATTATTCAGCCACAGAAAAGAATGAAGCACTGATCATGCTACAACATGATGGACCTTGGAAATGTGCTTTGTGAAAGAACTCAGACCCAAAAGGCTACATAGTGTATGATTCCATTTATATGAAATACCTAGAACAGGTAAATCCAGAGAGAAAGGGAATTTGTGGTTTCCAGGGGCCAGGGGGAACCCAGGGAATGGGGAACAACCACTTAATGAGCACTGGGTTTTATTTTGGGGTGATGGCTACATAGCACTGTGAACGCACTGTGTGAATTTCACATCAGTAATAAAAAGATGCATGAACACATTTGTGTGCTGATAGGAATTATGCAGGAATTTGGAGAGCATTATGGGGGTGGCTGCTTGCCTAGGACAGTGGAGGTGGGAGCTGTGGCAGAGGCGGCCTGGCTTTGTCTGGGTTCAGGGCAAATTGATTCTCATAGCGGCAGAGGGAAGAGCTGTTGGTGTGGGTCCCCATGCGGGTCTGCACGTTGGTGGCGGCCCTGGAAGTTCGCTTTTGCTGGTTTCTATTTTCCCAGCAATGCCACCTGTTCTGCCACAAAGATTGGCAAACAGGAGAAGGGTGTCAGCATAATGAAAGAATTGTAGGGGTTCCTATGCATGTTTTGTTCCCAGCCAAGAAAGAACACGGAGGAAGGCAGCAAGTCGCCCCTAGGTGGCGCTCTCTCCCCATGCCCCAGGCTGTCTTTGGGCTCGGTTGGACCACGTGCCTATGTTGCTGTTCTTTCCCACCTTTATGCATTTTGCTTTTGCTTCAGTCCTTCCTCACTGTCTTTCCAATCCAGTGACCTTCAGTGTTTTTTAAAAATTAAGTAAACCTATAAATACATAAGTATTGTACCTAAGTATATTATAAAATCGACCATTTTAACCAGTTTTAAGTGTGTAATTCAGTGGCATTCAGTATATTCACATTGTTGTGCAACCATCACCACCATCCCTCTCCATAACTTTAAAAAAAAGTGTCTTTATTATTTTATTTTATTTTTGAGACGGAGTCTCACTCTGTTGCCGGGGCTAGAGTGCCGTGGCATCAGCCTAGCTCACAGCAACCTCAAACTCCTGGGCTCAAGCAATCCTCCTGCCTCAGCCTCCCAAGTAGCTGGGACTACAGCCATGCGCCACCATGCCCGGCTAATTTTTCTATACATTTTTAGTTGTCCAGCTAATTTCTTTCTATTTTTAGTAGAGATGGGGTCTCGCTCTTGCTCAAGCTGGTCTCGAACTCCTGAGCTCAAACAATCCTCCTGCTTTGGCCTCCCAGAGTGCTAGGATTACAGGCGTGAGCCACCGCGCCTGGTCCCTTTATTATTTTAATTGACAAAAGTTGCGTACACGGCATACAGCATGGTATTTTGATGTATGCACTCATTGTGGAATGGCTAAGTTAAGCTAATTAACGTAGCGATTATCTCATATTATTTTTTTTCTTGCAATGGGAACATTAAAAAATCTCCCTTAAGCTTGTCAAGTACAATACGTTACTATTAACTGTAGTCACCATGTTGTACAATAGCCCAGAACTTTCTTCTTCTTGCAAAACTGAAATTCTTGTCCCCAGTGAAACACTTAACCACTGTGCCTGGACTAAATTACCTGATTTTCTAAGGATGACTTATCTGTGCTTTTTTTGGCCAAACTGTAGGTGGCTATGGTGTAATCCCTCCCACCCCCATGCTGCTAGAGTTGGGTAGCAGTATTTTATTTAGGATTTTTGCTCCTGTGGACATTACTGAAAATTAGCCTGAATTTTCCAATCTTGTTCTGTTCTCATCTGTTTTTGTTTTTATTAAGGTGAAATTCACATGAGATAAAAACTAACCATTTTGGCTGGGTGCAGTGGCTCAAGCCTGTAATCCTAGCACTCTGGGAGGCCAATGTGGGAGGATCACTTGAGGTCAGGAGTTTGAGACCAGCCTAAGCAAGAGGGAGACCCCATCTCTACTAAAAATAGAAAAATTAGGTGGGCATCATGACATGTGCCTGTAGTCCCAGCTACTTGGGAGGCTAAGGTAGGAAGATCACTTGAGCCCAGGAGTTTGAGGTTGCTGTGAGCTATGATGACGCTACTGCACTCTAGCTGGGGTGACAGAGCAAGACTCTGTCTCAAAAAAAAAAAAAAAAACCAAAACCTAACCAGTTAGAAGTGAATGACTCATTCAGTACATTCACAGTGCTGTGTAACCATTACATAACTCTGTCTAGTTCTAAAACATTTTTTTCTTTTTTTATGTACAATGTACAGCACTCTAAAACATTTTCATCACCCCAAAAGCAAACCCTTTACTCATTATGCAGTTGTTCCTGTTCCTTCCCCTTGGTAACCAACAATCTCCTTTCTGCCTCTATGGATTTGTCACCGAACCCAACTGGGTCCATTTGCCCATGTGTGACAGAAAGCCAAACACTGAAGCACTGGGTTTTTGCAGCAAGAAAGGTTTATGGTTAGGTGGCCAAAACAAGGAGACAGGAGTCGCACTCAAATCTGTCTCCCTGAGCTGGTTTTATGATCGGAGGGTAATAAGGAGGGATCTGATTGGATCATACCCAGGATGGTGGATGCCACAGAAAACTTATTCAAGGAAACAACAGCAGAAAATTTTCCAAACCTGGGGAAAGATACAAATACTCAGTTACAGGAGGTCAGAATACACCAATCAGATTCAACCCAAATAATACTACACTACATGATAAAACTCAAAGGTGGAAGAAAATAAAGAGAGTCCTAAAAGGGGCAAGAGAAAAGATACAAAAAACATGTAAGGATGTTCAAATACACCTGACAGTAGTCTTCTCAGCTACCTATGAAGAAAGGATGCTAACATGTAACACACAAACAGCTTAAGGTAGGAAACTCACTGCAGTGGCTACAGAGACATACTCACATGCTCCAATACGATATCCATGGTTTTTTTTTTTTTTTTTTTGAGACAGAGTCTCGCTTTGTTGCCCGGGCTAGAGTGAGTGCCGTGGCGTAAGCCTAGCTCACAGCAACCTCAAACTCCTGGGCTTAAGCAATCCTCCTGCCTCAGCCTCCCAAGTAGCTGGGACTACAGGCATGCGCCACCATGCCCGGCTAATTTTTTCTATATATATATTTTAGTTGGCCAGATAATTTCTTTCTATTTTTAGTAGAGACGGG
>CM052442.1:106065733-106128917 GCA_028533085.1 Varecia variegata | reverse complement strand
GCTCACAGCAACCTCAAACTCCTGGGCTCAAGCAATCCTTCTGCCTCAGCCTCCCGAGTAGCTGGGACTACAGGCATGCGCCACCATGCCCGGCTAATTTTTTCTATATATATTTTAGTTGGCCAGATAATTTCTTACTATTTTTAGTAGAGACGGGGTCTCGCTCTTGCTCAGGCTGGTCTCGAACTCCTGACCTCAAGCGATCCGCCCGCCTCAGCCTCCCAGAGTGCTAGGATTACAGGCGTGAGCCACCGCGCCTGGCCAAGAATGTTCTTGAATGCCTCCCCTGCCCCCACTTTCCTCTTGAGATACCTCGAAAGATGAGGCTGTAGCAGCAGTGTCCCCCGCTCTATCCCCTAATCTACTCTAGGGTAGCCAGTGACCTCGCCTTACTCATTCAAGAGTGCTTAGCCCCCGGGGGCAGGTGCAGTAGGTTCCTGCTCTATCTGCAAACAGCAAGGGAACCCCAGGACAGCCCCCTCTGGCTACACCTGGGCCCCAGTTGACCCCATCTGGGCTCACAGCTGCAAACACCAGTCATGGGCTGGCGACTCTCATATGCACTTCTCTCCCAAGAGTTCCAGACTGGTGTACCCGCCGCCTCCTCGGGGACAGGGAGCATGGGCCCCTCAAACCCAGCACTGCTGAGCTCCTGATGCCTCATCCAGCGCTTCCTGGGCTTGTTCCTATCTCCTGGCCCTGGGGGCACCCCCCTCTCACCTGCCCCGGGCCCCCTGGCTCCTCCTGCCTGCCCTGCCTCCTACAGTCTGTTCTCACTGCAGCCACCAGAGGGCACCCGTGAGCACCTGAGTCAGGTCCTGTACCCGCCTCTCCGCCCACAGCTCCCGCCTCCCTTGGGGTCAAAGCCCAAGTCTCCTTGCAGCCCCTAAGACCCTGCACAACCTGCCGCGTCCCCTCCCCTCCCTTCCTTCCTTCCCCCTCCCCCTAATTGGCTCTGCTTCAGCCACACAGGTCTCCCCGATGTTCTTAGCACACATTTGGGGCACAGTCTAGTCTCAGGGGCTTCGCATGTGCTTTTCCTCTGCCCGGAACACTGTTCCCCTGTGATCAGCACGGTTCCCTTCCTCACCTCCCTCCAATTGAACTAACCCCCCCCCGCCCCCCGCCCACTCACATACTCTGCCTCATTGTCCAGCTGCCCCCACCCACGCAATGTCAGCTTCACAAGGTCAGGGATCTTTGGGTTGCTACCTCTGCTGTGTCCTCAGTACCTGGCACATTTAAGAGGTTCAACAAATATTTACGGGGCAAGGACTTTAGTGAGCTGGCACCCCTGACCCCTCCTCTCTCTCCATGTTCCCGGCACGCTGGGTAACGAGGACTGTGCCTAGTTGTCGCCCTCACCTCTGGGCCTTTGCATATGCTGTGCCCTGAGCTGGGCACACCCTTCCCTGCCTCTTCCTGGAAGTCTCCCAGCCGATACCCCCAGCAGCCTGGGGCAGGGTGCCAACCTTCCCGACCCCTCCACGGGAGGGCCAACTCACTGGGTGGGGAAGAGCACCAGGCGGGTGTAGAAGAAGACCAGGGAGAAGATGAGGAAGAGAGTGTCGCACACGAGCCGGAAGCGTGTGTAGTTGAACATCTTACAGGCCTGGGGAGGGCAGCAGGAAACATGGGCTCAGGACCAGGGACCAGGGACCAGGGACGAGGTGGGATGGGTGGGGCCAGGGAAGGGGGGGCATCTCTGATGGAAAAGGGCTATAGGGAGGGAGCAGGTGAGTTGGTACCTTGTCTCTAGGAAACACCTTGAAAGGTGGGGGTGGGGTGGGGTGTGTGCCCGTTAGAACTTTACCAAGGCTAAGAAGGGGGGGACTTCATCTCCCAGGAAGGAGGCGGGGCTGGGGGTGGGGCCTCACACCCAGTCAAACCGAGTAGGCGTGGCCTCATCTTCCAAGAAGAGGGGCCGAGCTTCCTCTCCCAGGAAGGCTGAGAGGGATGGGGCTAGGGGCGGGGCCTCATCCTCTTAGGAAGAGGGTGGGGCTTCATGCCCCACAGAGGCCTAGAGGGGCGGGACCTCATCTCCCAGGAAGGCAATGAGGGGTGGGGCTTCATCTCTGGGGATGCTGAAAGTGGGGCCTCTTCCAGTCAGACTGAAAGGGGTGGGGCCTCACTTCCCAGGAAGGATGAAAGGGGCGGGGCCTCCCCTCCCACTCAGACTGGTGGGGGCGGGACCTCATCTGCAGGTGCACCAGGGAGGGTTGTGCAGGGCGGCTGGGAGGGGGTCAGGGAGGGGCCTCGCCCACCTCCAGCAGGTAGTCGCTGGAGTCATGCAGCAGCAGCACCAGAGAGCCGATGCGTAGCAGGTTTGAGCTGTAGGAGAACGTCATCAGGAGGATGGTCACGCAGTGATGTATCACCTGCTCCTTGAAATCCTATGGGAGATGGTGGGTCACAGAGGGCCAGGCTCCGTGGATGGAGAGGCCCCACCCCACGGGCCTGGAAGCAGGTCCCCTAGGGCAAGGGGAGGGCCTGGCATGGCCTCAGCCCCACAGACTCTATGCCTCCTGCCAGAGGCACCCAGGGGATCTCCGGTGTGGTTTTTGAGGCCACTCCTCCCCATCCCAGCTCCCTGTCCAGAAACTGGATCGCGACTCCTCCATGGTATCAGTCCCCTAGCTGGACTGTAGCCCCGGCCTCACCTTGCGCCTGACATCAAAGGGCAGTGTGATTAGCAGCGAGATGTAGAAACCCAGTTCCAGGATATACCACCAGTACAGGGCCGGCTTCAGGGTCTGGTGGGACAGGGCAAGGTTAGCTGTGGGGCATGAAGGCTCCGACCAGGCAGGGGCATGGCTCAGGGCCCTCTCTGCCCAAAACCAGGACACTTGAATCTCCATGAGGCCCCCGTCCCTGGAGGTAATCAAGGGGAGTGATTCTGTAGCAGCTCCTGCTCTTAGTTTCCTGACCCCTTGGCCCCTCTCTCTTCCACCCAGGAGTCAAAAATAGTCAGAAAGTGGGACTGAGAGGGGAATTATGCTGTAATGTCTGGGTTTGGCTCTTGTACCTATGGCTGCAGGAACTCTAATCACCCTGACACCCTGAGGCTCCGTGCACCCTTTGCCACTCACCTGGTTTGGGTAATTGTCCCAGCACCTTGCTGGCGTCCACAACCACGACTCCTGCAGGGAAACAGGTGTCTCAGGCTGCGCAAAGGTCAGAATGCAGCCTCCCACCCTGGATCTGGGGCATCTTCGGGGCTTCCATGGCCTCGTACAGTTGCTTTCATTCAGCCCTGCTACTTCCTGCCTGGTTATAGCTCTGCCTTTGACTTTCGATCGGGGGCTCACTCACTGCAGAGCCCCCACGGCCTGGTGACTAGTCTTCACTGGATGCCTGCTGAGTAAACGTTCACCGTGACCTTGCCAAGCTCTCTCTACTCTCTGCTGTTACACGTGGATTTCTTCCTTTCTGGCTCTACCCTCTCCATACACACGCACACACCCCTGCCCTTGCCCCTGCCCAGATCCAGGCCCAGATCACAGCAGGTGCTTGTGGGACAAGTGGACGGGACAGGTGAGCAGTCAGGTATACTCACGTGGTATAGGACCGAGAAGCCACCGACAAAGGCACACAGATAGAAGACAAACCTCCAGCTGCAGGCAGGGAGGAAGCCCGTGAAGAGCTATCAAAAGGGCAGCCCCCCACCCCGCTGCCCCGCACCCCAGGATCGCCCCCTCAAGCCCCACCCTGGCCTTACCAGGCCTCACAGAACTTCTTGGTCAGGCAGGGCCGATCCTGGTTCCGGCGTCTCCGGAACCATCGCTGGGTCTGCCGCAGCGTGAGGCCACACTGGGCAGCCAGGAGAGTCAGCTGGGGCTGGGGAGGGGGCCATGGGGGCTGGGGTCACAGAGGTCCCCTGGTGGCTTTCCACTCCTGTCCCCAGACAGGCAGGACTCGGCTCTGCTCTCCCCTTCCCTGCAGCCCCAGGTCTTGCCTATAGGGTAGCCATGTCTACTATGAAGAGGGAGTGTGGGGATGTCACAGGGTGGGGCCCCCTAGAATACCTGGGCTTTATGAGAACTAAGCCCTGTTTACTGGGCAGGCAGGTCACTGATGAGGAATGGGATTATGACAGACATCGGGGTGCAGCCCCCACCACGAGACTTTCCTGCACCCCTCCTGAAGAGTCAGGTCTCATCCCACCCCAGGCAGGCAGTTGAGACCTTGCTCCCCACCCCCAGCCCTACCTGCAGAGGGAGATTCACAAGGGAGGAGGAATCACTCTGCAGAGGCTGCCCTGTGCCCCCAGGGTATGGGATCTTCCCCATTCCCCACCTCGGTCAGGACCCAGCCTGGTACCTCCACAGCCCAGACCCTGCCCACCCGGCAGCCACACCATGGATGGGAGGGGAGGGCAGGCCACAGGGCTGCCATTGTCACCTCCCTCCTCCCCTCCCCAGAACAGTCAGGCCTTCCATTCCGCCCCAGGACAGGAGAGAAAACTGTTCCTCCTACCCCAATCCCAGAATCTGTCTATTAGGTAGCTGTGTCCCCTGATGATGAGGGGAGCTGAGAGGTGTGCAGCCTCACCCCTCAGGGAGGTGGGAGGGGGAGGGGCCTAATCTCCCAGGGAGGGGGGGGTGGGGCGGGGCCTAATCTCCCAGGGAGGCTGGGAGGGGCGGGGCCCAATCTCCCAGGGAGGTGGGAGGGGCGGGGCCCAATCTCCCAGGGAGGTTGAGAGGGGAGGGGCCCCAATCTTTGGGGAAGCTGGGGACCCAGGTAGAGTGGAGAGTGGGGGGTACTGTGGGGGTACTAGAGGCCACCATGACTCCCCAGGCCCCATCCACAGGGCAGCCCTGCTGGCCCATGGGGATGGGGGAGAAGAGCTCTCACCTCCTTGGGACTCCGCCCTTTTGTGAGGAAGTATCTCTCCAGCGTGGTGTTTGGCTTCACCGGCCTCCTGGTCTGATCCCGCACACCCAGCAACCGGCTCAGTGGCAGGCCAACAAACCTGGGAGCGAGGGAGACAGAACCCATCAGCCCAGGTGAGAAGGGACAGGATTGTGTATGTGTAGGACCATTTTATAGGTGGGGCAACTGAGTCTTGGAGGGGCCAAGTTACCGGTCAAAGGAACATAGTCTGCACATGGCAGGGTGTGTAAGACTTGGGGTCTTTCTTCTCCATCTGAGCAGAGGGTTTGGAGGCCCAGAGGCAAAAGCTCATGGGGTAGGACCCAGAACTTTCCATTGCTATTCCTGGCCTCGCACCCTGGTTCCCTGGAGGGGTAGCGTGGCTGTTGCATAGGACCAAACAGAGAAAGGCAGCTGGACCTGTCTTCAGGATGGGGGTGTGCAGACCAACTCAAGGGGTACCCAGGCATTTTCACCCAATCCCAAACCAGGTGTGAGAGTCCCCTCACCGCCTGTCTCATGGTGGCATTTGTCCTGGTCTGTCCCCTACCAGGCTGGGAGCTCTCCATGGGCAGGGGTAGGATCTACTCCCTCTCATAATCCCCACAACTCCAGGGTGGGGACTTGGAGCAGGGACCCTGGCCAATCACCACATTGGCCACAAGGGGGCCCCTAGAGCCCACAGGTGGGGACCAAATTTCATATCAACTGTGAGTGGGTTGCAAAATTAGGATTCACTTTTTTTTTTTGAGACCAGAGTCTTGCTCTGTCACCCAGGCTGGAGTGCAGTAACATCATCATAGCTCACTACAGCCTCCAACTCCTGGGCTCAAGCGATCCTCCTGCCTCATCCTCCAAAGTAACTGGGACTACAGGTGTGTGCCACCACACTCAGCTAACTTTTCTATTTTTTATAGAAAAGTTTATGGGGTCTCGCTCTTGCTCAGACTGGTCTCGAATTCCTGACCTCAAGGGACCCTCCAGCCTCGGCCTCCCAGAGTGCTGGGATTACAGGCGTGAGCCACCAGGCCCAGCCAGGATTTACTTTTTTTTAAAACAAAACCTCTGCCTACATAAGTGGGAAAGGCTATGCCCACCCCCACCCCTGTCCTTCACAGAGGCACAGGATGTCTTTGGAATGGGATAACCCCAACCTCAGATAAGGCTATCACTTAAATATTCAACCTGTCCTGCTGTGTGACCTTGGATAGGTCACTCGACCTCTCTGTGCCTGTGTTTCATCTTCTGTAAAATGGGGATTATAATAGCATCACCGCCTGGGGTTGCATCAAGGAGTTAAGACACGCAAACTGCTTCGAGCTGTGCTTGGCACGGGGTAAACCCTCAAATGGAGTCTGTTAAATCAGTGCAACTTCAGAGGGGAGACTGGGGGGTGGGCAGGCATTGAGGGAGGGCAGCTGAGGGTAGTGGGCAGTCAGGCGGGGTCTCAGGCAGGAAAGGGGCCTGACAAGGCAGGTCTGGGAGCCATGACCAGAGCAGCAGTCCATGTGGGAAAGGGCAGAGCCAGCTGGCACAGAGGGAAGGGGCCCCAGGAGAGATGCCCACACTGCAGGAGGAGAATCTTGGCCAGGAGACAGACCCCGAGAGAGAGGAGGAAAACTGGTTCTGCACAGGGTCGGGATCACATGAGAAACAGCTGAAAATTCACGGGGTTTGGCAACTGGGAGGTCACTGGGAACCTGGGCAGGTGGCACATGCGTACCTGGGGAACGGGAAGCCAGGCTGCAGGCGAGTGAATGGGGGGGGAGAGGGGGATGAAAGGGGAGGCCAGGCCGGGCACAGTGGCTCACGCCTGTAATCCCAGCACTTTAAGAGGCCGAGGCAGGAGGATCACCTGAGCTCAGGAGTTCGAGACCAGCCTGGGCAACATAGTGAGACCCCATCTCTGCAACAAAAATTTAAAAATTAGCCAGGCGTGGTGGCTGAACCTGTAGTCCCAGCTGCTTGGGAGGCTGAGGCAGGAAGATCACTTGAGCCCAGGAGTTTAAGGCTGTAGTGAGCTATGATCATGCCACTGCACTCCAGCCTGGGAGACAGAGTGAGATGCTCTTAAAGAAAAAAGGGGGACTGGATCGAGGGAAGGTGTCAGGAGGAGCCAGAAGTGGGGGGATTTGGAGAAACTTATCCCCAGGAGACAAAGGGAGGAGGTCCCCAAGGCTTTGCTTCCAGGCAGGAGGGAGGGGGCAGGGGCTTCTCCACTTGTCAACCATGTCTGGCCTCCACAGGCTGTGCCTTGGTCAGCAAAGTGGCCATATATCCTCCAGGGTCCCATCTGCTTTATGAAGATGTCAGCACACCCATACCCCGGCTGCAGCCAGGGTTCCCATTAACCAGCAATCAGAGACCAGAAGTGTGGGTGGTGGCAGCTGGGGGCAGGGTGGAACTGGGAAAAGTGCTTTGGTGCAAAGTCACCCAGGACACATTCGGAAGGCAAAGGGTGCACGGGGCAGGAGCACACCCACGAACAACAACAGGGGTGACAGGCTGTGGCACGCAGATACTCACCTCTCGAAGGTGATGCGCAGGACCAGTAGGACCAGTGCCAGGGGCAGGGCTGCCAGCATGTCCCGGGGGTGGGCGTAGACCAGGCCATCCCTGTCCTCCAACTGGGCCCACGATGTGTTGGGCGGTAACCAGAACCTGTCCTGCCAAAGCCATTCATTGAATGTGGACAACATCCTGCAGACAGACACATGTTCCAGTTAGCAGGGAGCCCTGCAGATGGGGCGGGCGGGGCGAGAGGCGGGAGCCACGGAATTCCTCCTCCACCGCCATCAGTTCCACTGACAACCAAGAGGTGGGGCTGGAAGACCCACCTCCTTCTGCCAGGGATATTTGAGCAGCTCTCTGGTCTCAGAAGGGCAGGGCCTTGGCCACCACCCCACCCTCATCCCCTCCATTGCCCGTTGCCTGGCAAAGCATTTATTTTATGGCCAACATTCAAGGCAGATGAGGGCTGTGTGTCCTCAGGCAAATGGCTAGACCTCCCTGAACCTCAAGTTCACCTGTAAAACAGGAACAGTAATACCCACCTCTCAGCCCAGCCTGGTAAGGCACACACAGTGCTTAGCATTGTGATTTTTAAGGGTGGTAACTATACAGCTCAAAGCAATAATTATTATTCTGTACTGTGCAGACGCCAAAATGGTATTCAGAAGTCAAGGGAGTGGTTGCTTGGGGTTTAGGGAACTTGAGTCTTCAAATGTCCAGGAAGCTTTCCTTCCACTGCAAGAAGCTCCCTCTGACACAACCTAAAGATGGAGGGTTTAAAGAAATCTGGAGTGCCCTTCCTGGCCATCCTATGGCAGACAGACTCCCCTTTAGGTAGGAATGTTGGTGGTCTCACTGGCTGTCCCAGAGGACGGGCTGTGAGTGGGTAAGAGAGCCTGTTGCATGACCGAGCTTGCAGAGACCAAGGTGGGACAGCTACCCACCAACAGCAGCCTGGGAGGTGGCTCCAGCCTGCGGCATCTGAGCCTGCTTGAGGAGCCCAGGGAGCTGCTCCCTTTCCAGAGATCTTGAGCTAAGTATCCAGACATCCACACCGATCCACACTGTTTGTTTATTCATCCATTCACTTGTCCATCCACCCATCCATCTGTCTGTCCATCCATCCACCTGTCTGTCCATCCATCACCCACCCACCCATCCATTCATCCACCCACCCATTCGGGCAAGAGATGTTCTCCGATTGACTTGTACATGCCAGGTCAGGATTGGGCCTTGGGGACACAGCAGAGGAATAAGCACCTTCCTGTCCCTGTGGAGCTCAGAACCCCACAGAGAAGGCAGCCAACAGATGAGTAAACAGATTCCCAAATAAATGAGATACCAGCATGTAATGGGACCTGGTAGGAAACAAACAGGATGTTGTGATTTCAAATGTGATCAAGGTAATTAGCCGGGCGTGATGGTGTGCACACCTGTACACCTGCTACTTGGCAGGCTGAGGCAGGAGGATCGCACCACTGCACTCTGGTGTGGGCAACAGAGTGAGACTCTGCCTCTAAAAAATACATAAATAAATGTGATCAAGAAAGGCCTCTCGGCTGGGTGCGGTGGCTCATGCCTGTAATCCTAGCACTTTGGGAGGCCGAGGAGGGCAGATCGTTTGAGCTCAGGAGTTCGAAACCAGCCTGAGCAAGAGCGAGACCCCGTCTCTACTAAAAAATAGAAAGAAATTAGCTGGACAAAAATATATAAAAAATATTAGCTGGGCATGGTGGTCTGTAGTCCTAGCAACTTGGGAGGCTGAGGCAGAAGGATTGATTGCTTAAGCCCAGGAGTTTGAGGTTGCTGTGAGCTAGGCTGACGCCATGGCACTCTAGCCAGGGTGACACAGCGGGACTCTGCCTCAAAAAAAAAAAAAAAAAAAGGCCTCTCTAGGGAGGTGCCATCTGAGACTTAAAGATGAGGTGGTCTTGGGTTTGTGTAGGAGGTGGGGCTTGGGGGAGGGGCTTTCCAGAGAAATTTCCATCAGGCGCAAAGGCCCTGAGGCCAGACGGAGCTTGGAGTGTTGGAAGACCAGCAAGGAGGCCCTTGTGGCTCCAGCAGAGTGAGTGAGGGAGGGAGGGTGGAGACAGGGAGCACACCTGCCCATCCATCCATCCCTCCATCCCTCCATCCACCCATCAGCCCATCTGACTTTTGGATCCATTTCAAAGTAGGCAGCAAGCCACACCACCCCTGAACCTTTCAGCATGCAGATCATTAACTAGGGTTTGAAATTTGCTTATTTTTTTTTTCTTTCAAGGTAAAATTTAGCCAAGTGAAATGCATACACCTTAAGCTCACAGTTGCTGAGTTTGGACAAATCCACATACTTGGCTAACCTAATCTCCTACCACAAATGTTCGTTCCAGAAAGTTCCCTCCCGCCCCTGGCTGGTCCACCCCCAACTCAGTCATCCAAAGGTAATTTCTGTTCCTTTTGAATTTTTTTGGTCATCTTAGCTTACTTTTACCCCTTCTAGAACTTCATATAAATGGAATCGCACACTGCATCTTCAGGCCTGGCTTCTCTCACTGCAGAATGTTTTTTGGGATTCGGCCACGTTATTGCATCTGTTAGTAGCTTGACGTTCTTTTTGATTGTCATATTGTATGTAGTGTGTGAATATACAATTGGCTCATCATTGGTTGTTGGTGGGCATTCAGGATGCTTCCAAATGCTCTGAACGGTCACAGATGTGTCTTGTGTGAACAGAAGCTTTCATTTCTCTAGGTCATATGGTGGTTGCATGTTTAACTTTATAAGCAACAACCAAACTGTTTTCCTGGGTGGCTGCACCATTTCACACCCCCGGCCAGTGGAATATGGGGGTTCTGTTGCCCTTGGTTTTACTGTGGGAGATGGGAAGCCCCAGGGTGTTGGTTCCCATGCAAGGAGTGGGATTCCAGAGACAGTTTGGAAGTAGGGCCTCCGAAAGAGTTGAATACCCTCAGGAAAGGAACCAGACATGGTGGCTCGCTCCTGTAATCCCAGCATCTTGGGAGGCTGAGGTGGGAGGATTTCTTAAGGCCAGGAGTTCAAGACCAGCCTGGGCAACATAGCCAGACCCTCTCTCTACAAAAAATAAAAAAAAAATCTAGCCAGGCGTGGTGGTGCACACCTGTAGTCCCAGTTACTTGGGAAGCTGTAGCTGGAGGATCACTTGAGCCCAGGAGTTCGAGGCTGCAGTGAGCTATAATGACACCACTGCACTCTAGCTTGGGCGACAGAGTGAGCCCCTGTCTCAAAAAAAAAAAAAAAATCGTGTATATTTAATGGTGTACAACATGATGTGGTGTTATTTGTTGTTGTTGTTTGAGACAGGATCTCACAATAGCCTGGTCAAACAAGAAGGGGATCTGGCTGTACCCATTTTTCGGATGGGATGGCTGAGGCCCAGCGAGACAGTGTCACAGGGAATGAAATTTTCAGAGAACTGAAAACTGAGGAGTACAACCCTAGGCCTCATTCTCTCCCCTCCCCTTGGGAAGAGAAGTCTGGGCCTTGCTGGCCAGAGGCACCTGGTTACAGCCGCACCGGCACCCCTCCCCTATGCCAGGCCTGGCCCTAAACGTTCTAGGTGCCGGGGCTCTGGGCTGCTTGATCACACTTCAGGGAGAGCACCTGTCCCACTAACGGTGAAGATATTGAGGCTCCTGGGGCTTTGAAGCATTGGGACCGGGACTCCGGCCAGTTTGATGGGCTCCGGAACACGTTCTCTTCGCAAACCACAGAATCTCTTATTTATGCCTCAAGAGACGGAGACAAGGCCGGGCGCGGTGGCTCACGCCTGTAATCCTAGCACTTGGGAGGCCGAGGCGGGTGGATTGTTTGAGCTCAGGAGTTCGAGACCAGCCTGAGCAAGAGCGAGACCCCGTCTCTACTAAAAATAGAAAGAAATTATCTGGCCAACTAAAAATACATATAGAAAAAATTAGCCGGGCATAGTGGCGCATGCCTGTAGTCCCAGCTACTCGGGAGGCTGAGGCAGTAGGATCGCTCAAGTCCAGGAGTTTGAGGTTGCTGTGAGCTAGGCTGATGCCACGGCACTCATTCTAGCCCGGGCAACAAAGCGAGACTCTGTCTCAAAAAAAAAAAAAAAAAAAAAGAGACGGAGACAGGCTAGTGAAAGGGCAAGACTTCTGGGGTCAAGACCTCTGCAGGACATATCAGTCCGAAGCTCCCTTGGAGGGCTCCCTGGTTTGGACAGTGAGTTTCTGGCCTACTCAGGAAGGAGTGGGCTTGCTTCAACTGAGGGGACTAGAACTTGACACTGGTCATGCTACTGCCTGGCTGGCTTCCCATAGCACAGTGAGCAAGGGAGGGCTGGGGGAGGATGCTTTCACTGGATCCAAGGCAGGGCAATCATGGTGTACCTCCAGGAGGAAGTAACAACTGAGCCAGGTTTTGAAGGATGCATAGGAGTTTGCCAAACAGACAAAGGAAGTGTGTAAGCCCTCTGACAGCAGAGACCTTGTTCCCTTTCCCCACCATTTTGTGTCCTCAGCACCCAGCATGGTGCAATAAATGAGTATTCTAGGCAGAGGGCAGTATTGGTGAAGGCTGGGAAGGGTGACATATGGTGTGGTTGGAGCAGGGCGTCAGCCAGTGAATGGTCAGCCTTGAGGCTGGGGACATCAGCAGAGGCCTGCTCTTGTGTGCTCTCCCCTGTCCCCTAAGCTCACTGTGACTTGCACATAGCATGGTGTGCAAGGATACATCCAAGACCCTTGGCATCCCCCAGTGGGTCCTGGGCAGTGGTAGGGCAGTTCATAAACACTCCGTGCTGGCATCGAGACTGATCCTGCCTCACCTCTTTACCCAGTCACGTGACCTTGGGCAGGTGACCTGGGCTATTTGTGCCTCAGTTTCCTCTTTGGTAAAATGAGACCAACCATAGCTCCCCTGCCTTATGGAGTGCTTGGGAATGACTCCCAGGGTGGAGTGAGTGCTAAGTATAATTTGGTGGCCGTGATGTTTACCAGTAGAGAGGAGAATATTCTGGAAAGGAGGGGCGCTGGCCTGCAGTGGCTTCTACGTAGTTCCTCCCGGCCCCTTAGGACCCGGGTTCCTGGCATCCAAAGCGTCTCACGCTGCCTGGAAGCTCCCCCTTGCCTGGTCAGACTTCCCTTACAGCTGCAGCTAATGTGTTCAGGCGGGGCTGGGCCAGAGCAGCCTGGCAGGGTCATTTGGAGAGTCACTGGGTAGGTGGGTGGCGGGGCCAACGTGACCAGCCCAAAGCCTTTATTCTCCTGTCACCCCACCCGCCCCCGAGCCCGGCTGCAGCCTGAACCCTCCCTGGCCCCATTCCCAGCTCTGCCCCTGCCACCTGGGAGCCAGACTGATAATCCTTCTTAGTGGCTAAAAATACCCCCAAACTGGGGGAAAGAGAGGGAGCTTTGTACTGGCGTAGGGTGGGGACTGGGGATGAGCCAGGAACCCTGAGTGGGACACTCCTAGTCCCCACTGTGCTCCTGGCCCCCCCCAGCCCCCAGGGCCCCAGAGTTACTTGATGATGCACATTGGTTTGTTTTGTTTTGCTTTAAATCTAGCAGGGAAATGCAGGACTTGCCTGGGGGTGTGAGAAAGGAAATCAATTCAGACCCCAGATGTCACACACACACACACACACACACACACACACACGCCCAGCAGCCTGGCCTGCTGCCTGGGGTCACCTGATTCCTGCGGCCAGAGGCCCAGGCAGGAACACGTGGTGTGCCCTGAGGAGGGGGTTGTTTGCAGATAACCACAGCCTGCTCTGTGCTGGGCCCCACTGTCCCTTCCTCCTCGATGGCCCTTGCTCCCTGAGCAGGGGTCCCGCGCCCGCGGGCTGCTAATGAACAGTCCAGGACATTAGCACGCTGCCCCCTCTAAAGGCCCTAAGGAGGACCCCAAGTCCAGGGCTCTGCCTCACCCCAGCCCCTCATATTCAGGCAGGTTCCTGCCCTCCCTATGCTGGCCCTGCCTCTGCTGCTCCCCAAGCTCAACTCGGCACAACCCCTGCCAGCTGGGCTCCCAACTTACCAAGCTCATTCCTGCCCCAGGGCCTTTAATAAGCTATCACCCCAGACAGCCGTGTGTCCAGCTATTTCATCATTCTCATCTCAGCTCAAATGTCACCTCCTCCAGGAAGTCTTCCCAGACTACCACCAAAGAGGCCCAACTCAGTCCCTTCAGCCCTTTTGTCCCACTTGGTCCAGTTTCCTTGTTTACCTGTCTGCCTCACCCCAAGGCAATATGCCTCAAGAAAGCAAAGAAAGTTGTTTTAATCATTGCTATACCCTCGGAGCCTCAGCCAGGACTGGGCACACCATTAGGTGCCAACTAAATGTTTGCGAAGTGGATAAATGAGTGAGTAGAACAGGCAGATGGACAGGTGAGTAGGTGTGAGGACATTCACTCAGGTGGTCAAACTCCAGAAAAAAAAACCATCTTCTCTTTATTTTTTTAGAGACAGAGTCTTGCTCTGTCACCCAGGCTGGAGTACAGTGGGGCGCGATCATAGCTCACTGCAACCTTGAACTCCTGGGCTCTAGCGATTCTCCTGCCTCAGCCTCCCCAGTAGCTGGGACTACAGGTGTGCACCACCATGCCTGGCTAATTTTTTAATTTTTTGTAGAGATGGGGTCTTGCTATGCTGCCCAGGATGGTCTCCAACGCCTGGCCCCGGCCCCAAGCAATCCTCATGCCTCAGCCTCCCAAAGTGCTGGGATTACAGGTATGAGCCACCGAGCTCGGCCCCACCTTCTTTAACAGGCAAGGTTGGCTTGATCTCCGAGAATCTCTCTCCCCGCTCAGGAACTGGGAAGCCCGAGGCTAAAAGCGAGAAGTGATACAGGTCACAGGTCACCCAGCCAGCAAGGGACAGAGTTAGGGCTGGAAGCTCCCTTGGGTGGGGAGAAGACTGCTCTGCTCCTCCCAGTGGGTTCAGGGGCCTACATGACCCTTTGGAATCCTCCCCAGGCCTGTGTCTGCCCATCAAGCTTTCCCCAAAAAGTAAACTCCTGTTTCCAGCCGCCCTGTAAGCTTTCAGGGTGTCAGGAGCTCAGTGTAAAATTTCTTAACATCTACCACACTAAGCAGGCTCAGGGGCCTCAGTGAGCCGGGCAACATCCCCTGGCATCCCTGGCCTTCTCTTCCGCTGCACTGCAGCTGCCCACCCAACTCTGGCCTGGTACTAGCTTCAGGGAGGAAGCAAACAGAGGGCCCCTCCCTCCTCACTCTTCTAGAATCATCTGTCTCCCTTCTACAGCTCTATTCGAGTTCCTGTGTTATATCGGCCATGGCCATCCAGCTGCTAGGATTCCCAAGACCAGCCCCCAGGGTCCCAGCTTCCAGGCCTTTGCATATGCAGGTACCCCCCGCCCATGGCCCCCATCCCCTTCCCCAGGGCCAGCTCCTACTTGTTTTTCAAGCTCTGGGTCCGATTAAATTCCCTACATAAGAGGCCTGCCCTGCCCTTCCCAGCTAGGCAGAGCCCCCTGCCCACCCAGCCCAGCCCCATCACATGCCTCTGGGCCAGCCCTGGCTCTGTGGGGCTTGAGGTGCTCGTGTCTGGCTCTGGGTCTGCCCCCAAACAGTGACAGCCAAGCCAGGGTGAGACATCACACGGCCCCCAGCATCGCAGAGTCGGGGATGAGGAGGTTTCAAGGACTAAGGGGAGAGAGAGGATGAGGTCTCTGGGGGTGGGAGGTAGTCTGAAGGGAAAACTGAAGAGTCCCCAGCCCCAAAGGCAGGGGAGTGGGGTGGTGGCAGTGTCGGTGGTGGAAGTAGGATGGTTTTTTTTTTGTTTTTTTTTTTTGAGACAGAGTCTCAGTCTGTTGCCGGGGCTAAAGTGCTGTGGCCTTAGCCTAGCTCACAGCAACCTCAAACTCCTGGCCTCACGAGATCCTCCTGCCTCAGCCTTCCCAGTAGCTGGGACTATAGGTGCAGCCACCACGCCCAACTAATTTTTCTATTTTTAGTAGAGACAGGGTCTCAGTCTTGCTCAGGCTGGTCTCGAACTCCTGACCTCAAGTGATCCTCCCTCCTCAGCCTCCCAAAGTGCTAGGATCACAGGCGTGAGCCACCACACCTGGCCTGAGTGTTATTTGCACAGGTGTGTGATCAAGCATATATGTGGGGTGTGACTGGAGCCCACTTGGGCCATTACAGTTAAAGAAAGAAAAAGTGGCTTTATTGAGGTGCAAGAAACAACGTGCAAGAAACTATGTGTTTGAAGAGTGCAATCGATACATTTTGACACATGTACATACCCACGAAGGCATCTCCTCCCTCAAGACCATGAACACATCCAAATGCCCCCAAATCTCCTTGTGCCCCTTTGCGGCCCCTCCCTCTGTCTCTCCCAGTGAAAGCCGGAAGCAACCTTGATGTCCAACAGTCAGGAATCAGAAACCTCAGCATCCCACCCTATGAAATATCACTTAAGAATTTGAAAAGGAAAAGGAAGATACGACTGGGATGAACCCTAAGGACATTATCCTCATTGAGATAAGCCAGACACAAATGGACAAATACTGTGCATTTCTGCTTAGGGGAGGCCCTCAGAGTCATCAGAGCCACAGAGACAGAAAGTAGAATGGTGGGTACCAGGGACCGGGGAGGGGAACAGGGAGTTACAGTTAGCATTGAATTCAGAATTTCAGTTTGGGGCAGGGCATGGTGGCTCACGCCTGTAATCCTAGCACTCTGCAAGGCTGAGGCAGGAGGATCACTTGAGCTCAGGAGTTTGAGACCAGCCTGAGCAAGATCAAAAGCCCATCTCTATTAAAAATTAAAAATTAGCCGGGCGTGGTGGCACATGCCTGTAGTCCCAGATATTCGGGAGGCTGAGGCAGGAGGATCGCTTGAGCCCAGGAGTTGAGGTTGCTGTGAGCTAGGCTGATGCCACTGTACTCTCCTCGGCAACAGAGTAAGACTCTGTCTCCAAAAAAAAAAAAAAAAGAAAAGAAAAAAAGAATTTCAGTTTTGCAAACTGAAAAGGTTCTGAGATTGGCTGTGTAGCCACGTGACTATATTTAACAACACTGGACCATGCCACAAAAATAGTTAAGATGATTAGGTTTTATGTTATGTGTATCTTACCACAATTGAAACAATCTTTTTAATTTTAAAAATGACCAAAGGTAGAGTGAGGTGGAAGAAGAGCTATGCTCATGACTTGGGAGGATTGCAGAGTTAAAAAAATAAATAAACAAAAGAAAAAGCAAAGACATACTAATGGCCTGATACCTAATTTATGCAGTGGAAAGCCACCAGGGTTCTGCTTCTGATAATGGCAGACTTACCACATCAGACCAGCCCTTTCATAGATTACAATGATAAATTCTGAGCTAAATGTCAAAGACAACTACCTGAAACCTTTCATGCTTCAATGTCCAACCTGGTAGGCACTAGCTACATGTGTGCCTATTTAAATCTAAATTGATTAAAATTAAATAAAATTACAAATTCAGTTCCTTGGTTGCACCAGCAACATTTGTATACTCAGTAGTAGGCTAGTGGCTACTGTATTGGGCAGTGCAGATGTGGAACATTTCCATCACTGCAGAAAATTCTACCGGACAGTATCACTTTAGGGAGTGACTAAAAGCAAAAGTTGGATGGGAGTCTATAAATGGAAGACAAAAATGGCACTAGGTGAGTTTTCCATTTTTTTAAACTGCTATTCATTGGTGACACAAACTGGCTTCAAGTATAAGAGGACAGAGTCCAAGGGGACCACAACAGCTTAACAATAAAATAGAATATCTAGGAAAGAAAAAGCTAGAGAGGTGAAACCACAAATTCTAAACAAAAACTCTGAGTAAGTCTCTTGCTGACCCTTGAACCATGCAATGGTGGATGCATTCCAACTAGCCCAGTTAAGGCTAAAAAGAACGAAACCAAGATTTCATCTATCACCCACCACAAGGGAAACAGACTTTAGAGTTTGAGTCCAGCCAGGGTAATTGCCTGGTAAAAAATAGTTACATTTTTTTAAAAAAATTCAATACTCTTCAGAGGAACATAAGGGAACCCAGAGTCTCTACAATGTATCTTTCACAATGTCCTGAACACAATTCAAAATTACTAGACAGATGAAGACATAGGAAAACATGGCCCACACTCAAGAAAGAAGAAAATTAAGGGAAACTGACCCTGAGGTGCCCCAGATGTTGGAATTAGCAGATAAGGTCTTTGAAGCAACTATTATAAATATATTCAAGGATGTAAGGATAAATTAGCTCCTAATGAATGAATAAGAAACCTCAGCAGAGAAGTAGAAACTATAAAAATGTACCAAATGGAAATTATAAAACTGAAAACATACAGTATCTGAAATCAAGAATTCACTGTGTGGGCTTGATAGCAGGTTTTAGATGATAGGAGAGAGTTTGTGGGTTCTAGGTTGTGCTCTGATGGTATCTCTCCATCACTCAACCTGAAGTATGACACCTGCCCCTACTTCTCTCACCAGCTGGTGGCTGGGTCCTTTTCCACCCCTTAGTGACGGTGTACATGGAGGCAGCTTCAGGTAGGGCCAAAGAGCTGCAAAGCCAGACTGTCCTCTGGGAGAACAGGCTTTGCCCACGCCCACACCAGGGATTACCCAAGGCACCACCAATCAGCAGCACTGGTACCATCACACATATTGGCCATCAGACACTTGCCCCGGGGCAGCCCCCGACTCCCTTTCCCATTGGAAATGTCAGTCACGCTCTGAGCAAGATGCTGTTATCATTCCCTTTTTGCAGATGAACAAACTGAGTCTCAGAAACACTGAATCATCTACCCAGGGTCACATAGCTGATAAATGACCAGGCTGGCATCTGACCCCAGCTCTGTGCCACTGGGCATTCCAGATGGACATGGGCTCAGAGAAACTCGGACTCTTGAGCTCAAGTGATCCTCCCGCCTCGGCCTCCCAGACTGCTAGGATTACAGGCATGAGCCACCGCGCCCCGCCAACTCAGAGAAACTCAGTGCGTCGGCAGTAGCCTCAACATTCTTGGAAAGCAACACCTGCCTTCATGCTTCTCCCTCACCCCTCTCTCTCTCCCTACCCTGCCACTTTGGCCTTTGTCTTTTAGTCACCAGTGACACCCACCCATGGCCAATTCTCTGTGCACGTATCTGGGACCCCCTTAGCACATCCCCCCTTCATCCATCCCTCCTTCCAAGAACCAAGACCTCCTGGGTCCCCTCCCCTCCACTGTTCTGTCTCCAATTTGAGCTGCTTTGCCTCCCTTTTAGCCCCAAACGGTGCCAGGCCTGGATTCCCTGGCACCGTTCGCTCTCCCTGGGAAATTCACCCACCCTGAGCCGCAATCGGCACATCCATGCTGCTGGTTTCCAGATTTCTGCTGTTCCCAGGGGGGCCAAACTTGCTTACCCAACGCCACCTGGCTGTGCCCTGTCCAGACTTGTCATGCTGGAGTCATCCCCCATAGAGCCGGCTTCCTCCGATCCCGTGGCTTCTTGGCTAAGATTCCGCCATCCACCCTGTCTTTGGAGATAGGAATCTGGGAGTCATCCCAGACTCTGCTTCGCACACCCTGACACTCAGCCACTCACCAGTTCCCGTGACTGCGTCTGCCTTCCCTACCCGACTCCCACGGCCATGGTCTCTTAACTGAACCATCGTGGCCACCCATACCTCTGGTCTTGCCACAGTCACCTGCCCTCACGTTTTCCTTCTAACCCACAAATCAGACCCTCAGCTTTAAATCCTGTAAGTGCTCCCACTGGCCCAACACTGTGCTCCCCAGTGCGCCCCTGGGCCTTTGCACATGCCATTCCCCCTACCAGTAATGCCTCCCTTCTCCCTGCCAAACTCCTCCCAGTTCTGCACGACTCTGCTTTCTAGACACTTCCTCTAGTAGGCCCTGCCAGTTGCCCCTCGGCTGGGTTAGGGGCTCCTCTCCTGTCTTTCTCAGAACTTTTGGGGCAATTTTCTATCTCCCCCAGTATCCCTGTGATAGAGACCTCTCCATTTTCCCAGCTCCTGACACGTGATGGGTGCCCGGGAGCTGTCCACCGAATGGATGAATGAATGAGGTTCAACTGAGACACCCAGGATCCCAGAGGACAGCTTAGCTCCACACTGTGACCTTCCCCCATCCTCTTCCACCTGCGCCATTTATGCTCCCACCTCTCTCTTCAAAAGGCTCACGTTGCTTTTTTTTTTTTTCTTAAATATATTTATTTTCAGATGACATTTGCCCTCCCTTCCTTAAAGGGCAAGGCAGCATCAGTGTCACGTGCACAGAGTAGCCGTAAAAACAATAAAAACAAAACAAAGTTCAGTCCTGGCCAGTCCCTGATGCTGCCAAGGCTGCCAGCCTGGGCCTCCTCGGGTGGCTCCTGGTTCAAGGGGAGGTCGGCAAGCGCCTGTCACCTCAGCTTTACAGACACAGCAGCAGCAGCCTCTGGCCTCGACTCTGAGAGTCTCGGCTGGGGGTGGGGGTGGGGGGTCCACAGATGGATCGCCAGGGTCCGTTCATAGCTGAGAAACGTCTTTTAGTCGTTTGCATCTCATGCAATACCCAGATGCTACCAGGACTTTACCTGGGCTGTTCCCTCCATCTGAGTCACTACTCACCATTCCCACTATCTGCTGCCTGGCATGGGTGACCCTTCAGGGAAGCTGCTTGCCTGCCGCCACTTCCAGGAAGCCTTCCAGGACTCCCAGGCTGGGTCAGGAGCCTCCTTTCACCCCCAGGGTCTGTGGTTCCTCCGTTGCGCCCGGGTTACTCTACCCTCCCTTGTAATTGCCCAGGGACGCGTCTGTCACCCCACTAGCTGAGGGGGGCTTCCGGGAGTGCAAGAAATATGTCTATTTCCTGTCTCAGCCCATCACTGGCTCTGACTCAGGCTCAGCTCAAATGTCACCTTTCCAGGGAGGCCCTGACTACCTGCAATAAAGTACACCCCCCCCCATGCTCCCATCACATTTCTGGAAAATTCCAGGATATGTGGGAAAGCCCTAAATGTCTGGGGGGACCTCAGACAAACCCAGACGTCTGACTCTGACTCCTTCCAGCCCCGGCCAGGTCTCCAGGGAGCAGCAGTAGCAACAGGTGTCAGGCACTAGGTGCTTCTGTCAGCTGCATTTTGCAACTAGGAAAACTGATGCATGGAGTCACCCAAGGTCATGAAGTAGGAAGTGGAGGGAGAGCTGGGATTTGAACCTGAGCCGGCCTGTTGCCTGTTTCCAGAACCTGCTGTTTTTGTTTTTGTTTTTTTGAGACAGGGTCTTGTTCTGTCTCCTGGGCTGGAGTGCAGTGGTGTGATCATAGCTCACTGCAGCCTCTAACTCCTGGGCTCAAGCGATCCTCCTGCCTCAGCCTCCCGAGTAGTTGGGACTACAGGTGTGCACCACCATGCCTGGCTAATTTTTCTATCTTTAGTAGAGATGAGGGTCTCGCTCTTGCTCAGGCTGGTCTTGAACTCGTGGCCTCAAGTGATCCTCCCCGCTCAGTCTCCCAGAGTGCTGGGATTACAGGCATGAGCCACTGCACCCAGCCGGAACCTGCCTTTTAACTGCCACCTCATGTGCCCCCACCCCAAGGCTATCCCCACCAAGCCCAGTCACAGCCAGGAGTACCCAGATGCCTGTCATCTCACGTTTATTGGGCACCTACTGCATGCTAGCTCCACACTGGGATCCCAGTAGGGAGCAGAGCGGACAAGGATTCTCACTCCCATGGAGCTGATGTCCTAGATGGGGTGGGGCCAAGGGGACAGCAAAGACTCTATGTTTTGTTATTTGTTTTATCAGGTGGTGACCACTGACACAGAGAAAATTAAGTCAGGAAAGGGAATCAGGAGCCAGGCAGTCGGGAGGGAGCTGCAACTTTTAAAGAGGGAGGCCAGGAAGGCCTCCCCAAGAAGGTGGAGAGGTAGGGGAGGAAGCCAGAGGATAGAACATTCTAGAAAGCAGGAACAGCCTGTGGAAAGGCCCTGAGGCAGGGCATGCATGCTGGATTCAAGGCATAGAGACGAGGTTCACGTGGCTGGAACAGAGAGGAGCGAGCGGGAAGAGGTGAGATCAGGGAGGGGACAGACTTCCATTTAGACCTGCTGTTACCACCATCTCCGATGGAGAATTGAGACCCAGAGGCCTGTCTCCCCAGGTCGCCGTCCGAGCGCCATCTCCCAACAGCCCAGCCCTGCCCCAGCTGTGGCCCACTGCACCCACCAGGATCACAGAGCAGGACCAGGGACAAGAAGCACCCATCCCCAATTTGGATGGGGATGAAGGTGACAGTCCTGGTCACAGTTCCCACAGTTGGGTGCATGCCCCAGTCAGTGGTAGGGGCTGGAGGGAGTAGGTTTCATGGAGGGGGACCCAAGTCCTTTCTTTCTCCTCCACCTGGGAAGCGGGTGACACAGGCTGGTGGCTGGGCCATCCTCAAAACACACCTGCTTGGTTTTTGCCATTTGTCCTCCAGGCCCAGATGAGCTGCCATCCCTGCACCCCTAAGGGCTCTGAGGACGTCCCGGCTCCTCCCCCCAGCTCGGAGCCCGGGCTGCCACCCACCCAGCTACTGCCGACACCTCCTCCTCCTCCTCCTCCCTGCCCCTCATTGGTATAAAATATTTTTAAAAAATTAGCCAGCATGGTGGTACACACCTGTGGTCCCAGCTACTCGGGAGGCTGAGGCAGGAGGATTGGTTGAGCCCAGGAATTTCAAGGCTGCAGTGAGCTATGATGATGCCACTGTACTCCAGCCTGGATGACAGTGAGACCCTGTCTCTAAAAGAAAAAAAGTACCAAAGTGAAAGCAGTAGAGCCCCACAGCCTCTAGGCTCTGCTGTGGCTGGACTGGGGGGGCCCTGAGGACGCTCAGCCCCTGCGCTCAGCCCCTACTCTCCCAACTAACCTTGCTCACCCTGCTTCGGCCACCCCGGCCTCCTCGCTGTGCCTCCAACACACCAAGCTTGCTTTAGCCTCAGGGCCTTTGCACGGGCTGGGGCTGCTTCTTCCAGATATCACCTGGCTGGCTCCTTTCGTTCTTCAGGCCACATCCCTGTCCCTGTCCCCTTCTCCCCACAAGGGACATCAGCTCTGCAAGTCTTCACATGGTTCACTGCCAGACCCAGTGCCTCCCAATGCAGGTACTTCTAAGTGTGTGCTGAATGAACAATTGAGTGACTGACAGACAGACAGGGGTGGAATGGAGGCAGGGCCTGGTGCAAGGTAGAGGAGGGATCCCCAGGGTGTGGCTGGTAGGACATGATCCCTCTTCAGACACACCGTCATGGGACCCTAGACCAAACTTTGGCTTTAGGATTCCAGGAAGGGGTAGGGAGTGAGAACAGAGCTGAGCTCTGGCCAGTTCAGTGTGAGTGACAGCATCATATTAACAAAGGTATAGAGTCCAAAATGAGGGAGGGGAAAGGCCTCCTCTATGCTGCTCTGGGCAGATCCTGGCTGCATCCAAGGGGCCTACTCAAGAGTGGAAAGGAAGCCCACGCAGAAGGGCCTGGGGAGGGGAGGGACAGCCACATAAGGGAGTAGAACCCCTGTCCCTGAATTATCCAAACAGAGGATTCAGAGACACTGGTGTTCCCTTCGTCCTCACGGAAGCCCTTGCTCCCTTGGCTCCCAGCTCGCCACCCTCCCATGCTCCCTGGGGCCTGCTTCTCCAAAGCCCGCCCATGCCACGTCTCCTCCACCTGCGTGTCTAGCCCACCTGCACACCCAGCGGCAGTCCAATTTCCAACAGCTGGAAGCAGATTGCTGACTTGTACCTAAGCCCTCTGTGCAGTCTGTGGCTACTCACACCTCTCCAAGATCCACCCACGCCTTGCGCATCCACGTCACCACCTGGTCCAGCCCATCAGCCATCGCTCACTTGGGCCAGCACAGCCCCCTCCACCCTGGTCCCTAACTTCTGCCCTTGACCCCCTGGGCTCCAAATGACCACCCAAATGCCCTGTTCAAGGCCAGCAGGCTGCCTCTGCCCTCTCCAGACCTCACCACCCCGGCCTCACCATTCCTTCCTGGCTCTGCAATTTTGCCCTCTGGTCTCTCTGCCTGGTTAACTCCTACTCATCTTTAGCAACCCAGCCAGCTGTCACCTCCTCCAGGAGGCCTCCCCTGACTTCTCCCCAGGCTGAGGCAGGTGACTCCGCTGGGCTCCCTCCCCACCACCCTAGGTGTGGCTCTGCGATATTATAGTAGCCTCTGCTTCCCTGGTGCGTACTCCCAGCTAGGCTCAATTCCTTTACTTAGGATGGGGTGACTACTATTATTCCATTTTACAGGCAGAGAAACTGAGCAAACGGAGGTGAAGTCACTAGCCCCAAGGCACTGAACTCAAACTGGCAGGACAGGGTTGAAGGCAGGTTCAAGCCCTGGCAGTGGGAAAGGGAACAGCCTGTAGTGCCCCAGATAAGAGGGGAACAAGCCAACGTGCGCCTGCCTTCCTGTGTCCTCCCAGGGGTGGGAGGAGGGGACCTTGGCCCACTCCTGCCGCCAGAGACAGTCATCCCAGCAGCTCCTGCGCCAAGTGCTCACTCTGTGCCAGGCACTCGGCCAATCGCACACTTTATTCAACCTACAGACAGCCCTGGCCGGGAGGTGGGCACTGTTCTGAATTTCTCGGAGGAGGAAATTGGAGGCCATGGGCCCTGAACTCCCATCTGGTGCTGGAGCCCTCCCCCATGCCCTGGGGGATGGTGTAGGTGGCTGCCACCGGAATCTGCCAACCTCTTTCCTAGCCACGGCTTTCTTTGATCCAGTAATACCCCCAGGGGCAAGTCTGAACGACCCATTTTACAGATGGGCCAAATGAAGCTCAGAAACCTCTCCCCCGGGGCCCAGGTGTGCTGCGAGAAGCTCCTGGTAACACCTGCGGCCCCATATTTATTCATGACAGCTGTTCCTAGAAGGGAACCAATTTGAGGCTGGGCAGGCTGAAGGTTTCAAAGACATCTCCACAGTCGGATTTTTATCTTGGGGCAGGCCCGGTTCAGTGGGTCCAGGTCCCCTCAGTGTGGACCCTTGGCCACCATGCTCAGATGCCTGGGACCTCACTGTGGCTCAGAGTGGGGTCTTGGGGAGGCCTTTCCCCCATCTCATGGAATCTCACAGATTTTGCAAGCCCCAGCTGCTACTCCCCATGTCTCCCCAACCCAGCAATAATAGGCCCCTCTATACTCCTGCCTACTCAGTACAGAAACCTACATTCACTTTTCCTCCCGCCCCATTTGCAAACGGGCAGGGAATCCAAATGATGTTTTGCCAAAGTGAATCCCCCATTCACCCACTTCCTATGACACGCTCCGGCGGGGGCCAGGCCAGCAGCCTCCTCCCACATCTTCTACCCACAGCGGCTACGGAGATTTTCTGCTGAAGACACAATCGGATCATGCCACTAGCCGGTTTCAAGCCTCCCGGGTCCCTGCCGCCTCGAGAATGGATTCCACACACCCCTCCCGACCTCCGATCCTCCCTCTGCTCCTTTCAGTCACGTTGGCCTCTTTTCTGCTCGGCAAACACTACGGGCTGGGCCCTGCCCCGGGATGTCGCCGTTTCCTGGGCCTAAGAAGCCCACGCTGGCTGGCACAATCAGCCCAGATGACACCTTCTCCGAGAACCCCTCCCTGACGCCGGTCTCGACACCTCCATCCTTGCCCTGACTGCCTGAAGCTTCTTCCCAGCGCTCAGCCGGGGTTGAAATGACGTGGTTCTCCGGTTAAGCGGTTCTCCCAAGCCGTCTACGTGGGCCGGGCTGCGGTCTCCCAGGCCAGGGCCCCCGGCTGCGTCCCCAGGCCCCGCACTTCGGTGGCACCCAGTAGGCGCCCACAAGCCCGTGCCACTCCGCCCGTCTACACTGCCGGATTCCCCCGCGTCACGCGGCTCGGATCGCCCCCTCCCCTCCGCCCCGCTTCGCAGCTGCGTCCTCGGGCACCCGCGGCTGCGCCCGGGCCCTCGGGAGGATCGGGGCTCTCTCGGGGAGGCGGTCCGCTCCCCGGACCGGATGGGGAAGCCCCGAGAGGGCAGTCCGGGCGGGGTGATGGGGGCCGGAGCCCAGCTGCGTCTGGGGGCCGGGCCGGGGCCGCCATGGCCGCGGAGGCGGGGCCCGAGCCCGCTGCGAGGATTGCGTTGGGGACCAGGGGCACTAGCTTACCTGGGGGCGCGGGCGGCCGGGCGCACCGAGGGCCGGCGGCGGGGCGGGGGACGCCCGCCTGGCAGCGCACTCGGAGGAGCAGCGGACACGCGCCGCCAGCTCCAGGCAGCCGGACTCTACTCCCGGCCCCGCCTCGGCCCCCAGCTGGGGACATAAGGCTGAAGGGAGGGGACGCGGGGCGGGGGCGGGGGCGGGGCCTGGAGGGGCTGGGCGGGGCCGGGCGCGGGGGCCTCTCGGCGAGCCCAGGCCCCTCCCCGGACCCCCAACCGGCCGCGTCGGGCCCCGCCCCCGGCCCCGCCCATGGTGCGCCTGACCCGGGCGCAGCTGCGCGTCTTCAGTCTGCGCTTTGTCGCTCACCCTTAAACCGTGCGTGTCTGCTGCGCGCCCGGTCCGCCCCGGCCTTCATCCCTGCCGGCTGCATGTCTCCCGAGGCCGCCCCTCCAGGGTCCCCTCTTCGATCCGGGAAGCTCTGGCCCCACTCATCTGCCCACACCCCTGGGGCGCCCCGAGCCTCTGGGGCGCACTTCTGGGTGTCACCGGGCGAGGCCCAGACCCCACCACTGACCTCAGCGGCCACCCCAGGTGCCCCAATCTGGGGACCTGTTTGCGGGCCTAGGCGTGTGCAGGGGCCCAACCGATTACTGGGCGGTGAGGAGGGCAGACGGGCAAAAGCTACGGCTTGGTGGGGCACAGGGTTCAGGCGGCAGCGCTGGAGAGATAAAGTCGGGAGATAGGCCGGCATGGATGGTGGCGCAGCCTCGGGCTCGGCCCAGGGCTACAGGGGAGCGGCCTGAGTCCCCCCTTGTCACGTGGAACCGAAAATGACCCGTGATCAGCAGTGAATAGGGGACAGTCCCGGGGGGGGGGCGGGGTTCCAGAGCCATGCTGGCCAACCGCGTGTGTGAAATAGGGACGATAAACCTCCCCCTGAGTCAGCTCAGCAGCAGACCCAAGGCCCGGTGAAGGAAGCTGCGGGAAGTCGGGGCTTTCCTGGCCGTGAGGTTCTAGGAAAGTTGCTTAAACTCACTGAGATTTAATTTCCTCACATAAGAAGGGAAGGGACACAGAAGGCCTGTATTGCAAGCGAGGAAGAACTTGTCCCTCAGAGTCCAGCCTCCTGGCCTTTGCACTTGCCCTTCCTTCTGCTACCCTGTTCTTTTCCCCGCTTTTAAAAATTTATTTACTTATTTATTTATAGAGACTGGGGTCTTGCAGTGTTGCCCAGGTTAGTCACAAACTCTTGGCCTCAAGCAATCTTCCTGAGTAGCTGGGACTACAGGCGTGCCCCACCACATCCCACTAATTTTTAAAAGTCTTTTGTAGAGTTGAGGGTCTCGCTATATTGCCCAGGCTTGTCTCAAACTTCTGGGCTCAAGGGATCCTCCCACCTGGGCCTCCCAAAATGCTGGGATTGCAGGTGTGAACCTCCTGGCCTGGCCTTCTTTCTCCTTTCAAAAGCATGCATCATCCTCCTCCCTCAGGCCTGGGCCCCCTTCCCCTCCCTGCCAATTTCTTTCTCTGTCCCCGCCCTCCCTAAATTCACCTGTTTATACTCTGCCACCCTCCCTCAAGAGCTTGTTTGGGCATGGGCAAAAGGAAGATAATAGAGTGACTTTTCTCAGTTCTGACCAGGCAGCTGTTGTATCTCAGACCGTGCACCTTCTCCGGCACTCTGAACATGGCAGCCGTTTGTGTTAGTGGTTGGGAGAAGTCTGAAGTCCCCAGAGAAGTGGAGTTGGAGGCAGCTCAGTAGAGGATCTGGGTGGGCCAGGGTTAGGGGGAGATTTCAGGTGGTAGGTTCTGCACAGGGCAAAGGAGCCTCCGGTGGGCCTGGCGGGAAGGGACCCAGGCTGGATCTTCTGCAGTTGGGCTGCTTCTCACCTGTCCCCACCCCAACCTCTATCCCTGAGCACTGAGCCCAGGCCTGACTCCAAGCCTGGGTCAGTTGGTGGGTGTTCAGGGCAGGCTTCCTGGAGGAGGCGGCATCTGAGCCCTGAGAGATGCATAAGTGAGGGGACTACACAGAGCGTGTGTCCAGAGAGGACAGCAGGGCTGGCCCTGCCACAAAAGCCTTCCCTGCTCTGTGCCATGGTGTCCTCATTCCACAAAAAGCAGGTGCTTGGCACTGGGCTTCCCTCCCTCTCCCACCTGGCCCCTGCCCAGCTCCCCTGGGGCACCTGGCACCCAGCACAAGACCAGCAGGGAAACCGGTTCTCAGCACCATGCCTCCTGCCAGGCCGGGCCCCATGCTCACCTGAGGTTCCCAGTAGCTGGGCCAGGGTGAGAGCCCCAGGTGGGGAAGGGGCAGACAAGCCGGTCAATGCCAGAGCACTGTGCAAAGAGTTTTACAGAGATGAACACACCCAACGCTCTCTGTGAAGCTTTACAGAGGTGCTCTTAAAACTCTGATTCTACAGATGAGCCCAGAGTGGGGCAGTGAGCTCCCCAAAGCCACACAGCAACGAAGTGGGAGAAGTGAATGGGGCACCTTTGAAGCCAGCTCTGCCTGGGATGATGCCTACTTAGCAAATGAGAAAACCTGGTCCCAGTGGCATTGTGAGCAGTTTCCTGGGACACAGGACTTCTAGTGATAACTCCAGGACAGTCCTGAGCAAACAGGTCACCCTAGCAAGAGGTGAGGTGACTTGCCTGAGACATAGCTAGGAGGAGAGCCCTGATGCCAACACCCACCTATCCAAGACAACATCTCCTGTTTTTTTTTTTTTTTAAATACGAGATGGCAATCTCCAGTTTGCATTAAAATGTTTTTCCCTTAAGGCCAGGTGCGGTGGCTCACGCCTGCAATCCCAGCACTCTAGGAGGCTGAGGCGGGAGGATCCCTTGAGGTCAGGAGTTTGAGACCTGCCTGGGCAACATAGTGAGACCCAGTCTCTACAAAAAATAGAAAAATTAGCTGGGCGTGGTGGTGGCATGTGCCTGTAGTCCCAGCTACTCGGGAGGCTGAGGCAGGAGGATCACTTGAGCCCAGGAGTGTGAGGTTGTTGTGAGCTAGGCTGATGCCACAGCACTCTACCCTGGGTGACAAAGCGAGCTTCTGTCTCAAAAAAAAAAAAAAAAAAAAAAAATCTGATCCTGCAATAGCCCCATAAGGTGGGTCCTCTTCATTCCTCTTTTACATATGAGGAAACTGAAGCACAGAGAGGTTAGGGCACTGTCCCAAAGTCACACAGCCTATGAGCAGCTAGAACTAGAACCCAGGCACTGTTTCAGCTCTCCTGTAGACAGATGCATTTTCCTTTAATGCTCCACTTTTGAGATGCAGAAGAGGAGTATCAGGGAGGTGGCTTGACTTGCCCAAGGTCCTGGCAGTGAGTCACTCAGTGGGCCACTATTGGCTCTAGTGGAGAATGGGCAGAAGCAGTGGCCCCGAAGGAAGGAAGCCTTCCTGGCATCTGTCCCAGTGAAGATACAGGCTTGGGGGCTGGGCTGCAGAGGCAGGGGGCTGGAGACAGGCTGGGCTGAGTCACCCAGATCGGGAGTATGAACTGGATGTGAGACAGACCTAACCCCTCCTCCTCATGGCACCCTGGGCCGGGCTAGACTTCCTGATCTGCAGCAGGCTGGGGCATCCTCTGGAAATGAGAGGCAAGGGAGGGGCTGGCAGAGTGGGGGAGGGGCTGGGGTGCAGGGCACAGTCAGAGGCTGCAGGGCTCAAGATCTCAGGACCTCTGGGGTCCCTGCCTTGTCCTCTGCAACCCCGGAGGAGCAGGAGATGCTCTTTGAGCAGAGAGGCCTGGTGTTTCTCGGTTCTTTCCAGCCCAGGCGTCCCCTGGGTGGCTCAGAGAGTGTTGGCTTCCCTGGAGGAAAAGACCTTCCCTGGGAAATGTGTCTAAGTCTTTGCATGTTACTTAGCGCCTTCTCTCTCATTTTTATGCAAAACCCAATGTGTGTGTGCACACATGTGCATTGACCAGGAAAAAAAAATCAACCCAGCCCAAAGCCTCCCCACACCTAGACCCTGCAGGGGTAGAAGGAAGGGGCTAAGGGAGGAAGAGGCTTTCCAGAGCAAGGGCATTGATATTGAACCTCAAAGGGCAGGAATGTGCCAGGGGCAGTCAGGCAGTTAAGCAAAGCAGACTGCAGTGCAGGTGCAAAGGCCCGTAAGTTTGAAGCTGCGTGTTCCAGGCCAGAGGTTAATGGTGTGAGAAGCGAGACAGTAGGTAGCTATCAGCCCGCAAGAGAACCAGGATTGAGACTGAGAAAGTCCTCAGGAGTCACCTTAAAAAACTTCCATCTCATCATGGGGGCAATAGGGAGGTATGGAAGAGTTTAGAGCAGAGAGAGACATGGTCTCATTTGTGTGCCCAAGATATCCCCCAGCTGTTGTCTACAGGAGGGAGCGGGGAGCAGGGACAGGTAGGGGATGTTCCCCAGGGCAGAGTGGATAAGGCCTAAATAGGGCAGAGGGGTGGAAGGAAGATGGGAGAATTTTTTTTTAATTTTTAGAACCTTTTTTCAAGTATATCCCACCCAGAGGGGAAAAAAAAATGCATAAGTCACAAATGTTCATTTAGAAGAATTTTCCCGACTTGAATGTACTATGTGGCCAGCACCCAGATCAAGGACTGAACATCACCAGCCCCTACAAATCTCCTTATACCCTTTTCCTTCTACTCTCCATGAAGGGTAACCCCTCTCTTGACTTATTTTTTTTTTTAGATGGGGTCTTGCTATGGTGTCCAGGCTGGGTTCCAAATCCTGGGCTCAAGCGATCCTCCTGCTTCAGCCTCTGGAGTAACTGGGACTACAGCCATGGTCAGCACCACACCCAGTTCTTATCTTGACATTTAACAGCCTGGAATCACTTCGTCTGTTATTTGAACATTATGTAAATGGGAGAAACAGGATGTTTTCTTTATGTCTGGCTTCTTTTGTTCCACATTATGTTTGTGTGGTTTATTTGTATTGTTGGATGTTGCAGTTCTTGTTCTTTGAATGGCAAGTTTTCTCAGCCACTATTGACATCTGGGGCTGAATAATTCTTTTTGTGTCTCGTATATTGTAGATGCTTAGCAATATCCCTAGCCTCTCCCTGCGAGATGACAGTAGCACCCCTCCTCCAAGTCGTGACAATCAAAAATGTCTCTAGATATTGCCAAATGTTCCCTTAGGGATAAAATCACTGTATTCCATTTTGTGAATTTACCATTATTTATTTACCCACCTTCTTTTGGGGCATTTGTGTTGTTTCTAGTTTCTGGTTGTGATGAGCAGAGGTGTCTTGAACATTCTCATAGGTTTGTTGCTGTTTGTTTGTTTTTTGAGACAGAATCTCCCTCTGTTGCTTGGGCTAGAGTGCTGTGGTGTCAGCCTAGCTCACAGCAACCTCAAACTCCTGGGCTCAAGTGATCCTCCTGCCTCAGCCTCCCGAGTGGCTGGGACTACAGGCATGTGCACCACCACACCTGGCTAATTTTTTTGTTTGTTTCTATTTTTAGTTGCCTGGCTAATTTTTTCTATTTTTAGTAGAGATGAGATCTCGCTTTTGCTCAGGTTGGTCTCAAACTCCTGACCTCAAGTGATCCTCCTGCCTCAGCCTCCTGGAGTGCTAAGATTACAGCAAGACCCCATCTCTACAAAGAATTTAAAAATTACCTGGGCATGGTGGCGCGCACTACCATCAATGTCCATCAATGGAGGAGTAGAAAAATGACAATGAGGGTGGTCTTGCAGTGAAATATTATACAGGAATGAAAAGGAATAACTAGGCTTCTCTCTCTGTCTCTCTCCATGTCTCTCACTCTCATTGTCTGCAGCACAATCTCTAACTCAACACAAATGTGTCTCAGAAACATGCCGCTGAAGGAAAAAGAAATTCAAGTTGCGAAATGCCAGTGCAGTGCGATACCATGTATATGAATTTAAAACACAGTAGCACTCTTTGTTGTCTGCGGATACAATTCTGCATGTGAAAGAAGACAGCGATTGCAAGACTGATGGGACCCTTGGGGAATACACTGATTTCTTTTCTTTTTCTGGGTACTTGTAGCTTTCAAGTGTGTCTCCCTGCAGTGGCCGGAGAAAGCAGGTCACTGCAGGACAGTGGCCAGGGGAGACTGGTGGCCAGAGCAGGATGTGACTGGATGATGAGTACAGCCAAGGGGCCAGTGTGACTGACCACAGGGAACGTGGCCTTGGTGCAGCCATTTGTCCTGGGGTCCCATGAACATGCTCTGGCTCTATAAGGAAGGGCCACCAAGGTGGGCTGTGGATTCCAGAAATTGTACACACGATGTGCGACCTCATGCATCTTTCTCAGCATCTGTAGCTTGCAGCAGGTCCAGGTGTGCCACCCTTGATTCAGAGTGCAAAAGTCACCAGGGTCTTGCGGTTCAGCTGAGAAGTGCTGGGGATCAGGAAACTGGATTTTCTTTTTTTGCATTAAAAAATTTTTTTAAAAAATTATGGGACTCCAGGCCGGGCGCGGTGGCTCACGCCTGTAATCCTAGCACTCTGGGAGGCCGAGGCGGGTGGATTGTTTGAGCTCAGGAGTTCGAGACCAGCCTGAGCAAGAGCGAGACCCCATCTCTACTAAAAAAATAGAAAGAAATTATGGACAGCTAAAAATATATATAGAAAAAATTAGCCGGACATGGTGGCGCATGCCTGTAGTCCCAGCTACTTGGGAGGCTGAGGCAGAAGGATCGCTTAAGCCCAGGAGTTTGAGGTTGCTGTGAGCTAAGCTGATGCCACGGCACTCACTCTAGCCCGGGCAACGGAGTGAGACTCTGTCTCAAAAAAAAAAAAAAAAAAAAAAAAAAAAAATTATGGGACTCCAAAGAAGAGCACAGGCTTGTTAAAAAAAACCATAAAGAAATAAATTTTTAAAAATTATAGCAGCTGGTGCAGTGCTGAGTACCTGCAATCCCAGCACTTTGGAAGGCCAAGGCAGGGGGATTGCTTCAGGCCAGGAGTTTGAGACCAGCCTGGGCAACATAGCGAGACTCCATCTCTACAAAAAATAAAAAATTAGCCAGGTGTTGTGGTGCATGTGCCTGTAGTCCCAGCTACTTGGGAGGTTGAGGCAGGAGGATCGCTTGATCTCGGGAGTTCAGGGTTGCAGTGAGCTATGACCGGGCAACTGCATTCCAGCCTGGGCAACAGAGCCAGACCCCAATCTCAAAAAAAAAAAAAAAAAATTACAATAAAGTAAAATTGACTTTTTTTTTCCTTTTGGTATAGACCTCTGTGATTGTGATGACCACAGTCCTGATAAAGGACAGTTCTATCACCCCCAGAATTCCGCACCCCGTAATAGTCACATCCTTCCTTCCTTCCTTGTTCTTGGCAACTACTGATCTGTTCTCTGTCACCCTGGTTCGGTCCATCTGAGACTGTCCTATAACTGAAGCACATGGTCTGTAGCCTTGAGATACTGGCTTCTTTCACGAAAGCGTGGGGCAACAGGATTTCTTATTCAGAAACTTTATTTTTCAAAGCAGTTTCAGATTCACAGTGAAACTGAGTGGAAGGTACAGGGAGTTCCCGTCTATCCACCCCCATAGACAGCCTCCCCTCTGTCAGTGTCCCCCACAGAGCAGGGCATTTGTTACAACCAACAAACCTCCCATGGACACAGCATCGCCCAGAGACCACAGTTCCCGTGAGGATCACTCTTGGTGTTGTACAGTCTCTGGGTTTGGACACATGTACAATGACATGTATCCACCATTACAGGATCACACAGAGCAATTCCACTGCCCGAAAAATCCTCCATCCTCCACCTGTTCCTCCGCCCTCCCCCCAAACCCTGGCAACCACTGATCTTTTGACTGTCTCCATGTGACTTTTCCAGATTGTCACAGAGTTAGAATCATACAGTATATAGCTCTTTCAGATTGGCTTCTTTCACTTAGTAATATGCATTTACGGTTCTTCTATGCCTTTTCTTCTTTTTTTTTTTTTTTTTTTGAGACAGAGTCTCGCTCTGTTGCCCGGGCTAGAGTGAGTGCCGTGGCATCAGCCCAGCTCACAGCAACCTCAAACTCCTGGGCTCAAGCAATCCTTCTGCCTCAGCCTCCCAAGTAGCTGGGACTACAGGCATGCACCACCATGCCTGGCTAATTTTTTCTACATAGATTTTTAGTTGTCTGGCTAATTTCTTTCTATTTTTAGTAGCGACAGGGTCTCGCTCTTGCTCAGGCTGGTCTCGAACTCCTGACCTTGAGCAATCCTCCCGCCTCAGCCTCCCAGAGTGCTAGGATTACAAGCGTGAGCCACCTCGCCCGGCCACTTTTCTTTCTTTTTTTTTTTTTTTAAGCAAGATAGGGTCTCCTGAGTAGCTGGGACTACAAGTGCACACCACCATGTCTGGCTAATTTTTATTATTTTTTGTACAGATGGGGTCTTGCTATGTTGCTCAGGCTGGTCTCAAACTCCTGACCTCAAGTGATCCTCCCACCTCTTCCTCCCAAAGTGCTGGGATTACAGGTGTGAGTCACAGCGCCTGGCCTCCATCATGTCTTTTCATGGCTTAACAGCTTATTTCTCTTAAGCACTGAAGACGATTCCATTGTCCGGAAGTACCACAGTCTGTTTATCTATTCACCTACCAAAGGACATCTTGGTTGCTTTCAAGTTTTCCCAGTTAGGAACAAAGCTGCTATAAACATCCTTGTGCAAGTTTTTTGTGGACATAAGTTTTCAACTCCTTTGGGGAAATACCAAGGAGCGAAATTGCTGGATCATATGGTAGGAGTATGTTTAGTTTTGTAAGAACCTGCCAAACTGTCTCCCAAAGTAGCTGTGCCGTGTTGCATTCCACCAGCAATGAATGAGACTTCCTGTTACTTTACAGGCAACTGATTTTTAATCACAGAAAAATCCAGAAAAAAAAATCCGATTTCTTCTGTATCCTGCTTTTTTTCTTGCAAGGTAGTATGAAAACACTTTCTATATTGTTTTAAAAAATCTAAAAGCATTTTGAATGACTGCATAATGGATATTATCATGTTATTATTATACCATAGTTTACTGGATACCCCCGGCTTTGTGCTAACTGAATATCAAAATAATGATACCACAAGTATTGTTTTGTGTAAATATTTGCCTATTTCTCATATTTCTTCAGAGTGGATTCTCAGAAGTGGAAATACTGGCTTGTAAAAGGCAAACATGTTATGATTCTTGGTACATGTTGCCAAAGGCTGCAGTTTATCCAGAAATTAGCAAGCTCAGTCAAGATTCTGTAATTAAAAAAAAAAAAAGTTACTATGAAAATACATATTCTTGCAGAGACACTCTGGCTAAAAAAAAAAGAAAAGAAAAAAGAAAAGAAAGTACACAAAAGATGTCTCATTTTCAATTAACAGTTCACATCTTTTGAGTGTGCATGAAGTTGAATGTCTTCTCTGGTGTATGAGGGTGTTCTCCCACTGCTCTTAAGCTTGGAGAAAGCGTTGACATTTCAGAGAGTCAAAATCCATTTCCTTCCCCTTCCTTCTCAACACATGAAAGGTGTAGTTTGATCTTTAGTATTTAATGCTTCAGAGCACCTTGGTATTAATAGCACCTTAGCTATTGTTCCACAACAAATTACTCTAAAACTTAGTGGCTAAAAGCATCAAGAAAAATTTATTATCTTTCCAATTTTCTGTGGATCAAGAATTCAAGGGTGTTGTTTGGCCAGGAGGCTCTGTGAGGAGTTTCTCACAAGGTTGCAGTCAGATGTCACCCAAGGCTGCTGTCATCTGAAGTCTTGACTGGCGCCCGAGGATTCGCTTTGAAGGTGGCTCATTCGCTTGGCTGGCAAGTTGGTGCTGGCTGTCTTGGGGAGACCTCAGCTCCTAACCACACAGCCTTCTCCACAAGGCTGCTTGAACATCCTCACAACATGGTGTCAGGGTGGTCAGACTACAGCTAGTGGGGCAAATCTGGCCCACTGCCTGTTTTTATAAATAAAGTTTTATTGGAATACAGCTATTCCCTTTTGTTTATGTGTTGTCTATGGTTGTTTTTGCAATACAACAGCAAATCAAGTAGTTGTGATAGGGGCTGTATGATCCACATGTCTAAAATACTTACTATCTAGCCCTTTATGGAAAAAGTTTGCAAAAGACCAAGGCAGAAGGTGCAATCTCTTTTACAATCTTTGCTTGGACGTCAGATACTGTCATATTTTTTCTTATACATTTATTCGTATAAGAACCTGGAATCTAGGGTACATTTACATAATCAAACAGACATATTCTGAAAACACTCATCTCTATCTTGTAATCTTACCTATTAGATGACCTTGTAAAATACCCTGAAAATTATTAAAATAAAGTGTATGAAGCTTTGTAGTCTTTTGTGATGTCTGAAATGTTCATTTTTTCTCTTCTTTCTTTTTTTTTTTTTTTTTGAGACAGAGTCTCACTCTGCTGACTGGGCTAGAGTGCCGTGGCGTCAGCCTAGCTCATAGCAACCTCAAACTCCTGGGCTCAGGCAATCCTCCTGCCTCAGCCTCCCAAATAGCTGGGACTACAGGCATGTGCCACCATGCCCGGCTAATTTTTCTATATATATTTTTAGCTGTCCATATAATTTCTTTCTATTTTTTAGTAGAGACAGGGTCTCGCTCTTGCTCAGGCTGGTCTCGAAGTCCTGAGCTCAAACAATCTGCCTGCCTCACCCTCTCAGAGTGCTAGGATTACAGGCATGAGCCACCGCGCCTGGCCTGAAATGTTCATTTTTTAAATGGTCTGTTAAACCTGACAACCTACTCTTAGGTACCACAGGCAAGACAAATTTTTATTTTTATTTCTCTCTATTTAAAAAAATTTCTCAGTGTGTGGAGCTTGGAAATATCAGTAGAATTGGGAGAGCTGGGGATCACATGAGGGGTATAAAAGTGCTGAGGACAGGATGCAGTGGCTCAGACCTGTCGTCCCAGCACTTTGGGAGGTCAAGGTGGGAGGATCACTTGAGGCCAGGAGTTCAAGACCAGCCTGAGCAACATAGCAAGACCCTGTCTCTACAAAAAGATAAAAAAATTAGGGTGCAGTAGCATGCACCTGTAGTCCCAGCTACTTGGGAGGCTGAGGCAGGAGGATCACTTGAGCCCAGGTGTTTGAGGCTGCAGTGAGCTATGATGATGCCACAGCACTCCAGCCTGGGCAACAGAGTGAGACCCTGTCTCAAAAAAAAAAAAAAAAAAAAACAGAAAAATATTCAAGATCATGAAAAATCATGTCTTTAAATCATATTTAGATACAATAGGTTTTATATCTATTAGATCATATTTACATACAAATCACAGGTACATCACATTTACCTATGATTTACATATAAATATAAATCTATTTGCATGAAATCATATTTCGATGCAAATACGTTATTATGCAAAGACTATGTAACATGTACTTTATGGAGCACAGCTGGAAATAATAAAGGTGTGAATCCCCACCTGCTGTGGGTTTAAAACACATCACGTTTGGACCACTCAAAAGTGATGTCACACAGGAAGTAATTGTCACCCAGTTCTCCAGAGAAGACAGTAGCTGACATACAGCTTTGACACTTTTCACTGTATCCACCATTCAGAAAGAAAGAAAATATATATCAAACCACATTAGGAACACTGAAGGTGAACATATATGCAAATTATATTTTCCAATGACATGTGTGTGATACATGAAAATCATTTTGAAAAAATAAACTTAAAAAATGTTTTGGCCAGGCAAGGTGGCTCACACTTGTAATCCTAAACTCTGGGAGGCCAAGGCAGGAGGGTCACTTGAGGTCAGGAGTTCGAGGCCAGTCTGAGCAAGAGCGAGACCGTGTCTCTACTAAAAATAGAAAAAAATTTAGCCAGGCATGGTGGCATGTGCCTGTAGTCCCAGCTTCTCGGGAGGCTGAGGCAGGAGGATCGGTTGAGCCCAGGAGTTTGAGGTTGCTGTGAGCTAGGCTGATGCCACAGCGCTGTAGCCTGGGCAACAGAGTGAGATGTGTCTCAAAGAAAAAAAAAAGTTTTATGGAATTCCAGAATCCTTTCTCCTTTACTACATCCTCTACTTTGGCTCTGTCCTTTTCAAATTCTTCATTTTAATATTTTTCTTTTCCTTTTTTTTTTTTTTTTTTTTTTGAGACAGGGTCTCGCTCTGTCACCCAGGCTGGAGTGCAATGGCATCATCATAGCTCACTGCAGCCTCGAAGTCCTGGGCTAAAGCGATCCTCCCGCCTCAGCCTCCCAAGTAGCTGGGACTACAGGCTCACACCACCACACCGAGCTAATTTTTTCGATTTATTGTAGAGACAGGGCCTCAATATTGCCCAGGCTATTTTTGAACTCCTGGCCTCAAGAGATCTTCCCACCTCAGCCTCCCACAGTGCTAGGATTAAAGGCATGAGCCACCACCCCCAGGCAATTTTCTCTTTTTAAAAAAGATTTCCATATACTGTTCCTCTTTAATCCTGAAATTATGTATGAACTTCTGAGTTACCGTGACATCCACCCTTTCTCAACCAATTTGGCCCAGGTGATTCACACGGAGGAAACGTGTAGTAACACGGTGATTGAATTTGGCAATGGGGCTGGATGTATGTCTGCAAAGAGGCTGCAAGACCTGACCCCATGCTCTACAAGGCAGCCCAACTGGTCCATGACCAGATGGCAGTGGTGGTGGCTTGGCTGCTTCCTAGCTGGGTGCAAGGCTCAGAGACATTACCTCCCTGTTTCGACATCTGTAAAACACGATACTAAGACAGCTTGTGGTCGCCCAAGGCCCCTGCAGTCAGAAGGACGCTTTGGTTTAACGCTCCGAGGTTGATGTCTTGAGATTCTTAACTAATTTATCTTTGAACTCGTGCTTTGTAAGTGGAATCTGACGGGACAATGGAGCATGCTCCTGGGCAGAGGACATATGTGTGCACAGTATGGGGTTAGGGCTGGCCCACGAGCACAGAATTATGGTGGGACCATTTTGCGTGGGAATTCAGCAAGACTCAAAGTGAGTATAATATGGGCCAGGAGCGGTGGGTCACGCCTGTAATCCTAGCACTCTGGAAGGCCAAGGTGGGAGGATCACTCGAGGTGAGGAGTTCGAGACCAGCCTGGGCAAGAGCGAGACCCCGTCTCTACTAAAAACAGAAAAATTAGCCGGGCGTGGTGCACGCCTGTAGTCCCAGCTACTTGGGAGGCTGAGGTGGGAGGATCGCTTTAGCCCAGGAGTTTGAGGCTGCAGTGAGCTATGATGACGCCACTGCACTCTAGTCTGGGTGACAGAGCGAGACTTTGTCTCAAAAAAAAAAAAAAAAAAGGAAAAGAAACCCAATTCTATTTTTTTCCCTTGTGTTACTGTCCTGTGTTTGCCAGCTCCTCATGAGGAGGGTGACAGCACAGAGGTAAAGCACAAGAAACAACCACCAACAACTCCTCTTCCTTTTCATCCTCACCAGTCAGCCAAGAGCAGGGAGAGCTGGTGAAATGTGCACAGACGAAAAAGGGAAATGAAAACCCCAGAGTTTGTTCTGTGCAGTGTTTCCCCTGCCCTGATGAGAACAAAATACACACACGTGTGGACGAACTTCAAATATGCACTGTGCCATTGAGGGGCTTTTTTTTTTTTTTTTTTTTTTTGAGACACATCTCACTCTGTCTCCCAGGCTAGAGTGCAGTGGCATCATCATAGCTCACTGCAGCCTCAAACTCCTGGGCCCAAGTGATCCTCCTGCCTCAGCCTCCCAAGTAGCTGGGACTATAGGTGCCACTACCATGCCTGGCTAAGTTTTCTATTTTTAGTAGAGATGGGGTCTCGCTCTTGCTCAGGCTGGTCTCGAACTCCTGAGCTCAGGTGATCCTCCTCTCCTGCCTTGGCCTCCCAGAGTCTTAGGATTACAGGCGTGAGCCACTGGGCCCGGTCCTATTTTTCTCTTTTTAATAGAGACAGGGTCTTGCTCTGTTGCTCAGACTGGAGTGCAGTGGTGTCATCATAGCTCACTGCAGCCTCAAACTCCAGGGCTCAAGTGATCCTTCAGCCTTGGCCTCCTGAGTAGCTGGGACTACAGGCATGTGCCACCAAGCCTGGCTAATTTTTAAATTTTTTGTAGAGATGGGGTCTTACCATGTTGCCCAGGCTTGTCTTGAACTACTGGATTTAAGCGATCCTCCTGCCTCAGCTTCCCACAGTGCTGATTACAGGCGTGAGCCACCACATGTGGCCAATATCCTTCTTTTCTTGGCTGCCGGCCAACCTTGTTCTCACTTTCCCATCAGCTGCACAATGAGACTGTGCCCTCTGCACACTGCCACTGCCAGCCCCCAACCAAGTCACAGGGCAGCATCCCTTGGTCCCTGCAGTCATCAGCCACTCTTGGCTGCCTTGACCTCTTGCAGCATCTGGCATTGTCAACTCTCTGTACTGTTTGAAAACCTCTTGTTTCAAAATGCAGCTGGGGCTTGTTTTAATCAAATAAGACATGCAGACATGGAAATGACTGTCAGGAAGAGGACAGTCCCCCAGAGCATGAGGCACACCACAACACACATGGCCGGGGGCAGAGGGAGCTTAGAAAAAAATGTGCCCAAGAGCCTTTCTTGTGGTTTCCACAGGAAAGGCAAGGTGAGGCAGGGGGAGATTTAGGATGGGCTGGTTTGAATCATTTCAGCAGACACTGGGGCACATGGGCTGTCCCTAGTTGCCTGGTACCTGGCCCTGGAGTAATCAGTGCAGGGGACTATTGCCCGGGGCTGTCAGATCTCTGTAAAGGAGGTGGGGGTGTGAGCTTTGCATATGAAATGCATATTCCTGGGCAAGCCAGCTGTTTGCCAACTCTAGAAATTAGCTAATCCTGGGAGGGGCCATCTGTCTGGGATCAGTAAGGCTCAAGATGTCAAAACATCAGAAAAATGTAGAAATAAGCTGGGCATGGTGGCACGTGCCTGGAGTTCCAGACCCTGGAGGCTGAGGCAAGAAGATCATATGAGCTAATTAGTTCTAGGCTGCAGTGGGCTATGATGATGCCACTGCACTCCAGCCTGGGCGACAGAGCGAGAGCTTGTCTGTTAAAAAAAACAAAGAAGAAAGGCACAATGAAAAGCCTCTTTTCCACTGTGATTCTGCTCACCTGTTTCCCTGTACCTCTGCACCTGTCCCCTGTCTGAGTCCCTTGCTCTGCTTGCCTTCTTTTAATGAAAGAGCTCTGTCCCCAGTCCTTTACTTGTGATTTCTGTAACCCAGGCCTTTCTGGGAGACCCAGACCCGTGAGTCCAGCTGCCACCCAGACATGCCCTCGTGGATGTCCCCAGAACTCAACACTGTCCACCCCTCTCCCCAGGCACCATCCTGAACTTTCGTCTTTACCTTCATCCAGCTCTGATGGTTTTACTTGCTTTTTTTTTTTTTTTTTTTTTTTTGCTTTTTTTTAGAGACAGAGTCTTGCTCTGTTGCCCAGGCTGGAGTGCAGTGGCATCATCATAGCTCACTGCAGACTTTAACTCCTGGGCTCATGGGATCCTCCTGCCTCAGCCTCCCAAGCAGCTGGGACTACAGGTGCAGCCACCACACCTGGATAATTAAAAAAAAAAATTTTTTTTTAGAGACGGGGTCTTTTTATGCTGCCCAGGCTGGTCTCAAACTCTTGGGCTCACACGACCCTCGTGCCTCAGCCTGCAGAGTTGCTGGGATTACAGGCTTGGGGCCACTGCACCTGGTTTTACCTCCTTACCAACTCTCGAAAGCCCTCACTTTGCTCCACCTCAGTTCTGCGTTCTCTGGGCCCAAGGTCACATTTCTGGGGCCACTACGGAGTCCAGGACAGATAGGTCCCTGTCTGCCCCAGCAAGCTCATGGTACATTGGGATCCAGACACTTCATCCGTCAGGTCCCCACCCACGCCCACACTCCACTGCAGCCAGAGGGACCACCCTGAAATCTACATGGGAAGGCGTCCACCCAAATTAAGGCTATTGAGGCAGAATAATTTGATAAAGCCAAATTTAATGATCACCCGGGGAAAAGACACACCAGCAAAATTGGGTGTATTCCAAACTCTGTCACAAGTTGGAATGCTTTGATAGGAAAGTTTAGGGACAGGGAGGGGAGAGTCCTCATATTGGAGTGGCCTTTATTCATTGGAGGGTATAATACAGAGGTTACCGTCATTGGCTACAGAAGGTACAATTATTTGCTACAGATTGTAACATACGGGCTCCAATGTTGCACGTGCAAGGCAATCAGTAAAACTTCATGATTCAGAAACAAATCGGCAAAACATTATGATTTAGAAAGAAATCAGGGCCAGGCGTGGTGGTTCACGCCTGTATTCCCAGCACTTTGGGAAGCCAAGGAGGGAGGATGGCTCAAGGCCAGGAGTTCAAGGTCGCAGGGAGCTGTGATTGCACTACTGCACTCCACCCTGGGAGAGACAGGGCGAGAATAAAAGGTTGTTTTTTTTTTTTTTTTTTTTTTTTACATATGTGTACTACTTAAAAGTGAACTTCTTGCTTCCTTCAAGAAGTCCCCTGTAATTTCCCTGCTGGAACAAGATGCCCCTCTAGACTCTATAGATCGAGGCTTCCCTTCCATTCCCAGCCCTGGCCACCCTGTGTCCCCCTGCTGGCTCCCCTACAAGATGGCTGGCCAGGAGCCAGAGCAGTGCTGTCATCACCTGTCCTTGCAAGGTGCTAGGCTCGGTGCTCCCTGTGCCCTAGCTGGCATGGGGTGTGCCCAAGTTAGGGCCATGTGGAAAGAAGGGAATGACCACACTTTTCCTTTCACCATGCTTGTTCTCCTGCCTCACCTGGCTTCTGTGTCCCCAGAGAGCGGGTCAATCAGCCTGGGAAAAGGGCTTCCCCTACACGCCTTACTAGGGCTAAGGGACATGACACCAGATCAGCCACCTGTGTACCTGGTCTTGCTGCGGGGCCTGACAGCTGGACCCTCCACAGGCACCCGGATCAGATTTCAGTTCTGTTACAAGCTCGGTGACTCACGCCTGTAATCCCAGCACTTTGGGAGGCTGAGGCGGGAGGATCACTTGAGGCCAGGAGTTCAAGAGCAGCCTGAGCAACACAGCAACACGCACCTCTACAAAAAATTAAAAAATTAGCTAGGTGTGGTCTTGCGTGCCTGCATTCCCAGCTACTTGGGAGGCTGAGGCAGGAGGATCGCTTGAGCCCAGGAGTTGGAGGCTGCAGTGAGGTGTGATTGCACCACTGCACTCCAGCCTGGGTGACAGAGCAAGACCCTGTCTCTAAATAAATAAATAAATAAATATATGTATAAAACTGTAAAATAGTAAAAAATCATGCTAGGAGATCTAAGCACCAAAGAGACTTTCGTAAGCAAAACTAGAAACTCAAGCTTGTAACAGAAAAAGAAAAATGTCATTTCCTTCCCTAAAAAGTAAAAAACTCTGGATGGCAATATATACCACAAAATTTTAAAGTCAATAAATCAAAGAGCCAAAAGCATGTACACGTTGAGATAAAAGATAATCCCAATAGGAAAAAAAGGACAAAGGAATGTGAATAAGTAGGACCCAGAAAACAAATCCAAGTCACCCAAAACTGTATGAAAAGATGCTCAAATAAGCTGGGGCCATGAAAAGCACATTGAAGTAACAAGGAGATAACACTTTCTCAGACTGGCAAAAATTTGAAAAAATGATAACACTCATTGCTGGCGAGACTGTAGGGAAAAGGGCACTCATTCTTGGATGGCAAGAATGTGTTGTTCTCCAGTAGTGTTTAAACACTTCACCCTGGCAACACCTATTTTGGATACAAGTCCTTTTTCAGACATGTATTTTACAAATGTTTCCTTCCAGTCTGTGTCTTGTCTATTGTCTTAACAGTGTCTTTCACAGAGTTAACATTTGTTAATGTTAGAGTTAACAATTTGTTTTTTTCTTTCATGGATCATGCTCATGGTGTTATAGCTAAATAATCATTGCCAAACTGGAAGTCACCTAGATTTCCTCCTACGTTTTCTTCTAGGATTTTCATAGTTTTGGGGTTTTTTTTTTAAATCTTTTTTTCAATAGATTTTTTTCTCTCTCCCTTTCTCCTTCCTTCTTTCTCTTCAACCACCTGTTAGAATTTTGTGTTTCATACCCAGGTCTATGATCCTTTGCGTGTGGTCAAATATATGTCATATAATATACAACTTACCATTTGAGCCATTTGGCACTATGCAATTCCGTGGTATTGAGTATATTCATATTGTTGTGCAACCATCACCACCATCCATCTCTAGAACTTTTTCCAAAGGGAACAATCCGTACCTGTTGAACAATAACTCTTCACCTCCCTCCGGCAGTCCCTGGTAACCTCCACTCTACTTTCTGTCCCTATCAATTTGCTTATTCTAGGTACTCATTATGATACCTTTTGTTTGTTTTTGTGAAAGGTGTAAGGTCTGTGTCTGGACTTATTTTATTTATTTATTTTTTTGCATATGGACATCGAATTGTTCTAGCACCCTCTGTTGAAAAGACTGTCCCTTCTTCATCCAATTGCCTGGGGTCCTTGGACAAAGATCAGTTGATTGATTATATTTGTGTGGGTCTATTTCTGGGTTGTCTGTTTTGTTCTATTGATCTATGTGTCTATTCTTTTGCCAATACCATGCTGTCTTGATGATTGCGGCTTTCCAGAAAGCCTTGACATTGTCAGTCCTTCAACTTTGTCCTTCTTTGGTATGGTGTAGGCTGTTCTAGGTCTTTGCTTTTCTGTCTAAACTTTAGCATCCATTTGTCAATACCCGTAACTTGGCAACATCTATTAGAATTAAAAATAGATAAACTGGCTACTATCTGTTGCTTTGAGAGAGAGCTGCTGCTCTGTCTAGGGGGCAGTTTCCCATAAAAAAAAAATACATAAACCCTGCACCCAGCAATCTTGCTGCTAGAAGTCTTTCCCTTGGAAATAAAGTCATCAGAACCTATGGGTATAAGTATAAAAATAATTATTGCAGCATTTTTGGGCTTGTTGTTCTTTTTGGTAGTGTGGGGGATAAAACCTATGAACCAAGTGAAAACCCATCAATGGGGGTGAGGTTGAATAAATTAAGGTCCACACCTGTCATGGAAGATTATCAAGCAATTAAAAAGAATGAATTCAGGCCAGATGTGGTGGCTCATATCTGTAATTCCAGCACTCTGGGAGGCCAAGGTGGGAGGATCGCTCGAGGTCAGGAGTTTGAGACTGGCCTGGGCAACACAGTGAGACCCCATCTCTATGAAAAGTAGAAAAATTTAGCCAGTTGTGGTGGCTGCATCTGTAGTCCCAGCTACTTAGGAGGCTGAAGTGGGAGGATCATGTGAGCCCAGGAGTTTGAGACTATGATGACACCACTGCACTGTAGCCTGGGTAACAGAGCAAGGCCCTATCTCAAAAAAAAAAAAAAAAAAAAAAGAAGTGAATTCAGACTTTTGAAGGTGGTTTCCATAAAGTACAGTGAACAAAAAAGTGTACCCAATATGATTCCATATTTATAAAACAACGATCCTCCCAAACCCTTTCTTTTTGATGTATATATTTATGTATAAATATTCATTCAACAAGCAGGAGAGCAACCCAGTAGAAAATGCCATAGATTTTTAACTTGAAGAATGACCAAAATAAGAAGAAATAAGAGAAAAAGAGAGGGTAGCTTATGACTGTCAAAAAATAGTCACTGTTCTCTCTAAATCAGCCCTGTCCAATGGATACATACACACAAGTAAAATAGGCAATTGTAACTCTTTCAGAAACCACATTTTTGTTTTATTTTTGACACAGGGTCTTGCTCTGTCACCCAGGCTGGAGTGCAGTGATGCAGTCATAGCTCACTGCAGCTTCGAACTCCTGACCTCAAATGATCCTCCCGCCTCGGCCTCCCAAAGTGCTGGGATTACAGGCGTGAGCCACTGCACCCAGTCATAGAAACCATATTTTTAAAAAGTAAAACTGAACAGATGAAATTTTAATAACATAATTTATGTAGTCCAGTGTGCCCAAAATATCATCATTTCAATGTGTCCTTGATATTTTAGAACGTATTCAAGAAGGCGGATTACATTCTTTTTCTTGTACGAAGTCCTTGGAATCAGTGTGGATGTCACACTTCCATCTCCGCCTGGCCATGTTTCAAATATTCAACAGCCACCTGTGACCTTAACGATTTATATTTTTATTTTATTCTTAAAATGAACGTACTTAAAATACCAAAGAACATAAAAATGTATTCATACAAATAAAAGGATTTGTTCTGTAAAATGTGGATTCCGTCAAAGGGCCATACTTAAAGATCTGCAGAGTGCCCCACCCCTGAATGGGAAGACTTGAGTGCCCCCTAGTGACAGACTCAATTAACTTCACCCCTCTTGGCGGCTCGGTCCTCAAATGTAAATCAGATCATGGTGCTGCTCCCTGCCTAGAACTCTCCATGGCTCCCTCCTGCTGCCAGGTCATGTTCACGCTCCTGGCTTTCAAGGCTTCTTTCTTTTTTTCTTTTTTGCATGAGGAGCTGAAGGAATCAGGGCTTCTCTCAATCTGAGTCCTGCCCAACTGCCACAAGCAATTTCCATTCCTTGCCCCCAGCCACACCAGATTTGTCCGCCATTCAGTCATTCACTCATCCATTGATTCAAGGAATGTTTTTTGAGTGCCTATGGGATGCTGTGTGTGACCATGTGTGACCTTGTGTGTCTTCTGAGAGTCAGTGGTTCTCATTCTTCTGGGTCTGACTGTGCATTCAGTTGACTTTATCCTCGGGGCTCAGTCTGACCTAGTCAAAGGCATCCTCAAGGTTTGTGGGGACAGGGTAGAAAGTGGCAAGTGCGGCCTCCACCAGCAAGGAGGGGACTAGCAGGAGAGAGGCGAGGCAGATAGATGTTAGATCACCAGATAAGTGGGTTCCGATGGCAGGGCTGGGTATGGGTGGCAGGGTTCTCCCTTCTCCCATCAAGACTAATCCATGCCTAGCCCAGTGGTCCCAATCCTTGCAGAACCCACCTGTGGCCACCTCCTGCATAGAGCCCTTGATAGCTCCCTAGTGCTCTGGCACATTGCTGAGTCCTTCAATATCTCTAGGAACTGGCTAGCCCTGAGGGGCAGGGGAGGCTGTCTACTAGGGTCAGCAGGGCTCCAGATGCCAAAACCCCAGGTTACAAAAATAAAAAGACATTAATACAGAGACAGACATGCACAGAAGGAAGACCATGAGAAGACACAGGGAGAAGATGGCCTTCTATGAGCCAAAGACCACCAGAGGCTACCAGAAGCTTCAAGAGAGGCCTAGAACAAACCCTTCCCCTATAACCCTCAGACAGAACCAACTCTGCCCTGCTGACACGTTGACCTCAGACTCCTGGCCTGCAGGACTGTGCGACAGCACGTTTCTCTTGTTCTCAGCCACCTGGTGTATTGCACGCTGCGACAGCAGCCCTAGGAAAATGACAAAAAACCTTTCTGAGCCAGGTGCGGTGGCTCACGCCTGTAATCCTAGCACTTGGGAGGCCGAGGCGGGCGGACTGTTTGAGCTCAGGAGTTCGAGACCAGCCTGAGCAAGAGCGAGACCCAGTCTCTACTAAAAATAGAAAGAAATTGGCTGGCCAACTAAAAATATATATAGAAAAAATTAGCCGGGCATGGTGGCGCATGCCTGTAGTCCCAGCTACTCGGGAGGCTGAGGCAGTAGGATCGCTTAAGCCCAGGAGTGTGAGGTTGCTGTGAGCTAGGCTGACGCCACGGCACTCACTCTAGCCCGTGGCGTCAGCCTAGCTCTGTCTCAAAAGGACTCTGTCTCAAAAAAAAAAAAAAAAAAAAAAAAGAAAAACCTTTCTGGAGGCAGTTTTGTAATCATCACATACATATTTCTGTTCTTAGATTAAAATAAAACTGAAAAATATTCCCACTGTATGGACAGGCCACATTTGGGTGACCCACTCATCTGTTGAGGGACACACGTGTTGTTTCCACATTTTGGCTATTGTAAGTAGCGCTGCAGAGAACAGGGGTGCAAGTATCTAAGTCCCTGCATTGAATTATTTTGGGGAGATATAGACACACACCTAGGAGAGGAGTGGAACTGCCGGATCGCACAGCGATTCTGTTTGTCTTTTTAAGGAACCACCAGACTGTTTTCCGCAGTGGCAGCGTCATTTCGTATTCCCACCAGCAACGCACGGGGGATCCAGTTTCCCCACATCCTCGCCAACACTGCTATTTTCCGTTTTATTGGTAATTGCCATCCTAGGCGGTGTGAAGTGGCACCTCCTTGTCATCACAGCAGAGCGACAGAGCGAGACTCCGTCTCAAAAAACTAAATAAATAAATAAAATAAAAAGAGCAAGTACATTCCTAGTGGCCTTATTCACAATAGCCAAAAAGTGCGAACAACCTAAATACTATTCTGCCATAAAAACCACGCAGCCCAGATACGTGCTGCAATGTGGATGAACCTCAAAAACTCGACGCTAAGTGAGAGACGCCAGATCTCACTTATGCAAAACATCCAGGGTGGATGAATCGCTGAGAACAGAAAGTAGATGGGTGGTTGCCAGGGGCTGGGTGACGGGGAATTGGGGGGCGGGCGACTGCGAAGGGGGACGGGGTTTTGTTTTGGGATGATGGAAATGTCTTGGAACTAGATAGAGGTAGTGGTTGCACAACATCGCAAAACGTACTAAATGCCATTGAATGACGCACTTTAAAATGGTATGTTTCATGTTATGTGAATTTTAACTGGATAAAAGAAAACAGTAAAAAAAAATAAAGGTTGCCCTTTAGAGACACTGATTTAGTTTGCAAGTAAAATACAATTTTTTTTTACAAAGAGGAGAAAAGAAAGACAAGTATGGAACAATGTATAAAGGTGCTAACATTTGTGTTTATTTTAAAAAAAAGAATGTGTGTGTGTGTGTATGTGTGTGTGTGTGTTAGACACAGACAGGACTCTTCGACTTTCTGCCTGAGGATTGAGGTACTGGCTCTGCGGGGCAGGTCTTGAGGTGCCCCACGGGCAGGAGGAAGGTTTCCAGCTTGGTGGCCTAGGTTCGGATTTGCTTATGTGGCTCTGCTGGCTCCATGCCCCAGTTTCCCCATCTGTGTAATGGGATGATAGCAGAGCCTGCCTTGGGGTCTGTTGTGAATTTTCCACCCTGACCTCCTTCTCGGGGCCTTCCCAGGTCCCCCAGCCGCCCCACACCCCTGCAGCCTCACTCCCAGGCATCCAGCCAAACTCCTGGCCATGTGCTCAGTGCTCCCTAAGCCCAGCTGCTTCCTGTGCTCAGACAAAGAGGGCTCTGTCCCCAGGCCACCCCGGCCTGGGCAGGCCCAGCACACCCCACAGGGCACAGACTGCAGGCATCCACCCGCCTGCACCCGCCCCCTCCGCCGCCATGTCTCCTCATCGCCAGCTCTGGCCTGCCCTGTTTCCATCCCTTCCCCAAGCCGGTGCCAATGGACATCTGGGCATCTCCTGGCCCTGGGCACCCACAGCTGAGTCCCGTCTACACGAGGAGGGCTCTGGGATGGCTCAGAAAGTCAGAGGGAAGGTGGGACTGAACTAACTTGGAGTGACCTTAACGGGATGACAGTGGCGGTGGGGGTGTGTATGTGTGTGTGCGGCTCAGGGTGACATTAATAGTGTGACAATGTGACAGCAACAGGTGACAATGTAGCAGGAACTGGGAAGGATGGGAAGACAGTTTGACAGCAACAGGTGACATTGTAATTAAAAAAAAACCACTAGGGGTTGGTGTCATGTTGGCAGGCAGGCTGTGTTACAGCGACAAAAGACTATAAGGACATAATGTACCAATAAAGGGCCAGGTGACAGCAGGAGACAGTGTTGCAGTGAGAGACAATAGGACAGTCTGAGACCGTGGCTGACAACAGTGGGGAACTGGCTGACAGCACTGACGACAAGGTAAGAGCAATGCCGGACGTTTGACATCTCTAAGGCCATCGGCGGATTTGACCCCCTCCCTGGATCTGAGAAATCTCCCTGCTCCGTGCAATGGATCTCATTCAGAACCTCAAGACACCAGGCAGGGCCTCTTGGGCCCCGTTTTGCCCAGGGTGGGTGACAACAGTGTCCAGCATCCAGGATCATCCAGCAGCATTGGAGCCTGGGGACCCGGGAGGTGGCGGTTGGTGTCTTCATGGGGCCAGATCCAAGGGCAATGTGAGTCAACTTTGCTGCCTGCAGAACCTCCAAACTTGGTCACCCTTTTTGGTGATGTCCATTGCTTCTGGTGTTAAGAACACTCTGATGCTCTGGGTAACAGTATGACTGCTAATGGGCGACAAGGTCACAGCCAGAAGGTGCAGGTGTAAAGGTGACAGGAGATGGCATGATGTCCTGGGCAGCCAAGTAACCAGAACACAGAAAGCTGTAACGTGCACAGGTGACAATGAGACAGGGGCATGTGACGGGTGACTGTGGCATAGGAACTTGGTGACCTTGCAGTTTTGATGGGAGGGACCATGTGACATGCTTTGTCTTCATCACAGTCTTGGGTGGCACTGTGACATGGGGGGGCAGGATTGAGAGCCTAAATGTCCCCTCATGACAGTGAGAAGTAACAAGGGGACAGTCAGGGTGACACTGTCCATGTGACCACAATAGAACGGGCAGCAACATCACAGACCAGGTGTTTTCTGTTTTGTTTTGCTTTGTTTTTGAGGCAGAGTCTTGCTCTGTCACCCAGGCTGGAGTGCAGTGGCGTCATCATAGCTCACAGCAACCTCCAACTCCTGGGCTCAAGCAGTCCTCCCGCCTCAGCCTCCCCAGTAGCTGGGACTACAGGCGTGAGCCACCACGCTGGGCCTGCCCCTTTCTACTGAGCCTCTGAGCTCCCATCCCCAGAGAGAGAGCTCCTTCCCTCCTCGGGTCTGTCCCTCTGGCTTGGGAGTGTCAGGGGCCAGGTCTGGGGACCCACATTGGGAGACACTCGAGGGCTAGACCAAGACCTTCCCAGCTCAGATGTGGGGATGCTGGGCAGGGGTTGGGGACATCTCCATCGGTGAGGGCTTCTCTCTCCCCACCTCCCGCTCCCCAATACTTCTACTCCACCCCCACCGCAATCCCGCCTCAGACCCTCCCCAGACCTGGCGGTCTTTTCCTCACTCAACTGCCCCCAGGGACCCACCTCCCTGCGCTAAAAGTAATCTGATGGGCTCGTGTGAGCCGGCAGACCACAGGGACCAGTTTAGCAAAGATTACGGACCCTGGTCTAGCGGTTTGAATTCCAGCTCCATCACCACCAAGAACTGTGAGGCTGGACAAGCTATGTAACCTGTATGTGCCCGAGTCCACTCATCTACAAAGTGGGGATTATGAGAGCATCTCCCTCACAGGCATTTCTGGTCATTAAGCGAGATAATGTGTATGAAACTCTTAGCCACAAGCCTGGCACGCTATAAGCACCCCCAAAATACCAGCTCAAATTGTAATATGCTATTTACTTATTACATGCTAGAAGTGTGATGATGGAAGCATGTTCAGCACCATCAGCTTTAGGAACTCTATACGGTCAACTAACAATGTAGGGAGTAGGGAGGGGCTTTTTGAACTGGGCTTTGACAGATGTATAGGAGTTTTCTGGGTGGGGTAGCTGTTGCTTCAGGCCCAACAAACAGCTTCTGACTGTTTGATTCCCATGTTAAGTAAGAATCACCTGTGGTGTCTATTCTCAAAGGTGGGAAAGTGGTGAGTAACCTAGAAATCTTTGCTTGGGGTATAGACTCTAGATAGTTCACTCATTGTTTTGCTTACAGTTTTAGGGGCCCACCGATCTCGGTCTATAATAGTTAAGAATCCAGGCTCCAGGGTTCAAGTCAGTTTCCAATGTCTCTGAATTCTCCTGGCCCCAGGGAGGGGGAGGCGGCTTGGGAAGACCACGGACGGCCACCCAGGTGAGTCCCGGGACTTCTCCACTCTGGCTGGCGCCCAGGCCTCCCCATATAGGAGCTCCACGTCCGGGTCGCCTCCAGCTCCATCTCGAAACGAAAACACGGCCCAGGCAGCCCCAACCGGCGCCCCTCAGCCCCGAGCCCCCCGCGCGCCCTCCCACCCCCTCCAGCCCCTCGGAGTTTCACCCGGAGCCCCAGGCCCTCCTCCCAGCCGCAGCCACTCTCCCCGCCCCGGATCGGATCCGAGCCCCCCGCCCCCGCCCCGGGAGCTAAGAGGTGCAAACGCGCCCTCCTCCACCCAGCTCCTCCCGCCCCGGGAACGCGGCGGGGTCGGCCTTGCTCGGCTTGGCGTTCCCGCCCCGGGCCCCCGGCGCCGCAGGAGCCCGCCCTGCAGCGGGGAGCCCTGCCCCCGCCTCCACGCGCGCCTCCTCGCAGGTAGGTGAGGACGCGGGGCAAGATCGGGGGCACTGGGGGAGGGGGGGAAGGGGGGAGGGGGACCGGCCGGGGGGAGGGGGAGGGGGAGGGGATTCCTTTGTCTGCAGACCGGCAGCCCCGGGCCCAGCCCCCTCCCCTCTCCGCCTTCCGAGTAGGGCGAGGGGACCCGGCGGGAGGGGCTCGGCCCGGGCGCGCGGTCCCGACCCGCAGGTGAGGGCGGAGCCAAGCGTGGTCGCGGCCCGGGGGCTTCTGCGTCCTCTACTCCTGTCCGGTGGAGATCGTCGCAGCTTGCGGGCTCCGAGGGCGCCCCCTCCTCATCGCCTGAGCCCGGGACTCGCCCCCCTCGCTCCCCGGCCCCCAGCTCCCCGCCGGAGCCGTGCGCGCCTTCCCGGCTCATTCATTCCATTGACTCCGGGGCGCGGCTCACTGAGGCAGACTGTGGGAGGAGGGGACCGGGTCCGGCCAGGCTGGAGACCGCCGCCCGAGGCAGGCCGGGGTGGCAGGGAGGGCTCGCGGGCCTCGCGGCTGCCTGGAGAGGGCGTCCTCGGAGCGCAGACTGGCCCCGACAACTTGGAAGCAAGAAGGGGGCGCTCCTTTCCAGTTGGAGTTGATAAGGGTCTCTGCCTTCTCTGGGGACCTTGGGGCACCCTGTCCAGCCCAGAGAGGGCCATGCCCACGGCCGCACAGCGTCCTCCCAGCGCATTCCCCACCCGGGCCCTGGCGAGGACTGGGAGGCCAACTGGTCCAGCTTCCACCCTCCAAACTGTGGCTGGTCATCTCTCCCACCGTCTCCTCCCATCTTTCCTGGCCCAGGAAGGAGCCACTCACCTTGGGGGGAGAGGGCGCCCTATAATCCTCCTCCCCTGTCTCCCCTCTACTTGGGCTTCAGCTCTGGCCCAGCCCCTCACTGATGGTGCCACAGTCTCAGTCTGCCCATCTGTGAAATGGGCACAGGGGTGTGCCCCGCATTAGGAAGCCACAGAATGGCCAGCTGCCTCCCGCAGACTTGCCACTGCCAGTCCCCGCACCCACTCCTCCCTCCCTATTCAGCCCTCCCAGCTGGATTCTGGGAGTCCCCTCGATGTCCCCCACTTCCCCTGTCATTAGCCTCCCACTCTGTCTAGTCTGGTCGCCTGCCCCAGCCGCGGGACTTGCCTGTCTCCCCTGGGGCCCCGACAGCCCCTCCCACTCCATCTAACAAGCATTTCTGACCTTGTTCTTCTCATTTAAAGCTTTTCAAGGGCTCTTCATTGCCCTTGACCTACAAGTAGAAGCCCCGTTACACAACTACGCCTGCTCCTGCGACACCTGGCTGCACCTGGCCCTGTCTCCTCTTCCCTCTGCCTTCCACGCCTTTCTTGCCTCTGTTTGTGGGGCACCCCGGGACCTAGGTTCTGCCCTAGGACCTATCTCTTGGCTAACTCCATCTGTGAGACATCACACCTTCTCCTAGAAGCCTCCGCTGACTGTTCACCTGCTCCCACCGTGGTCAGGGCTGGACGCGTATCAGGGCTGGTGGTTCCTCTGGCACTCTCTGCTTCCTGTCCGCAGCCTCCAAGGAAGACGTCATGACTCCGGAGGGTCTGTGTTTGGCAAGGAGAGGGCCCAGAGCCCTCACCTTGGCGCGGGGCCCCCTGGCTCAGCTCCTGCTGGTCTGGACGGCCCTGTCGTGTGTGGCGGGTGGCCAAGGCCGCTGGGACGGGGCGGTGGAGCCTGCAGGTCCCGGACGTGTGCGGAGGCGGGGCAGCCCGGGCATCTTGCAGGGGTGCGTGGTACCCCGGATGGTTAAAGACCCCTGGGGTGTGGGCTGGGCTGTCCTGGGGTGCCCAGGGTGTGTCCAGCCCAGCAGGCGCTCACCGGCCACCCGTGCTCTTCCCGAAGGCCGAATGTATGCGGCTCTCGTTTCCACGCCTACTGCTGCCCTGGCTGGAGGACGCTGCCCGGCGGGCGCCAGTGTGTCGTGCGTGAGTGCTGCTGCCTTCTGGAGGTGGGGGGCGCAGGCCGGGGCACTGGGGCAGCTCTCTTACCTGCTGCGAGTCCCCTCTGTTTACAAAGGGACTTGGCCAGCAGTCGCTCAGGCTGAACTGTCCTCAGGCTCTTGGACCACCCTGCCATGTTCATTTCCTCTGCCCTACAACCTCCCCTGATCTGTCTCTTTCTGTCCGTCTGTCTGTCTGTCTCTATCTGTACCCCCTGTCTCTCTCTGTCTCTGTCTCTGGCATCTGACTCCACTCCCCAGGAGAGCCCCCTCCCCCTTCCAGGGCCCCCGCACCTCCAGCTTCTGTTCTCACAGCTCAGCTGTTCTGGCCCAAAGAGGATCTCTCTGTCCTGGTGGCTCTAGCAGAATCCCAGAGGAGGCCGGGCATGGTGGCTCATGCCTGTAATCCCAGCACTTTGGAAGGCCAAGGCAGGAGGATCCCTTGAGGTCAGGGGTTGGAGACCAGCTGGGCAACACAGAGAGACCCGGTCTCTACTGAAAAGTTTTCTTTTCAAATACGCTAAGCGTAGTGGCACACACCTAGGTCCTCAGGAGGCTGAAGGGGGAGGATCGCTTGAGCCCGGGAGTTCAAATCTGCAGTGAGCAATGAACGGGCTACTGCACTCCAGCCTGGGCGACACAGTGAGACCCTGTCTCTAAAAAAAATAAAAAAATAAAAATAATCATACCACCTGCCCAGCCTAGACTGAGAGTCAGGGGATGTCCCCTGCAAATGGGGGTGGGGCTGCTACGAGCAGAGCCAGGGATGTGGACAACAGGTAGCGGGCACCTCCATGCTCCAGCCAGGCTGGGCACTGACAGAGTGGGGACGGCACAGGGCTTGGTCCTGGCCTTGACAGCCACCCGCTCTGCCCATGCAGCCGTCTGTAGGCACTCCTGCGGCCAGGGCTTCTGCTTCCAACCCAACCTGTGCACCTGTGCAGATGGGACACTGGCCCCCAGCTGTGGGGTGAGCAGAGGTGAGCAGGAAACAGCCTCTTGGGGGAGGGAGGAGAAGGTCACAGGCATTGGGACATCACTAGGAGCCGGGCCTGGGCATGCCTCGCCCTGACGCCTTCCCTGGGGCATTGTGGGCCGTCTCCACCTTACTGTGTGCGTCCCCACTCCCGCGTCCCCACTCCCCATCCTCAGGGTCAGGGTGCAGTGTGAGCTGTATGAACGGCGGCAGCTGCCAGGGGGCGTCCTGTCTGTGTCAGAGGGGCTACACGGGCACCGTGTGCGGGCAGCGTGAGTACCCCCTGAGGGCACCCCCTTATGCACCTGGGGCCTGGGTCCCAGAAGGTCAGTCTCTGCAGCCACCTGCGCTCAGGTCCCTCTTCCTGGATTGGAGATGGGAGGGGACACACTCACTGTCACCACGTCATCATTCAGTCTGGACCAGATCGTGGGGACCTGGGTGAAGACAGGCTTACTCAGGACCCTGGCTCACTCTGTGGCTGGGGGCTCTCTGGGCCACTTTCCCCTCTCCATCCACAGCTGTCTGTGACCATGGCTGTCACAACGGGGGCCGCTGCATTGGGCCCAACCGCTGCGCCTGTGTGTATGGCTTCATGGGGCCCCAGTGTGAGAAAGGTACCAAGTGGGCGGTGGGGACAGGAGACTGGCGGGGAGGGGGGAGGGGAGGGGTTTTGCTGGCGGCACCCCCCCACCCATCGAGGACATGGCCAGGCCCTGGGAGGGTCCAGCTGGCCTCCTTCCTGCTGCCAGGGCACTCTGAGGACATTTCCTTCATTTGCTCAGCCGTCCTCCGAAACATCTGCTCTTCCCTGGCTCTGAGTGGTTCTGGGAGGAAAGAGAGGGTGCCCCAGTCTGAGAGGCCGGGGGGAAGAAACCCAGAAACAGAAAATTCTAACCCGGGGGATTCAAGGCTCTGACAAGGGGTAGGGGTGCCCAGCCCCGGAGGATGTGAAGGACAGAGAAACCATCTCCTCCAGGGAAGAGGGGCAGGGAGGGCTTCCTGGAGGAAGGGACCCCTCCTCTGCATCTCATAGGGTAGGTAGGAGTGAACCCCAGGTCTGGTCTGAAAATGGTGGGGGATGGTGGTCCCCCTGGAAGTGGGAGACCCCAAGCTCAGTGTTGGCCGAGGGACCTGCAGGCCGGGGCTGAGGAGAGAGGGCGCCTGATATTAAAGGACAGACAGAAAAAAACGGAGCCCACAGGGGGCTGAGAACGAGAAAGGGAACAGGGGAGGGTGGTTTTGGGGGTGAGATTTTCAGATGCAGGAGGCGTCGCTGTGCCCGGCGGGGCTGAGCAGCAAAGACGGGCAGGGCCCCGGGACTGATGCCAGTGGTGGGAGGTGGTGGCGAGGGACGGGTGCATCTGTGACCCAAGCCGGGGTGGAGAGAGGATAGCAATGAATTGGACGCTGGAGGGGCGGCTGGGGGTGGGGGAGGGGACCTGGGCTCCAGGGTGGGCTTTTGGAAACTTGACTTTGACAGGAAGGCAGAATTGGAATATGGGCTGTCGGAGGCGGGGCAAGTTCGGGGTGGCCGAGGGGGAGTGAAGGTCAGTGGGCAGGAGTGAGAGAGGAGAGTCCTAGTGTGGGTGGTGGACAGTGAGGTCCCCAGAGAGGGGCAGGGCTCAGCGCCAAGGTTCCCGGAACTGGGTTTTGGCTTGGAGGAGTCAGGACAGCTGGGGGGTCTCTGTGATGCCCCTCCTCCATATGAGGCCTGGAGGGGGGTGGCTCGGGCTTCTTGTGGGAGGGGTTGTCTTTGGTTGCATGCCAGCCCCTTGATTGGAAACAGCTGGAGGATGGAGCCAGGAAGTCACTTCTGGGCCCCTGTACAGCAGGGGTTAGGAGACCCGATGCGGCCACCTTTGGGCCAGGCCCTGGGGACTGGGGATGTGACACTGTGGGCCCGGAGCATTTTGGCAGATGGCAGGCCCCTCCCAAAATTTGGGAGATCTGGTGGGGCCAGAGTGTGCCCAAGAATTAGACGGGCTCTCAGCCGAGCATACATGGGTCCTTGCCCCGGCCTGAAGGGAGGGTGGGCCTGGGGGTGGGGTGGGGAGGGTATTATTTAGACAGATCCTGAGCTTTCTGCGCTTGGAGGTCCTGGCCTCCCTTTTGTAGGTTGGTCAGGGAATGCTTTGAAGAAAAAGGGTTTTGACGGGTACACAGAAGTTCCTTAGGTAGCGAAGGGGAAGAAAGGTACTCTATCCAAGAAGGGGAACAGCACGAGTAAAGGCTTGTGGTCAGAGAAAAGCCTGGCATGTGGGTGCAGGGAGGCTGAGAAGGCGGTGGAGATGCAGAGAGAGTTCTGGGGCAGGGACAACTCATGGCCAGCTGTCACATCTCTCTGCCCTGCAGACTACCGGACGGGGCCCTGCTTTGGCCAAGTGGGCCCCGAGGGTTGCCGGCACCAGCTGACGGGCCTCGTGTGCACGAAGGCACTTTGCTGCGCCACCGTGGGCCGAGCCTGGGGCCTTCCATGTGAACTCTGCCCTGCACAGCCACACCCCTGCCGCCGGGGCTTCATCCCCAATATCCACACGGGGGCCTGCCAAGGTGAGCAGTGGAGTCAGGGATGGAGGTCCTGGGGAGCCTTGGGCTATGTTGGTTCCTCCCTCTGACGGGCCTCTCACTCCCTTAACTGGGCACCGTCCTTGCAGATGTGGATGAGTGCCAGGCCATCCCAGGCCTGTGCCAGGGGGGCAGCTGCGTCAACACGGTGGGCTCCTTCCTGTGCCGCTGCCCGGCTGGACACCTGCTCAGTGACAGCGGTGCTACATGTGAAGGTAGGTGACCAGAAGGGGCATGACCTGGGACCTCCTCTGTGTTCTGGGCAGCCCAGGCTCCCCTGCAGGCAGCAGGGAGGCAGAGGGGTCGGTCTGGTGAGGGTCGCACCTCCGTCCCTGACTCCGTCTACGCAGATGTGGACGAGTGTCTCAGCGTGCCGGGCCTTTGCTCCGGGGGCGACTGCACCAACACAGTCGGGAGCTACGTGTGCACCTGTCCCCATGGTTTCACCAGCAGCCTGGATGGCACCCACTGCCTGGGTGGTCTGGGGCCCCAGGGGGCCGGAGGAAGTGAGGGTGGGTCCCCTCTGGCATCCGGGCTCTCTGTCCCTCAGCGTCAGTGCTTTCATAGACCCCAATCTGGGATCCGCTCCAGCCCTCCATCTCATGTTTTTTAGCTCTCTGGTCTCCTGTCTCAGGTCTCTGCGCTGTGCCTCCTCCTGGAAGCCCACCCACTTGCAACCCCCTACACTCTGCCTGGCCCAGGGAGAACCCTCCCTCTGGGCTCTCACGCCTTGTTTTGCTGTGTTGATGAACTGGTGGTCAGGCCTTAGAGGACAGCAGCTGCCCAGGAATTGGATGCTGGTGGTGGGGGATGGGCAGAGTCCTGGTTTGGGGAGAGGGGAGGGAGCTTGGCAGTTCCCCAGCGTCACCTCTGGGCCCCTCAGGCTGGGTGTGTGGCAGGCAAGGCTGAGAATGTTGTGTTTGGAGATCGGCCAGTGTGCGGTGGCCAACTCCAAACTTTCTAGGTCTCCACCTCTGGGGGGCTGTCATGGCCAGCGTGGGGGAGAGGGTGCCTTTGGGCACATCCCTTGGACTGTGGGGGCCTTTCTCAGCTGCCAAACAGCAGAGGCTGGACTTGAACCAAGTCAAGTTGCCTCCCAATGTAGGCTTTGGAATCAGCACCGAGTTCCAACTGCCGGCCGAGCTGCTTGCAGACTCTGTGGCCTTGGGCAAGTGACTTAAGCTCTCAGTGCCTCAGTTTCCTCATCTGTAAAATGGGAGATAATAGCCGTACCTAGCTCACGGAGTCGTGCTGAAGATTAAATAAGATACAACTTGCGGAGTGATTTGTGGAGGGCTGGTACACAGTGGGCGCTCAATACACATTCACAGAGAAAAGGCGAGGACCACGGTGAAGGTGAGGCTGTGAATGCTTAGTTCATAGTGAGTGCTTAACAATGACGGCATCATTTTTGTTAAAATTCTTTTTTATTTAAACTCTTTTTTTTTTTAAATAAAATATAGTCTCACTCTGTCACCCAGGCTGGAGTGCAGTGGCATCATCATAGCTCACTGCAGGCTCCAACTCCTGGGCTCAAGTGATCCTCCTGCCTCAGCCTCCCGAGTAGCTGAGACTACCTGGCTAATTTTTTTTTTTTTTTTTGGAGAGATGAGATCTCGCTATGTTGCCCAAGCTGGTCTCGAACTCCTGGCCTCAAGTGATCTTTCCGCCTCAGCATTCCAAATAGTTAGGGTTATAGGTGTGATCTACTGCACCCAGCTGCCTGTTAAATAGAATTTGGGTTTTTTTTTTTTCTCCTACCTTGTGACTTCATTTTTATTTTATTTTATTTTTATTTCAAAATTTTTACGGGGGTGCAAACGTCTGGGTTACATCTATTGCACTTGCACCACCCGAGTCAGAGCTACAAGCGTGCCCCGCCCATCCTCCCCCAACACACACGCTTTTGCAGCTGTGTAACCTTGAACGAGTTTGTTGACCTCTCCTCGTCTAGGCAGCCCCTTGGAGGAAAGAACCAGGACTCCCACACATGTATCTGGGGGGCCCCCAAGTGCATGGGATGGGGCTGGGGAGGTGGAAACATTTGCCTATCTTCCCAGCTGCGGGCAGGTTTAGGGCAGCGGCCAGCGACTCTCCCAGCTGATGGGAAGGGTTTCCCAACTGTGAGTCACCGGCCAAGATTTGTGGGTTTTTAAACCTAAAAATACACTCTTCTCGTCAGAGCCTGAGAAATCTGATCGCTGTGTAAAGCTGTTGGACTCAAGGGCATGGTGGGAAGCTGAAGAGTGTCTGTGATTCTCATACATGGGGAGCCTCTGCCTCATTCTCCCCAGGGCCCCTGAAATTCCCAGCCTTGTAGGTTTCCCTGTAATGTTCAAGGCCAGCAAGTGAGGACACATAGATGTAGATCTTACTGTCCCTGTACGACCTCCTACCAAGGAGGGTCTTCCTCAGTGTGGTTGAATACCTGCAGCGACGGGGATCTCACTACCAATACCAGGTTTGGATATGGGAACACTTGCTTGAAATGAGCCCAAATCTACCTCCGTGTGATCATTTGGAAATCTCGGTAATAAAAGATGGCACTGAGTGAGAACTGGCCACGTGCCAGACTTATCATCTGGGCAACACTATTCCAAGGTGAGGTGGGTGCTAAGAATTTCCCCAGTTTATGGATGGGGAAACTGAGGCACAGAGAGGCAAGGAGACCCGTCCTACAGGTAGTGCTGATGCAGCTGGGATTTGGATCCAGGTCTGGTAACTGATGTCCCCCCCCTCCCCACCCTGTGCTCATGGGCCCCATGCTCTGCCCTCCCGCAGACCACCGGGCAGGCACCTGCTTCTCAGCGTTCTTCGGGGGCCGCTGTGCCAGAGAGCTCACCGGCCACTACACTCGCAAGCAGTGCTGCTGTGACAGGGGCAGGTGCTGGGCAGCTGGGCTGGCCCCTGAGCTGTGTCCTCCTCAGAGCTCTGGTGAGTAAATCTTGTTTCTTTAGATGGGGGACCCAGGGCAGCTCCAAGGACACTGCCTCACCCCTGCCTCACCCCTGCCTCCTTGCAGATAAGTTCCAGCGACTGTGCACGCAGGGGCTCCCCCTGCTGCCTGCCCACCCTGGCCTCTTCCCTGGCCTCCCGAGCTTCGGGCCCAATGGCGTGGGCCCTGGCCTTGGGCTGGCGCGACACAGCCCCTATGTGTCCAGTGGGCGTGGGGTCCCCAGCCTGGGCCCTGGCAACTCCAACACTGGTGAGGCCTGAGACTTTCGGGGAAGGTTCCAAGATAGGCGGTGAGCCTGGGTCTGGGGAGGGGGCTCTGAACGGCAGGGCAGGGGTCCAGGCATCAGAGAGAAGATCAGGGCTTTGCAAGGGGAGTCTGTGCCGGCATAGGGGGTCTCAGATGGGTCTAGGCTCTGGATTGGGGTCTGCATCTAAGGCAGGACTCTCCAGGACATAGGGGGACAGGGTCCTAGCATTGGAGCAGGTGGGTGGGCCCAGAGGCAAAGCCCAGCCGGTGCTCAGGTGCCCCCACCAGCCCCACCCGCAGGCACAGCCACCCTGAACCAGACCATTGACATCTGCCGGCATTTCACCAACCTGTGTCTCCACGGCCGCTGCCTGCCCACCCCTTCCAGCTACCGCTGCGAGTGCAGCGTGGGCTATGCCCAGGACGTGCGGGGCGAGTGCATTGGTGAGCGGTGTGGCCGGGTGGAGGGGGGTGGCAGGGGGGGTGGCACATCTTGCCAAGGTGGGAGCTCAGGGTCCTCTGCCCGTAGATGTGGATGAGTGCGCCAGCAGCCCCTGTCACCACGGTGACTGCATCAACACCCCGGGCTCCTACAACTGCCGATGTCACCAGGGCTTCCAGGCCACCCTCACCAAGCAGGCGTGTGTGGGTACGGCCGCCATCCATCCAGCCATCTGAGAGGGGGGGTGACGGTGAGGAGGGCCAAGCCTGGGCTGGGGGGTGGGGTGGGAGGAGCCTCGTTAGTGCCCACCTCCCTCCCCCCAGATGTGGACGAGTGCACTGTTAATGGTGTCCTTTGCCACCTGGGCCGCTGTGTCAACACGGAGGGCAGCTTCCAGTGTGTCTGCAACGCAGGCTTTGAGCTCAGCCGCGATGGAAAGACCTGTGTGGGTGAGTTGGGGTGGGCAGGAGGCAGGAGGCTCCCGGGCCCCACTAACTGCCCTTTGTGGCCACCTCGAATCTTCATTTCTCTTCATTTCTGTCCCATCACCCACCTTCCTCCCTGTGATGTCTCCTCTGCTCACCTCTGAGCCAAGCAGCCCACCTTAGACCCTTCTTGTCACCTGTCCACCTCAACTCTTGCCTCCTTCCTGAATTCATTCCAGTGAATCACAACACCACGCCAGTAGCCACCTGACCCTGGTCTGAATGAACCAGGCTCCCTCTCCTGTCCCAGGACGTCCTGGAATGGCCTGGACAAGGAGAGGGTTTGGGATCAGGACCTTGGAGAGCGCCCTCCTCTCCGGCTTCCTTGAGCTATTGGTGGGTGGCCATAGGTCTGTGCCCCACCAGCCACTGCCTGTGGGTACCAGTGGGGGCAACCTCTTGACTCTCTCACCATGTCTAAGGAGATCTGCCTTAAAGTCTTCTCTCCTGTGGAAGGACTTTGTCCTTTCTCCATTCATTCATTTAAAACAAACTTTTTTTAGCATTTTTATCGACATGTCATGAAACTGACCATGTAAAGAGCGCAATGCAATGGTTTTGAGTATATGCACAGGGTTGTACAAGCATCACCGTAATCTGAGTTGAGGACATTTTTATCACCTCAAAAATAAACCCTGTGTATCCACTAGTAGTCATGCCACAAATCTTCATCCCCCTCCAGTTCTAGGCACCAGGCTAAATTATTTTTGGACTCTGTGGATTTGCCTGTTGTAGATATTTCATATAAATGGAGTCCTACACTGTGTGGTTTTTTGTGTCTGGCTTCTTTCCCTTAGCAATACTGTCCCCAGGGTTCATCCATGTTGTAGCAGGTGTCAGGGCTTCATGCCTTTTTATGGCTGAATAATACTCCACTGTATGAATAGATTACACTGTGTTTATCTGTTCATCAGTTGATGGGCATTGGGTTGCTGCCACATTTTGCTGTTAGGGATAATGCCATTGTGAAAACGTTCATGTACAGAGTTTTGTGTGTGCATCTCATTCATATATTCCTTTTTTTCTGTATATACAATCCTTTATTGTTTAAAACTGACATTTTGGGGAAGAACTAATTTCCGTACCTGCCACCTTCCTTTAAAATTAGACTATTTTCTTATTAGCTGGTGGGTCTTTTTTTTCTCTTTCCTTTTTTAAAAACTTGAAGTGAGATTCACACAACCTAAATTTAATCATTTAAAAGCGATTACGTCTGTCGCATTTAGTACATTCCCAATGTCGTGCAACCTCCACTTCGTCTAGTAAAACACATTTTTTTTTGCATTTTTAAATTGTGAAAAAAATATACATAGCATAAAGTTTACCTTTTCACCATTTGTAACTGAACAATCCGTTGGTGTTAAGTAGATTCTCAATGTTATGCAACCACTACCTTGTTTGTTCAGTCATGTTTTGCATTTTTTATCATGGCAAATTATATGTAACAAAATGTATCATTTTAACCATTTACTTTCTTTTTTTTTTTTTTTTTTGAGACAGAGTCTCACTCTGTTCCCCGGGCTAGAGTGAGTGCCGTGGCGTCCTCCTAGCTCACAGCAACCTCAAACTCCTGGGCTCAAGCAATCCTACTGCCTCAGCCTCCCAAGTAGCTGGGACTACAGGCATGCGCCACCATGCCCGGCTAATTTTTTTTCTATATATTTTTAGTTGGCCAGATAATTTCTTTCTATTTTTAGTAGAGACGGGGTCTCGCTCTTGCTCAGGCTGGTCTCGAACTCCTGAG
>CM052442.1:106040285-106065233 GCA_028533085.1 Varecia variegata | reverse complement strand
CACAGCAACCTCAAACTCCTGGGCTCAAGCAATCCTACTGCCTCAGCCTCCCAAGTAGCTGGGACTACAGGCATGCGCCACCATGCCCGGCTAATTTTTTTTCTATATATTTTTAGTTGGCCAGATAATTTCTTTCTATTTTTAGTAGAGACGGGGTCTCGCTCTTGCTCAGGCTGGTCTCGAACTCCTGAGCTCAAACGATCCTCCCGCCTCGGCCTCCCAAGTGCTAGGATTACAGGCGTGAGCCACCGCGCCCAGCCCCATTTACTTTCTAATTAAAAAAAATTTTTTAAGAGACAGGGTCTCACTCTGTGGCCCAGGCTGGAATGCAGTGGCATCGTCATAGCTCACTACAACCTCAGACTCCTGGGCTCAAGTGATCCTCCTGCCTCAGCCTCCCGAGAACCTGGGAGTACAGGCTCGTACCACCAATCTGGATAATTTAAAAAAAAAAAATTGTAGAGATGGGGATCTTGCTATGTTGCCCAGGCTGCTCTCAAACTCTTGGCCTCAAACGATCCTCCAGCCTCAGCCTCCCAAAGTGCTGGGATTACAGGCATGAGCCACCGTGCCTGGCCAATTTTTACCACTTTTAAATGCACTATTCAGTAACATTAAGTAGATTCCCAATGTTGTGCAACCACTACCTTGTTTCTTCAACTTTGAGCAAATATTTATAGAGCACCTACTGTATGCCAGGACCGAAGACACATCTGAGTAAGGCAGCCCTGGCCGTGCCCCAGGGAGCTTGCATCCCAGCAGACAGACTAATATACAAGCAAATGATACAAAATGTGTCATTTTAACCATTTATAAGCAAACATAGTCACAGACAACCTCAGCTTGTGTGGCTCCCACATCCCAGGAAGGGGGTCTTGGGGTGCGAATCTCAGTCCTGGGACCCGGAGTAGTGACAGGGAGCATCCCAGTGTGGACGTGGCACCCGGCCTCACTGCCTGCACCCAGCCTTCCCCCGTTGGGTGTCCCCAGACCACAATGAGTGTGCCACCAGCACCATGTGTCTCAACGGCGTGTGCCTGAATGAAGATGGCAGCTTCACGTGCCTCTGCAAACCTGGCTTCCTGCTGGCGCCTGGTGGCCGCTACTGCGAGGGTGAGGCCCAGGCACAGTGAGGGGAGGAGGGGAGAGGGAGATTGGAGAGGGAGGAAGAGGAGAGGGATGGGGGAAGACAGTAGGAGAAGGGAAGGGATGGAGAGAGTTGTGGGGAGGGGGCGGGGACCCATCTCAGTGCCACCGCGGCCCTGCAGACATCAACGAGTGCCAGACGCCGGGCATCTGCGTGAACGGCCACTGCACCAACACTGAGGGTTCCTTCCGCTGCCAGTGTCCGGGAGGGCTGGTGGTGGGCGCGGATGGCCGCGTGTGCGTGGACACCCATGTGCACAGCACATGCTATGGGGCCCTCGAGAAGGGCTCCTGTGCCCGCCCCTTCCCCGGCACTGTCACCAAATCCGAATGCTGCTGTGCCAGCCCTGACCACGGGTTTGGGGAGCCCTGCCAGCTGTGTCCTGCCAAGAACTCCGGTGAGCATCTTGGCTGCCGCGTCTCCACCCTACCCGCCTCCTTCAGTCCTTGCCTGTGATGGGAGGGTCTTGGATTTCATGGGGTGGGGGCTTCTGTCTGCGGGGGGGCCCTCCCCAAGGAGAGGCTAGAGGGAGTTGCTCTCCCCATGGTGGGTGGGGCACACCTTGGTCCTAGACTCTAGCTCAAGACCCAGGGGCCGCGTCCTTGGCCATGGCTCAGATCCTGCAATGGCCAAGCTCCCTGACTCGTGTCCCTGCACCCCTCCGTCCCCAGCCGAGTTCCAGGTGCTCTGCAGCAGTGGAATTGGCATCACTGCAGATGGTCGCGGTGAGTGGGGCCCAACCCCCCCAAACAGGGGTCAGCACACGGTTGCCCTGGTGTTGGGACAGTTGTGGTTGGGAACTGTACGAGTCTGCTTGAGCTGCCCTAACAAAGTGCCCCAGACTGGGTGACTTCAACCACAGAAATTTCTTCTCTCCCGACCCTGGAAGCCAGAGGTCCCGGATCAAGGTGTGGGTGGGTTGGTTCCTTTCAGGGGCCGTCAGGGCGACATTGTTCCAGGCCTCTCTCCTCGCTTCCAGTGGTTGCTGGGAATCTTCAGCATTTCTTAGCATGTGGAAAGCATCACCCCGATCTCCCTGTGTGTGTGTGGGGGGGGGTGGGTGCCCAAATTTCCCCCTTTTTTAAAGACTCCAGTCATATTGGATTAAAGTGTACCCTAATGACCTCATTTGAACTTGATCACCTCTGTGAAGACCCTGCCTCCACATAATGTCACGTTTTGAGGTCCTCAGGTTTAGGATTTCCATATATGAACTTAGGGGAGACATAGCACAGCCGTAGCAGACAGAGGTGGTGGACATATATAAAGCTGGGCTTCCTCCCCTGATTTCTTTCCCTCCTGAGCCCTGTTTTTCCTTGAATTCACTCTGCAACCTCCCTCCCTTGAGAGTCCCCTAGGTCCCCCAGGGAACAGGCAGTCCCCACCGGGACCTCCATGGCCAGCAGGTCTCAGCCCCAAGCACCTCATCTGTAAAGTTGAAACTTGAAAAGAGAGGAAATTTACCATGTGTGTTTCTTTTCGCCTGTTTGCTGATGCAACAGAGAAACATGTTCGCATGTGCTTGGGTGCTCACAGACACATGCCCCAGTCTTTCTGCCTGAGCAGAAAGAAAAGGAGCTGGGATACAGCCACGTTTTCAGCCAACTGCTGGGCCATCGGGGTGGGACAGATGCCCGACTCTCCAAAAGCACATTTCAGAGCCAGGCTGCCCGAGTTCGAATCCTGGCCCTACTATCTCCTGATTGAATAACCCTTGGGCAAATTACTTACCCTCTCTGTCTCTGATTTTTCGCAAAGCAGAGGTAACAGTAGGACCCATTTCAGTGACATTGTGAAGATTAAATGAGTTTATATATTTAATGTAGTAAAACAGCGCTCAGCATAAGCCCTCTGTCATATTAGCGATTGTGATTGTTTTTATTTTTATTATGGTGCCACTGTACAGACATCTGCTCCATAGGTTCCAAACTGGGGACATTTGCCGCCCCCCCCCCAAGGGTCATTTGGCAATGTCTGGAGAAACACTGAGGAAGATCCTACTCGAATCTCGTGGGTGGAGGCCAGGGATGCTCTCGACATTCTGCAATGCACAGGACAGCCCTCCACGACAAAGAGTGCTCCAGCCCCAAATGTAAACAGTGACCGGGCTGAGACACCCTGGTTTAGAGGGAAATGAGGCAGGTTCTGGGCTGGAGCTCTGGCCTGGGAGAATCTGACTTCTAGAGACCCCTGGTGACACCGTCTTCCTTCCGTAGATATCAACGAGTGTGCACTTGACCCTGAGGTCTGTGCCAACGGCGTGTGTGAGAACCTTCGGGGCAGCTACCGCTGCATCTGCAACCTGGGTTATGAGGCAGATGCTGAGGGCAAGGCCTGCACAGGTGAGTGTGCCAGTGCAGGCGGGGGGGGGGGGTGGGCAGGTGGCCTCTCCCACCGCAGACACCTCACCCCTCTCGCCCACCCCACCCTGCAGATGTGGATGAGTGTGCCCTCAGCAGCCTCCTATGTGACAACGGCTGGTGCCGGAACAGCCCCGGCAGCTACAGCTGCTCCTGCCCTCAGGGTTTCAGCTTCCGGCAGGACACGGAGACCTGTGAAGGTACAGGGGGTCCTGGACACACAGGAGTTTGCACACACACACACATGCTTGGACACATGCTAAGTGAGGTGTGTACACACATGGGTGCATATATGCTCAAAGACTCTTACACGTATACTGCATTCACACACACATATTTGCACACTGAAATACACACACTGCATGTGGTGTGTATCCACAGGTGTGCATGCACATCCTGAGACATGCATTCTGCATGCACTGTGCACGCACACATGCTGCATGCATTGTGCACACACACACACACCCACTTAGGCTGCACATGGTGTGTACGTACACAGGCACACACATACATTCAGACAGATGCTGTGCATATGCAGACAGTCACATGCTTGAAGATACTTGCATGTACACCTGTGTTCATGCACACATTCACACACACACTCAGGGACACACATATGCTCACATTCACACACCCACGCTTTCCACACTTGTGCTCACAGCCACACACGGTTGCACACACTCGAAGGCACACCCTTATGCGTATACACTCATATATCCAACACGTGTGTGCATTGTCAACACTCAGTTACACGCACTTGTGCTCACTCAAGACACATGCACATATGTAAACACACTCCCAGCCACTCCCACGCTGCTACACACTCACAGGCACACGCACTCAAAGGCAGCATGTACCCAAGGCCCTGCACACATGGTCATACCCACACCCTCCCACACATTTGCACACTCATACTCACTCACGCAGGTGCACACACCCACCATCGCCCACACACACTTGTGGCAATGTCCTTGCACTCAGACACGCGCACACTCACACCAATAACTGCACACACGCTAGCCCATCTGAGACCACCTCTCCCCAGCCCTTGTCCCCCAGTGCCCTCCATGTGTCCTTCTCAAAACCCAATGTGCTCATTCTCTGCAGCCGCTGAGGCCCAGTTGCCTGCCCCAGCCGACCCCCTGCCGCGCCTGGGTTTCCTCATCTGTCTCACTCTTGTCCTCTCTTGTGCCACCAACCCCTTGAGGGTCACAGTTCCCCATGTGCACTCTCACGGGACCTGCCCGTCAGCATTCACGCATGGAGGCTGTGATACTGCGATTTGTAACATGGAATATACACAGGTGGCCCTCTGCACCCTCGGGTCCCACGTCTGCAGATTCAGCCAACCTCAGATCAAAAATATTTGGAAAAGAACAGGAAAAATAATAATACAACAGTTACAAATAATGCATATAAGTCTGGGCACGGTGGCTCACGCCTGTAATCCCAGCACTGTGGGAGGCTGAGGCAGGAGGATCACTTGAGGGCAGGAGTTTGAGACCAGCCTGGGCAGCACAGCAAGACCCCATCTCTAAAAAAATTTTAACAATTAGCCAGGTGTGGCGGCATGTGTCTGTAGTCCCAGCTACGTGGGAGGCTGAGGCAGGAGGATCGCTTGAGCCCGGGAATTTGAGACTGCAGTGAGCTATGATGGCACCACTGCACTCCAGCCTGGGCGACAGAGCAAGACCCTGTTTCTTTAAAAAAAAAAAAATACATGGACACCTAGCTGGTGTCAGAGAATTGGCCCGTGTGGGAAACAAACCCACACATCCGTTCATTGAAGTGTTTCGTGCTACGTTGAAGGTGAGAGTAGGGAAACAGTTTGGTTTTCCTGTCTGTTGCAGTGCGCACACACATGGTCCTTTGAGAACATGCATGCTCACATGCACACTTGATTCTTGTGCTCTCTGCACCTGCATGTACCTGAGTGTACCCCACGCTACGGGCTGCAGCAGCCCCTTGGGGAGGTGGGGCCCCGGCCAGGTGAAGCTCCTCTTCCTGAAGCTCAGGACCTGGTCGGGGGGCTGTTCCCACAGACATCAACGAGTGCCTGTCCAGCCCGTGCGTGAACGGCGTGTGCCGGAACCTGGCCGGCTCCTACACCTGCGAGTGCGCCCCCGGCAGCCGGCTGGGGCCCTCTGGCACTGTGTGCCTAGGTGAGTGGCCCCTGAGCCCTGCAGAGCTCCGGAGGCAGGGCGTCTGTGAGTTGGGGCACAGGTGTGGGCCCAGCAGGTGAGGCAGGTGACCCGTCCCCCTCCCTGCAGACAGCACCAGAGGCACCTGCTGGCTGAAGATCCAGGACAGCCGCTGTGAGGTGAACCTTCAGGGAGCCACGCTGCGCTCCGAGTGCTGCGCCACCCTGGGTGCCGCCTGGGGGAGCCCCTGCGAGCGCTGCGAGCTCGGTAACGTCTGCCTGTTGGCCCGTGGGAAGCCCTGGGTGAATGCAACAGGTCCCCCCACCGCCGGGGCCAGCTGGACAAGGTGACTTCTCTCTCCACTCCTGTTCTCCCAACCGCAGACCCTGCCTGTGCCCGTGGCTTCGCCCGCATGAAGAGTCTCACCTGTGAAGGTAAATCCCTGGCCCGCTCCTGAGCCCACACAGGCAGGTGCGTGTCGTGGGTGTTCCAGGGCTTCCTCCCTGGAGTCTTCTGAGATTAAAAAGGAAGTTCCCTGTCCCCAGAGTCCCAGCCAGGGACACTGGCTACCCATCTACCTCCCCAAGGACAACCTGGGCTCCCTGAAACCCCAGGGGAGGAGCCAATCCGCACCCTCCTGCTCCTGGGACCCTCCAGCTCTCCCTCCTCCTTACCTCCCACTGCCCAGATGTGAACGAGTGTGAGGCCTTCCCTGGGGTCTGTCCCAACGGGCACTGCCTCAACACTGCCGGTTCCTTCCGCTGCGAGTGTCCCGAGGGCCTGACGTTGGACGCCACTGGTCGGCTGTGTGTGGGTGAGTCCCGGCAGGGTCCACGCACACGGCCACATGCCCTTCCTTCGTGCCTTCCACCCCCAACGACGAGAGACCCCTCCTAGGAGCAGGGGGGATTTAGAGGATCCTCCTGTGGGACCCTCCACCTCTAGTTGACATGTCTCAAGACATTTAGTTTATGCAATCCATCTCTTCGTTGCTCCCCGAGAATTTAACTGACCCCCTATAAGAGTCTCATTGCAAATGGTAAAATCTCATGAAATAACATCTACCATGTTTGTTTCTTCTCTGGATTTGAGGATGAAGCCCCTCTGGTATCTGTGTTCAGATGCTGGGCGTGGTGGTGGCACCTGTAGTCCCAGCTACTTGGGAGGCTGAGGCAGGAGGATCCCTCGAGCCCAGGAGTTGGAGGCTGCTGTGAGCTATGATGATGCCACTGCACTCCAGCCTGGGTGACAGAGCAAGACTCTATCTCAAAAAAAAAAACATTACTATTATTGAGGCGTTACGATGGGATGATAGCGAATTTTAGTGTGAAGAAGTCACTGCCCATCCATCTGTGTCGGGAAGGTTTCACATGGGAGTTAGTGAGTGGGACGCCGTCTTGCAGTGGGCACAGTGTGGCAAGGGTGGGACCTGGTGACTGTTCCTTTGCGCAGACATGAGGTTGGAGCCGTGTTTCCTGCAATGGGACGAGGACGATTGTGGGGCCCCTCTGCCTGGCAAGTACCGGATGGACGTCTGCTGCTGCTCTGTCGGGGCCGCGTGGGGAGCTGAGTGCGAGTCCTGCCCGGAGCCCGAGTCCCCAGAGTTCACCGGCCTGTGTCCCCAGGGTCTAGGTTTTGCCAGCGGGGACTTCCTGTCTGGCCAGCCGTTCTATAAAGGTGCGGTTTTGGGGAAGGGGACAGGCCCCTGGAAGGACAGGGAGGGACATGACACAGCACAGGCAAAAGTCTAGAGGGGGGACATGTGTTGGGACACAGGGGACATGGGAAAGTTCCGGAACTGAGAACCCAGGGAGGGCTTGATTTATGGCTTCTGAGCTTTGGGCTATCAGGGTGGCTTGATGCCAGTTTATGCCTCTGCACTCCAGATGTGAATGAGTGCAAGGCGTTCCCCAGCCTCTGCACACACGGCACCTGCCGCAACGTCGTGGGCAGCTTCCGCTGCTCCTGTGCGGGGGGCTTCGCCCTGGACGCCCAGGAAAGGAACTGCACAGGTAGGCGCCTGCCTCTGCCTCTTGGAGACGGGGTAACACTTGCAGGGATGGGATTCTCAAATCAGACATGGAGACAAGCCTAATTCCTTAGGCGCCTCTTGTGTCTGCCTGTGTGCTGTGTGACCTAGGGCAGGTCACTGCCCTCTCTGGGCTGCAGGGATCCCGACTGCAAAAGGAGGGGCTGGCAAAGGTGACTTGCGGGGGCCTCCAGACTATGAGGAAATTCCCTGCTTTTGGTGTTCAGTTAAGGTCCCTCTTCGTCCCCGGCTCTGTTGAGTACCCTAGGGCTTCTGTGCAGCCCCTCGTGTCTACAGACTTGGAGACCCCATTGTGTCCCGCATCCCTTGGTCTGTGCCCCCGTCATGTCCCCCTGGCCTATGCCCCCTTGTGCTGCCCATACGGCCCCCTCGCCTCCATGCCCTCTCCCCGCAGACATCGACGAGTGCCGGATCTCCCCTGACCTCTGCGGCCAGGGCGCCTGTGTCAACACGCCGGGGAGCTTTGAGTGCGAGTGTTTCCCCGGCTTCGAGAGCGGCTCCGTGCTCATGAAGAACTGCATGGGTCGGTGGCTGCAGGCCGAGGGCGCGGTGGGCGGAGGGGGCAGGGCGGGTGTGGAGGGGAGGGAGGGTGGGGGACGTGGGCGGAGGGGGCGGGCATGAGGAGGGGCTGCAGACTGGCTGAGACACGGTGAGTCTGGGTGCCACTGGGCGTCATCCTCAGGACAGAGTCCTAGGGACAGAGATCTAGGAGTGGCTGGCACACTGCAGGTGGGTGAGGTCTCCCAGGGAGGGCGTAGCAGCCTAGGGTTAGGGTTAGGGTTAGGGTTAGGGTTAGGGTTAGCAGCGTGGCAAAAGGAAAGAGGACAGGACCCTGCAGAGAGGCCTGGGAAACACAACTACCTAAGCGGCCTCTCGTCCCCATTTTTCACTTTTTTATTCATTTGAGGAACATTTCAAGTGTATCTCCTGTGATGTGGCACTGCAAGGAACTTGAGCCTAGGTCACCATTTTCTTGGAGCTTGTGGCCTAGATGGATGTTAATAAATTGCCAAAGAAATGCAAAATTGCCACTGTCACAAGGGCTTGAAAGGGCCACGTGGTCTGATGGGGATGTGGACCCCGAGGGGATGCGTCCCATTCTGTGTGGCTGAGAAGAGTGGCAGTAGACAGGGTGAAGACAGGCTGAAATTACACCCTGGAGAAAGAATATCATGTGCAAAGGCCCTGGGGTGTACCTAAGGGAGGGAGGGAAGGAGACATAGGTGGCTGGGGGTGATGAGGTGGGCGGCGGGGCTGCCCCATGCCTGGCAGGGCTGACCCTTGGCTCCCTGGTGTAGCCAGGTGTGTCACACCTGCCGTCTCTTTCCACACATGTGTTCAGACGTGGATGAGTGTGCAAGGGACCCGCTGCTCTGCCGGGGAGGCACCTGCACCAACACGGACGGAAGCTACAAGTGCCAGTGTCCCCCTGGACATAAGCTGACGGCCGAGGGCACTGCCTGTGAGGGTGAGTGTGCAGCCAGGTGTGTGAGTGTGAGCCCGTGTGTGTTAACCTGAGTGAGTGCGTGTCTGTTTTGGTGAACGTGAATTGTATAAGTGAGAGGGTGAGCGTGTGTCTTTGTCTTTCTGAGGCCGTACCTGTGTGTGAGCGTGCAAACGTGTGTCAGCATGCATCTGTGTGTGTGAGTGGTTGCACGTGTAGGGTGGTGGGCATGTGTAGTTGTGTGTCTGTGTGAGCACGCACGTGTGTGTATCTGTGAATATGTGTCTGCACAAGGGTGTTTGCATGCGAGTGGGTGTGAGGGTGTGTTTTGAGTGAGTGTGTGAGTGTGCAGGTGGGCGTGAGTGCATCCCTGGGGGTGGATGAGAATTTACACAGGGGTAGGTGTGCTTGTGTGTGAGTGGGTGTCAAGTGTGTTTGTGAATTTGCGAGCACGCACCTGGGTTGAGTGTGTATTTGGGGGTGGACGTGTGTGTCTATCAAGGGGCAGTATGTTTGCACGCGAGTGGGTGCGAGGGTGTGTTTGTGAGTGCAAGGGTCTGTTTGCACCGGGTGCCTTGGATTCGCGTGTGGGTGGGTGTGAGGGCACGCACGGGGGTGTGCTCATGCCGGCAGCGTGAGCTCTTTGCATGCGCGTGTGTCTCAGTGTGTCTCACGGTCACACAGACGGCAGAGGGGGCACAGGCCGGTCCTTCTCCTGGGCCTCCACCCCGCCAGCCTTGTGCTCCCCCCACAGACATCGATGAGTGCTCCCTGAGTGATGGCCTGTGTCCCCATGGCCAGTGTGTCAACGTCATTGGTGTCTTCCACTGCTCCTGTGATGCCGGCTTCCAGGCCACACCTAACCACCAGGGCTGCGTGGGTGAGACTGTGCCCGTCTGCCAGCCCTTAGGCACCACTGGCAGCCCTGACCGCAATGGCAGTCCCTCCTGCCCACGCCTAGAGACCCCACTCTGCTCCTGTCCCCAGAGCAGCCGCTGCACGGCCCCAGCCCCTCCTTGTCTGCCCTGCCCCCTGCAGACATCGATGAATGCCACGTGCGGAACGGTGGCTGTGATGCGCACTGCATTAACACCGAGGGCAGCTACCGGTGCAGCTGCGGAAGGGGCTACTCACTGATGCCCGACGGGAGGGCGTGTGCAGGTGGGTGGGCACAGCCCCCTCCCACTGCCTGGGTTGGAGGGCGAGGAGGAGAACGCATCGGCCAGGCCCCAGCCTGGCATCCGGGCGAAGCCGGCCAGACCCAAGGCACCTCCTGCCTGGCATGCGGGTCTGGCCCCAGGCAGGCTGCTGATCTTATGGGAGGGACCCTGGGGCTCTCCCTTCAGCCCTGCCCACCTGTAGCCCACCACCCCCGCCTGCTCCCCCAGACGTGGATGAGTGTGCAGAGAACTCCGACATCTGTGACCAGGGCCAGTGCACCAACATTCCGGGAGGTCACCGCTGCCTGTGCTATGACGGCTTCATGGCCACACCAGACATGAGGACGTGTGTTGGTAAGAAGCAGGGACCGTGGGGGTGGAATCCACATACCACATCTTCCGTAAGGACCTGGGCATGGCAAACCCAGGTCCCATCCCTGCCACATGCAGGAAAGAGAAGATGAGGCATTGTAGCATGGTGGGTATTCTGCTCGGGGTCCCCTGTCCCCTGAGCCCACTCTCCAAAGCCCACAGGATCTCATTTATAGAGACAGAGCACCCTGAACTGTATTCTTCTGAATTCTATTTGTTGAGTACTCACTGTGTCCCTAGTACCTATGGGAGGGTCATGTCCTGTTCCAAGGCTGCGCTTTAAGATCACCAAAGACAAAGGGATTTTTTTCCAGAGGAGGCGGAACAAGGTGGGAAAGAGACTTAGAACCCCTGGGATGTTTGGGTGGCCATCACTGTCCTCACCTGGCTACAGGTCATCTCGGAGCCTGGAGAGGAGAAGTATACTAGGTCCCCTATCAGGGCAGAGCCGAAGCCAGTGTGGGGAATTTTCAGGAAGTTAACAATGTAACTCCTGACCAAGCAGTCCTGTGCAGCCCAGTGGAACTTAAAGTGTTCCAGCTCAGAGAAGTCTCAGGGGTCTCCTAAAAAGAAATTTGCGAGCAAGTTCCCAAATACATTTAGGGAATTCTGTCTACTCCATACCCCTATAGCAGATCCACTACGCACACTGGCATAAAGGCTCTGACAAGTCCTGCAGGAGGAAAACCTGGTCAGCTTTGTTGAAGCCTGCATTCCCTAGATGTATTTGACCGTAAAATCCTTTGGGGAATACACACCCGCTGTGTTCCTTGGAACATGCACTGGGAGATGTTCATGGAACACTCCCGGCGGCCCAGCCCTGGAACCAGAGGGAGCTCCCCACCCCTGGAGATGCACAAAGGGGGCCTGCATGGCAGGACACGCAGGAATGTCGTATCTCTCCCTCCCATCCTGCCCCATTTCCTCTCCTGTCACCCCAGCACCCAGCCCTGAGGCCTCATGCCCTCTTCCCCTACAGACGTGAATGAATGTGACCTGAACCCCCACATCTGCCTCCATGGGAACTGCGAGAACACGAAGGGCTCCTTTGTGTGCCACTGCCGGCTGGGGTACATGGTCAGGAAGGGAGTCACGGGCTGCTCCGGTGAGCCAGCGGTCAGAGGTGCAGGCAGGGGGGACCCCAGAGGGTCCCCGGTGGGCCAGCTACGGGGTTATAGAGCTGGCCAGAATTCATTCTGACACATTCCCGCTGACGGGGTCTCATGTTAAAGCAAAAACAGGGTCAGGTGTGGCGGCTCACACCTATAATCCCAGCACTTTGGGAGCCCGAGGCAGGAGGATCACTTGAGGCCAGGAGTTCAAGACCAGCCTGGGCAGCACAGCAAGACCCCATCTCTACAAAAAATAAATTAAAAAACAAAATTAGCTGGGTGTGGTGGCGTGCACCTATAGTCCCACTGCTTGGAAGGCTGAGGCGGGAAGATCGCTTGAGCCCAGGAGTTCAAGGTTACAGTGAGCTATGGGGACAATTCTACCTCCTCCAGTTATGCAGTTATTTTAATTTGTGCTAGAAACAAACGTTGCATAACAGAGCATCAAACCCATGATTTCTTAGAGGTGGTTGATGTTGATATAAAATTTTCTTTTAAAACACATTCATGTTACTGAAATTGGGGGGGGGGTCCGATAGAGAAATGTCGAGTAAAATAGTAGCGACCCAGGTATGAAAATTGCAGAGATTATAAGGCTGGTGCAGAATTGTCTCAGGTTTGCAAATGCTAGTGTAGAGGGAAGTCTTGGTTTGGAGAGAGGGCCTGTTTGTTAGGGCAGTCGCTCTTAATGTCTAGCCTAAGTCCCTCATGCTGCCAGTTCAGACCATTTCTGCAGGGTTGCTATAAGCCATGTCTGTTTAGTTTGGGGGTTTTCCTCTTGGGCTCTGGGTGGAGATGGAAGCCCCCCTGGGTGGGTGAGAAGGGGCTTTCTGGGCCAGCCCTTTCCCTAGGGAGGGAAGGTCCTTGCTCTTTCAGCTGCCATTGCATTGAATCTCCCCTTCTGTGACTGGGTCACTGTGTTCCCTCAGACGTGGACGAGTGTGAGCTCGGGGGACACAACTGTGACAGCCATGCCTCCTGCCTCAACATTCCTGGGAGTTTCAGCTGCAGGTGCCAGCCAGGCTGGGTGGGGGATGGCATCGAATGTCACGGTGAGTACCTGGATGCGAGGGTCAGGGCGGTGGTGCTGAGGGTGTCTGTGGGGGCCATTCAGGGCTGGGGTGGGAGGGTCCGGCCCCCTGCAGTCCCCCCGTGCACACCCCCGGGGGTCTCTGGGCTCTGTCTCCTGCAGACCTGGACGAATGCGCCACCCAGGAGCACCGGTGCAGCCCGAGAGCCGACTGCCTCAACGCCCCCGGCTCCTACCGCTGCACCTGCCACCAGGGCTTCGCCGGGGACGGCTTCTCCTGCAAAGGTGAGAGCAGGGTGTGGAACGGCAGGGGCCCAAAGGGGCAGCCGTGGGCGCCAGATTCATGGTGGCCACGGCGGTCAGTCAACCTCCGCACTCACTCTGACCCACCTGCCACGCCATGGGTGCTGGAGATCGTATCCTCAGCCCAGGGGACCGAGACTTAAGAGTCCCCTGGATTCTTACGTGCATGAGAGGCTCACTTACTTCCGGGCTGCCCTCCACTCCTGAGTGACCGAGTCCCCTCCCTGCCCATCCTGACCAGAGTTGAAGTGTCCGGAACCCGCCCTCCCCCCCCCGGCCCTAACTTGGTTGTCTGCCTCCCACTCCCAAGTCAAAGGTCTGAGTCCCCAGTGCTACTCGCCCGGGACCCTGTGATGGTGAAGGGTTTGAGTAACCAGGCAGCCTCCTGCCCACCCTGTGTGGGTCCCAGTCCGGCTGGCCCTCAGCCCTCCGCCTCTCGGGGTCCCTCAGACAGAGACGAATGTGCCGAGGACGTGGACCTCTGCGACAACGGGCAGTGCCTGAATGCGCCCGGGGGGTACCGCTGCGAATGCGAGATGGGCTTTGACCCCACTGAGGACCACCGGGCCTGCCGGGGTGAGGCCTGGGCCTGGCGGGGCAGAGGACGGAGCGGGCAGGTCCCCGTGGCAGACTGCCAGGTGGGGCGGGCTGACCTGGGGTCCCCACAGATGTGGACGAGTGTGCTCTCGGGAACCTCTGTGCGTTCGGGAGCTGCGAGAACCTGCCCGGAATGTTCCGCTGCCTCTGTGACAGTGGCTACGAGCTGGATCGCGGTGGCGGCAACTGCACAGGTGTGGGGTCAGCCAGCATCAGCAGTTGGGTGGCGAGGGGACACAGCTCACTCCCTCCCTGTCCTCAGATTTCTTCTCAAATGCCCTCCTGTGGGGGAGCCTTGTCTGACCTTCCATCTGAAATACCCCCTGTCACTCCCTATACCTAGTCCTTATTGAATAAATGCAGTGAATGAATGAAGTGCCCCCTGCACCCCAGCTGCAGAAAGCCTCTCCCACCTGTGTGGGTGCTTTAAAATGGGCAGATGGTAAATATTTTCGGCTTTGCACACTACAGGGTCTCTGTCACAATGACTGAACTCTGCCATTGTAGCTCAAAAGCAGCCACAGATGATATGTAAATGAGCAAGCATGGCCCTGTGTGCCAATAAAACTTTATTGACTCAAACTGCCAGTGGGCTGGATTCGACCCACAGGCTGGAGTTTTTCAACCCCTGGTTTGTTTGGTTTTTTGTTTTTTTGTTTTTTTTGAGACAGAGTCTCACTCTGTTGCCTGGGCTAGAGTGGTGTGACGTCAGCCTAGCTCACAGCAACCTCAAACTCCTGGGCTCAAGCGATCCTCCTGCCTCAGCCTCCCGAGTAGCTGGGACTACAGGCATGCGCCACCATGCCCAGCTAATTTTTTCTCTATATATTTTTAGTTACCCATATAATTTCTTTCTATTTTTGGTAGAGATAGGGTCTCACTCTTGCTCAGACTCGGACTCGGACTCCTGAGCTCAAACAATCCATCTGCCTCGGCCTCCCAGAGTGCTGGGATTACAGGCATGAGCCACCACACCCGGCCACAACCCCTGGTTTGAAAGTGTTTTCTAAATATGGGCTTTGAGGCCAGATGTGGTGGCTCACACCTGTAATCCCAGCACTTTGGGAGGCCGAGGCGAGAGGATAGCTTGAGGCCAGGAGTTTGAGACCAGCCTGGGCAACGTAGCAAGACCCCATCTGTAAAAAAAATAAATACATAAAAATTAGCCAGACGTGGTGGTGGTGTGTGCCTTTAGTGCCAGCTACTTGGGAGGCAGGAGGATCACTTGAACCCAGGAGTTCGAGGCTGCAGTGAGCTATGATTGCACCACTGCACTCCAGCCTGGGCGACAGAGCGAGATCATGTCTCTTAAATAAATAAATAAATGAACAAATAAATAAATAAATAAGGGAAGTCGGGGCAGGTAGTGTTTTAAAGGAGCAAAACTGTGCCAAGTAGGACAGAGCTGGTGGGGGCGGGGGGATACAGTTCAATGGGACAGGGCAGACTGGAGGCTCCTGTCCTCTGAGATTTCTTCCCAGGGAAGACGCCTTGTCGTCCCACAGTCTGGTGCCCAAGAGTGGCCCCAGGGTGAGGTCTGTGGCTTCTCAGGAGGAAGGGGGCCGAGGGAGGGCTCCCTGCTAAAGACGGTGTGTCCTCCCCACAGATGTCAATGAGTGCGCAGACCCGGTGAACTGTATCAACGGCCTTTGTGTCAACATCCCTGGCAGCTACCTCTGCAACTGCCCCCAGGACTTTGAACTGAACCCCAGCGGGGTGGGCTGCGTGGGTGAGTCCACGCTTGGCTCTGGCTGGGGGGCTCTGGAGTCAGCTGCGATGGGCAGGTTGTGGTCTGGGTCAGCCCGATGTCGACCTGTTCCAATCTACCTGCTCTTGACAAACAGGACATGTGCTGGTCCTTGGTCACCTGTTGGGACACAGCCTCACACACGCTCACGCACACACGTATGCAGAATTTTCCTTCCCCGACTTGCCAACCTTCCCTTTCTGCCTGTTCAGACAACCGGGTTGGGAACTGTTTCCTGGACACGCACAACCGAGGGGATGGTGGCATTTTCTGCAGTGCTGAGATCGGAGTTGGCGTCACCCGAGCCTCCTGCTGTTGCTCCCTGGGCTGGGCCTGGGGCAACCCCTGTGAGCTGTGTCCGATGGGCAACACCAGTGAGTCCCTGCAGGGGAGACGGGCATGGTGACCTGAGCCACAGAGACCCGGGCACTTAGGGTGTCAGCTCTGCTAAGGGAGGACCTTAGGTGACAGGGAACCAGAGCACCAGGGAGTGAGAGGGGCTTGTCCTGGCTCACACAGCATATTCTCTGGCAGTTCTCCAAGGTTGCTTTCTGGAAATTCTCTGTTTGTATTCAGTTGATCACTTAGTCAGTCAACAAACATTGAGAGCTCCTCTGTGCATTGTGCTAGGGGCTGGGGATGCAGAGAAGGATGAGCCACAGCCACTGCACACATTGTGCCTCACCCCTGAACCAACAGTTTTAGGGCTGTGAGAGTAGATCTATCCTAAGGGTTTGTTTGAAGCATAGCCATGGCTCCAGAGGAAGCTGTGGAGAAGAAGGGGATAAGAGAAACCTTCCCAGGGGAGGAGGCTTGGGTGAGGTTTTGAAGGATGAGTAGGAGTTTTTCCAGCAGTAGGGGGAAGGGTGGCAATGCTGCAGGAACAGTATGTGCAAAGGCCTCAGCTGTGAAACAGGGAGGTACCTGTCCACCTAATCAGGTGTGTGCAGGTGTGAACGTCCAGGATCTTCCTTTCATGCAGGAAACTTGAAGTCACGCAAGGGTCCAGTTTGGGTCAGAAGGAATCATCCTCCCCTCTCCCCCCACCCCAAGCCATGACCCTTCTGCTCACAGGTTAAATGTGAACCCACACTTGCACACACACACACACACACACACACACACACTCTGCATCCCCAGGCAGCCCCCGGACTGGCCAAGGTCTCTTGGGCCCAAGAGGCCAAAGAGATAAGGAGATGTAGTTGGTACAATAGAGGGATGGGGCCCACCCTGGAACCCTTTTCAGGGGACGTCCCCTCCTCCATTCCCTAAGCTTTGCTCAGGGTTCCTGCCCCAAAGCCCCTCACAGGAGCCTGTTTCTCCTTGCAGCCGAGTACAGAACCCTGTGTCCGGGTGGCGAGGGTTTCCGGCCCAACCCCATCACTGTCATTCTGGAAGGTGAGTGTCTGGTGGACCACCCATCCCTCTGCCCACCTAGGGGCTGACTTTTCTCCCATCCCTGCCTCAATACAGTGCAGAGTTGAGCAGCTTTTGGTGGGGAGGGGACACATCCTCCCGCCTGCAGACCGGGCAGCAGGACCAAACTGTGCTTTTAGTTTGTGTTGAATTTTTTATCTATTCTTTCATCCATTTCTTCCACTGGTTGGTTTATTGATCCCTCCTCCCATTCACCATCCCTCTCTGCCCCATTCACCCATGCACCTGTCTATCCACCCATCCTTCCAACCTTCCTCCATCTACCCATCTTTCCTTCTCCCATCCTTCTATCCATACATCCCCCATCCCCCACCAACACATTTACTCGTCTCCCCATCCATCCGTGTATTCCTACTCACCTATCCATCTACCCACCCATCCATCCACTAATTCATCTTGTCATTTATTGATCCACTTTCTTATTCATCCATCCACTACTTTTAATATCCATCTACCCACCCACCCATTCATCCACTCACCCATCCATCCACCCACCTACCCATCCATCCAATCATCCATCCATCCACCCATCCATCCACTCATCCACCCATCCGTCCACCTATCCACCCACCTACCCATCCTTCCAATCATCCATCCACCCATCCATCCATCTATCCACCCACCTACCCATCCATCCAATCATCCATCCACCTATCCACCCACCCATCCATCCACCCACCTACCCATCCATCCAATCATCCATCCACCCATCCATCCATCTATCCACCCACCTACCCATCCATCCAATCATCCATCCACCTATCCATCCACCCATCCATCCACTCATCCACCCATCCACCCATCCATCCATCTATCCACCCACCTACCCATCCATCCACCCATCCACCCACCCATCCATCCACCCACCAATCCATCCACCCATCTACCCATCCATCCATCCATCCATCCATCCTCCCATCTGTTGTATCCATAGAGAATGATGAAGTTTGGAGAAGACATTCCATCCAGAAGAAACTATATGGTGGGTGGAAGGATGAACTGACAGATGAAAGGAAAAGAGTTGAACTTAGGATAACATTAACTCAAGAGAGTCTGGGTCCAGCTCCTTCAAGACAGACCCTCCAAATGTCCAACAGCCATGGGATAGCTCTTGGGGATCCTTGAGGGAACCCTGGAGAGCCCAGGGCAGGGTGTAGGTGTCCCCCAAGTCCCCTGCAAGGATTTAGCTTCCAAGCATGGCTTCCTCACTTCCTGACAGACATTGATGAGTGCCAGGAGCTTCCAGGGTTGTGTCAGGGGGGCGACTGCGTCAACACCTTCGGCAGCTTCCAGTGTGAGTGCCCACCTGGCTACCACCTCAATGAGGACACCCGCATCTGTGAGGGTGAGCATGGACTCTGCCCAGACTGAAAGAGTCTCTCTCCTCTCCATTGTCTAACCTCTGCCCTCTGCCCTCCACCCAGTTAGAAGTGACCTGGCTTTGCAACCATGTCCTTTCTTACATGAGCAAAAGCTGGCCAAGTCCCAGAGCGAAGAGTGAGAAGGAAAAGACAAGAGAAGAAACAGCCTCTCCTTCCCTTCAAGCTCCACTTCAGCTGTCTCCTGCTGGTCTTGTTTGAATATAATAGTAATGACCAACAGCTAACTGGTGTCTAGGACTGTGTGCCACCACTGTGCTGAGCCTCCTCATTCATCATTTATTCAGTCACCACAACAGTTGCCCCATGAGGGATGTGTTCCTATCATGATCCCATTTTTCAGATGTGGAAACTAAGGCTCACTAAAATTGAGTGACTTGTCCAGAAGTACCAGCTAGCAAGTGGTGGAGACAAGGCTCTGAGGCTGGCCATTCTGATCCTTGAATCTGAGCTCCTTTAATGCAATATCCCAAGTTTATTTATTCATTCCTGCACTCATTCATTCATTCATCCATCCATTTGTCCATCCTTTGTCTTCCTTGCAGCCAGTACTAACTGAGCACCCACACGCAGCCAGACACTAAAATCAGAACAAGGACATTTCTTTTACACTGAGCAATATGTTTAGAAAATCAAGGAAATGGTGAAGGAAGAGAGAGATCTAAGATCTAAATATCAATTTTCTTGGCTCACGTGTGGTGGCTCACGCCTGTAATCCTAGCACTCTGGTAGGCCGAGGTGGGAGGGTCACTTGAGGTCAGGAGTTTGAGACCAGCCTGAGCAAGAGTGAGACCCCCATCACTACTGAAAATAGAAAAAATTAGCTGGGCATGGTGGCGCTCGCCTGTAGTTCCAGCTATTCAGGAGGCTGAGGCAGGAGGATTGCTTGAGCCCAGGAGTTTGAGGTTGCTGTGAGCTAAGCTGATGGCACTGCACTCTAGGCCAGGCAACAGAGCGAGACTCTGTTTCAAAAATATATAGATAAATAAATAAATATAAATTTTCTTTGTACATAGAGATGGGAGCTGTCAAATCAAAATCAGGACCCAAAATGCTTGAATAGGCTGGGTGCTGTGGCTCATGCCTATAATCCCAGAACTTTGGAAGGCCAAGGTGGGAGGATTGCTTGAGCCTAGGAGTTCAAGACCAGCCTGGCCAACATAGTGAGACCCCATCTCTACAAAAAGGAAAAAAAAGTCAAAATGCTTAAATAATATCTCATCCCTTTCTGTCTCCTCTAACCCTTAGAACTTTCTTTAGGTTTAGTAACTCTTCTTTTCCTAAAAAGTGTAAAATTAGGTTATTGACTTGGGATCTTTCTTATTTTTTAATGAAAGTATTTATAGCTATACATTTCCCTCTGAGTACTGCTTTTACTGCATCCCATAGCTTTGGTATGTTGTGTTGTTGTTTTCATTCATCTCAAAGTATTTTTTAATTTCCTGTATGATTTCTTCCTTGACCAATTGGTTAAAATGTGTTGTTTAATTTCCACATGCTTTTCCAGTTCTCTTTCTGTTATTGATTTTCAGTTTTATTCCATTGTGGTTGGAGAAGTTACTTTGTATGATTTTAACATTTTAAAATTTATTGAGACTTGTTTTGTGGCCTAATATGTGGTCTATTCTGGAGAATTTTCCATGTGCATTTGAGAAGATGTGTTGCTGGGTTGCATGTTCTATAGATGTCTGTAAGGTCTGGTTGGCCCATAGTGTTGTTCAAGTCCTCTGTTTTCTTATTGATCTTTAGTCTAGTTATTCTATCGATTATTGAAAGTGGGGTATTGAATTTTTCAACTATTATTATAGAGCTGTCTGTTTTCCCCTTCCTTTTTATTAGTTTTTGCATCACATATTTTGGGGCTCTGTTGTTAGGTGCATATATGTGCATAATTGTTATACCTTTTTGATGAATGATTATTTCATCAACACATAATGTCTTTTGTGTCTTACAGCAGTTTTGGACTTAAAGTCTGTTTTATCTGATATAGCAACACCAGCTCTCTTTTGGTTACTATTTGCTTGGAATATCTTTTTCTATCCTTTCACTTTCAACTTATTTGTGTCTTTGGATCTCAACTGAGTCTCTTATAAACAGCACATCTTTGGATCATGTTTTTATTTTTTATCCATTCTGTCAATCTCTGTCCTAATTCATTTACATAATTAATTACTGATAAAGAACTTACTTCAAATATTTTACTATTTGTTTTCAATATGTGTTATATCTTTTTTGTTTCTCAATTCCTCCATTATTGCATTCTTTTTTTATCAGCTGATTTTTTTTTAGTGGACCTACTTGATTCTCCTCTTATTTCTTTTTCTGTATTTCTTTTAGCTTTTTTTTTTTTTAGTTGTTACCCTAGGATTACAATTAACATCTTAACTTTACAACAGTCAATTTTGAGTTAATACCGAGTTAGTTTCAATAACACACAAAAGCTCTGCTTCTTGACAGCTCCACTCTGCCCCTTTATGTTGTTATTGTCACAAATTGCATCTTTATACATTGTGTGTCCATTAACCTATACTAATAATAATCATTTTGTGTATTCATCTTTTAAATCATACAGGAAAAAATGTAGGAGTTACTATCCAAAAATACAATACTCCTGGCTTTTATATTTACCTATATAGCCACATTTATCATTGTTTTCTATTTTTTCTTTTTCATTTTATTTTATTTTTTTCTTTTCTATTTTTTTATATAGCTTTGAGTTACTGTCTAGTGTCTTTTCATTTCATTTGGAAGACATAAATTCCCTCCATTTTTGTTTATCTGGGATGATCTTAAATTCTCCTCCATTTCCAAAGAGTAGTTTTGCCAGATACAGAATTCTTGGTTGGCAGTTTTTTTCTTTTGGCACTTTAAATGTCATCCCACTGTTTTCTGGCTTCCATAGTCTCTGAAGAGAAACTGGCTGTTAATCTTACTGAGGCTCTTTTTGTTGTGATGTGTTGCTTTTCTGTTACTACTTTTAAGATTCTGGTGGCTGCTGTAGATCTGTGGTGTGGGAGATGGTAGGCAGACACTTGAAGATGCCGCAGCACTCTCTTACCGTAGTACAGCAGCTTCTTGCTTCATGAGTCTTTCCCTGGCTGCTGTAAGTTTTTGATTGGATTCCAGAGTTCCACAAAAGTTGATTTTGTCAGTTTTTGCCAGATCAGTAGTTTCTTTTGTGAAGGAATGAAGCTATGGAGTTCCCTAGTCTGCTATCTTTGGTGACGTCACTCCTGGCATGCTAATATTCTGCCACCTGTTTTTGCGCACTAGCTGAGAAAACTGATTTACATTTTTTTAAGTGGTTGAAAGGAGGTCAAAAGAAAAATAACATTTTGTGACCCATGAAAATTATATGCAATTCAAATTTCAGGGTCCATAAATAAAATTTTCTTGGAGCACAGCCAATACCACAGTTCATTTACATACTGTCTGTGGCTGCTGTCATGCTACAACAGTAGATTGAATAATTATGACAGATACTGCAGTTTGGCTCAGAGAACCAACATAATCTGGCCCTTTACAGAAAAAGTTTGCTGTCTCTAGACTAGAGTGTTGATCGAGTTGAAAATCAACTTTTTTTTCCCCTAAGAATACTCTTTAGGCCGGTCGCTCATGCCTGTAATCCTAGCACACTGGGAGGCCGAGGCAGGAGGATCACTCAAGGTCAGGAGTTCAAGACCAGCCTGAGCAAGAGCAAGACCCTATCTCTACTAAAAATAGAAAGAAATTATCTGGACAACTAAAAATATATATAAAGAAAAAATTAGCCAGGCATGGTGACGCATGCCTGTAGTCCCAGCTACTCAGGAGGCTGAGGCAGAAGGATTGCTTGAGCGTAGGAGTTTGAGGTTGCTGTGAGCTAGGCTGACGCCATGGCACTGTAGCCCGGGTAACAGAGCGAGACTCTGTCTCAAAAAAAAAAAAAAAATACTTTTTATATAGGGCTCTTGCTTCTGATCACATCACATTAGGAGGATATGGTTGCTCCTTTCTTAGTGATAATAAATTGAATCATGGGCCTAGGTCATTTTTTTCTAATAGAAGTAATATCATAGTAAACTTTTTTTCCCACTTAATGCCATATTGCATCTTTCCATATCACTAAGATGTCTGTGCATTTTAAGCTGATTTTGAAGCCAAACTCAAGCCCTTGGTGAAATGGCTCCAATGGGCCTCAGGTGGGAAGTTATCCAGACAACTCCTGGACACTGCCTACCTGTCCCCTTCCAACCCTTCCTCCCCTGTAGATATCGATGAATGTTCCACACGCTCGGGCATCTGTGGCCCTGGCACCTGCTACAACACCCTGGGGAACTACACTTGTGTCTGCCCTGCGGAGTACCTGCAAGTCAACGGTGGCAACAACTGCATGGGTAGGAAGTGTGATGACCCAGGGAACTGGCAGGTACAAAAGTCACACGTGGGTTTGGGAGAGATTGCTGGGAGTCTCCAAGCCTTGGAAGAGTATAGAGAGGTGTGCTTGGGAGAGGAAAGAGAGAGAGAGAAAACGTATTTGAATTGCTGATATGTGGCAATGAGCAAGGCTGCAGGACTCAGGAGTCCAGGACTGCCATGAACAGTTGCCCAGGTTGTGCACTGCCCAAAAAAATGCCAAAAAATGAGTAGCACCCCCAAGTGTGTTGTGGGGGGAGACATCAAGCCAGTAATTTTCAAATGGATCCATGAATGAGTTCCCATATGTTTGGCTTTCTCTTCCTCTGATTTAGGCAGCCTTTACTCACAATCTTCTCCCTAACTCCAACTGCAGATTTGAGGAAGAGTGTCTGCTTTCGGCAGTATAACGGCACATGTCAAAATGAGCTGGCATTCAATGTGACCCGGAAGATGTGCTGCTGCTCCTACAACATCGGCCAAGCCTGGAATAGACCCTGTGAGGCCTGCCCCACCCCCGCTAGCCGTGAGTTCTTCCCAGCCTGGGCCTTCCCTAGCATGATGGAGGCACAGTGCACTGAGGGCTCCTAGACTAATCTGCCATGTTCTGATGACAGCTGGAGAGTGAAAGTTACATGCCCATGTGTGGAAAGCGACACTTTAGTGTGGACAAGGCAATGGCAACTTTTCTTCTATTTTGCAGATTTTGAGAATTCAGGATGGACCAGTAGAGCTTTCATTGGTGGGGAAAATCCCTCAAAGACTCACAGGACTAGCTGGGGGTGGGGAGAAGGAGGGGGTCAGTGAATGCCCAGCGACAGGGAGGAAAGCACAGCTGGTTAGGGAAACCAGGGACCGCCCCCCCCCACCCCCGCCGCTGGGCTAAGAAAGGGGCAGATTCAGGAAAGCTCTGAGGAAGATTGGAACCCTGATGAGAACATCAGTCAGGCTGAGGGAGGCTGTTCCAGGCAAGGGAACAGCAGAAGCGAAGGCTTGGTGGCAGGACTGAGCAGGACATGTTGACAGCTTAGATGACACCTGTTGGAATGATCTAGCAGCCAGCCCAGGTACCTGAAAGAGCTGCAGGAGCATGGAGCCATCAGAAGGGGGCCACCAGGGACTTGCAGCCATGTTTGTTTCCTAGGGCTGCTGTAACTAATTATTGCTGATGGGGTAGCTTTAAAGACCAGAAATCTGGCCAGGTGCAGTGGCTCACGCCTGTAATCCCAGCACTTTGGGAGACTGAGGGGGTGGATCGCTTGAGCCCGGGAGTTCAAGACCAGCCCGGACATCATAGCAAGACCCCATGTCTACAATAAAATGGAAAAAATGAGCCAGGCATTGGGGCGCATGTCTGTAGTCCCAGCTAATCGGGAGGCTGAGATGGGAGGATCAGTGAGCCCAGGAGTAAGAGGTTGCAGTGAGCTATGATCATGTCCCTGAACTCCAGCCTGGGCTACAAAGTGAAAGTCTGTCTCTTTAAAAATAAAAACAAGCACACACACACACACACACACGCACACAAAAAACAGAAATTAATCCTTCCTTGCCTCTTCGTAGCTTCCAGTGGCTCCAGGTGTCCTTCGGCCTGCCTTGGCTTGTATCCGCGTTACTTCCATCTCTGCCTTTGTCCTCACTTTTGGCTTCTTCTCCCAGTGTCTCTCTGTGTCCTCTTGTCTTCTTACGAGGACACCAGTCAATGGCTTTAGGCACCCCCCTACTCTGGGCCAACCTCCTCTTGACATGATTACATCTGCAGAGACCCTGTGTCCAAATGAGGTGGCATTCAGAGGTGCCAAGTGGACGTGAACTTTTGGGCCAGGCACATTGTTCAACCCAGTGCACAGTCTGCCAGGGAGGGGTCTGCAGGCAGACCCTTCCGATCATGGGGTTGTCAGGACAGACCAGATGTTGCCCACGAGTTCCAGGCTGGGACTTAGGTGCCATGCCCTCTCTCTTCCATGTCGAGATGGAAGTCCACACTGGCAAAGGGCTGGTGTGGGACAGGGCAGGGACCTGGGGAGAGGTGGCAGAGGTGACGCAGACCAAACACCTGCTCATGTCTGTTAGGTGGGTCCAGGGACACCTGCCCAGTCTGGGAATCATGTCAGGCAGGTGACATCTGTAGCAGAATGTAATTGGAGAGTGTATTGCTCAGGAAGCCCAATGGTGACAACATCCATGGCCCAGGGCCCAAGTGGCCAGTTAGAGAGTCAGATGGCGGCCCCCATTGGCTGCCCAGAGTCTGCAAGCTTGAAGGGGCTTCACCAGGGA
>CM052442.1:106016168-106039785 GCA_028533085.1 Varecia variegata | reverse complement strand
CTCCCCAGCAATCCTGCCCCCAAGACATGTCCTTTCTTTACAAACAGTGAGAGTATTTTTATTACATTGTTATTCATTTTTTTAAATGATGGTAAAATAGACATGACATAAAATTTACCATTTTAACCATTTTTTTTTTTTTGAGACAGAGTCTCACTCTGTTGCCCGGGCTAGACTGAGTGCTGTGGCGTCAGCCTAGCTCACAGCAACCTCAAACTCCTGGGCTCAAGCGATCCTCCTGCCTCAGCCTCCCGAGTAGCTGGGACTACAGGCATGCGCCACCATGCCCGGCTAATTTTTTCTATATATATTTTTAGCTGTCCATATAATTTCTTTCTATTTTTAGTAGAGACGGGAGTCTCGCTCTTGCTCAGGCTGGTCTCGAACTCCTGACCTTGAGCGATCCACCCGCCTCGGCCTCCCAGAGTGCTAGGATTACAGGTGTGAGCCACCGCGCCCGGCCCATTTTAACCATTTTTAAGTGCACAAGTTCCATGGCGTTAAGTGCATGCACATGGTTGTGCAACCATCACCACCCTCATCTTCCCAAACTGACACTCTGTCCCCATGAAACACTCACTCCCTATCGCCCTCCCCAGCCCCTGGCACCCACCATTCTACTTCCTGTCTCTGTGGATCTGACAACTCTAGGGACCTCCTGTGAGTGGAATCACACAGAATTTGTCCTTTTGTGACTGACTTATTTCCCTGAGGATAATGTCCCCAAGATGCATCTGTATTGTAACAGGTGTCAGAGAGCTCCCTGTTTCAGTTAAGGTTTCAGGCCAGGTGCGGTGGCTCACACCTGTAATCCCAGCACTTTGGGAGGCCAAGGCGGGAGGATCACTTGAGGCGAGGAGTTCGAGACCAGCCTGGGCAACATAGCAAGACCTCATCTCTAAGAAAAGAAAAGAAAAATATTAGCTAAGCATGGTGGTGCGAACCTGTAGTCCCAGCTACTCATGAGGCTGAGGCAGGAAGATCAGTTGAGCCCAGGAGTTCGAGGCTGCAGTGAGCTATGATGGAGCCACTGCACTCCAGCCTGGGTGACAGAGTGACACCGTGTCTCAAAAAACAAACAAACAAACAAAAAACCCCACATGGTTTTGTACAATTTAACACCTGCATGCCAAATTTCAACTGTGCAGTGTTTAATTGATAAACCCATTTTCAGTTGTTTTAATCCCACAGATGTATTCTTGTTTCAAAAATATCAGAACCTAGCAGGTGAAACTCACCTCCCAGTCGCCACCTCTAATCTGTCCCTTTTCCCTTCTCTAGAGGTTTCCATGCTTTATGCCTGGACTATTTCTTTTATTTTTTAAAAGACCAAATCACTTATAAATATACCTGGAATCTTTCTTCCTGGTTTTTTCTTCATGTGTTACACACAATTATCACCACTGCGAACACGTGGCATTGTTTTCTGAGAGTTTTACATAAATTATGTGATACCCAACATATTCATCTGAAACTTGCTTTTTTTGCCCAACAAGTGTCTGGAAGAACCAGCTAGGTTACTGTTTGCGGCATGGCCTCCCTTTTTGCCTTACTTTGGAGTATTCCGTGGCGTGGATGCATCTCAGGTTGTAGGCAAGTCCCCCACCGGTGGACACTTAGGTTATGTGTGTGTGTGTGTGTGTGTGTATACTTATATATAACACACACTTATATATAACAGCTTTATTGAGATATAATTCACTTACCATACACTTCAGCCATTCAAAGTGCCCGACTCAGTGGTTTTTAGTATATTCACAGAGTTGTGCAACCATCACCTCAATGTGAGGTCAGAACGTCTTGATCGCTCACAAAGACACCCTGTCCCTATGAGCAGTCACACCCGTTCCCGCCCCCGCCTGGCCCCTAGCAACCAGTAATCAACTGTCTGTTCCTATGGATTTACCGTTTCCTATACACGGAGTCATACAGTATTTGTTTTTCTGTGTGTCTGGTTTCTTCCACTTAGTGGAACGTATTCAGGGTTCATTTGTGTGGTAGCACGCGTCGGGGCTTCATGCCTTTATTTTATTTCTGAAGAATACACCGTGGTATGGACACCACCTATTTTGCTATGCATTTATCAATCGATATTTCCAGTTTCTTGCTAGATACTGTCTTATACAGCAGGATTTTTGAAGTGTGTGGCCACAACATCATCTCCCACACTGCAGGGCTGACGGGTCCCTCAGTTCAGGGTCCCCAGAAGTCCCGGGGGGCTGGGCTGCCCCTGATGGCTTATGCCTTCCCCAGACATCGACGAGTGCGGAGAGATTCCCGCCATCTGTGCCAACGGCGTCTGCATCAACCAGATCGGGAGCTTCCGCTGCGAATGCCCCACGGGCTTCGACTACAACAGCATCCTGCTGGCCTGCAAAGGTGCCACCTCTCCCCTTCGTCCCCAGCCCCGGGGTCTGGGTGGGATGCTGGCCCCCCTCAACACACACTGTGTGATCTAGGTGAGTCACTTAAACTCTGTGCGCCTCAGTTTCCCCATCTGTGTAAGGGGGCTGTCACCTTTCCGAAGGGCCTTCATCTCACAGAAGCACCTTCACTCCAGTTCTGGCCGCTTCCAGAACTGGCCCAAAGCAGGGGTCCGCTGTCGAGGCGGGCTTCTCCTTCAGCCCCACCTCGTTCGCTGTGTTTGCCCAGATGTGGATGAGTGTGGCAGCAGGGAGAGCCCCTGCCTGCGGAATGCCGACTGCATCAACGTCCCTGGTAGCTACCGCTGCGAGTGTGCCCCAGGGTACAAGCTGTCGCCAGGTGGCGCTTGCGTGGGTGAGCAGGGGCCCCGGGGAGGCGGCAGGGGAGACCCCAGCAGGGCAAGGAGCAGGGAGGAGAAGGAGCCGGGCTCTGTCACCCACTGTGACCTGGGTAGGACATGGCTCTGCCTCTGTCGGGGTCACTCTCTTGTCTGAACTAGTAGAGGCTGGGGGAGTGTACAGAGAGCACCTGTTAACAGGACGGTTACGGGCCAGCCGTGGTGGCTTACGCCTGTAATCCCAGCATTTTGGGAGGCTGAGGCAGGAGGATCGCTTGAGCCCAGGAGTTTGAGACCAGCCTGGGCAACATAGCAAGACCCCATCTGTACAAAAAATTTTAAAAATTAGCCAGTCGTGGTGGCACCATGGGAGGACTCAGACAAACCCTGTGGGGTGGGGGAACACCACACTGCCTGCACCCCCAGGACGGAACGAGTGTTGGGAGATCCCGAATGTCTGTAGCCATGGTGACTGCGTGGACACGGAGGGCAGCTACATGTGCCTATGTCACCGTGGCTTCCAGGCCTCAGTGGACCAGACTCTGTGCACAGGTGAGGGCCCCTCCTCTCAGGCCAGGCTGCCTGGGGCCTGCACCTCCCCTGGGGCAGTAGAGTTGGGAATCGTGCTTGCATCCATTCTGGTTCACAGACAGACCCGGGTTTGAGTCCTGACAGTAAGATCTTGGGTAAATGACTGATCTGCCCCCATGCCTCCGTTTCCCCATCTGTAAAATGCGTATGGTAAATAGTACCAGGGTTACTTCCCAGCCCTCACCCGCAGGGGTCACTACACAGCCATCCGGGCAGGGCTGGGTTCAGGGAAGACGGCGTCACCCCCCACCCCAATGCCCTGGGTGGGTGAGATGAGCCAGGCTCTTGGGCTGTGTCCTGGCAGATGTCAATGAATGTGACCAGAAACCATGTGGAAACGGGACCTGCAAGAACGTCGTCGGCTCCTACAACTGCCTCTGCTTCCCAGGCTTTGTGGCAACACATGACGGGGATTGCGTGGGTGAGCTGGCTGGAGTTGGCGGGCAGGCCTCGATGTTCCCCACTGAAAAGTGGGTCTGTGACCTAAGGGCACCCCTCGGAAATAAAAGATCTCGACCCAGGGACCCCTTTGGAAGATAATCTCAAAGGTTGGGATTTCCTCTGAAAATGAGTCAACCGTAGTTCTCCACACTCCTTCAGTGACCAGGTGCCAGTCAGAGGACTTTTGGGGGGGCTCTTGCCAGAGCTGAGGCTAAAGTTGATGGGAGGCAGATGGACGGGACAGGAAGGGAGGTGAGAGTGAGACCTGGGTGGTGTGGCACTAGCCAGTTTAGTGCACTGTCCAAACAGCATGGACTCCCAGGTCAGACAGTGTGAGTTCAAATCCCGGTTTTGTCACCTACCAGCTGTGTGGCCCTAGACAAGTCATTTACCTCTCTGTGCCTCAGTTTTCTCATCTGTAAAAGGGAGATTAATAGTAGTAACCTACCAGACCAAGTATCAGACCAAGTAGACTTCTCAGCAAGGAATAGCAATAGAGAGAGGTGTTATATATTGATCAAGGGATCAATTATTCTTAGAGAAGACATAATCAAAATGCATATGCAGCCTGAGCAAGAGTGAGACCCATCTCTATAAAAAATAGAAAAATTAGCCAGGTGTGGTGGCATGCACCTGTAGTCCCAGCTGCTCGGGAGGCTGAGGCAGGAGGATTGCTTGAGCCCAGGAGTTTGAGATTGCAGTGAGCTATGATGCTGCCACTGCACTCTAGCCCAGGTGACAATGCAAGATCCTGTCTCAAAAAAAAAAAAAAAAAGATGCATATGCATCTAGCAACAGAGCTTCAAAACATATGAGGTTGTAATTGACAGAACTGAAAAAGAAATAGATGAATCCACAATTATAGTTGGTGACTTCAATATGCCTCCTTCAGTAATAAGGAGAACAAGTAGACAGCAAATCAGTAAGGATGTAGAAAACTTGAACAACACTATCAACTGCCTTGGATTGTTACTTATAGGACATTCTAGAGCACACATTCTTCTGAAGTGCACAGGGACATTTACCAAGGAAGATCATATTTTGGGCCATATAACAAATATTAACAAATTTAAAAGAATTGAAGTCACACAAAGTAGGTTCTCAGAATGTAAGGGAATGGATGTAGAAATCAATGACAGAAAGATGCCCAAAAAGTTTCCAAATATTTAGGAATTAACATACTCTTAAATAACCGATAGATCAAAGACAAAATCATAAGGGAAATTAGAAAATATTTTGAAGTAAATTAAAATGAAAGCACAACATATCAAAATGTGTGGGATGCAGCTAAGAGAACACTTAGAGGCAAATTCATAGCATTAAATGGTTATATTAGACAATATCATTACAAACATCATAAAATAGTTGGAAGGTTAATACACAGAGTCTGGTCACAAGTGCTCAATAAATTGAAGCCAGTGCCATCAACTCAACTTAGTTGTGTACAGAAGTGCAAGAGAGACTTAGTCCACTCAAGTTTTGTGGGTGACCCCACCTGCCCATCTCCCTTCTGCAGACATTGATGAGTGTACTACTCTGGCGGGGCAGGTGTGCCGATTTGGCCAGTGTGTCAACACAGCTGGCTTCTTCCACTGCCTCTGCCAGGATGGCTTCGAGCTCACAGCTGATGGAAAGAACTGTGCAGGTGAGTCTTCTCATGGTGCTAGTCCCATGTGTCCCTGCTCCATGGATACATGCAATTGTTACTACTGAGTGAACATGTTTCCATTTAATACCCATGCATTTATGTTAAGGTATTAAAAAAAAACCAGCACATCACTTCCTCATTGTCATGGGGTTTGTGGTTTAAGGTGAAGCTGTCTTGAGAATGTTTTCCAAAGTAAGTTTTCTAAAGTAAGGAATAATAGAGGTACTAAATGGATACCTCAGAAACCAGGAGAGGAATCTGCATGTAGCACCAGATTAGGAATCTTCCCTCTTGAATACCATCTGGCTCTACTTATAACCCCACCAGGGCTAAATAATCCTTCCCCCACCATCCTTTCTGTCCTGAGTCTTAGCCCTTCCCCTTGAGCCAGGACTGCCATGGAGGGAGCTCATCCTAGGGCCCTCGGCCATCACACAGTGACTGCAGGTGTTAGTCCCAATCATAGGTAAGCCTCCCGCAGGAGGCTGGCACTGGGACCCCCCTTCTTCCTCTCCACAGACACTAATGAGTGCCTCAGCCTTGTGGGAACCTGTCTGCCAGGTACCTGCCAGAACCTCGAGGGATCCTTCCGCTGCATCTGCCCCCCTGGTTTCCACGTGCAGAGTGACCACTGCATTGGTGAGTGTCCAGCTCCACCTCCCAGCCCTGGGGCCAGGAAGGTGCCTCTGAGCTTCTATCTCCCCATCTATAAAATGGTAACACCAGCTGGAGTTGCGGTGAGGGTGGACTTAACACAGCTTCATGCACTATTATCATCACTGTGATCATTTCTGGACTTCCTGCTCAGGGCTTTCTCTCTGGGGCCCACAAGCTTCCTTGTGAATCCTCCAAAATGGGCATGGATGTAGGGTCTTGCTGTACCTCAGAGCATCCAAATGTAGAACTCCTCACTCACCTAGTGGTGGTCAAGGGCTGGTCTGGCCTGAACTCCCCTGGTGTAGTCACCCATGTGGGTGACTTTGTACATTGCAGACTGACCTGGGCCAGTCTGCCCTGATCCACTCTGGTCCATTCATCCACTTGGGCTAGACTTATTCATTGTGATCTAACCTGGACCAGTCTGGCCTGAGCAGATGGGCTAATCTAGGCTAACCTGAACCAGTCTGGCCTGACCACCTCTAGTCCAGTCTTCCATTTGGGCTAGACTTGTATAATCTGGGCTAACCTTGACCATTCTAGTCTGGCCTTTTCTGGTCTATTCTATCTGAGCTAGCCTGGCACACGTGAGATTACTCCATCCAGCAAAGGCTAAATGTTTCCAGTCTCTGTTAGCTTTGTACAGTTTTAGTTTCTAACTTTTCCTGATCATGACCCTTACTCTGGAGACACCTTCTGGGAGAGACCCACATACATGCATCATGACCACTTCATGCTGTGGCTCACACTGAGCCCTAAGGGCCCCTGCCCCACTTCAGCCCCTTGGCTCTTCCGGGCTGTGTCCCCACTTCATCTGCTCCTCTTCACAGCTGAGGTCCCACTTGCACTCCCTCCATCTCATGTCCCTGCCCCTGCAGACATTGACGAATGCTCAGAGGAGCCCGGCCTCTGCCTGTTTGGCACCTGTACCAACAGCCCTGGGAGCTTCCGGTGCCTCTGTCCACCTGGCTTTGTCCTCTCTGACAATGGGCACCGTTGCTTTGGTGAGTCTGGGACCCAGGGAGCACGCAGGGCTTAGAGTGGGAGGTGGGGGTGGGAAAGGGTCAAATCCCCCAGAAAAGAGAGCTGTGACTTCTTGTATGTGTCCAGGAGCTCTGACACGCCAGAGGTGTTTCTCTGCATTAGTGGGGCTATCCTAGTCACTTCCTCAGAGGCTTAATCTGGTCTATTCTGGGTTAGCCTGGGTCCCCTTGATTTAAGTTGTCGTTTATTGGCCACAGCCATCCTCACTGGGCTAGTTTCGTCCAGTCTGAGCTAGCCTAGACCACGCTGAGCTGGCTTCATCTCAACTGGGCTAGCCTTGTCCAATGTGGGCTAGCCTCACCCAACTTGAGCCAGCCTGTTCTCTCACGGGTTAGGGGCAAGAAGGGTGAGAATAGAGTCCACATTCAATTCAACCAGTATTTGCTGTTCTGGGGAGGGGGCAGTGACAAGCCAAACCCCTGGTTGCCCATGAGGACTTCTCAGGCTGTTGGGAGTCCCAGGCTGAGGAATGGGGGCTTGGGGTCTGAAGTTCAGGGTCCTCTGGTTCTCTGGAATCAGCTGCTTTGCCTCTCCAGGAAGGGGCTTCTGGTCTGAGAGAACCAATGGCGAGTATGGCACAGGGACACCCTATAGCAGTAAAGTGGGATGGGACATTTCTGCAAGGAATTCCTAGCCATCTAGCTAAAGTCCCAGGGCAAATCCTCATTGGCCCAGAGTGGGTCACATGCCCACCATCAAGCCAATCACCATGGCCAGGGGCATGGTGTGTTCCGATTGGCCACTGGTAGTATCAGCACCACCCATTAACCAGGTCTAGGGTGGGGGCGGGGCAGAGGGGCAGGTGGGCTCTGCTGATGGCTCCTAATCAGGTTAACGGAGCCTTCCACCCCCAGACACACGGCAGAGTTTCTGTTTCACCCGTTTCGAGGCCGGAAAGTGCTTGGTGCCCAAAGCTTTCAACACCACCAAGACCCGGTGCTGTTGCAGCAAGAGGCCAGGAGAGGGCTGGGGTGACCCCTGTGAGCTGTGTCCTCAGGAGGGCAGTGGTGAGCACCCCACCCCTGCCCAGGGTCCCTGCTCATCCTATACTCCCTCCTTCCTCGCTCATTCTCCCCTCACCCTTCCCTGCACACACTTGGGAGTCCTGGGGGCTGACTCTGACTTCCCTCCCCCTCTCCATGTCCAGCTACCTTTCAGGAGCTCTGTCCCTTTGGCCACGGGGCAGTCCCAGGCCCAGATGACTCTCGAGAAGGTGAGCCCCTCAGCCCTGTCTCTGCTCTCCCAGGGTCCCCCAGTCCCAGGTTCCCTCTGAGACATGTGGTGGCCCTGGACCCTGCCAGCCTGGAGCCTGGGCTCCTGTCCCCAGGGCTTTGACTGTGACCGGGGTGCTGGGGCCCACGTGGTGACAGGCTCTGTGTCCGCAATCCCCACCGCCCACAGATGTGAATGAGTGTGCAGAGAACCCTGGTGTCTGCACTAACGGCATGTGTGTCAACACCGATGGCTCCTTTCGCTGCGAGTGTCCCTTCGGCTACAGCCTGGACTTCACAGGCATCAGCTGTGTGGGTAAGTGACCGGCCCTGCCCCAGCCTCTGCCCAGGAGAGGGAGGAACAGAGCAGAGAGGGGCAGGCACCCCCAAGTCAGGGTCCCGTCCTCGCCCAGTGCCTCTCTCCTGCATTCACTCATTCCCTCCCTCGCCCTTCACTCCCTCAACTCATTCATTCACTTATTCACTCTCTTGCACATTCATTTGCTCCCTTCCTCATTCATGCACTCACTCACCCACTCATTCACTTGTGTACTCACTCGCTTGTTCATGTAACCGTTCCTTCACTTACCCGTTTATTTACTTTTTTATTTTTTTCTTTTTCTTTTGAGACAGAGTCTCGTGCTGTTGCCCGGGCTAGAGTGCCGTGGCATCAGCCTAGCTCACAGCAACCTCAAACTCCTGGGCTCAAGCGATCCTCCTGCCTCAGCCTCCCGAGTAGCTGGGACTACAGGCTCGTGCCACCATGCCTGGCTAATTTTTTTCATTTTTAATAGAAACGGGGTCTCACTTTTGCCGAGGCTGGTCTTGAACCCCTGAGCTCAAGTGATCCTCCCAGCTCGGCCTCCCAGAGTGCTAGGATTACAGGCGTGAGCCACTGTGCCAGCCTTATTTATTTTTTAAAGATAGGGTCTTGCTATGTTGCCCCAGCCATTCTAGAACTCCTGAACTCCAGCGATCCTCCTGCCTCAGTTTCACTTATTCATTTAATCACTCATTTATTAATTCCCTTGCTCACTCATTCACTCACTCACTCATTCATTGAGCATATCCTGCTCAGCTGCCCCCTAACCAGCCGGGAGGTGCATCAGACCTGGCCCCATCCAGTCTGTGGCGGTCAACAGGGAGGCAGACAGGATAACACTGAGGATGGGGGACTCTCTGCAGGCGCTGACCCCACCATTTTACCCCCACCCAGACACAGACGAGTGTGCTGTCGGCCACCCCTGTGGGGAAGGCACATGCACCAATGTCATTGGAGGCTTTGAATGTGCCTGCGCTGATGGCTTTGAGCCCGGCCCCATGATGACCTGTGAGGGTACGACCCTGCCTGCCCAGGACCCGGCTGTGTGATGGGGACGCCCGTCTGGGGGAGGGGTGGGGGTTCCACAGGCAGACCCCACCCAACCAACACCTCCCCTGGCCCCCCCAGACATCGACGAGTGCACCCTGAACCCGCTGGTCTGTGCCTTCCGCTGCCACAACACTGAGGGCTCCTACCTGTGCACCTGCCCGGCTGGCTACACCCTGCGGGAAGATGGGGCCATGTGCCGAGGTAGGCTCTGCACGGGCAGGACAGTGGCGACAGCACATGCAGCAATGCCTGAGACATTTTGTATGGGCATCAGGTGACTGGGGTTGCTACTAAATATCCTGCAATGCGTGCAGAACAGCCCCCCCCCCAACAAAGAACCTTCCTGTCCCAATGTGCATAGTGTCAAGAGTGGGAGACCCGGGGCTGGGACCCGGTCCCTCCAGGGCTGGTTCAGGGTCAGCGTTCCAGGGCCTGACAGAGTCACAGACCCTGGCGTGGGCAGGGGATGCGAGTTTTGGGGGGCAGTTCCTGACTCCCTGGACTTCTTGGAGGCTGGGGCTGGACAGGGGCTGGGGCCTCCCCTCCTGGGAGGGACGGGCACCTGGCAGATCTGCAGGTGAGCTCCACCTGCCGTGGGGTGCCTGGCTTTGGCTGACTTCTGTCCCTGGTCCTCCTGAGATGTGGACGAGTGCGCAGATGACCAGCAGGACTGCCATGCCCGCGGCATGGTCTGCAAGAACCTCATCGGCACCTTCGTGTGCATCTGCCCCCCGGGCATGCGGCCCCAGCCCGGCTCCGGGGAAGGCTGCACAGGTACAGGGGCGCTGGCACTTTGGGGGGTGCAGGGAGCCCCCCAGTGGAGGAGAGAAGTAAGAGCAAGAGGGCGCGGGCTGACCCACCGGGGACCTTTGGGGCTGTTGGGGAGGCTGGCCTGGGGGCCGTGGCTTCCCTGCCCGCCTGGTCATCCCTCCCGCCCCAGATGAGGACGAATGCCGCACCCAGCCCGGCCTCTGCGCCGACGGCCACTGCGTCAACACCGTGGGCAGCTTCAGGTGCGACTGTGGTGACGGCTTCCAGCCCAGTCCCACCCTCACCGAGTGCAATGGTGAGTGTGGCCAGGCACAGGCACGATGGACGCTGCCCCCTGCCAAGTGGCACTGCCACCCGTCCCTCCCGCTGCGTGGGAGCTCCCCAAGAATCTAGGGCACCAAGGGGGTGGCTGAGCCAATGGTAGTTGCACATGTCCACTGCACACCCCTTGGCCGTCTTCTTTTTGTCCCTTTGGTCACACCTGGGAAGAGCAGGCCACCTCCCCCTGCCCCATCTCCCACACTCCTCCAACCCCAGAAGCATCACACCCTGGAATGGGCCCTCCTTAGGTGTCCCACTTCCTAGGAGCTGACCCCAGTGGTGCCATCTGCCCTGTGTATCTGGATCCCCCCTGGACACCCCTATCCCCAACACCCTCTCAAAAATGCAGGTTGCCCCAAAGCAAGCCCAGCGTCTTTGCCCCCAAGCCAGCCTCCTGGAGTGACCTGTGGCCTCCCGCCCGTTCTCCGCAGACATCCGGCGGGGGCCCTGCTTCTCCGAGGTGCTGCAGGCCGCGTGCCAGGCTCAGTCCAGCAGCGGCGAGGCCGTCACCAGGGCCGAGTGCTGCTGCGGGGGCGGCCGGGGCTGGGGACCCCACTGTGAGCTCTGTCCCCTCCCCGGCACCTCTGCCTACAGGAAGCTGTGTCCCCACGGCTCAGGCTATACCGCTGAGGGCCAAGGTGGGTGCCCCCAGCCCTGCAAGCTGAGGAGCAGGGGAGTTTGCTCGAGGTCATGTGTCTGTCCCCTAGCAGGTGTGAGACGCTCTGTGTGTGTCTGTGCATGTGTCTTTGTGCTAGCAGGTGTGTAAACCAGTACGTGTGCCCTGTATGTGTGCATGAACTCGGGTGTCGAGGGAGCAGGTGTGTGAGCTGCCACGTGTTGTTTTGTTTGCTTATTTTTCTTGTTTTAGAGACAGGGTCCCCCTCTGTCACACAGGCTGGAGTGCAGGGACACAATCATAGCTCACTGCAGCCTCCAACTCTGGGGCTCAAGCGATCCTCCCACCTCAGCTTCCCAAGTTGCTGGGACTACCGGCGCCACCATCATGCTCAGTTTTTAATTTTTTGTACAGATGGGATCTTGCTATGTTGCCCAGGCACCAGACCTGTTCCTCATTCTTTGTGCATGTGGGAGCCAGTGTGTGTTTTGTGTATGTGTGTGTGTGAATGTGAGTGTGTGTCCTTGAGTGTGTCGCTGAGGGTGATAAAGGTTATCCCAAGTGATCAGCGGTGACATTGCTAGGCCTGGGGAGGAAGCACCTTTTCCAGGGTATGTCTGAGGGACAGGGGGGCCCCCAAGTGTGAGTATGTGTTCCTGTGTCTGCAGGAGCATCAGGGCTTGTGGCTGGTGTGTGACATTGCACGTGGGCTTGTGTTTCCCTGTCTGTGTTGGTGCCGTGAGGATGTGTCACTGGTGAGGCTGGAGGGTGGACATGTGTCTCCCTCCTGGGGTGGGGGGTGACACTCCCAGCCCTCAGTGGAAGGAGCTGGCTCAGGTGCAAGTCATGGCCTGTGGCTGGCGTCCACGTGGGCCAGGGTACAGGGAGGGGAAGGAAGGCTGGCTTGCCTCCAGGGACAAGGCTGCTGGGTGGACAGAAGGAGGCATGCCCTGGTGGCCCAAGGTGCCAGCCAGCCAACCCCAGCCTCGCCCACCCTGCTTGTCCCCAGACGTGGATGAGTGCCGTGTAATCGCTCACCTGTGCCCCCACGGCGAGTGTATCAACAGCCTCGGCTCCTTCCGCTGCCACTGTCAGGCTGGGTATGCACCAGATACCACTGCCATGGCCTGCCTGGGTGAGCCCCACCCCTGCCCCTTGCACCCCTGGCCAGGCCCAGCCCCTCCTTCGCTTCCCCCATTTGGGTCACTTTCCTGGTGTTATTTCTTCCTTTTGTTTTTTATTAATGCATCCTGAGATTTTCGGTTACATCTTGTAGCAGGTATTCATTTAAGTTGGGGGAAGGGGGGGGCAAACCAGGCTGAGGGCTGAGTCTGGCCCTTCGCTTGCTTTTGTAAATAAAGTTTTATTGGCACACAGCCATGCCTGTTTGTATATTTACCCTCCATGGCTGCTTTGCTAATACAAAGGCCACCTGAAAAACCAAACATGCTTACTGTGTTTTTACAGAAAAAATGTCAATTCCTGTGTAAATCCACAAATTCTGGGTGGCAGGGATCTGGGTGGAGACCCCAGCTTCTGAGTCCCCCCGACCAAGGAATGTCTGTCTGACCCACCCCCATGCATCATGCTGTCTCCCTCAGATGTGGATGAGTGTAGCCAGGTCCCCAAGCCGTGTACCTTCCTCTGCAAAAACACCGAGGGCAGCTTCCTGTGCACCTGTCCCCGCGGCTACCTATTGGAGGAAGATGGCAGGACATGTAGAGGTGACATCCTTCCCCCATCCCACCCCGTGTCCTCTAAGGCTCTGTCCCATCCCCCCCAGGGCACATCCCCTGTGGTCTCGCCCCCTCCCACCTGCATGGAGTCCAGCACCACCTCCAAGGGCTGTCTCCTGCCGCCCCTCTGCCTGGAGGGGGCAAGAGCAGTTCCCGGGAAGCCCTGCAGTCCCCGCCAGGCCCTGCTCTGAGCCCACTGGGACGGTCTGTGTCGCAGACTTGGATGAATGCACCTCCAGACAGCACAACTGCCAGTTCCTCTGCGTCAACACCATCGGCACCTTCACCTGCCGCTGTCCCCCTGGCTTCACCCAGCGCCACCAGGCCTGCTTTGGTGAGTGACCTCTGCCCCTCACCCAGTACGGGGACGCAACCCCGACCTTCATGCTTTTGTTCACCGTAGAAGTACCAAACACCTGGTCTGTGCCAGACATTGTTGAATTAGGGGTGATCGGTGCAGACACCATAGACTGCAAGAGTGGGATTGGGATTCGGCCATTCATATCCAAAAACTTGCAGCTACGGCCCTCTGTGCCTCCCATTCTACTTTTGGGAATTTATTCTAAGGAAATCATCACAGAGACACACAAAGATTTACCTAGTCTTCATATGGTTTAAAATGGCAAAAGATTAGAAAAATCCGAGTGTCTTTTAATCAGCAGTTAGTCAAGTGAAACAGAGAAAATCTGCACCAACCAAAAATGAGGTGACCATTAAAAATGATACATATAAGCATGCTAAGAATATTTAAAGACATGGAAAGATGTTCATGGAATATTAAATTAAAACAAATAGAGGAAAAAAAAAACCCATACACTGGGTGGCTTAAACTACAGAGATTTATTTTCTTAGTGTTAATTTTTTCCTCTTTTACTGGGCACTGTCCTAAGCCTTTTACATAATTAGGTTAATTTCTCACAAAAAAACGCAGTGAAGTCAGTATTATCATCTCCTTGTCACAACTGAGGAGGGTGAGTGAGTTGCTCCAGGTCACACAGCTTTGCGGCAATGGAGATGAGATTCAAACAAAGTCCTTTATGGGCGCCATCTCAAATATCGGTGGCAATTCTGTGATGTGGGAACGGTGATGGATCTCATTTCACGGAGGGGGAAACTGAGGCAAAGAGAGAGAGTGAGTGACTTGCCTGAAGCCACACAGTGGGTCGAGTTGTCGGACACGAGTCCCTTAACCACCAGGGAACCCCTCCCAACCCTGTCCTCTGCAGACAATGACGAGTGCTCAGCCCAGCCTGGCCCATGTGGCACCCGTGGTCTCTGCCACAACACCCTGGGCAGCTTCCGCTGTGAGTGCCATCAAGGCTTCGCCCTGGACAACTCCGGCCGTAGCTGTGAAGGTACAGCCTGGCTTTGGGTGGTGCCCAGGGCTGATGGGGTGTGGTCCCAAGGGCCACCTGGCGAGCCGTCTCTCCCTCTCTCTGTCAGATGTGGATGAATGTGATGGGCCCCATCGCTGCCGGCATGGCTGTCAGAACGAGCCGGGGGGCTACCGCTGCGGCTGCCCCCAGGGCTTCACCCAGCACTCGCAGTGGGCCCAGTGTGTGGGTAGGTGTCGGGGGCTGGAAGGAAGCAGGGCACCCAAGGCTCTGTCCAGAGCAAGTGACTAGGAATCATCTCCTCCAAGATGTTGTGACAAGCACAACTATCTAAAGAGGAGGGCTCCCACTGGTAATCCCAGCACTTTGGGAGGCCGAGGTGGGAGGATCGCTTGAGGCCAGGAGTTTGAGACCAGCCTGGGCGACATAGCAAGATCCCATCTTTAAAAAAAGAATATTTTTTTTTTTTTTGAAAGCAAGAGAGAAATGCTTTCAAGGAAAACCACAAGGTTTGGGGCAGGGGTGGGAGGTGTCAGGGAGTATAAATGAGGGTGGGGCAGAACTAGTCTGAGGTCTCAGGGTGAGCTTGCTAAAGGCTCTGACGTTGGACTTGGGCTCTGAAAGGGGAGTGTTCCAGGTGGAGGGTTCCAGCGGGTGCTGCCCCCATGTCCTCCTCTCCCCTCCTCCCCACCCACCCACCTGCAGATGAGAACGAGTGTGCACTGTCACCTGCCGCCTGCGGGAGTGCCTCCTGCCACAACACACTCGGAGGCTTCCGCTGCGTCTGCCCCTCTGGCTTCAACTTCGACCAGGCCCTCGGGGGCTGCCAGGACGTGGACGAGTGTGCCGGACGGGGCAGCCCCTGTAGCTACGGCTGTGCCAACACACCCGGTGGCTTCCTGTGTGGCTGTCCCCGAGGCTACTTCCGGGCTGGGCAAGGGTGAGAGACTCGAGTGAGGCAGGCAGACTCTGTGCCCTGCGAGCATGTACACACGTGCACAGAGAACTGGGCAGCACCTACATCTGTGCACACACAGGCTCCACCACTAATGCGTAATTGTCCACACAGTGTGCAGCTGTGCCAGCATGCTGGGGCACCCTCGTGCATGTATAGATCCCAGCATGCACACGTGTGTGTGCCCGTGTCATTATCCCATTATGCACGCAGGCTCCCACGTGCCCACATCCCTGGGGACACTCGAGTACCATTGGTACATCCTGGTTTGCACAGGTGAAAAAGCACACATCAGCAGCCCTCCGCGTGTGCTGGCCCCACTGTACACATCCCCAGGCACACTCGTGTAGGTTCACACATTGCAATAAGCACACATGTACTTGCATGAGTCATCCTCCATGTGTGCACATACGTTGGTACACACTCACGCCCCTGGGTACACTGAGGCACATTCATCCATCCCAGCGTGTGCGTGTCATCTCCCTCCTGTGTTCACACCTATGCCACCCAGGCATGCATGAACACACACACACCCCTATGTGGGTGCACGTGTGCTCGTGCACACGGGGCCACACCAGCACATACGCAGAGGTACATTTGCACACGGGCATTTGTGGCATGGCTCAGAATGGAGGGGAGGGGGATGGCTGGGGAGGTCCCACCAGCCTGACACTGAAGACCCACCCACCCTGCCCTTCCTGCCCCAGGCACTGTGTCTCCGGCCTGGGCTTCGCTCCCCAGGACGTCCCGGATGAGGAGGAGCTGCTCTCCCCCGAAGCCTGCTATGAATGCAAGACCAACAGCCTCTCCCCTCGGGACCGGCCACGGCGTAGCGCCCACGGGGACCACCAGGTGACATGAGGGCTGCATGTGGGGGTGACAGGGGACAGGTTGAGGGTGAGAAAGAAGCTACGGATCCGGCTAAGCCAAATTAATCCTCCAAAAAGAGCACCAGACTCCACGTCTCCCAGCTTGTCCTTATGTCACGGTACCTGCCTGGGTCTACTCGTACTACTCCCAGGGTTTCCCTTGGGGGATGTGGGGGCCACACATCCCCTGCCTCCCTCCTGGTGACGAGTCAGACACCTCCCACACAGCCCCCGGCTGGGCTGGGGTGCTCCCTGTGCCTCTCTTGTACGGCACTTGGAGGCAGGAGAAATATCCGGGTCCCTCCAACCCTGCCTGCACCCTGGAACCTGTTACCCCATCACCTCCTGGCTGGTGAAGCCCTCAGGGCCCCTGTGGATTTAGCTCCAGTGGGTCCCAGAGCAGCCAGTGTCACAGCCTGTGCCCCGTAGCTCTGCCTGCCTCACCTCCCCGCATATCCCTCAGGGCCGTTCTCACAAACTCTTAGCCCAAGTCAAGTCCAAGCCCCTTCCCAGTCTGAGCTTTGGCGAAGTGAGTGCTTTCCTGGGGTCCCCCAGCAGAGGCTCCTTTTAGCAGCCCCCACCTGGCGCACCCACCTAGCATCTGTTCTTGCACCCCCTTCCTGTGCCTGAGGTGCCCCTGGAACTCTGTACCTGCCTTGTCTCTGGAAACCTCAGGGGTCTTCCCTGTGTGCCCATCAGTGATAGCAGAGCAGGCCTGTGGCTCTGTCCTTCCAGCAGGCCACCTGCTGAGGGTACACAGGGTGGGTAGTTTTGCCACAAATTTGAGCCAAAGAGTCCCTGAGGCCACTGTGGGTCAATCCCTGTAGCCATCACCCAAGGGATATGAAAAGTAAACATTTATTAAGCACCTGCTGTATGCAGGCATTGCTCCAAGCACTCTGCATTCCCAGCCTCTCAATGTTTATAACCACTCAGGGAGGTGTAGATGCTACAGTTATCCCCATTTTACAGATGGGGAAACTGAGGCTCAGAGGTTCAGTCACATGGTCAGAAGAGGTGACTCAGGGATTCCATAGGTACCACAAACAAAGCCTTCTCTTTATGAGCAATCAGGTCTTTCTGACCAGGCATCCTGGGCTCTCTGCAAGTCACTGCCTTCTGAGATCATTGCTTGATGTCATTTCCAAAAAAAACCTCATCACTGAGCATGGAAGCCATTACCCCAAGCTCACCCCCACTACAGACAACTCAGATCCAAACTCCTTCATTCCACAGATTTTACTGAACACCTGCTATGATGCCCTGGGTGCTGTTACGGAGCAACAGCGAGCTAGAAAAAGAAAAGATCCTGAGACAGATAAGACATCAATAAGTAGAACATTTAGGCCAGGCGGGGTGGCTCACGCCTATAATCCTAGCACTCTGGGAAGCCTAGGCGGGAGAATCGGTTGAGGTCAGGAGTTCGAGACCAGCAAGAGCGAGACCCTGTCTGTACTAAAAATAGAAAGAAATTAGCTGGACAACTAAAAATATACAGGAAAAATTAGCCAGGCATCATGGTGCATGCCTGTAGTCCCAGCTACTGGGGAGGCTGAGGCAGAAGGATTGCTTGAGCCCAGGAATTGGAGGTTGCAGTGAGCTAGGCTGATGCCACTGCACTTAGCCTGGGCAACAGAGTGAGACTCTGTCTCAAAAAAAAAAAAGAGTAGAACATTTATATCATATTTTATAACACACGGTACATAGGATACATGATAAATGTTATGGGACAAACAAAGCCAGGAGTGGGATTGGAGTGTTGGATCTGAGGGACTTTCAATAGTAGACGAAATGTGAATGTATTGCTCCACCTCTCTTTCCCTCCAGTTATTTTTCCTCCACTTGCTGGCAAAACTGTGGCTGCATATATTATCCCTAAGTTACTATGATTTTCTGTAAGCTTCACAAGGGTAGAGCACTGAGTCTGTCTGATTTGCTGCCATCTGGCTGGGCATGGTGGCTCACACCTGTAATCCCAGCACTCTGGGAGGTCCAGGTGGGAGGATTGCATGAGCTCAGGAGTTCGAGACCAGCCTGAGCAAGAGTGAGACCCCGTCTCTACTAAAAATAGAAAAAATTAGCCGGGTGTGGTGGCACATGCCTAATCCCAGCTACTCAGGAGGCTGAGGCAGGAGGATCCTTTGAACCCAGGAGTTTGAGGTTGCTGTGAGCTAGGCTGATACCACAGCACTCTAGCCTGGGCAGCAGAGTGAGACTCTGTCTCAAAAATAAATAAATAAATAAATAAAAATAAAATGATTTATTGCCATATCGCCAGCTGTTGGTACTCAGTAAGAGTGAGTGGAGTGGTTGCTAGGACTCCTGGGGTGGGTACAGGTAGACTTGGGTGGAGAAGGGCTGTGCTTGGCACCTTTGCCTGCAATACCCATGGACTGCCAGCAGGTGTCAGTAAGCGCATGAGTCGTAGTAACACTCCCAGGGACGGAAGGATGGAGCTCTCCAGTATTGAGGGTCTGGGGAACAGGGACAGTGTTTGCTTAAGAGTGCAACAGCAAAACTCTCCATCGGCATGTAAATGAGGCAAAACAAACACAGCACTGCCTGGAGCAAAGGGGAAGAAAACACGGATAACCTCCTGTGAGATCAAATACATCACGTCACGTCACGTCACGTCACCCAGCCCAGGGTGGCCTTCCACTGAGGCTCTCTAGCCTATTCAGAGCCCTGTCCAGCTGCCAGGACCAGGAAGGCACTTCAGAGGCACTCTAACAAAGAGGGGTTTGTGTTCTGCATACAGGGGGCTCTCAAAGAGAGCAGATGCAGGAAGCGCAGCGGAAGCTCTCGGGTGGCCCTTCTGTCTGGTCCTGCCTGGTGTATATTTCTTTGACTGTCAGCTCTGGCATCCTTTTTAGGGGCAGGCTTCTGCTGAAAGCCCCTTGTTCCTAATACCAGCCATCCCCGGATGCCTCTGAGTGACCTTCGGGCTCTGGGACCCAATGCCATCGGACTGACGCCTGACTGATGGTCCCCTGCGGGCAAAAGCTCAGGTCCCTTGGCCCAGGCTGACAGAGGCTCTGCCCCAGGCCCCTCAGCCCAGACTAGGGGTCTGGATTCATTTTGTGTAAAAGTGGCCACTTACCTGCCTCTCTTTGCTGTCACCTGAGAACCAGCCCAAGCTAACCGCTGGCTTTGTGGATGAAAGGTGGACACAGGAAGCCAAGGCAGAGGGCATTTAATGTTCTTCATTTTAGAGATCCGTTAAAGGTCCCTCTTTATTTTTTTTATTTATTTTTTTTTATTTTTTGAGACAGGATCTCGCTCCGTTGCCTAGGTTGGAGTGCAGTGGCGTCATCATAGCTCACTGCAGCCTCAAACTCCTGGGTTCAATCGATCCTCCTGCCTCAGCCTCCCACATAGCTGGGACTACAGGCGTGCACCACCACGCCTGACTAATTTTTCTATTTTTGGCAGAGATGGGGTCTTGCTGTGTTGCCCAGGCTGGTCTCGAATTCCTGGCCTCAGGTGATCCTCCAGCCTCGGCCTCCCAAAGTGCTGGGATTATAGGCGTGAACCACACTGCCTAGCCCCAAAAGTCTCCTCTTTGACTTTGACCATGAATGACCCCAGGCCCCTACCCACTGAATTCCGATTCTCCCAGGCTCTGACTGCCCACCTGGTCTTTCTCCCCAGGTGAGCTTGGCTACTCTTGACTCGGAGGCTCTGCTGACCTTGGGCCTGAACCTTTCACACCTGGGCCAGGCCGAACACATCCTGGAGCTGTTACCAGCGCTGGAGGGCCTGGGGGGCCGGGTCCGCTATGTCATCACACGTGGCAGCAAGCAAGGTTTCTTCCGCATGCATCACCTCCGCGGCATCAGCTCCCTGCAGCTGGGGCGTAGGAAGCCGGGACCTGGAACCTACCAGCTGGAGGTGGTGAGCGTGGCAGGGCCCCGGGGTGCCCAGCCGGAGGGGTGGCCAGGACCAGGGGGCCAGGCCTTGCGGCTGAAGGTGCAGCTGCAACTGCTCTAGTTGGGGAGAGCCTCGATGGGCCCCGGAGCTCCCATGCCACCCAGAGGAGGAAGATTCTGGAACTGGGAAGAATTGCTGCCCAACAGCAACGGCTGGCCAGGTGAAACCCCAAACCTCAGGAAGAGTGAAATGCTACACTACGACCTCAGGCGAGCCCTGCCTCTTCCCGGGCCTCTGTGCCAGCCCGGGGGGACCCCAATGCTCCGTCTTTCCTGGAGACAACAAGAAACTGCAGTGTGCACCCTCCATCCCACGGCCAAGGTCGAGGAGAGGCCCTGTGGTCACTGTATCTGGTCCGTCTCAGGCTTAAACTTCTGTACTGCACTGCGGCTCACCCAGGGGGGTCGGCAGGACACGGGAACGGCTGGGGTGGGTGCGGGCTCGTCCCTCAGAGCACAAGGGCCAGCGGCGCCCTGACCCCACACAGAGTGATTTGCAGTGGCGTTTGCCTTCCCCTGGGGCCCGGGCTAGGGTTCCGAGGATGCTTTTATATCAGAAGTGGAGATAACAATAAAGTTATTTTGGGTTAAGTCTGCCTGCCCCTTGGCAAGTTCTAGAATTAAGTAGACACTGCCCTCGGCAAGGCCAGGCAAGGTTCATGCGTGGGGGAAACCGGAGGCTTTGTGGGTTCCCCAGTAAGGATAACAACGGATCCTTTTGCAGTTCATAAACGTGACAATTGGGTTTTCACGCGCATGTGTGGGGGGTGCCTCCCTAAAACCTTGTTCTGACGTTGGAACGTTACCTGTCTTATATGAAAAGGATAAAAACACACTTCTGACCACGTACTACCCAGCAGACACCATTCCGAGTATTTTACGATTATTGACTCCTTTGGTTGTGGCTACAACCCCAGGGAATACATGTTGTTTATAAATATTAGCATTCCCATTTTACAGGTGGGAAAACTGAGTCTCGGAGAGGTTAAGCAACATAGCCAAGGTCAGGCCTGGTTGAAAGTCGGGCAGTCACCCGTGCCATCAACCATCACCCCATCCTGCCTGGCTGCAAGTTGGGCCAGATGTACCGACACCTAATGGCTGGGATGGTCATTGCATCAGTGAGCACACAGTCAGCCTGTGCTGTGTGCTATGCGTGTCACGGATCGTGGTGTATTTGTTCCCCAGAAAACCCGTCCAAAGCAGGCAGTATTATCACCCCCATTCTATTGGAGGGGGTACAGAACTGAGGCTTAGTGAACTTGTGGAAACTGCCGTTGTTTTAGAGGTGGGGTCTTACTCTGTTGCCCAGGCTGGAGTGCAGTGGCCCAATCATAGCTCATTGCAGCCTCAAACTCCCGAGCTCAAGTGATCTTCCCACCTCAGCCTCCTGAGTAGCTGAGACTACCGGTGCACCCACCATGCCTGTCTCATTTAAACATTTATTTTTTTTTTTGTAGAGATGTTGTCTCACCATGTTGCCCAGGCTGGTCTCGAACTCCTGGGCTTAAGCAATCCTCCTGTCTTCAGCCTCCCAAAGTGCTGGGGTTACAGGCGTGAGCCATTGCACCTAACCCGGCTTTTACTGAGACTGCATGCTGGTCCCTGACCCCAAACCAGCAGGGTGTCTCCTAGAGATGGTGTGTTTGGTTTCCATCCAGAACATTCTCTGTTGTGATGCAAACTTAGGTTGCCAAGGAATGAGGACAGCATAGTTACGCAGCTCAAGCCTCCACCTGCAGAGCTTGTCACTAGTGCCTGGCCCCCGGGCTCTGTCCTTGGCTGGGCCCTGGCCCACCTGCCTTGCCACAAGCCTCGGGGCAGCCCATAGGAGCTTGCAGAGGGCCTCTCTGTCCTCCAGCCGGACTCCCCACTGCCCTGAAATCTGGGCAGAGCAAACTCAGTGACCCTCATTTTCCAGATGAGCAAAGAAACCAAGAGAGAGAGAGAGCAATTGTCTCAAGGTCACCATCTGGGAAGTGCAGGCTGCAGCCAACCGCTGGGAAGCTGCTGTCTTTTCTGAGGGCTGGGGGAGGGCATAGATCTTGAGGTGGGGAAGCTCATGTGGGGTTCACCCCTCATTCACTCCTCCACTCGCACTCCACCTCATAAAGAAACATGATGGGCCCCAGAGGTTTATTTAAAAGTCATAGAAAAGGAATAGTCTGGCAGGGGCATCCTTGGACCCAGCCAGGGCTTTGCAAGGACCCAGAAGGACACAGGCATGCATGGCTCAGGGTGGGTGGCAAGAAGCTCCAGGCAGGAGATGTATCCTCAGGACACATCTCTGCCACAGTCACTGCCCAGGGTTGACTCTGGTCTCTACAACAGCTAGGGGCTTAAAATAAGGCCAACTTCCTCCTGCCAGCTGCCGGGGCGCAGGAGGTAGTGAGGGTGGCGAACAAGGGACCGCAGCAGGCACAGGGATTAGGAGTTGGGCCAAAGGACAGAGGGGCAGGTGGCAGCCCAGGCTTGCAGGGTTGCATGGTTGTGGCGGAGAAAGATCCAGCCTTTCTTGCACTGTGGATCCTGGAGATGTGTGGGCTCAGGGACCTGCAGGTGGAAATGGAGAGGCCACAGTGGAATTGGTGGCTGTAAATTAATAAGAATATAGACACTGGCCTCTGCCCCCGGCCCCTGGCATGGGGCCCCCAAAGTCCTTGTAATTTCCAGAGCGGTAGGAGAATCTTTTGTTCTAATATTTGGTCTCTGCTCCCGGGTTCCTGGCACAGAGCTCCTACAACAATTTCCTGGGTGATTGGAGCGTCTTTTGTTCTAAGGAGGTGATGCTTGGTGGGTTTCTGCAGGAGAGCTGAGGCCACCAGATAGACCAAGCCGTGATTAGAAGCTTGGAGAGGAGATAGGGGCTGGAGTTTATGTTAATAATCAGCCATGCCGGCTGGGCGCGGTGGCTCACGCCTGTAATCCTAGCACTCTGGGTGGCCAAAGCGGGAGGATCGCTCAAGCTCAGGAGTTTGAGACCAGTGTGAGCAAGAGTGAGACCCCGTCTCTACTAAAAATAGAAAAATTAGCTGGACATCATGGTATGTGCCTGTAGTCCCAGCTACTCAGGAGGCTGAGGCAGGAGGATCGCTTAAGCCCAGGAGTTTGAGGTTGCTGTGAGCTAGGCTGATGCCACGGCACTCTAGCCCAGGCGACAAAGCAAGACTCAAAAAAAAAAAAAAAAAAAAAATCATGGCCGGGCGCGGTGGCTCACGCCTGTAATCCTAGCACTCTGGGAGGCCGAGGCGGGTGGATCGCTCGAGGTCAGGAGTTCGAGACCAGCCTGAGCAAGAGCGAGACCCCGTCTCTACTAAAAATAGAAAGAAATTATCTGGCCAACTAAAATATATATATATAA
>CM052442.1:105861515-106015668 GCA_028533085.1 Varecia variegata | reverse complement strand
ATCCTTCCGCCTCAGCCTCCCGAGTAGCTGGGACTACAGGTATGCGCCACCATGCCCGGTTAATTTTTCTATACATATTTTTAGCTGTCCATATAATTTCTTTCTATTTTTAGTAGAGATGGGGTCTCGCTCTTGCTCAGGCTGGTCTCGAACTCCTGAGCTCAAACAATCCGCCCGCCTTGGCCTCCCAGAGTGCTAGGATTACAGGCGTGAGCCACCACGCCCGGCCGTTTGTAATATCCTTTTAAAAATTTTTTCAAGATAAGGTCTCACTCTGTCACCCAAGCTGGAGTGCAGTGGTGTCATCATAGTTCACTGCAGCTCCTTGGCTAAAGCCATCTTCCAGCCTCAGGCTCCTGAGTAGCTGGAGCTACAGGTTCGCACCACCATGCTTGGCTAATTTTTCTATTTTTTGTAGAGATTGGGGGGGTGGGGTTCACTATGTTGTCCAGGCTGGTCTCGAACTCCTGGCCTCAAGCCATCCTACTGCCTCAGTCTCCCAAAGTGTTTGGATTACAGGTGTGAGCCACCATGACTGGCCCTTTGTAATATCTTTTATAATAAAGTAGTAGACATAAGTAAAGTGTTTCCCTGAATCCTGTGGACTGCTCTGGCCAATGATTGAACCGGAGTAGGGAGCCCTGATTTATAGCTAGTCAGTCAGAAGTATAAGTGACAACCCACTGCTTGCAAGTGGCCTCTAAAGTGGGGACAGTATTGTGGGACTGAGCCTTTAACCTGTGGAATCTGACACTATCTCTAGGGAGACAATGTCAGAATTGACCAGAATTATAGGACACCCAGCTGGAGTCCACCGGACAATGGCTTGGTATGGGGGGGTCCTGCAACCCTCCACCTCTCTCCTGGGGGGTTCACTTAAGCTCTTGCTGAAGCCTCCCTGGGTGGGGTCCGGGCAGTGGACAGGACCCTCCCATGTGAATCTGCAGGGGCTGACCACACAGCCAGCCCTCCTTGGTCCTGGACAGGAATCCGCTGTCCAAGTGTGAGCCAATTTTGAGCCCTTGGCCCTTGGCAAAGGTGATGGGTAGAAGATGGTCACATGACCAGGAGTCCATACCTAGATTCGCTGCTGCTGGAAGGGAGGTGTTCCTCTTCCCATGGCCAGTGGGGTTACTCAACTTGGACAATGGTAGCTTGGAGGTTCCAGAACTCAACTTCTTCCCAGTGTGAAACCCTGTCCGAGAGATGGAGAGAGAAATAAGTAGATAAGAGCTCCACCAACACTTGAGCTGAGATGGGACTGGCTCAGATACCTCTTCCTCTAGGTCCTCATGACAGTGACCACTCAAGTCCCCCTGGCCAGAAACTGGGAGTTCTGGGAGGACGAGATGCCAGTGGAGGCCAGGGTACACACCTCCCCCCCACCTTCGAGGTCCTCAGCAAAGCTCCTGGATCCAGCTGCACCTGAAGCCATCACTGGTTATGTGAGCTAATGAGTTTCCCATTGGTCTGAGCTTTCCCTCTGCAGCAATGGTCAGATCTGGACAATGACTTGGTCAGTTGGTCATTCCCTCCGACCCCCCACTCATCAGCAACTGGCTCTCTTTGGGGCAGGGGCAGCTGTCAGCATCCTGCCCCCTCAGGGACTGAGAAGCACTGGGGCGGGTGGCAGGAAGGGCATACCTCGTAGATGCGGGACTGGGGTCTCACCCACCTTGGAAGGGCATCCAGATGCTGTGGCGAAGCTTTCGGGGAGTCTTCTTGCGTGTATCCAGAAACCTCATGGCCCTCTGCACCTCTTTGTTCTTTGGATCACCACACACCATCCTCATCCTGTCTTTCTGGCGGAAGTGGAATCTGGGAGGTGGAGAGGAGATGCCCAGGTTAGGGTGTAAGCGGGGAACGGAGCTGCAAGTGAGCCTCACCCGCCACCCCCCTCGGCCCCACTCACATCACAGCAGGCAGGTTGCAGCTCCCACTCACCTCCTGGCGCTGATAACCCCAGGCGTGCTGGAGCATGGCCCACCTGACGCGGCCGTGGTAAGCCAGGCAGCAGTCCTCAAAGACACCTGCAACCACACAGCCGCCCGCACGCTCGTATCTGTACCGGGCAGGGACGGCCACAGGCGTGGGCACCTGCCTGCCCTTGCATGCAATACCAAGACCCTTCCAGGCCTGGCAGAGGCTGAGGGACAGCCTGGCTCACCCTTAGCCCTTGACACTGGGACACCCAGCGGGAGCTGGAAAGAACCCACAGCCCCTTGCTGGGAAGGATGTGGAACCGCCAAATGAACAGAACAAAGCCACTTCTACTCCTGCTCTGGCAGAGGGGACAGAGGACAGATGCAACACTGAGGAGGGGCCAGGACCACTCCTCCCTAGCCTAGCCCTACTCTCCTTAAAATGAGCCGGCTGGTCGCCTGCTCCTAAGGTCCCAGCTCTTGCTCCAGGCTGGCCCCTCCCAGATGGGACTGGCTCAGATACCTCTTCCTCTAGGTCCTCATGACAGTGACCACTCAAGTCCCCCTGGCCTGAAACTGGGAGTTCTGGGAGGAGGAGATGGCGGTGGAGGCCAGGGTACACACCTCCGCCCCACCTTCGAGGTCCTCAGCAAAGCACTTCTGCCAGACCCCGCCTCCTTGGCATCCCCTAACCTTGGCCCCTGAGGACAAGGGGCAGTGGAGTCTGTTGGAAGCTCTGCAACCTCCGGCTGCAGTGCCAGGAAGGTGGTTCCCAAGGCTGGGGGCCACCCTTCCCCCCAGGATCAAAGGGCCAAGTTGGCTCTGATAGCAGAACAATGAGCACAACCCAGCCCCCTCCTGGGCAAAGGCTAACCTCTCAGACCCAGCCAGGGGGCAGGTGGGGCTGCTAGGGGCAGACGGGCCAGGAAGGTGGGGACATGGCTCCTCCACCTGGCCAAGCTCCTGGCCAGCTGCTGAGATTCAGGGGATGTAGACCCAGTGTCAGGACTGCTGGAGGGGGGCACTGCAAGCCCAGAGCTGTCCTTTGGTGTCCGAAATCCTCAAGCACCTGCTCTGAGGCCAGGGGTACAGGAAGACGGAAGGGATTCCCCATTAATAACAGAAGTGGTTATTGTTGTTGCCAGACGCTGGGCCAAGAGTCTTCCGCACCCATCGGCTCATTGGACCCTCGAGTCCTGTCCGTGCAGTGGGAGTTTGAGATTCCCACTTTGCTGGTGAGGAAAGTGACACTCAGAAAGGTTGAGTAGCAATTCTCAGTCAGATTGCGGGGACGGGGTGCAGGGTGGGGACAGGGATGGGAGTCCACTGCTGGTGGTCTCCAAGGCTCTGACCTCTAACACAGCCCTAGCTCTGCCGGGTCAGACGCTGCAATGTGTCCCCGGGAGTAAGTGGTTTTGCCCACAGCTGGAACCACTTGGGGCTCCCGCCGGCTGCCTGAGTCTTGCAAAGCAGGCACCGAGGAGCGCTCTGGAAGAAGAAGCTGTGGACCCTCCGTCTCCACCCCCGACCCCAGGAATTATCCAAATGCCAGGAGCAGGAGCCATCAGAGAATTCAGTGGAGTGGGATTGGGGGAACCTTCTGGAAGAGAGGAGAGATAAATGGGGAGAGGAAGGGGACGGGAAAGACGGATGGGTCCAGGGAGGTGGGGTAGGTATGGCAGAAGACAGTACCTTGGGCATGGACAGCAGGGGCCCAGGCCCCCACGAAACAGGCCACCAGACAAGCCAGGAGTGACAGGTTCATGCTGCAGGCTGCTCCTCCTCCCTGGGGAGATTGACGGGGCCACCTTGGGGAGGTGGAGGGTGGGTGATGAGGATCTCAGGAGGACAGCAGCAGGCACTGGGAACACCCCCATCTCAAGCTAGTTCCCGGGGCACTCAGCAAGAAAAGAAGATGGCACAGAATGGGGATAAGTCTCGCTGGAGGGATGTGCAGGAGAAGGACTCACCAAGGTGCACTGGGTCCAGGGAGCTGGTGCCTGGTAGGGTGTCCGCAAAGCTCTGCCTGCCTGCCGGGCCAGCGGGCTGAAAGTCACCCTTTATTAGAGGGAGCCCCGCCCAGCCACCACCTGCCCTCCCTTCGCCCTCCCTCCTCCTCCTCCTCCCCACCTGCTCTTGCAGACTCTGAGCTTCTCCCTCCTGCACAGACAGACCAAGCCCTGCCCTCCACCCATGAGACCCTCAATCCCGTCACCTTCTCCCATCCTGGGCCTCCCAGCCAGCACCCCTGTTGTCCCCAGGAAGGGCCCCTTTGCCCTCTCTGCCTCCCTCATCTGCACACACCTGGGTGGACACTGACTTCCCGCGGACAGGCCTCGGGCTGCCTGGAGCCCCCCTAGAGGAAACCTTTATCTCTGCTCCTTACTCCCAAGCCACCTGCTCCCCTTGGGTCCCTGACTTCACCCCATTTTTCTATCCTTTCACACAATGGGGTGACTTAGCACATCACAGACATGCCCTGGTTTTGAGAATAGGCAAGTCTATAGAAACAGAAAGTAGATTCGTGGTGGCCATAGGATGGGGGAGGGAGAATGAGGGAATGAAGGGGGGTGACTGCTCAAGAGTATGGGCTTCTTGGCAGGCCACGGTGGCTCACGCCTGTAATCCCAACACTTTGGGAGGCCGAGGCAGGAGGATCACTTGAGGCCAGGAGTTGGAGACCAGCCTGGGCAACATAGTGAGAACTTGTCTCTACAAAAAAAAATTTAAAAATTAGCCAGGCGTGGTGGCACATGCGCCTATGGTTCCAGCCACTTGGGAGGCTGAGGCAGGAGGCTCACTGGAGCCCAGGAGTTCAAGGCTGCAGTGAGCTGTGATCAAGACACTGCACTCCAGCCTGGGAGACAGAGCAAGACACTGCCTCTAAAAGAAAAAGGGTATGGGTTTCTTTCTGTTCTCAAGTTAGATAATGGTGATGGTTGTATAACTCTACAAATGCGGTAAACATCACAGCATGGTGCACTTTCCAGGGGTGAAGTGCATGAGTGGCATGTGAATGTTCTCGAATATTACCCTGAGAATAATCTCCATAAAACTGTTATGAACAAGTGCACCAACAAAGAAATTCTCTGTCTTTGGAAGAAAAGCAGGGAGCCCCAGGTAGCCATGCCCGCAGTAAGCAAAGCAAAATTCATGAGGAAGGCATGTCTTCTTTCCCTGGGTCACCTGGGACAGGGGCGAGGGGCGTGGGGAGGTGGGGGTGAGGGAAGGCGGGTGACAGAGGCACTGCAGGGGCCTCCTAGCTGTCTGCTTTTAACTTTTCATTGTCCACATCCATAGCTACATATGACTTCCCCAGACCTCTTTCTCTTTTCTCCAGCTCCACTGGGATCTTCTTGAGGCGCCCCCAACCACCCCCACGCGGGGGACACGGCTGGGTGGGTGGAGCTTAGAGCCAGGGCCGGGCTTGGTGGGTGGAGCTTCTACGTGGGGGCGGGGCTTAATAAATGACAGCTGGAGCTGGGCTGAGTGGGTGGGGCTAATAACTGTGGGTGGGGCTTGGTAAATAACGTAGAACCAGGGCGGGGCTATTTGGGCGGGGCTTACATTGGGGGCGGGGCTTATAAGCTCAGCCCCGCCCCACCCTAAGACGCTCCCGGGACTTGGGTGCTCAGCTGTCCCGTTGCAGCCCCTAGGCCGGGCCTGGGCGCTGCTCCAGTTCCTCCGCCTCTTGCTCTGGGGGGTGAGGCTGGGCCAGGACGCGGCTCCGCGTGGCTGCGGGCGTGGGGACGCAGCGTGGGAGTCTGGGGCCAGCCTCTCCGCTACGGCCCACTGCCCCCTACCTGCCCTTCCGGGGTGGGGGAGGGGCGCTGACGTTAGCCCGACTTGGAGGAGGTCCACCGGCGTGTGAGCCCACCTCCCTGCCCCACCCCTGTTTGTCCCACCAGCAGCCTTCACGGGGAGGAGGAATTCACGCAGGGTGCACAGGGATGTGCGCGCCCAGGACCCAGGTGTCTGGGGTGGGAGCCAGGATACTGGGGTTGGGGTGGGGGGACGATGCCCTGAATGAGCCCAGATTTCCAAGGACCACAGCTGCTAAGAGTGAGAGCCAGATTTCCAGGGTCAGGGGTGAACTGGGGGAAGCCAGGCCTCCTCCATGCCTGCAGCTGTGGAGGTATTAAGTGTAATCTGCTACCAGCAGGGACCCTGTCCTCTGCAAGTGTGAAATCGGCATGGCTGCGGCGGGGTGGGGGGAAGCCTCCCCGGCTTTCTGGCTTCTGGTCACCGACTCTGTTGATGGGCACAGTTTGGGGTGGTCTCCAACCTGTAGCTCAGCCAGACTCAGGAACTGACACCCCAGAGGCAGCAGGGTTGGGAGGGCAGGCAGGAGTCTTCCTTACCCAGTGGCTCCAGTGGCTTGGTGGTGGGTTGGGGGGAGGGGAGACTCTTGGGAAGCACCCCCTCCCCCAGAGGAGGGCACACAGATGGAGGATGCTCCTAGGTGCTCACAGTTGGCCTAACTGTACAGAGGAGGAGACTGAGGGTCAGAGTGGCTAAGTCTTTTTTTTTTTTTTTTTTTTTTGGCCAGGAAAATCTGACTTTTATTTCTTAAATGCTGTGACCAAAAGGGGGACAGTTCCCTAAGAGGGGAGGGCTACAGAGTCAATGCCTGGTGGGTCATTAGCAAAGCTGCAGGGGCACTGAGTGGGTGTCCTCCTGCAGTCGCTTTTGCATATCAGAGCCTGGGTGCACACAGCTCTGGTGCCTCTTGGTCCCTGCTCAGACTCTTGGCCTCTGACAGAAGCAGCTGGGCCGCCCTTCCCCACAGCATCCTAAGGAACATACTACACCCCAGGTGCCCTGTCTGCCAGGCCAGGACTCCTCTTGTGCCCAGCTGCCTCTTTGTAAAGAGAGTGTGTTTATTTGAGATCTTCTTTTTTGAGGTAGGCATTTCTTGATACAAACTTCATTCTTAGAACTGCTTGCGCTGTATCCTATCAGTTGTGTCGTATGTCCATTTATGTTTGTCTGGAGATATTTTTTAATTGCCCTTTTAATTTCTTCCTTGACCCCTTGGTCCTTCAGGGGTGTGTGTTAAATTTCCACCTATATGTCAGTTTTTTGAAATTCACACGTATGTGGAAATTCCACCCGTTACTGTTACTGATTTCTAGTTCCCTACCATTGTGGTCAAGAAAGATATTTGATACTGTTTCAATCTTTCTTGAATTTGTTCAGACTTGTTTTGTGGTCTATCCTATCATATATATGATCTATCCTGGAGAATGTTCCATGGGCACTTGAGAGGAGTGTGTATTTTTTTGCTGTTGGATGGACTGTTTTGTATATGTCTGTTAGGTCCTTTTCGTCTAGAGTGTAGTTCAAGTCCAATGTTTCCCTATTGATTTTTTTTTTTTTTTTTGATACAGAGTCTTGCTTTGTCACCCAGGCTGGAATGCAGTGGCATCATCATAGCTTACTGCAGCCTCCAACTCCCAGGCTCAAGTGATTACTACTGCTATTACTACTATTACTACCACTACTACTATTACTCAGTAGTAATAGTACTGCCTCAGCCTCCAGAATACCTGGGACTACAGGCACACGCCACCATGCCTGGCTAATTTTTTTATTTTTAGTAGAGATGGGGTCTTGCTCTGGCTCAGGCTGGTCTCAAACTCCCGGCCTCAAGCAATCCTCCCAACTTGGCCTCCCAAAGTGCTGGGATTACAGGCGTGAGCCACCATGCCCGGCCCTATTGATTTTCTGTCTGGATGACCTATCCATTGTTGAAAGTAGGGTATTGTAATTACTGTATCATAGTCTAGCTCTCCCTTCAGATCTCTTCATATTTGCTTTATATATTTAGGTACTCTGATGTTGGATGCCCACGTATTTACAATTGTTATAACCTCTTGATGAACTGACCCCTTTGTCATTCTATAATGACCTTCTTTGTCTTGGTTTGCAGTTTCTGACTTAAAGTCTGTCTTATCTGATGCAAGTGTAGCTACCCCTGCTCTCTGGTGGTTTCCACGTGCAGGGCATATCTTTTCCCCATCCCTTCGCTTTCAGTCTACGTGTGTCCTTACACCAGCTGCCTCTTGCTTTGGTCCAGATGCACGGTGGTTGCCTGGCAACTGGACGAGGGGACAAAAAAGGGTTTTTTCCAGGATGCCTTGCAAGCCCCTGGCCTGACACTCAGGGAGTTGGTTTACAGACAGTCCCTGATGTAGTTGGCCCTGATGCCTCGTGGAAGGTTGGCTTTGGGGTGGGGGAGGTTCCCCTCCCCAGGCTGACTGGTGGCCTCTGTCTTCCAGGGGACAGCTGTTAGCTGCGGCCTGGGTGGGAGCCGTGGCTCTCCAGAGGGACTCAGATGACTGGTACTGTCAAGGTGATGGCCTTGGCCTTGGTCTTTGTGCTTCTCCTGCCCATGCAGGACATGAGGGGACCAGACAGCCTGGAAGGGTTGCTGCCTGAAGCTGGCCTTGCCATCTGGGGCTGGGGGAGGCATGGTGTAGAGAGAGAGTATGGTGGGCCCCAAGGAGAGGGTCCCATAGGGTCCTTTGCCAAGCTCCACTGATCCCCTCAACACAGGTTTTCTTTTCTTTTTTTTTTTTTTTCTTTTTTTTTTTTTTAGAGACAGAGTCTTGCTCTGCCTCAGGCTCCCAAGTAGCTGGGACTACAGGTGTGCACCACCACACTGGGCTAATTTTTTTTTGTAGGGACGGGGTCTTGCTATGTTGCCCCAGCTGGTCTCGAACTCCTGGCCTCAAGTGATCCTCCTGTCCTGAACTCCCAAAAAGCTGGTATTACAGGTGTGAGCCACTGCACACTGGCAGTGAAGGAGATGGTCCCGTGTGCTCATAGTTGAGTAGCATAGCAGACGAGAGGCAGCAAACAAAGCAAGACACTCAGGTTAGGGTCACTGCCATCCATCCTGGTGTGATTGGGAGCCTCTGAGGACTGGGGACCAGCTGGTAACAATAACCCTGTAAGATTAAAATTTACCCCGACTTTACAGGGAAGAAACAATCACCTGAGGCTCAGAGAGGTTAAGTTTTTTGACCAAGTGAACCTCAGATGCCAAACTCTTTCATCCCACATATACTGGAGTGCTGTATTTTTTATTATTTGTTAAATTTTTATGTAAAGATATTTTATGATTTTTATTTAAAGAGAATTTTTTATTAAAGAGATTTCTTTCTTTAATATTTTTAAATTTTTAATTTTTTTTTAGGGTGGCAGGTTGTGAGGAGGGGTGCTGTGTTTGTTTTTTTTGGTTGAGACAGGGTCTTACTGTGCCACCCTGGGTAGATTGCAGTGGCATCATTGTAGCTCCCTGCAACTTCCAGCTCCTGGGCTCAAGTGATCCTCCTGCCTCAGACTCCTGGGTAGCTGGGACTACAGGTGCAGCCACCACACCCGGCTGGGTTTTTCGTTTTTATTTATTTATTTAATTTCTTTTTGCTAGAGACAAGGTCTTGCTCTTGCTCAGGCTGGTCTCGAACTCCTGAGCTCAAGCGATCCTCCTGCCTCAGCCTCCCAGAGTTCTGAGATTACAGGCGTGAGCCACCACCTGGCCTGGGGTGCTGTAGTAAGTATGGCTTTTTATTCCGAGGCTTTGACATCTGAAGCCTTGCATGTCCTGGAGAGAAGGTCTCTGCCAGGGCTGGCCAGTTCCTAGAGTCCTAGAGATGATGGAGGACGCTGATGTGAGTGCACATTTCATATGCAAACCAACCAATTCGGAACCTACACCCCCAGCTATCTACTGTGTGGGCTCTCACACTCCGGGTCACTATGCACCTGCCCTAATCACCCCAGGGCCAGATACCAGACAACTAGGGACATTCCCTAAACCCCAGGGCCTGCAGAAATGATTCACACTACCCTGCGGCACATTCCTTTTTGCAGAAACCACAATAAAGTTTCTCTCTTGCTTATGTTTTCCCTCCATTCTCTCTGCCTCTGACTGGCTCTGGTGCTTCCCTGTGTGGCCCTGGGTGGTGTGACACGTGCCCTCCTCTTAGGAACTATGAGTAGCAAACTATCTTTCTGGTGGCAGTCATCTCTTGATCTATTGGCCTTCCCAGACCTGTATAACAATAAAACCTACATTTAGAAACAGGTGCCCATGACTGGGTGCGGTGGCTCACGCCTGTAATCCCAACACTCTGGGAGGCCGAGGCAAGAGGATCGCTTGAGGTCAGGAGTTCGAGACCAGCCTAAGCAAGAGCGAGACCCTGTCTCTACTAAAAATAGAAAAAAATAGCCAGGCATGGTGGCATGTGCCCATGGTCCCAGCTACTCAGGAGGCTGAGGCAGGAGGACCACTTGAGCCCAGGAGTTTGAGGTTGCTGTGAGCTATGATGACGCCACAGCACTCTAGCCTGGGCAAAAGAGAGAGACTCTGTTTCAAAAACAAAACAAAAAACCAACAAACAAACAGGTGCCCAGTGATGTGTGGAGAGCTGAGGACAGAGGGCAGACAACAGACACACCATTTCCCGGGTGGCACTCACGCTAGCAGAGGGATGTTCACAGGACGCTGCCTGCTCGGAGTCCTAGATCAACGTCTGCACGCACAGGGCACCCCAGCAGGTCTCCAGAGGGAACAACAGCTGAATGGGACCTGAAGGACGTGCAGGTGTTCGTCGTTGGAGGCCATTAGAGCAGGATGCTAGAGAGAGCTGACAACTGCAGAATGGCAGTGTTGGGACATGGGGGCGGGGGGCGGTTAGCGGAAGATGAGGTGGGCGGGCAGAGGCTATTCAGGGCCTCACATGCCAAGCCAACAAGGGTGACCTTCAGCGAGAGGCTACTGGGGAGCTGCAGAAGGGATTTATTTAACCGGGGGACAGTTGTGGTGAAGCCTGCATCTGAGCCCTGCCAAGGTCACAAGGAAGATGCTCCAGAGGGGGCGGGACAAGGGCACATTCAACAGCTCAGGGAAAAGAAGGTGGCAGGTTGGACCCACTGTGGAGCAATAGGCAGACCCCAGAGGTGGGTCTGTCTCTCTGGAGTAGGGAGGGTCTGTCTGGTCGGGGCTGTCTCCTTAGCCCCTTGAAGAATTGGATGAGCCTCCCACTTCTCAAATGTGGGGACTCTGGCCATTGAGTGGGCCAGAATGCACGGAAAGGGATCCCGGGAGGGTGCCAGTGTCCACGGGCTTAGGGGGCCCGTCCACTCTGTCACCTCTGCTGCTGCCCCAACCCTTGGCTGCTTTGCTCTAAGCACGTGATCAAGGTCTACTGGCTGCCCACCCAGCCCTGGGGGTGCCGTGGTGAAAAACCGGCTGGAGAGGGACATTGAGTCACCACCACTGTGGTTCCCCCATACTGCCTCTTCTCACATGGCACCTCCTTTTCCCCTGGGGCCCCCACCTCCACTTGCCTCTGGCACCGCACCCTGCCCATCTCCAGGCAGTCAGCTTGGTGTGGATTACTTTTTAGGCTTCTGAGCCCTGCCACCCCAAGGGCCAGGGCCACATGTTGGGACTGCCCTCTCACCTTGTCCAGCCCTTCACAGCCCTATAAACCCTTCTCACTGCTCCCCCGCACTCAGCTTTCACACTTCCCTCCACATCCCCCACTTAGCTGAGTTGTTCTGGGCTAACTTCGTGTGCACCATTGTATTTGAGGCTTGCAGTGACATGTTAAGCAATACCTTTACCCCATTCTCCAGACAGGCATTTGTGATTTGATCAGGGTAGGCTAGCCAGATGTTTTGTTTTGTTTTTTAGGTTTTTTTGTTCTGTTTTGTTTTTTTTGTTTTTTTTTTTTAATAGACCAAGCATGTATTTCTCCCTTTTGGGTCCAGGGGTCAGCCGTGGCCTCACTGGGCCCTGCTCTAGGCTGTGAGTTTTCTATGTGTCACCTCATCAGAGGCTTCCTGGGGCACATTTGTTTCATGGCAATGGTGACACGCCATCAGAGCAGCGGGACCACGTGCTGTTTCTTCAGCCTTTGTCTCAGATCTGGCGGGGGTCCCCTCCATCCAGGTCACATTGGCCAAAGCAAGGCACACGGTCACGCCCTAAGTTGGGGGATGGGCAGTGCACCCCCACCCACGGGCAGCCATGCTTACGGGAGGAAGGAAGAACTGTTGTCTTAGTCTGTTTGTGCTGCTCTAACAAAATGCCTGAGGCTGGGTAATTTATAAACAATAGAAACTTTTATTGTTCACAGTTCTGGAGGCTGGGAAGTTTCTCGATTGCACCAGTGGACTTGGTGTCTGGTGAGGGCTCATTCTCTGCTTACAAGACGGCACCTTCTTGCTGCATCCTTACAAGGCAGAAAGTGCAAAAAAGGGCCTGACTACTCCTTTTAATAAGGGCATTAATTCCATTCATGAGGACAGAGTTCTCATGGTCTAATCACCTCCCAAAGGCCCCACCTTCTAATATCATCACCTTGAGGTTTAAGTTCCAACATATGGATATGGTTTCAATATGGTACATTCAAACCATAGCACTTGTGAACAAACGATACCATCTACCACAGTCACGTTGAGTCCACAGTGAGTGTTCCTGATTGGCAGGAATTCAGAACCCAGGTTCCTTCCATCTTGTGGCTCTGCTGTCTTCAACATATAGCTCCCAGGGTCATCAGCTTAGAGAGGGGCTGAGCCCAGATTTTTTGAACTTGGATATGTACAGGGTGCATAGTGAGGAGGTGAAGCCTACAACAAATGCAAAAGCCTAGAAATCAGGGCTCCATCCACATTCCCTCTCTCACCTTCCAACTTCCGGATGCTTCCAAAGTGCCCACTTAGCTCTGCTGAGGGTTGTCCAGGCCTCAAAACCGTTCAGTTATAAAGGGTTTGGAGCTGAGAATCCTACAGCCTCTGGCTCAGTCTGGGCACTCTGTGGATGAGAGAACATTGCTTCCTTGTGTGAACCGTGGCTGCTCTGATGGGTGGGGGGTGGGAAGTTGGGGTCTCATCTGCTTCTGTGGTTGGGAAGGTGTTTGTTCACTGAGGGGTTACAGGTGCTGCGAGCAGGGGGAGCTCCCACCCTGGGCCCTCTGAAACAGCCTGTGCTTAATGCTGTGGCCTCTCTTGGCCTCCAATTCTGCAAAGGCTCATTTGTGGCAGTCACGAGGAGTGACATTCAACATCCAGAACAGATGTTGGCCCCAGCACAGACACCCAATTCTCAGAGGGGGAGGAGGAAGGAGGAAGGGGCCATGGACTCCCTAGCCCTCATGCTAACTTCTCCCTAGCACCAGCTTCCATCAAGCCAGAGGCCCCTTCCCAGCTGGGGTCTGGTGGTCTTTGCTCCCTCTGAGCCTCTCCCCTAAATCTGGTCCCCCCATCACTCCTTTACCCCCAGCTGTCTAGTCCCTGCTCCTGCCGCTGTACCCTGAGGTGCCTCCCCCAGGGCTGCCTGTGACCCATTCCAGCCATTTCTGTGCCTCCCTCAGCCCTGTGGGAATCACCCTCCTCCCTCCAGCCTCAGTTCCCTCCTCCCATCTGTGCCTCCTCTCCTCCTCCTCCCTTAGGAGGTCCATTTTCAGCTCAGATTCAAAGAGCCAGAAGCTCTTTAAAGAGTCTAGAGCCAGCGCAGTGACTCACACCTGTAATCTCAGCACTTTGGGAGGCTGAGACTGGAGGATCGCTTGAGGCCAGGTGTTTGAGACCAGCCTGGGCAATACAGCAAGAACCTGTCTCTAAAAAAGATTTTTTGTTTTAATTTGGTGGCATGGGCCTGTAGTCCCAGCTACTCAGGAGGCTGAGGCAGGAGGATTGCTTGAGCCCAGGAGTTTGAGGCTGCAGTGAGCTAAGATGATGCCACTGCACTCTAGTCTGGGTGACAGAGTGAGACCCTGTCTCAAAAATAAAAATTAAAAAAAAAAATCAGCTACAGCTTGATGAAGCAAAGATTGGGGCTTTGGGGTCTTCACTGGCATAACATTTTTTTTTTTTAATTTGGAGAGAAAACATGGTCATTTTGTCCGCTTCTCTGTCTCCCTAATGAGGCTCCGTACAAGCTTGAGAGAACCTGGTCCACCCAGCCCCGACTCCCAAACCTTCTCACACTGAGTTCCCCTATCTCCTGGGAGATGTGCACAGGGACAGCAGCTCTGCGTGTCTGTCGTAGCTCGTGCCGAGAGAGGCAAATGCCAGCCTGACTGCCAAGTGGCTTCGGAGTTGACACCTGTAGGAGTTCTCCGTAGCTGTTGTAACAAACCACCACAAACTTAGTGGCTTCAAACACCACAATTTTATTACCTTACAGTCCTGAGGTCAGAAGTCCTAAAATCAAAGTGTCAACAGGGTTGGTTCCACCAGGATGCTCCAGGGGATAACCTGTCTCCTGCCTTTTCCAGCGTCTAGAGGTTGCCCATGTCCCTGGGTTTGGGCCCCTTCTTCCACCTTCAGAGCCAGCAGCCCAGCGTCTTCCAGTCTCTCTGCCTCTGACCACTTCTGCCTCCTCGTGTGAGGATCTTGGGAGGGCTGGGACCCCAGATAATCCAGGATGACCTCCCCATCTTGAGATGCTTAATTAATCCCATCTGCAAAATCTCTTTTGCCATGCGGAAGAATAGACTCCTGGGTTCTGGTATTAGGACATGAACATCTTAGGGGGAAAGGGGCCATTGTTCTACCTACCACAACACCCGTGGGGGTCAAAGTCATAAGACAGGGACCCACAGAACACATCTCAGGGGAGGTGATGTGCGGGTTTGGTTCTGGAAGATGCCAGGGGGTGGCGGAACGGTGAGGTTGGGGAGAGGTTTCCAGGCACGGGGAAGAGGGCAGCTCCCTAGATATCTGCCCTGGAGGCCTCTGCTCTGCAAAGCATTGGTTCTCTCCTGGGACTGACTTTGCCCCTAGGGGACACCTGGCAATGCCTGGAGAGATATTTGGCTGTCATGACTGGGGAGTAGGGAAGGCTGCCGGAGATGCTGCTAAATATCTTACGACACACAGGACCACTCCCCACCACCAAGAACCGTCTAGCCCGAAGTTTAGCAGCTTGGAGAGCAAGAATCCTCCTTAATGCATAACTGCTGACATCTGCTTTCTGCCCCTGTCTCTCCAGACTTAGAGGGGCTTTTCCCCCCATGGGCGACTGGAGGGTTTCTACTGGGTGACCTTTGGCCTTTCTAACTGCCCCCAACTCTACTGCCTTTCTGGGGGAAAAGCTGCTTGGAGTTCCTCATGACCCTTGGCCTGCTCCAGGAATGAAGCCTCTGTGTGTGTTGAATGCTCCTACCTCAGGAATGTGAAGCCCCATGTGGCCTGGGCCCTGGAGGATGACGGATCTAAGAATAGTGGCATTTTCTCCCCACCCCCAGGCCTGCCCAGCTCTGGTCTGTGGGTCCCAGGCCCCTCACTGCCACCGGGAGAGGTGGGTGAGACGGAGGTCATCCTAGGGAAACTTCCCTGGGTAGGGGTCTAAGCTAGTTCATTCCTGGGATGACTGGTCAGCAGGTGACAGATCCAGGGAGGAGGGGCTGAGTCAGGGTGGAGGGTCCCCCAGCCCACCGCCTGACCTGTCAGTCCTGTTGCTGCCTTCTCTGCAGGACTCCTGTCACCGATCTCCTCCCAAACTGCCACCCCCTGGAGTCAGACAGGTTTCCTTGGGCTGCATTGAGGGAGTGGGGTGCCTGTTTCACCTACTGTAGAAGGGACCCCAGCTCAGGAGTGGAGGCTCTGGTGCCAGAGGGGGGCCTCGTGTCTGCTGGGATAAACCCGCCCATTGCCCTGCCACTGCTAGCCCTCGAAAGCAGGGCTTACTGCTGGTTCACCCGTCAGCAAGCCTGTGCTGCCCGCTGGGTGCTGCGGATGCTGCCTTCCTTGAGGAGCTCTCGGTGACAGGGTTCATGCTTGCTGAGGACATAGCTGACAGCGAGATCCTGCCCTGGGTGTAGGCAGAGCAGCTATACTTCTTGGGGACAGGCAAAGGGGAAAGGCAGGCCGTGGGGATTTGGGTAGAGAAAACCCAGGGAGGAAGATGAGGAAGGCCAGTGTGTGTCCGGGGGACCCCTGCCCCCTGGGTGGGGACACTAGTCCAGGGCACGGCCATCCCTCCCACCCGGGCCCACCTCATCCAGCTGCTGGCCCCTGGATCCACCAAGGCAGCCCGACTGCTGGGTGTTTAGCCAATTTCCAACCAAAAGGTAACTTAGTAAATACTGCAAGGCACATCTTCTGGCAGACAGCCCTGTCATGGGTGGCTTGGGATAATTTTCAGTGGCATAATCACAGGGTCAGGCTCTGAACCCTCATATGCTGGGTATGTAACATCCAAAGGGGCTTTCCAGTGAAAGCAGCCACCACCCCTTCGGAAAGTAAATGTTGGGACTATCCTCCGCTGTGGCCACGCCTCGCCCGTGGGCCCGCCCCTTGCTGTCTCGACAGATGCACTCGTAGGTTCACTGACTCCTTCTCCTTCCACAAACTGCCTGTTTCTGCTCTTTGCTCCTTTGGTCTTATCAACTTGAGTGAATTTTTAATGGACTGATAACATCTGGTGAATGTTCTCTCCAAAACTCACGTTGGAACTGAATCCCCGGTGTGGCCTTTAAGAGGTGATAGGGTCACGAGAACTCTGCCCTCGTGAGTGGCTGAACCTGCTCATGGATTAATGGGTTAGTGGATAATGGTTATCCTGGGACGGGAAAGGTGGCCTTACAAGAAGAGGAAGAGAGATGTGAGCGAGCACACTCAGCTTCCGGGCATGTGATGCCCTGCACCACCTCGGGACTCTGCAGAGAGTCCCCACCAGCAAGAAGGCCCCCACCAGATGCGGCCCCTCAACCTGGGACTTCTCAGCCTCCAGAACTGTGCAATAAATTTCTTTTCTTTATAAATTACCTGGTTTCAGGTATTCAGTTATAAGCAGCAGGAAATGGACTAAGACACCTGGCTTTGCTCGCCTCATGCAACTTTCTCCTAATTGTGCACACTTGGAGTCCAGCACGTGTGACGTGCTCCCAGAAGTGCTGTGTAGACTGTGCTTCCTTTGATCGTGTATCTGGGGAGTTGGGAGGGTTTTGTGATACACAGACAGTGGAAGTTACTGGGGGGGGCGGTGCAGAAGCTGGTGTTCCAAATGCCCATCCTTCACCAGTGCTCTCGTCTCTGGCACAGCGGGAGCAGACTTGAGGTACCCTGCATGTAGACTCTCAGGTAGGCAAATCCGTGGGTCCCTGACCTGCTTCCTTCCCATGGGCTTCTAGATGAGCAGCAAGGCTGAAGGAACCAAAATGGTGAACTGCCTGCCTGCCAATGACCAACATGCATGAAGCCTCCACTTCATTTATAAAGATTGGAGAAACCGTCTGGCACTTCCTCAAAAAGTGAAACATGGAGTGACCGCATGCCCCAGCAATTCCACTGCTAGGTGGTCTATGCCCCCGCCTATGAAACTTGCAAATGAATGTTCATAGCAGCATTACTCCCAGTGGCCAAAAGGTTGAAACCACTGAGTGTCCGTCAGCAGATGAATGGATCAACCCAACGCAGTATGTATATGTATCTCCACGCAATGGAATATTATTCAGCCACGAAAAGGAATGAAGTACTAATTCATGCTACAACATGGATGAGCCTTCAAAACATCGTGCTCCATGAAAAAAAAGGCTGCATTTATGTGAAGTAAACCAGAAGGGGCAAATATGGAGTCAGAAGCACATCAGTGGCTGCCAGGACTGGGGAGTGACTGCTCGTGGGCACTGGGTTGCTTTCCAGGGTGATGAAAAGGTTCTGGAATAAGATGGTGGTAATCATCGTACAACTTTGTGACTGTGCTAAAAACCACTGAACTTTCACTTAAAAAAAAACCCAAGGACTGCAAAAACCCAAGAAATACACGTAAAACATTTAGCAGGGGTCCTCAACCTTTTTGGCACCAGGGACCATTTTCATGGAAGACAATTTTTCCAGGGACTGGGGAGGAGGGATGGTTTCGGGATGATTCAAGCGCATTACATTTATTGTGCACTTTATTTCTATTATTATTACATTGTCATATATAATGAAATAATTATACAACTCACCATAGGTTGCGGGCCCCTGATTTAGAGGAAAAATAAGAGAACTCATGTGTGAAAAGGAACTGGATTAAAAAAATAGACATCTTTAAAAAAACAAAGTGATACTGGCTCCTATAGAATGAGTCATGGGGCAGTGTGGGTGGTTTATTGATTTATTGTCCACACAGAACACCAGACAGTGAAAGCTGTCACCATCAACACCACTCTGGCACAACAGGGGAAACCAGGCCACCCTGTGACCCCAGGAACAAGGGCTAGGGCTGTGGGGCTTTTCCCAGCCTTTGCCTTTATGGAAGATAAAATGGTGTTCTCGCCAGAAAGATAACTGGAATGGAAGGGTTATAGGTTGGCTTCAGAAAGTGAATTCTGGAAAACGAAACTTCCCAAGCTCGCTCAGGCCAGTGACCCACCTTATCTCCTGCGGTGTTAGAGCAGCTGCAATTCTATTTTTTTTTTTTTTTTTAAGAGACAAGGTCTCGCTCTGTCACCCAGGCTGGAGTGCGGGAGTGCAACCATAGCTCACGGCAGCTTTGAACTCCTGGGCTCACGAGATGGAGGAGGTGCAATTCTAAGACGAGATGGAGAGAGGCCCGTGCTGCTCTCTGGGGCACTGACCACAGTGTTCTCTTTCTTGGGCAGCTGCCAAAACAGTGCGTGAGGTGCTCTGCTTTCAATGGGCTCCCAAGGTGCTGGTACTGCCTGCTGTTTACAAAAATCAGAGTGCGGCTGAGGAAAGTGAATCGATTCCCGAAGGAAAGCCCAGTGTTCCTATGCCTGCTCCAGGGCCAGCCTCTTCGGGTCAGAACCATGCATGAATAGGAATTGCGAACCATCCTCACCTGGAAGGAGTCAGCCCCCTGTGGCTACTGACCCCTCTCACTCTGACCTCACTGGGGAAGTGAACTCCAAACTGTCACTAACCTGAAAATAAACTCAACTGCTTAAGAAAAAATAAACAAAGCTTCCTATTTTTCTCTGTGATTGACCTACTTGGCACTTGAGATGGAATCAGGTTGAATTCAGGTTCCCAAAGAACTTGAGCCTTCTAGAAGATTCTCAGACTTGTTCGAGCTTACCTGGCTTCTGTTCTCAACACGGGCGTTCCGCTGCGATGCCTCAGCCCTGTTTGGGGGCTGAGCCACGAACTGCTCGTCTGACATTTACACGTTTACTCCCTTTACTTTTCTCTTCTCTTCTTTTTTCTTTTCAAGACAGGGTCTTGCTCTGTCGCCCAGGCTGGAGTGCCCTGGGGTCAGCCTAGCTCACTGCAGCCTTGAACTCCTGGGCTCAAGTGATCCTCCTGCCTCAGCCTCCCGAGTAGCTGGGGCTATAGGTGCACAACACCAGATCCAGCTAATTTTTTTATTTTTTGTAGAGACGGGGTCTCACTATGTTGCCCAGGCTGGTCTTGAACTTGGCTTCAAGTGATCCTCCTTCCTGAGCCTAAACTCGTTTCTCATGTCCCCCAAATAACCCTAACCCACATCTGGAGCCGTACAAATGGTTCAGATAGAATGCCACTCCCCCACCTGTCTGTATCTAAGTGATCTGCCTGCTGCCATCTCCAAATTTGACCCATCAGCAAGTCCTTAAACATCTGGAATCTACCTCCTTCTCTCCATAACTGCCTGGCCTCCCCCACTGCCAGCCCGCCGTGCTGTCTCTCCCTGGGTTGTCGAGACAGCCCCCTCGTGGGTTTTCCCCCCATCTTCTGGTTCTATTCTCTGCTCACCTCTGGTTCCCTTCCTTCAAAGAAAGAAAGAATCATGTAAGTCTCTATTTTAAAATTCTCTGTGCTAAAAGATAAATTCTTTCAGATGCTCACTGCCTGTTAGTTCCCTATGGCTACTGTAACAGATTGCCACAACCTTGGTGGCTTAAGACAACACGTTATTATCTTAAAGTCCTGGAGGTAATAAGTCTGAAATTACTCTCTCCCGGTTAAAAATCAAGGTGTGGGCAGGGCTGGTTCCTCCTGGATGCTCCAGGGGAGAACCAGTTTCTGGCCTTTCCCAGCATCTAGAGGCTGCCGGCACCCCTTGGCTCGGGGCCCTTCCTCCACCTACAGAGCCAGCAGCGCAGCATCTTCCAGTCTCTCTCTGACTCTGACCCTTCTGCCTCCTTGTATGAGGACCCTGTGATGACACTGAGCCACCCATATAATCCAGAGTCATCTCTCATCTCAAGATCCTTAACCCAATCACTTCGCAAGGTTCAAAGCTCCTGTGAGCTCTGATCAGGACACTGTACCCCAGCCTGGGCCACAGAGCCAGGCCTTGCCTCTAAAAGTAAATAAATAAACACACTATGAACTTTAGTAAAGTATCAACATTGGCCCCTTAACTATAACAAATGTATCATTCTAACAAAAGATGTTACTAATAGGGGAAACCAGGTGTGGTGAATAACGGTAACTATTATCCTTGCTGTAATATTTCTGTAAATCTGAAACTGTTCTAAAAAATAAAGTCTACTGATAATACTAATGTATAGATGAATAAATGAAGAACTTCATTCTTCATCATGGCAATGATGATTACAGTTCCCATATCACAGTGTTATTTCCAGGATTGTGCGGGAGAATGTACATGAAGCATTTGGTGTGAAGGACACTTTCATTTAGAGCACTTGCCACCATTGTACTAAACCTATACCAGCCACTATAGGAGCCACTAGCCCTATGTCGCTATTAAAATTAAAATTAATTAAAAATTAAGTACAATTAAAAATTCAGGCCAGGTGTGGTGGCTCACATCTGGAATCCCAGCACTCTAGGAGGCCGAGGTGGGAGGACTGCTTCAGGCCAGGAGTTCAAGACCAGCTTGAGCAAAACTGAGACCCCATCTGTACAAAAAACAGAAAAATTAGCCAGGCATGGTGGTGAGCACCTGTAGTTCCAGCTACTTGGGAGGCTGAGGCAGGAGGATCACCTGAGCCCAGGAGTTGGAGGTTGCAGTGAGTTATGATGATGCCACTGCACTGTAGCCTGGGTGACCATAGCTTTAAAAAAAAAAAAATTCAGTTCTTCAGTGGTACCAGCCACAAGCCAGGTGCAAAAAAGCTATAGGGAGTTAGTAGCTACCGAATTGGACAGTGCTGCTATAGACTATGCCCATCATTGCGGAAAGTTCTACTGGACAGCACTGCACTAAACAACAAAGAATGTAATTACTTGTTCAGTGTTCTCAACTCCTTTGGGTACTTCTCAAATGCTATCTTTGCAACCTTCCTAACCACCCTCTTTCAAATTGTAACCCTCAGCTGGGTGCCATGGCATGTGCCTGTAGTCCCAGCTACTCAGGAGGCTAAGGTGAGAGGATCGCTTCTTCAGCCCAGGAGTCTAGCCTGGGCAACATAGTGAGACACCCCCCACCTTGCTAAAAAAAAAAAAAAAAAAAAAATTGCAGCCCTCACATTTCCTATGCTCCCTTTCCCCAACTTATTTTTCTTCTTACCCTTTTCACCACTTGATGTGAAATCCACTTGGTTTCTCTTCTGCCTCCCCATCTGACACTGCACGGGCCAGTGCAGTAGTCACTGGCAACATGGGACTGTTGAGCCCTTCTGTAGCCAGTCCAATTTAAGATGTGCTGCACTGAATGTAAAATATCCACTAGATTTCACAGGTGTTGGGGGTGGGGAAGAATGTAAAATATCCTGTATTTTTTTATTTTGACGTTTATTTTTATTTATTTACTTATTTTATTTATTTGAGACAGAGGCTCACTCTGTCGCCCCAGGTAGAGTGCAGTGGCAAGATCATAGCTTACTGCAACTTCAAACTCCTGGGCTCAAGTGATCCTCCTGCCTTAACCTCTCAGAGTGCTAGGATTACAGGCGTGAGCCACCGCCTGGCCTTATATTCACAACAAGTTTAAATAATAACATATTGAGTCAAATCGAACACATTATTAAAACGAACATCACCTGTTTATTTTTAAACTTGGCCAATTATTTAACACATTTAAATTACACACGTGGCTGACAAATTTGTGGCTCGCTTAAACTTCCCTTGGACAGCGCTGATCAAGAATGTCACCTACTAGAAAATTTAAAAGTTGCACATGTGGCTCGCATATGTTTCTAGGGAACAGCGCTGGCCTAGAATGTCAGCCCAGTAAGAACAGGTATTTTTGTCCGTTCGCTGCCCATACAGTGATTGGCATGTAGTAGACACTCAATAAAAACAAATGAATGGGAGGCCGAGCCTCTACGAACTCGCTCACTCTAATCGATGGAGCGCTGACCACATCCCCTGCCCCGCCTCCTCACCGCACCAGAGGAAGAAACTGAGGCCGGGCGGAGTGACGTCAGCCTTGCCCAACCGCGCGTAGCGCGGAAACGTCGGGGACAGGATTCGAACCCAGGTTCTGACCCCATAGGCCTGGCCCGCTGACCGTTCCTACCTTGCTGGGCGGCGGCGGCGGCGGCGGCGGGACGGACAGGTGCGGGACACATGGCATGCGCTCGACAAGGGGCGCCGCTCCTCCGCCACCGCCTTCCTTCGGCCTCGGGGAGGCTGACCCCAACGCTCCCCCTCCGCGGCCATCGCTGGCCTCCCGCGTCTCCGCCGGCCGCCAAGCCCTTCGCAGGCGGCGCCGGCCGGAAGTCCCGCCTCTCCCGCGCGCCCCGGGGCGCCGCGACAGCCACAGCGGCCAATGAGCAGCGCGCCGTGGCGGACGCCGGCCAATGAGCGCGCGCGCCGGGGGGGCGTGTCCGGGCCGCGGGCCGGAGCGGGTCGTGCGCGCTGAGGAGGAGCCGCCGCCGCCGTCGCCGTCGCCGTCGCCGCTACCGCCGCCACCGCTACCGAGGCCGAGCGGAGCCGTTAGCGCCGCGCCGCCGCCGCCCGTCCTCCCGCCCCGGAGCAGCCCCGGGCCCGCCCGCCCGCGTCCAGGTGAGGCGGAGGGCCTTCGGCGGCGCTCGACGGGGTAGGCCGCGGCAGGCCTGAGCTCGCCTGGCCGGGCCGCGGGCGCCCGCGGGGCCTGCACCGGCCAAGGCCCAGGCCGCGCCGGGCCGGGGGAGGGGACGCGCGCGGGCCGCAGCGGGAGGGCGGGGGCCGGCCGGTGTGGGGGCTGGCGACAGGCCCCGGGCCGGATTCCTCGGGCGCCGCGAGGGACCGGCGAGGGGGACACGGCGTGGGCACGCGCCTGGGGGCCGGGCTCCACGGCCGGGGCCCCGGTATCCTTCGAAGCGCGGGGTCCGGGGGCGGGAGAGTAGGGCCAGTGGCTGGGGAGTGGGATGAGCGCTTCGAGCGCTCAGAGGTCACGGCCCATGGGTCCGCTCCCCCGGGAAATCCTACAGATTCTTTTGTGGTCGTTGTCAGAGGATCGCGGCCGTTCTGAGATCCTTTAAGAAGTGTGCAAACCCTTCAATAGGTACGGGAGTCCCGGAAAAAATACAGACTGTTGTCTTATTTTTTGAGCGCCATCTCTAACAAAGCTGTTTGTGGGGCGTGGGACGTTAGGATTTGTAAAATATGTGTGTGTGTTGGAAACACACAAAGTGCACGCAATTGAACAATGGGGGATGGATGCTGTTCCTTCCTTTTCCGGTGCCCTCTACTGCTCGGCTTATTAAAATGGGTTTTGGTCCCTACTGTGTGCAGGTGAGGTGGAGAAGAAGTTCTGCACAACTTCTGCACGAGCTGCCTGTGGAGGGACCGAGCCCCCCTTACCGAAAAGTATTCGTTTGGGATCTGGATGGCCAATACTCCAGAAGTGGGAAGATGGGGAGGATTATCTGGCTAGAGAAGGGTTTCTCAACTTCAGCACTGCTAACATTTGGGGGTCAGATAATTCTTGATTGTGGGGGGCTGTCCTGTGCATTGTAGGAAGTTGAGCAGCATCCTTGGCCTCTTCCTTCTAGATGCCAGCAGTATGCCCCCCTTCCTCCTTGTAAAGATCAAAAATGTTTGTAGACATTACCAGATGTCCCTTGGGGGGGGGGTCTCTATCCCTTTCTCTGTCTCTGTCTCACACATACACTCTCTCTCTCTTTTACACACACACACACACACACACACACAGGTGAGAACCACCACGTAACTAAATGATTTTCCACCAGAAATTCCTCCAGAACCAACGTGATGCCCTGGGAGATGCTTCCAAGACCTTGAGTAAGCTCAACTGTGTTGAGCCTTAGTTTTCTTATCTGTGAAACGGGAAGGACAAAAGTATTGTGCAGATTTAAGGGCATGGGGAGCCGACAGCATTGTGCATGGTCTGCATGGTAGGCACTGAGTAAGTGACGTTACAAATAATCGCCAGTGTTTACTGAGAATTTACTATGTGCTTGACACTTCACAGACGTTTGTCTCCAGCCTGTGAGGTAGATACTGTTAAAATTTCCATTTTAGAGATGAAGAAGCTGAGGATTGATATGACCAGTCTTACATGCAGTAAACTGGCTGGGGCAGGATTTGAACTCGGGCCCTCTGACTCAAAGCCTTTACTCTTCACCACTGGGTTTTGCTGCTCCTATAATCCCGGGGTGCCCCAAGAGGCAGTGTTTCAGGGAATTACATTCAGTTGTCATTGAATATCTTCTGTGTGCAGAGTTCTGTGCTGGGATCTGTTATAAAATTCTGCAACTTCAAGGTCTATGAAGAGGCCAAGATACACGAACATCGCAAAACGTGGAAGTAAATAGTGTTTATGTTGAAGCACTGGTTTTGAGGGGGCAGAATTTCAGTTTGGATGCGTTGAGTCTGAGGTCATGGGCAGCAAGTAGAAAATGAAAGAATTATGAAAATACTGTTTTACTGATGGTGCCAAGCTTACTGCTTCTCACTCCTGCTCCCCATCTCTGTCCTCTTTCCACACTCCAGCAAGAGTTGTCTTTGTAAATGCAGATCTGATTGTGTCACTCTTGATTAAAAGTCTTTGGGCAGAAAAAAAGCAAATTGTGTTAACTTCTTGGGGTGGCGTAAAAGATAGTCAGAAGCCAGTTCTTTCATACCCTGACCCTCCCCGCCCTTGCACGCAGACCCCACCAACCCTCCCTCCCTGCTGCTGTTCTCTTTCACCTGGAGATCTGTTTCTCATGCTCCAGGGCTCAGCCCAGAGCTCACTCACCATTTGAAGGCTCCTCTGACTGCCACCCTTCCTCCACCGGCACAGAATCTACCAATCTAGCTTTCCCTCATTTGTGTCGCCTTCCCATTCAGTTCATTTAGCAAACGCTGAATGGTGAGAGCAGCAGTGCCGCCTTTCGCCTCTAGGTGGTAGCGGTGAGGCGGCCCCGGGCTGCCGGTCGGGGAAGACCGAAGGAAACCAGCCTGCAGAAGGGAAGTGAGTCTTACTTCCCTCCTTTGAATGGCTCTCCCCGCTCCGCTGTTGTGTCCTGGGCCCTGCACTAGGCTCTGGGGAGACTACCATGTATCCCATGTGTGTAGATCATTTCAGTCCACTCTGGTGAGTGCAGTGATAGTCATGTACTGGCCAGTGCGGAAGCCCAGAGAAGGGACTGTTCTCCAAGCCCAGTGGGCACAGGAGACCTCAGAATGCTTCCTGGATGAGGGGAGGCAGGAGAGGTGGGGAAGGGCTTTGCAGGATGCAGAACCAGCACAGGCAAAGGCACGGGTTTGTTCAGAGAGCCACGTGGGGTCTTCAGGGGCGAGAAAGGTGATGTGGGCAGTGGCAGGAGTCCTCACGTGTCTGCTGGGCAGAGGGCTTGGCGGTTATCCTGCAGGCTAGGCAGGGGCAGCTACTGAGCAGCGTGCACCCTCTGCTGCCCTGCTCGACAGGCAGGCCCAGAGGATCGCCGGCTGGGGGAGAGACAAGGAAGAACCAGTTGAGAGTCTATTGCAGTACTGGTGTGGCCTCAAAATGGCTGAACCCCTTGAGGATTGAGACTGGGACTCCTTCTTTAGTTTGTACACCCAGTGCCTTGCTCTGTGCCTGGCACGTGTCTGGCATTCCGTCTGTGCCGGGAGAAGGAAGGGTTAGCAGAGAGCCTGGAAGTGACTGGGTCCAGCTACCCGTCAAAGAGGCATTTATGCCAGAGGAAGGCTTCACAGGAGAGGGAACAGATCAGAACTCAGTGGCAAGACTGGTATCACTGTGAACAGAAACAGGGAGACAGAAGGAAGAGGAATAACTTGGAAGGAAAAGATGAAGTTGGGTGTGTTGGGTTTGAAGTACTTGTGTGGCAGGGGGACCACTTAGAAGTTGGTCTAGGCAAGAGGTGACGGATCCAAACGGGGACGATGGCAGAGAAGTGGAAGGAGAGTTGGAGACCGATCTCAGCTGTCAAACCAGCAGAACTTGGTACTTGATGAGGCACGAGGGATAGAGAGGGGTGGCTTGGGGGACAGGTGAATGTGCCATCAAATGAAATGATTCAGGGAAAGGAGGAGGTCTGGAGCGGGGCAAGGACAGGAGGAGAGGAGATGAAGGTGTTTGTAACTGGGGAGGGAAGTCAGGAAGACACACATGTTCACCTTGATTTTGCTCATGAAGTAGAACTAAGAGGACAGGTATTTACTTCACGCCAGGCGCTGTGAAGCAGGTGGTGACATCCCGATTGGAGGAAACTAAAGCTCAGAGAAGGGAAGCGACTTACCCACGATAGTGCTGGTGCTCAGGCTTGTTGGGCTCCAGAGCCCAGGGGCTTTTCCTTCTGTGCAAGCGTTCTGGGGTGGCCTTTGGCCTTGACCAGCTGGAAAAAAACCAGAACTCTTAGCAGGGCTGCAGAGCACTTGGACTGGGCCAGATGCCGGCCACACCTGACCTGCTTCTCCCCGGGGCTTCTCGGCCTGGCTGGTGGGTATTGTCACTCAGCTGGAGCTGCTCCAGCTGGGTGGCCGTCCCTGCCACGGGCTGTGGGCCAGGGCCAGGGCCGGTAAGGGGCTGTGCGCTGCATCCACCTGAGCCCTTGCCTCGCATGGCATTTATAATTGGGTCACGTGGTGCTTTCAGTCTTTTTCTGGCATCAGAGCGTTTCCTGGATGACTGAAGCCTTCTACCTTGCACACTCGGAATCTGGCATCTGGAGAGGACCTCAGGAATAATTGAGTACTAGCCTGTCAGATGAGGTGTGCAGTGCTCAAGATTGAGTCTGAAGATGCATTTGACTGTTCTAGTTTTTCCATAGCTCAAGTAGTTTAGAAAGCCTGCTTCATCGCTAGGAATGAGACCAATTCTCACATGTGCCCAGTGGAAACCAGTCGCACTGCTTCACATGTGTACCACCGGTGTGTATTTTATGTCCTCTGTAAAGACAAACACATCTGTCCTCTGTATTGTGCTAGGTGTGCTACAGATGTGAACGTCGCTGACGTCACTCAGACAAGCAGGATGGTTTAAAACAGTGCGACGGAGTTGAAAACCCTCAGAGATCATCCAAACAGGACTTCTCCCTGCTATTTCTAGTTACCAGAAACATTTCCAAATCAGCAGGAATCATTTTGCTAAGCTCGAAGTTTCCCTTTTTGTCCCCTGAAATTAATTCTTTAGGGTGGTGCTTATTGATGATCCTAAGAAAGTAAGGTGCTGAGTGTGTTACTAGGATGTCAGGACCGTCTCCAACTGGCTTGTTTAGCATAAGAGAAATACAGCAAACACACATGATTCCAGGGTGAGTCCGAGAGCCAGCAGCCCCTTCTCCCTGCCCCTTCTACAGTATGACGCACCCTGGACTTGCCTGGGTACCCTTAGATGACAGGGTTAACCTCAGTCCTCAAGGATCTCACCGTTGACATTGGTGAAAAGAAGTAATTACAAGTCAGAGTTATTAGGACAGGAATAAAGGTTTACACCAATGGCGTGGAGGCGCTGAGAACTAGAGCAACCTATTGTCCTGGGGGAAGGTGACTTTTTAAAAACGAGCTGGGGGATGAAGGAGAGGGCAGATGTGCCTTGCAAAGGGAGCAGCCAAAACAAAGCCCCAAAACGTGGATGTCTGTGGCGTGTTGGGAAGAAGCTGGAGTGAGCGGGGAGGGGAGGAGGTGGAGGCTGAGGCTAGAGAACCAGCTGGGGGCCCTGATCCTGATCACAAGGGGCCTTGCGGTTCACCCTTGGGAGACGGCACTGTAGTGACAACTCAAGGCCCAGCCCTGCAACTTATTAACAGCATGTCTGACCATGAGCAACATCATATGGGCTCTGGGCCTCAGTGGGTGGTGACACTGCTGAAGGGAAAGTCGGAGGGGCAAGCGTGTTGACTTGGAGCAGTCTGCAGGCCTTCCACGTGAAGAGGGTCAGAGGCAGCTACGACTTGGGAATCATTGATAATTGACCAGTGACAAGGCCTGGTTGTGGTGGGAGCTTGTGGGGGCAGAAGCTGGTTTGGCCTGGGATTGGTGATGCAGATTTGGAAAAGGTTGAGGGAAGGGACCCAGAGAGCAGGGTAGTGTGGCCTGGAACCACCATGAACTGTGTTTCTGGGGGTGCAGTTTCTCCATTGCTGCCAGTTGACTGAGAACTCGACCTGCAGGGGACTGCTCAGCCTTGACTGGACGTGTCAGGAAGAGCCAACACCATGTGGAACAGGGCAGCAAAGCAGAATTTGCATATGGAAATGCAAATTTGGTGTAGAGTTTTCTGAGTTTTGACAAATGGACAGAGGTGCGCGATTACTACCATAACTAAGGTATCAGAAAGTTCAATCTCCCAAAAAGCAGAAATATTCCTTCATGCTGCCTCTGTGTAGTCAGCCCTTCCCCTCACTCCCTACCCCTGGTGACCACAGACCATAGGGTTTTGCCTTTTCCAGAATGTAATAGAAATGGAATCACACGGTATGTAGCCTTGTGAGTCTGTCTGCTTTCACTTAGCAAGATGTGTTTGAGGTTCACACAAGCAGCGTGAAGCGGCGGTGCCTCGTACTTACTGAGTAGTATCCAATGTATGGTGCACCGTTCATCCGTCCATGAATGGTTTGAAGAACATTTGGGTTGCTCCAGTTTGGGGCAATTATGAATAAAACTGCTGTACTCATTTGTATACAGGCTTTTGTGTGGACATAAGTTTTCATTTCTACTGTGTCAATACTAGGAGTAGGATTGCTGGGTCATGTGCTAAGTGTATGTTTCACTACAAGAAACTGCCAATCTGTTTTCCAAAGTGGCTGTAACATTTTTGCATTCCCACTAGGAATGCGTGAAATTCTGGTTTCCCCACATCCCCTCCAGCACTTGACATTGTCTGTTTTGTTATTTGTTTGTTTTTGTTTTATTTTGTTTTAGCCATTCTAATAGGTAGGTATTGGCATCTCAATCTGGCTTTAATTTGCATTTTCCTAATAACCAGTGGTACTGAGCATCTTTCATGTGCTTATTTACCATCCATGTGTCTTCTTTTGTGTAGTATCTGTTCAAATCTTTTGCCATTCTTGAATTTGGGTTTTCTTATTTTGAGAGCTTTAAAAAATATGTTCTAGGCCGGGTGTGGTGGCTCACGCCTATAATCCTAGCACTCTGGGAGGCCGAGGGGGCCGGATCGTTTGAGCTCAGGAGTTCAAGACCAGCCTGAGCAAGAGCGAGACCCCGTCTCTACTAAAAAAATAGAAAGAAATTATCTGGACAACTAAAAATATATAGAAAAAATTAGCCAGGCATGGTGGCGCATGCCTTTAGTCCCAGCTACTCAGGAGGCTGAGGCAGTAGGATTGCTTGAGCCCAGGAGTTTGAGGTTGCTGTGAGCTAGGCTGAACCCATGGCACTCTAGCTGGGACAACAGAGTGAGACTCTGTCTCAAAAAAAAAAAAAAATGTTCTGAATACAAGTCCTTTTTGCAAATATTTTCTCCAGTCTGTAGGTTTTAATTCTCCTAGCAGTGTCTTTTGTAGAACCAAAGTTTTAAATTTTGATGATATCCAGTTTAGCAATTTTTTTTTTAATGGAGTAGGGTTTTGGTGTTGAAGCTAAGAAATTTCTGCCTAGGCAAATGTCATAAAGATTTTCTCCTAGAAATTTTATATTTTTACACTTTAGAACAGAGATCAGCAAATTTTTTTCTGTCAAGAGTCAGATGGTAAATATTTTTGGTTTTGTGGGCCACGTGGTTGCTACTACGCAACTCAGTTATTGTAGCACAAAACCAGCCAGAGATAATATGTAAACAAATAAAAGTGGCTGGGTTCCAATAGAACTTTATTTGTAAAAACAGGTGGTAGGCCAAAGTTGTTCCACCAGAGGTGTGTGGACCTCTGTTTTAGAAGGTCCACCTTTTTACCCAACTCTGAATAATAAGAATGAGGTGACCATTGTCTAGTTCACCATCCGTGGAGTAGGATGAGGGGAAAAGCGGGGAAGATGCACAATTCTTAGAGAAAGTGAGGAAAGGGGAAGAAAAAGGAAGACACAAGAGACACATTTGAATCACATTTTGAGCAAACTTGGGTACATTTCAATTATTCAGAGTTAACCCTTGTGCTTTGGATCAGGCTTATTTGTTTCTGAGCTAATCTCTTTTAAAATCTTTAGGCCACAGAGAGTTTAACAAACTGGTGGAGTTTTTCACGATTAAGCTGGTGGTCCCCCCATGCTTTCTACTGGAAATTGGTGTTAGCCATTTCCCATTAAGGTATCTTTAAATTGTGTCCAGTTTTGTAGTTTTACAAACCACAGGGTAGTGTGTTCCTCGCATATATTCACCTGCACTCTTGTGATTATTTCAATAAAACAGATGGCTACAGTTCTGAGTCAAGGGTGGTATTCACATTAAAACATTTGGTAGGCGCTGCCAAGTTCTCCAAAAAAGTTGTACTATCTCACACTCAGATCCATGCTAGGTGAGGCTGTTTCCCCTTTATCTCACTTAAAGTGGATTTTATTCCATCTGACTGGCAGAAAATAGCATCTTATTTTATTTTGCATTTTCCTGATCATTCATAAAGTTGAGCATCTTTTTGTAGGCTTATTAGCCATTTGAGTTGCCTGCATCTATGAGTTGCCACTCATTTCCCTTATTAATTTGTAGATGCTTTGAATCAAGTTTTCTTAACCTCAGCAGTATGTATGGACGTTTGGGCTGGATAATTAGTGGTTGTGGAGGCTGTCCTGTGCCTTACAGCTGCAGTCCCCAACCCCACAGCAGGAGGTGAGGAGCGAAGCTTCATCTGTGTTTACAGCTGCTCCCTAGCTCCCCATCGCTGGCATCACCACCTGAGTTCCGCCTCCTGTCAGGTCAGCGGTGGCATTAGATTCTCAAAGGAGCATGAGCCCTACTGTAAACTGCGCATGCGAAGGATCTAAGTTGCGCCCTCCTTATGAGAATTTGTCTGTACCCTCCCCACCCCGCCAACCCCGTCCATGGAAAAATTGTCTTCCATGAGACCAGTCTTCCATGAGACCAGTCCCTGGTGCCAAAAATGTTGGGGACCGCTGCCTTACAGAATGTTTAACAGCTCTGGCCTCTGCCCACTGGATGCCAGTAGCACACCCCTCCCCACCAATCGTGATAACCAAAAATGTCTCTAGACATTGCCCGGTGTCCCCTGGGGGGCAGAATGGCCCAGAGTGAGAACCACTGTTGTCAGTGATAGAATATGTAGCAAATCTTTTCTCCCAGGCTGCTACTGCTTGTCTTTGTTTGTGATGCCTGTTGCCATACAGAAGTTTTTAATTTTATGAAGTCTGACTTTCCAATCTTTTCTTCTGTGGCTTTTGATGGTAACTTAACTTTATAAAGAGCAGGGGGCATAGGACATCTTCATATAAGTAAAAGAAATTCTGGGGAATTGTCCTAATTTGGCACGTTGTCTGAGATTAGTAGGAGGATAGGGAACACCTAATGTTTTCACCAGGAAAAGAGAAACCAGACCTAATTCTTCTCTCAGCATTGATTCAGGGAGTAGGTAGGAAATCTCCACACAAGAGATGTGTTCAGATTTTTATATAACCGCTGGCAGTGCTATTTTTAAAGACTGAAGGCTCATGACCATGGGCACTAGGTTTTCAAACATAGCACAGAGCCTAGCAGCAGGGATCTGCAGAAAGGGGTGGGGCCCCCACTGAGACCTCCAGGTGGATGGGCATCCATGGGGGTGACTGCGTGTTTAGAGACAGGGGCAAGGGACCTCTTAAGTGAGGTGGCAGCACACGGTACTTGTGAGCAAGTCCAGTGTGAGGTGTGCATCAGAAGAATGATCTTGGTGCTCTCGGCCACATTGATCTAGACTCTTCTCCAAAGCCACTGCTGCCTTTGATGTTTGTCACTGAGAGTAAAGACTTTGGCAGCTGCAAGAGGCATTTCAAAGGCTGCAAACTGTGAAGACCACGTTCCTCTAACTATAGAGAAATCTTAACCTCTTTTCAGCTCAGTCACTGTGTCTTTGGGAATAAATGGGTGCAGAGGGCCATCGCCTGCCTTCTCGACCACAGACAGAGAGTCCGGGGTTGGGGTGCTTAGGCGCACGTCACAGGCTCTGGACTCAGGAGCTGGCAATCACAAGTCTTTGGAAAGCTCTTGAGAGACACCCCCAAGCACTATTTTATAGGATCTTAAATTGTGCTAGAATTATTTGTAGATTTCTTTGAAGCCCTCCTAGTGAATTTGATTGAACTTGGAGTTGTTCTATTTTGTGTTCATAGACTTTATTTTTTAGAGCACATTGAGGTTTACAGAAAAATTGCAAAGAAACTACAATAAGTTCTGTGTACCCTGCCCCAACACGTACATTCCCCCATTATTAGCATCTTGCATTAGTGCGGTACATTTGTTTTAATTGATGAATCAATCTTGATACACTGTTACTAGCTGAAGTCTCTAATTCACATGAGGGTTCTCTCTGTGTCGTTGGTTCTCTGGGATTTGACAAACGTGGTATTGCCCTGCATCTGCCACCACAGTATCATACAGAGTATTTTTGCTGCCCTGAAAATTTGCTGTGCTCCACTACCTTCACTCCCCTCCCCAGCCCGATCCCTGGCAACCATTGATCTTTTTATTGTCTCTGTAGTTGTGCCTTTTCCAGAAGGTCATATAGTTGGAATCATACAATAAATATATTGCCCTCCTAGACTGTTTTCTTTCACTTGGCAATATTCATTTAGAGTTCCTGCATGTCTTTTCATGGCATAAAAGCTCATTTCTTTTCTTTTCTTTTTTTTTTTAGCAACAGGGTCTCCCTCTGTCACCCAGGCTGGAGTGCGGTGGCCCAATCATATCTCACTGCAACCATGAAATCCTGGGCTCAAGAGATCCTCCTGCCTTAGCCTCCTGAATAGCTGGGACTATGGGCACACACCATCACACCGGGCTAATTTTTTTAATTAATATTTTTATTTTTTCAGAGTTGGGGTTTCGCTATGTTGTCTAGGCTGATCTTGAACTCCTGGCTTCAAGCAATCCTCCCACCTTGGCTCCCAAAGCACTGGGATTATAGGCGTGAGCCACTGCACCCAGCTATAGCTCATTTCTTTTTATCACTGAAAAATGTTCCACCATAGGGATGTACCATATGAATGGAGTTCGTTTATCCATTCACCCACTGGAGGACCTTCTGGTTGCTTCCAGGTCTTGGAATAAAGCCTCTATAAATGTCCACGTGCAGGTTTTTGGCCATAAGTTGAACATGTAGAGTATAGAAAGGAAAGATTTCTAAGTGCAAATGCAGTCATTAGTTTTGCTTCATGTACTGCAGTATGAACATTTGGCATTTATTTGATTTTTTTTTCTTTGCAGATTTTTGGAAAATACCATGTCTAATGGTTATGAAGACCACATGGCCGAAGATTGCAGGGGTGACATCGGGAGAACGAATTTAATTGTCAACTACCTCCCTCAGAACATGACCCAGGATGAGTTACGAAGTCTGTTCAGCAGCATTGGTGAAGTTGAATCTGCAAAACTCATTCGGGATAAAGTAGCAGGTAAAGAAAGAGAGCTGTTTCTGTAAAGTAGGTACTGGTGGCCGTCCTGTCAGGTACTGGCTCCTGTGCCTATGGCTCTGTGGTGTCTCAGCTCAGGATAGCGGCAGCCTTGGAACAGTTGACGTTTCATCTTTAGCTCAAACTCTGTTTTTCCACTGCCCTCATGTAAGATTGGACATGGGTTCCCAAAAGAGGAAAGATTCATTCTAAGACAGCGTGTACGAAGTAAGACAGTGGGAGGGGAGGAAAAATAAGGCGCCACCAGAGACGGAACGCTCTGAGAGCTGAAAGGGGCCAAAGAGCGACTTCCTGACCTGGCTTAGTCTGAACATGTTGGTCAGGTCCCGTGTATGGAGGGGACCCTGGTGAGCACCCTGTGGGGCAGGCTTGTCCCTGTCCCTGTTTGCCCAGGCCCCAACACACAGTCAGGCCCACGTCAGCACAACACTGAGTACCCCATGGGCAGTTCTTGTGTTTGGGCCACTCTGACTGTTCACTGTCACGCCATCAACTTGAACTTTTGCCACTGAGTTTGAACTCGGGGGGTGGGAGCTGGGCCACTGAAAGCCTCACTTTTCTGCTCCCTCACAGTGTGACGTCTAGGACTCCGTGTCCCTGTCCATAAAGTAGGGATGGTGGTTCCACCACCTGATGACACATACCTTATAAGTGTTTGCAGAACGCCTGGTACCTGTTAAGGCCCTCCTACAGAGTGACCTCTGTTCTGAGAGCATGGCTTCAAGGACTCTGGAGAAAAATATGGAGAGGCTGGGTGCGATGGTTCACACCCGTAGTCCCAGCACTTTGGGAGGCTGAGGTGGGAGGATCACTTGAGGCCAGGAGTTCGAGAACAGCCTAGGCAACATAGTGAGACCCCATCTCTACCAAAAATAAGAAGAATTAGCTGGGTATGGTTGCATGTGCCCGTAGTCCCAGCTACTTGGGAGGCTGAGGCAGGAGGATCACTTGAGTCTAGGAATTAGAGGCTGTGGTAAGCTGTGCTCACACCAGTGCACTCTAGCCTGGGCAATAGAGTAAGACCCTGTCTAAAAAAAGGGGGAGGGGGATAAGAGAAAAATATGGAAAGACCAAGTAGGGAGCTCTCCTCCTACCCCTTCTCCCTGTCATCCTCCTCCTCCTCCTATTCCTCCCTCTCTGGCAAGCCAAGGAATAGGCAGTCTGCTCAGGGGGTGTTCTTGCTGTCACCCTGGGTGTTGCGACTATGATTCCCTATACTGAAAACTAATTTAAGGGTTAAAAACTTTTTATTATGGAAAATTTCAAGTATACATGAACATAGAGTGACATATTGAACCTGATGTACCCATCATCCTACTGCATCAACCGTCAACATTTTCCCAGTAACATTAAGACACCTGACCCTGGGATGACCCCATAGAGCCCGTCTGAAGGCTCATCAGATGGGGGCACTGAACCCAAAAGCCTTCTCTTCCAGCTGAGAGTCTGTGATTGCCTTCTAAACAGGGACTTTAGATAATAGACAAACTTAAACAGTATTAGAATATTCTAGAAGCCACCATCTCTCTCCTCTTCTACGAAACTCTCCTGAATTCTGTCACAGCGTGTCCCCAAAAAAGAAAAAAAAAAAAAAAAAAAGAAACTCTCCTGAATAAGAGAGTCCTGTTCAGAGAGGTTCAGAAGTTCTCCTGTGCTGCTAGCACATCTTGCCTTACTCCTCTTAGGTTCTGATGGAAGGGGGTTTGCAGCCCCTGGATATTCCCAGGCGCTGCCACCTAACTAAGCACAAGTTCTCATACTTCAGCTCAGCCCCTCACTCATGTTCTGTAAATTGAGTGAATGCAGCTATAGGAGAAACACCCCGCATCCCACTGTGCCCGTGCCGCCGCCAGCATGTGGAACCCTCTTCACTGGCTGGTCCTGGGGCCGGGGCCTTATGTCTCGCTGCCCGTTTGTCCTGTAGTCACATCACTCTGGCAAAACCCTGGCCAGCTGCTCCCTCCCGGCTGGAGCCCGAGCTACCCCCCACCCCCAGCAAGGGAGCCTCTCACAAGGCACCCCGGTGAATCTGATCCCCAGCCTTGCTCAGCTCGCAACACAGGGTGCCCCTGTCCCCCACGATAACTATTTCAGTGTGTTTTCCCTCCTCAGGCTGAGAACCGCCTCCTTCACGGTGGGACTAACAGCGTCTCCACATCTGCCCCACATCCCCCCCACCCCAGCTTCCCAGGAACCTCAGGCTTCCCAGGTACTTCTCCTGGTCTCTCCAGGGTCACCCAGATGTGCTCTGGTCCCTGCTGTCTTGACAGTAATCCTTCCTAGACTCCCCCACTCCCTCCAGCTGAGTTTCTCCAGCACTGCGGACACCCGGGCCTCAGTGCCGCCCTGGGTGCTGTAGGGTGTTGAGCAGCATCCCAGCCTCCACCCATCCCAGCTGTGAAAACTTCCAAGTTGGGAAACCCGAAAAGTGTCCCCAGATACTGCCATGTGTCCTGTGGGAGGCAGAATTGCCCCCAGTGACAGCCACAGCTCTGCGTGTTGTCTTCCCATCTGCAGATTGTCACATTCCCAGTCTCTACCTCCTTCTAGAAGCATCCACTTCCACTGCCTTTCAGGAACCGCTTCCCTGTTTCTCTTTGTACCCCTGAGGCCACACCCTACTGCTCTCATAGCACCTTCTCTTCCCAGCCTTAAGCTCACGTTGTCCTCAGAGTCGTCCTCAGGGTTACTCTGTGACCCTCTTCTTCAGATGCTGCACTCAGGTGAGCAGGTTCACCGAGGCTCACAGGTGCCTCCTGCCTGCCACCTCCCTTGCACCAGAAAGCTCTCCTGAGTCCCAGGTCCCTCAGCACCTCAAATTCAATGTATTCCAAACTAATCTCGACTCTCCTGCCAGCTGGCCACTTGTTTCCAGTGTCCCCATCTTAGTGTATGGCACCACTGTCCACTCAGTGGCTCTGCCAAGAGTGGCTTCCGGCATGTGTCCCTAGCCCTTGTCTTCCTGAGTGTCTCTTCACTCCAGCCCTTTCCTCCATCTCCCCAGCCACCATCCTAGGCCAGGACGCCATCTTTGGCTGCACCATTGCTCTGGCCTCTTACCTGGTCCTCCGTGCTCCCTCCGGACTGTTCTTGCTGTGGCAAAGGGGCCTCGTTAACAGCCCCCCTGTGACCCTGTCACTCCCCTCCTCCAAAACCTTCAGGTCCCAGCTGCGTTGGCTTGAGGAGGCCTTCCCTGGCCTGAGCGCCAGATGTCCTCGCCAGATGTCCTCGCTGTGGGTTCCCATGGCAACCAGGCAGCCCTGCACTGTGGGGTTTCCCTGAGGCTAGAAGTTCCTCATCCCCTGGAATGTTGATGTAGTTCCCAGAGGCAGGAGCCTTGTTAGCCTCTGTGGCCCTAGACGCAGCTAGTCAGTGTTTGCTGAGTGATTGGTGCCCGGGATCGGGGGAGAGTGCAGATCTGCATGGACATTTATTCATCCAGCAAATGTTTACTGACCGCTGACTGTGGGCTGGGCACTGGTGGCAGGAAGAAGAAGGGATGTGTGGTGGTGGCTGGGAGGAAGGGTCTGTCCTTTGTGCTGGGCTCAGGGTTCAGAATGTTTCTGGCTGGTCCGGGCCTGGCCTCTGTTGGGGACCTGGCGTTGGTTGTTGGCTGTTCTGCCCGCAAGCACTAGCTAGAGGGTGCCACTGCAGTGTCCAGCTGTGCTGCTCGGTGTCTTCCTGGGCAGCCCTGCCCTGCTCTTGGCCCTCCACAGTGGCCCAGTGTAGCCCCCAGGGATCAAAGGAGTCAGCCCTCTGCCCTCGAGTCACATCCGCCACGGAGTTCCTCCAGCCTGTTCGCTGGGCTTCTGTCTCGCTCTGTGCTCCTCTAGCTGGGATACAGCTCACATCCTTCAGCCCACCCGCTGCATCCCCCCACTACCCCTGGGCCAGACCGAGCTGCTTGTCACTTCTCAGACCCGCCCCACCCTAGCTCTCGTGATTCCCGAACACCATTCCCTCTGCAGGAATGCCCTTCTGTATTTTTCAGCCTAACCACTTTTTTTCCTTAACATGAGTCATCTTTGTTCCTCACAGAAAAAAGTTTAAGCATGAGACAAGCAGAAAAAAGGCCTTACGTTGCCACATAATCCCACCGCTGTTAGCTTCTGGGTGCGTGTCCTTCCAGACGTTTTTCTTTACACATTCCTGGCCATAAATAAGCATGTGCTTTTGCAAGATGGGCTCTCTCTCGCCCCTCAAGCTGTGCAGTGAACTTTTCTTCCTGTATCTGAACGTTTTTCCTTGTCACTGAACTGCGTGCTGTCGTAATGATTGCGTACTATTCTGTTTTCCATTTTTTCATATTTATAAGCCCCACTGGGGTAAGTATACTGGCACAAATCTTGGCTCACTGGTTATTTCCATGTGAAATCTCCCTGGATGTGAAACAGGAGATGGGGAGAGCCTGCCTTCTAAAGGCTCTTGGTCCCTGTCACCAACTCACTACCGGGGGGGTGTCCAGTTTATACTCCGTTCCACACAGCCCTGGCCTAGTGGGATTTCTCATCTTTGCCAGCCCGAGAAGGGACAGACGACATCCAATCGTGGTGATAATTCATGTTTCTAGTGAAGTTCATTACTGTTTTCATCTACTTACTGACGACTTCTATAAAACACCCATCTTGTCCCTTCCCGTGTTCTTCCTTTTGGGGCCTTCGCTTTTCCTTACTGCCTAGTTAATTCACATGCACCCCTGCAGTCTCTGTCTCTTAGCGAAGTCTTCTCTCGACCACCCGTCGACCGTTGAGGAAAGAGCTCATGGTACCTGCCCTTTCACATGGCAGAGGAGGGCCTCACCCCTGGGCACCCACCCCCTCAGCCGTGCACCCCAGGTTTATTTGAGGCTCTTCCAGCTCCGAGAAGCCCTAGGAGGTTAAACCGTTATGTCTGGTGGTGGAAGACGGAATGCCGAGGAGTTCTGTCCAGTCCTAACCCTTGTCTAAAGAGGGAGAGAAGCACGTTTGGAAATGCAGGGACGCTGGTCAGTGTTTGCCCTGGGGAGTGCCCAGTGGAGCAGCTTTGCTTTCCCAGGGCAGCGGCTCTCAGAGTGCCGTCCCCTGACCACCAGCAGCATCTGGGGCTGAAGAAATGCAAGTCTCAGGCCCCACCCAGACCACCAAATCAGCCACTCTGGGTGTTTGACCATCTGCACTTTAACCTTCCTAGAAGGTGATGCTGATGCCAGGCAAGTCAGAGAACCAGAGCCCAAAACCCTTGCCTGTGCCCAGAAGGGGTGGGGTGTTTCTGCAGTTCCAGGAAGAGAGCTAGGGGAGGGCTGGCCTCTGGGGCATCCTTGGCTCTCAGATCCAGGCTCTTGGCATCCCATATCCCTCCCTCCCACCTCCCCCTTCCTCCCTTCCCTCATGACCCGCCTGCACCCTCTCTGCCCCATCTCCCATCTCAGGGACCCTGGCTGCCCCCCAGCCCTGACTCCAGGCTGGCCCGGAGCAGCCTGTGTGGGAGCCGTGCCCACCCCGGCCCCAGGCCTCTCCTGGGGCTGATCTCCCGTGTCCCTGGGTGGGAATTGGCTCTAGCAGGCTCTTTCCCCTGGTGGGCATGGGGCAGGAGGAGTGTCTGTAAGGAGTGTGGAAGTGGGATTTCCACTCCTGCCTGATGTCCTGGGTCCTGGGCTGCGGAGCGACTTAGGGAGCCATGGCAGCACCCCACAGGTGCCCCTGGCGCAGGCGGCTTGTGGAGGGACAGTAATCTGGTGGCCTGGAGTAGGCCTCCGCTCCTCCACATGTTTGTGGGAAGCCCCACTCTCCTCACGCTGGAATCTCCAGGGAGCTTGAAAAACCACTGAGGTCAACCATCCTCCACCCCCACCTTCCCCAGTTCTGACTGAATTGGCCGGGAGTGTGGCCTGGGCAGCAGTGGATTTAGAAAGCTGCCCTGGTGACTCTAACAAGTTGCTGGGGTTGAGGAGGTTGGTCTGTAGTGGAGGCAAGGGTGGGGCTGGGTGAGGCACTTCCGGTCTATGGCGTCACCCGGCGGTGAGAACCAGGACACCGTCCTTCCTCCCCTGCCTTCCTCCCACTGCCGTCAGGTGCCCACCACAGCAGGAGAGCAGGTTTGAGATGGAGCAAGGCTCGTGAGAGGTGTGCACAGACTCCCTCCCTACTCAGGCCCCAACCCCACAAGGCCCTGCCCTCCCCAGGGAGCTGCCCCCCATCACGCCATCTGCAGTCCTCTGGGTGGTCCCCCTCTGCTGCTGTGGTCTCCCCCCTGGACTAGCTCAGGGGTGTCCCCGGCTCCACATCAGCCCTGCCCCACTGCTGCCCACCACACCCAGCCAGTGGCCACCTCCCAGGCACTTCCCTAGGCTTGTTCGCTCAGCCGCACTGGTCATCTCTTCTTTCCTGGAACATGCCAGTGTCATCTCCACCTCAGAGACTTGGCACCTGCCCTTCCGTCTACACGGCTCACGCCCAGCCGCGCCGAGGTCTTGGTTCAAGTATCTCCTCCACCAAGGGCCCTCCTGGCCCCTGTCTAACATGGGCTTGTCCCACCAGCTTCACTCACAGCACAGCGGAGATTGTCCTCCTGGGACCCAGACGGGGCTTGGTTCTCAGGGGCGTGTGCGTTAGTTTCTCGCCGGTTTGCTGTCTGACTCGCCCACGGGGATGAGGCAGCAGCCGTCTCTGTCGTGAATATCGTTGACCTCCAGCTGGGCATGAGGCCTGGCACATTGTAGGTGCTCAGTTAATACGTCAGTGCATTGAGGAGGACGGAGGAGGACTCCGACCAGGGAAGGAGGCAATGGCCGCCTGAGGATGTGTGCCTGCCTTGGTGACGTTGGCAGGCTTGGGCACGGAGGCAAAGGGACCTTGAGGACCACCAATCTTGAAAGGGCCGGAGGAGGGACAGTCAAGGAGACAGAAACCTGGTGTTACGTCCTGGAGGATGGGGCATCTCAAGGGGGTTGGCAGTACCCAGCGCTGCTGAGGGCTCAGGGGGACATGTCCTGAAATGGTCCTCGAGGCAGTGACCATTCTGGGAGCCCAGCTGGGGCCACCAAGCAATGGGGAGGTGAGGAAGCAGGAACTTGGGCTGGGCAGAGACTGAGTTTCTATGCCAAGAGGAGCCAGCTGTGGCTGAAGACACAGGATTAGAGCCTGGAACACGAGTCCTTGCTGGTGTCTGACTTCCCTAAGCCGTGCATAGGCCACCTGAGGCACTGACAGCAAAGGGGACAAGTGGTTCAGGCTCGTGGAAGGAGCAGAAGACGGGATGCCCGCGTGCAGGTGGCTCCTGCCCGGTGGAGAGCAGGTGCTGGGGAGGGAGAAAGCCCAGCCCTGCTGGAGCCGTGGGCGGTTGCCCGAATCGAAAGCACCTGTGCTCCGATTTAACGTGTGGTCCGGCCCACTTGTAGGGACCCTGAAGTTCTGACCTGGCTTGGGTGGTCGCTTTCTGAGCTGTGATCCTGACTCGTGCCAGACGGCCCTGGCCAGGGAGTGGTCTTCTTGGGCCCAGCCCTGTAGGCTCTCACTTTGTCCAGGGCTCCGAGGCCAAGGCTCTCAGACCCGTGGAGTTTTGTTAGAAATATGGGGCCAGAGGGTTAGATTTTGGTTTCGTTTCTTAAAAAAAAAAAAAAGAGCGGCCTGCGCAGAAGTGCATATGATTTCTGTACCTGCTGTGCGCTGAAGAGGGGAGTGTAACTCTTCAAGACTCCCCTTAAAGTACCGGCTGCACGTCCTGCCTGCATCCTTCACGGGCTGCGTGGAAATTGAGGGAGTAAATTGAGGGAGTAACTTCACAGCCGAGAAACCTGGCAGACCACCCACCTCGGCCCGGTGATCGAGGCCAGTCTCGGCAGTGGTAAGTCACGCTGATGGCCTGTGCCCTCGGTGTGACGTGACAAGAGGGGCACTTCACCTCTGCGGTCCTCCTCCCTGAGACCTGTAATGCCACTCTTACCCCGAGAAAGACCCCAGACAACCCCAGCCTGAGGAGGGTCTACAGAACACCCCGCCAGCCCTCAGAATCATCAAGGTCATGAAAAACCAGAACTCACAGCCAAGAGGAGCTCGACTAAATGTCTTGTGGGACCCTGGGGCAGAAGACAAAAACTAAGGAAATCTGATAAAGTATAGACTTAGTTAACAACAACGTATCAGTTATTAGTTAATAACAATGTATCAAGCTCGGCCTGGTGGCAGGGCCTGGTAGTCCTAGCTACTTGGGAGGTTGAAGAGGGAGGGTCACTTGAGCCCAGGAGTTTGAATCCAGCCTGGGCAACACAGCAAGACCCTGTCTCTAAAAAAAAAGATAAAAAGTAATAGTAATGTATCGGGATTGGGTAGTTCATTGTAACTAATGTACAATGTTACTAACAGGAAACTGGGTAGGGGTATGTGGGAACTCTGTGTATTATCCTTGTAATTTTTCTGTAAATCTAAAACTATCCTAAGAAATAGTTTATTAAAAAAAGAAAGTGGCAAAAATAAATATGAATAAATTAGGAATAAAAGTAGCAAAGCTGGGTTAGGCCGTCCACTGGGTTCATGGTCTCCTTGTCGGTGAGGTGGGGCTGGCAGGCTGCTGAGAGGATCTCTGCCTCAGTGGGGCTCCAAGCCCCGACCTGTTGTTGACCTGCCCATTGTCACCCTCTGCTGGGTGAGGCCGGGCCTTTGTCATGCAGTGGGGGTCACTAGCCTTCGAGCATGTGGATAATTGGGAGGGTGGAGGGCGTGCCCTTCCTGGGCCACCTCAGTTCTCCTCCCCTCGTGAGTGTCCACATGTTCCTGAGGCTCCTTCCCCCGCCATGCTGTGTCCCTCCCATGGTGTCCAACGGGGTGGTCACTCCTGCCTGTGCCAAGTATTTTAAAAAGAGGGGGCAGGGGCACCCTGCCTGTAGCCCTGTTTTCATTGGCTGTGGAGAACTGAGGTTTCCAAACACAGTGACTCTCCGCACTTGAGCTGCTGGCGCTGTTGCAGCGGAGTTTGCGCTGGGAGAGGCTCTGGAGACCTGGCCAGGCTGTGAAGCAGGGACAAGGGCTGCCTGCGGGACTGAGGATTCTCTTAGCCTGGGCCTCTCCTTGGGCTCCCTGGCCCCTTCCACCCCACAGCTTGGTCGGGTTGGCCTCAGGTGCGGGAGTGGGAACGGAAACGGAACCAGCCTGGGTGGTGCAGCAAGCCCTCCCACCCTGGGGAAGGAAGTGGCACGTCCCTGAGGCCACTGCTCTTAAGGACGTGCTGTGTGTCTACTGTGGCCCAGCCTTTCAACCCCGGCGGACGTAGTCCTGCTTGACCTCCCTGTCCCTCTCATTCACTGGCAGTAGATTTACTGACGTCCTCGTGTTCTCCCGCACAGGACACAGCTTGGGCTATGGCTTTGTGAACTACGTGACCGCAAAGGACGCGGAGAGAGCCATCAACACACTGAACGGCCTGAGGCTCCAGTCAAAAACCATTAAGGTAAAGAGACCTGATCAACACCTCCTCCATCCCTGTCCTGGGCAGGGGTCTGTGGCACCCTGCCTGTAGACACTACAGCGGGGACCGCCAGCACAGCTGCTCCTCAGGGGACCTGTCAGACATGAGCTCGGGGGTGACCGTCCCAGGCCTCATGCTGGTGGTTCACGGCCTCCTCACTCAGCCCCACCAGTAAAGGGTCGTGTGAAGGGATCAGCCCAGGGGTCCCTAGGGCGTGCCAGCTCACAGACCGCCCCTCCACAGTCCCCACCCACCTGTTTCTCCTGCTGCCTCACCACGTTCCTGTCCTGCTGCTGCTGCTGGCTCCTGGCTGGTGGCCGCAGCACCACCCGCCCACCCTGCCCCGTGCTCGCTTCCTGCTCATCATGGCCAGCTATAACCCTTCTCTTGCCAGCATTCACTGAGCACCTACTGTGTGCCTGACAGGGACCAAAATAGACAAACTCAGTGCCTTCATGTGGGGAGGGTGTGACAGTAAACCGGAAATAGAACAGCTATGGGGGAGAGAGGCGGGGGCTTTGAGGGGAGGCTTTGTGGTAGCAGGTGACTTGAGGGACCCAGCCTTGCAACACCCTGGGGGTGGCCCTCAGGCAGGGCATGTTGGCTTCCTGGCGTGAGTTAGCAAGACCTCCAGATCCCACAGACCGGCTTCTCAGCCTGCTGCGCAGACCACTCCTTCCATCTCCAGTACGGTTCTCTCGGCCCAGAGCCTCTTCCTCCGTGCCCTAGCGTCTGTCTTCCAGGTCCCCGATCGTGGGCGGCTCCCACTTCCTGGGCCAACCGTGTCTTTTCCTGACCTTCGATCCCCCGTCTTGTGTCAGTCCTGGCAGCTTGGCGGCCGCCGTGCCCCACGACCCCTTGGCAGGCTCCCTGGGAGAGCACGCCTGCCATGGTCATCTCTCTTCCTCTGAAGCCATCTGGACTGGGATGGTCCCTATGAGCCTTTGGGTCTGCCGGATTCCCCCACCCCAGAGGAAGACGCTCCCCCTGAGTCACATCAGGCGCCCAGAAGCGTCCTCCTTGGCGCTGCACCATGGCTGTGCTGCCTGAGCTCCTCTGGGCATCAGAGCTCCCAGGGAGTTGTGGAACACAGGCTCCTGAGCTGCAGTGGCGCCTCCTGAGCCACTCTGCAGGTGGGCCCAGGAGCCTGGACTTTTGCTGGCCTAGCAGGGAAGGCTTGTGATCTCTCTGTGGCAGCACACATTCAGCCTAGAGGGTGGCCTTCCATCCTGTCCTTAAACTCTTCCATTCTCTTGGTTACTCAGTGGCCAAACCCTCACTCAACAGATTGCTCAGACCTGCCTCGTGCCTGTGGACACAGGGTGTGCTGTGGGCTCCTGCGGGCAGGCACAGGGCTCCTGTGGTCTTGGGTCCGGCGTGGGCCCCAAAGGCTCCTTCCACAGCAGAGGCCATGAGCATAGCTGCGCGTCATGGCGTTTCTACCTGAGCAGGGGCCTGTTGTGCCGCCCCCTGCCCGTCGTCCTGGCATGTGCATGAGGAGGCTGGCTCCGCCTTTGGCAGCCCTGCCTTCTGCCGGCAGAATCTGGTTCTCTGGAGCTGCCCTCCACTGTCCTAGTTCTGCAGAAACAGGCCAGCTTCTCGTGGGCATGACAGCCTGAGCCGTCACTTCTCCGTGGGTCTCCCCTGAGGATGCCCAGGCCTGGCTTCTCTAGCAGGCCCCCCGGGCGTGCTCCGGGGTTCTTTGGCATCCCAGCATGTCTCTTCACTCGGCAAACCTTGCCACGCTGCTGGCCACTTCCTCAAGGTGGAGAGACTTCATATCACCTGCCCTGCCTTTGAGAGCCCCCAGTTTAAGGGTGACCCATCTGGGCAGCATGGTGAGTGCTGTGACAGAGTTGTGTATTTGTCTCATTTGGGGATTTTTGTTTGGTATTGGTCTGATGCCAGTTCCGTTCTGACACCTAGCCACCCAGAATTGGGGCAGCCCCCACAAATTTAGGGGCATGGTCCCTGACAAGGCTGCCCTTAACTTCAGACTGCACTTTGGGGGTCCCCAGGCCACCTGCACTTCTGATCAACTGGCCACAAGTTTGGGGGTTCCTATGATCCCTTCAGGTTCCATAATTCAACAGAATGACTCCCAAACTGGCACTTCCGATGACAGTTTTATTATAAAGGACACAAGGCAGGACTTGTCAGCTAAAGAGCCACGCAGGGCAAGATCTGGGAAGATCCCATACACAGAGCTCCTGTGTCCCCACCCTGTGGGATCAGGGTACAGCACCCTCCCTGCGTGGCCACGTGCTCACCAGCAGGTGTCGAGTGTTTTTACCGGGGCCTTGTTATGTATGCAGGATTGATCGCATCCATCTCGCGCCCTCGCCCCCACCCCCCCACCCTGGAGGTCCGGTTAATAGCACTTGGCTCAAAGCCCCAGCCGCCTAGTCACATGGTCCATCTTTCTGGTGACAGGGCCACATCCTCAGCCTTCTCTTAGCACAAGCTCAGGTGGGATCCAAGGGCTTGTGAATAAAAAAGACAGGAATTCCGAGGATTTTAGAAGCTTGTCATCAGGGACCTGGGACAAAGACCAGCCAAATTCTTTATTATACACCAGGTGTGGACTGAAGGCCAGACCCCCTGCTGCATGCTGGGGCTTCCATGGCCTGTGGCCTGCCCTTGGGGAGCCTAGCGGTACACACAGATCACTGTAAGATGGCCCCAGGACAGGCTCGGAGCCCGTGTGAGCAGGCAGTGCCAGGGAGCATTCCCTGAGTCAGAGTTGAAATGTGGGGAGGAGGAGTTGGCCAGGCCAGTGAGGAGACGAGAGGGTATTCCCAACACAAGGACCCTCAGGAGCCCAGGGCAAGGATGGTTGCACTGGAGGAGATCTGGTGGTCAGGCACGTTCTGGGAACTGCAGACTGTCCCCAATGCCCAAGGCCCGCTCCTACCCATGTAGGCAGCGCTTTCGGAAGGCTCGTGTGTGTCCTCGGGGCTCCTGTAATCCCAGCCCCACATAGCTAGCCTGAAATGCCCTCACCTCGTCCACTCTGTCCTCTTTGGTCCTGATGTCATTTCTATTGGTCGCAGAGTCAAAGGTGAGGAGTCCTGTCCCCATCCACCTTTTCCCCATAACAGCAGCCCAGGCACCCATGGTGAGAGAGTGGTGTGTGGAGGTGACAGGCTCAGCCCTGCCTGGGTGCAGCTCGGTGTCTCTGCCAGGTGCCTGTGTGATTCACACGAACACTTAACGAGGGCTCGCCTCACTTGTCCCCCCACAGCCCCATGAAGGATGATGTCCAGCTTAGGGGTGAAGAAGCTGATGTTTCGAGTAGTGAAATAGCTCTGCCGAGGTTGCGGAGGGAGGGAGGGGCAAAGCCGGGATCAGAAACTGGCTGCTGTTAACCCCAGCGCCGGGGCTATACCCCGGGAGCAATGTAACTCCTCTCACCTATAGAAGGGAGCCCACAAGGCTGAAATGCAGGCAGCTGGGCTTTCTTAGTGACAGCTGCTGTCCATTCACTCATTCAGCTGATGTTCCTGATGCCTGTCCTTCACCTAAATCTCTTCGGGGTGCTCCAGGTAGCAGTGAGCACACAAGTCTTACACTTCTTAGAACCTGTTCTGCACAGTTAAAATAGTAAAATATGTGGAGTGCCGGGTTGGGATTAAACGAAGTGCAGGATGCCTACGCAGGGACAGGAGGGGACGGGCGTGGATGTGGGTGGAGGGGTACATGGCAAACCAAGTGGTCAGGAACTTGTAGGACTTTTCGTGGGCTGCCGTGGCAAAGTAGCGCAGGCTGAGTGGCTTAAACAACAGAAATGTCTCATCTCACAGTTCTGGAGGCTGGAAGTCCGAGATCAAGGTGTCATTTAATATTGAACGCTTGGGTGTTGGACTCAGGCTTCCTCCAGAACTCACAGGCCCCATCTGGGCTCCCGTGGCAAGCTTGCTTATTGGCGGGGGGCCTCACATACGCTCCCAGCGGCTCCCAGCTCTCTTGCCCACTGCACCATGGGCCCCTTGTGGGGAGGGACCAGGTGCTGTCCTCAACACCAGTGCATTGTCCAGCACATCAGAGAGATCATAAGGGCGTGGATCCTGGCCCTGCCACACACCAGCTGTGGGCCCTTGATCTCTTTGTTTTGTGAAATAGGAATAATGTCCCCCTCACTGGGGGTGGTGAGGACCAAGTGAGAAAGTGCTAGGAGGTGTCCCGGCCCACAGTAAGCTACCAGCACGTGCTGCTGCAGGTGACAAGAATTAGTGATGAGAAACTGTTCTGTGTGGCTTTTCCTAACCCCCAAATTTAGCACCCTCCCTCGATGCTTTGGCTACGCTAATCCTAGAAAGTGGTTGTGCTTTCAAGGTGTCGTATGCTCGCCCGAGCTCAGAGGTCATCAAAGATGCCAACTTGTACATCAGTGGACTCCCGAGGACCATGACCCAGAAGGATGTGGAGGACATGTTCTCTCGGTTTGGGCGAATCATCAACTCCCGGGTCCTTGTGGACCAGACCACAGGTACGGCCGGTGGCCCGGGGCACGTGGGAGGGTTTTCCTCCAGGCTTTCTCGGGAAGACACTGTTTGGTGTTTAAATGACATTAGTTATTCCACAAATGAGGACAACATGGAAATGAAAAGACACTGCTTTTGTTTGATGAGTCTGAGGAGGTAAGATGGCATTAAAAAAATAAAACACAGAATTAGGCCAGCATTTCATTTATGGTGAAAACACCAAGAAATTCTGGCACCTTCCCACAGGCACCCAAATGTCCTGGCCTCGCATGTGAATGGGGTGAAAAGGCTGCCGCAGCCCCCATTCTCATTGCCAGAGCTGCGGGGTCTGCTGTTTCCAATGAGCCCTTCCTCGTCTCCAGGATCTGGCGCCCCCTCCAGGGAGCACAGCCAAAGCGCAGAGGGCACAAGCAGCAACTTCCTTTCGTGGGTGGGCAGTCCCGGCTGCCTCCGCACTGGGCTTGGGCTCTGGGCTTTGCGTGGCACCATCGGGCACAGGTGAGCTGGGGGCGCCCCCACGTGCCCACGGCTGTGTTCTGGTCCCACTGTCCAGTCTGCCTGTCCCGTGGGCAAGGGACTGGGACGAGATTGGCCCCACCAAGCCCTGCGTGTGGCCCCATGTGGGCAGCAGGGCACTCGGGCCAGCTCTGTTCCTGGCAGGAGCAGGAATGTGCCGACTAACCGGAAAGGAAGAGTCTCGGCTCACAGAGCGCAGCGGAGGCCACTGAATTGTGTGCGGCTGCCTTGTGCATTCTCTGCACATGGACTGTGTGCACACCCTGTCGGCTGTGGTGTGCACTACATTGGGTAGTTGGGCCACAGGAAGTCATGCTCTGAGGTGACCTCCCTTTTGAGAGACCAGCAGCCCTCCTCAGGTCATGGAGACCTGCAGGAGCCTCCAGATTCATCTGTACATGGGCGGGGCCTCCCTGGACTGTGACAGAGGGTGTTGACGGTGCACGTGCTTTGTCCTGTGTCCCCTGAGCTGTGTGCCTGGGGCAGGTGGCCTTGCCAGCTGCTCTCCTCCCAGCCAGCTGTGGAAGCCCTGCCTGGCATGTGCTGCCCCTTTGCTGCTGGGCTGCAGTCCTGGGCTGGGACCTGAGGAGGGGAAGGGGCCACCTCGCATTTCATGGGGGTGCTGGGTGATGCCCATAGCCTGGCACAGACACCACTGAGAACCAGGCTGGGCTGGAGGACAGGGTCACACACACGGCCTCCTTCATTCTGCCTTCATTCTGGGGAGAGTGTGGGGGATGCCAGGTACTTGGTAAACACTGCCTGCCCTGCTCCCCCAGTCTGTACCAGAAGAGTTTCCTGTGGTCCCTGAAGTCCCCTTACTCACCTTCAAGTGCCAGTGGAGAGGGAACAGCCAGTCAGTGGCCCAGTGCACGGTTCATTCCCTCACCCTTTGTATGGGCATCCGAGTGGGTCGCCCAGGGGCCCGGGTCGGGCGGCTACCATGCCGGCCCCATCCTATTCTGGATCCCACATAGCCGGCTTTGCCTCGGCTCGTCTGTGCCCAGCCAGAGCCCAGCACTTCTGAGGCCCCTCTTCCCAACTTGGAGTACCCCCTGCCCTGACAACGCATCACCAGCCACATAGCGTTCCTGGGGCTCCCCTCAGTCTCAGGCAGACACAAACCCACCAGGCTGAGGGAGGTCACTTCTGCAGATAGCTCTCCTGTCAGCTGGGGACACTGCCTCCTTTCCCCAGGGTGTTGGGGGCACCTCAGTGTTGCCCCACAGGGTCGGCTGCAAATCTCTAGGTTGCCCGGATGATTTCTTCACATCCTTGCAGGAGGATGGAGGGAGGTGGGGGTGGGGGGGGCGAGGAGGCTCCCCTCCCCTGGGGCTGTGGCTCCCTCTGCTGGGGATAGAAGGTGCTTTTTGCAGGTACCTCCTGAGGCCCCAGGGGGAAGGGGAGAGAAACGCAGCGGGGAGGGGTCTGTGTGGGGTCTGCCTTCCTAGGACCTGGTCTTTAGCATTAAAGAGACGAGGATGTTCTCTCAAGGAACCTTTACAGCCTGAGCCGACAGAACTCAATTTGTCTTTTAATTTCTTTGCTTGTTCATGTTAATTGGGAGCTTTCTAGCTTATTCATCTGGAGAGTGTGCTATTTCTTGGTCTCTGCTCTTAATTCCAAAAACACTAGGAAACAAACCCCATAAAAATGCAGAGCCATCTTCAAACACTGTGCATTCGTCAGATAATTTAATGAAGCCGTATCCCTCACGTTAAACACCATCCCCCTCCCCGCTCCGGTCTCTTTCTTCTCACACGGGCAGGTTGAACTGGAAGGCGTGCTACACAACCAGACGAGGAAACCACACGTGCTCATAGGCTTTCTCTCCGAGGCCGCAAAGTCTTTAGAAACGGGGTGAAACCACCTCCCGGAGGCAGCTCCCCGTGAGCCCAGCCAGCTCCGGCTTTCAGTTGTGTTGGCCTACAGTTAGGTTTGCGTTGAGGTTTCCAAGACTGACTAAGCTGTCATCCGTGTCGCGTAAGAGTAAATGAAAACAGCATCTGCCGAGGGCATGTTCTCAAGTGTTCCTTCTGAGCTGGAGTGGAGATGTGGGCTCAGGCCCCACAGTCTCTCTGGGGCACGTGCGTACTGCTGGGTCTGCGCTCACATAGGGCCCAGAGTGTCACAATTGCGGGGGCAGCCAGCGGGACCGTCTGGGAGGCCGTGAGGAGTGGACCTGGTGGCAGTCGTGTGCTCACTTGGCTGTCACCCAGGGCTCTGGGCTAAAGGCCTTTGCCTGGAGAAGCAACCCTGGCTCAGGACAGATGTTGTCTGGCTGTCTTGAGAGTGTTTAGATTGGGGCTGTCTACCACCAGCACACCCTTGACCCTAGCCCAGGGACGGCACTCTCAGACTGGCCCCATGCTTTGGCCTCCCCATTCCGTCATTCTGTCATTCCTTCTCCCCAGGAGAAGGTGCTAGTCTACTGCTCGGCATGCTCTCACCCCCTACCCTGCAGCCACATCCTGTTCCCAGCCTACTCCCCAAGTCCCTGGAGGGACGGGGTCTGCTTACTTTCTCCTCCTGGGCTGAGGATACGCATGGGCAGGGGGTGAAGGATGGCTGAGCGCCCCCTCTGCTGCTTTCCTAGGCGTCTCACACTCTTGCTGGGTTGACCGGACGCCGCCCTCAGCAGTCAGAGCTCAGGTGGCTCAGTTGAGGTGGCAGAAGGTGCCCTTCCAAGGCAGCAGAAGGCCATGCCAGCGGGACCCTGGCCCTCCCCACGCAGGGGTCCCAGACCTGCCTGGTGAGTCTGTGGGTGGGTTCAGCTCCGTTGTGCGTGCCTGGGTGGTCGTCTGGCTTCATTTGATTCTGAGGGCAAGTTGCAGCCCACAGGAGGTCACAGGATCTGAGAGTGGAGTATCTCAGAGAGGAGTGAGGTAGCAGCGGCAGAAAGGAGCTGGGAGAGGTGGAGGGGGTGGTTACGGGACCCCACGCTCTCCTGGCAGGACAAAGAAGATGCACAGGCTGGGTAGGGCACCCAGCAACCAGTGACCCAGGCAGGAAGCCACAAGTCCTGCCCACCATTGCTCCTTGTGGTGGTCCTCAGAGGCGGCAGCTGGAAAGATGGCCCCCAAGCCCAGGAGAATTTCTAGGGCCAGGCCCCAACCCCTTGTTCCCCACTCACCCCCTCATGCAGTGGCAGGTACCTGGCCACTAGGTAGTGTGGCGAATGTGCTCTCTCCAAATGTTGGTTGCTTTGGAAAAGAGGTTTGGGGTGTTGGTTTGGGATGTCTGTCGCCAAAATATCTCTTGGCATGGAGACAGTGAAGTTGTTGCTTAACTCAGAAGAAAACCTGAAACCTTAGTCTTTTATTAGTCATTGTTTTCTTCTTTAATCCGTTTGTTTGTTTTCATATTTAGGTTTAATTTTTGTTTATTTCGTTAACCAGACATCCAGTCTGAACTTCAAGAGATTGACTTGACTCTTGCTTTTCAGCTTTGAAAGTCCTTGCATTTTTTCCCCCTAATTCCATTTTTGTTGGTTTGTTAAAAAGGTTTGTCCAGAGGGGTTGCGTTTATCCGGTTTGACAAACGGTCGGAAGCGGAAGAGGCAATTACCAGTTTCAATGGTCATAAACCCCCAGGTTCCTCTGAGCCCATCACAGTGAAGTTTGCAGCCAACCCCAACCAGAACAAAAATGTGGCGCTCCTCTCGCAGCTGTACCACTCGCCGGCTAGACGGTTCGGAGGCCCCGTCCACCACCAGGCGCAGAGATTCAGGTGGGTCTGGGGCTGGCGCGCTGGTGCCCCTTAGAGCTGCGCGTGGTCCCGCCACTGGGCCACCACACAGCGTGGGAGCCGCTGGGGACTCTGGGCTGATCCCGTCACACACACAGCTGTACTTCAGAATCATTTCGTGGCTCCATGCCACCACCTCCATCAAAAAGAGGTCTCTGTGAAAGCCGTTTACTTCCTCTGGGGTGTTGTCTTTCACTGGAGTCAAAAAGGTGGCACCAGTTCCCACAGGCTACTGGGGCACAAGCTCGCAGTGCTCCAGGGCGCAGTTTCGAGCCACACGAGGACGGAGCCGGGAGTTTAAAGATGGTTCTGTGTCCCTGGGAGAAAAGCCATAGGTGTGCTCAGGCGAGACGAGTCTTCATCCAGAGTTTTTAGACAGGTTTTAGACATTTGATCAGCAGCGCTAAGGCAAACGCTTTTTGAACACTGGCCTTGTGGAGTTGTTTTTATATGTGAATATTATATGCCTTGTGTTTACCAGTCCTGTCCTAGAGGGAACAGTTTCCTGTATTCCTCAGTCTTTCCCTGCTGAAATGGTTCTAGCTGTCCGGATCGAGTAGAGTCGAGATGATTAGAGTCAGTAACTTGGACGACAAGGTCGAGTGTGCCACTGCCCTGCCGCAGCAGCAGCAGCGGATCCCGGTTTAGGGGTTGTATTGTTTCGTTTTGGTCAAAACCTCAAGAAGTGGCACAAGGGCTAATCTCAGGTGTGATGGGATTTTTCTCCATGACCTCTCAGATTTCCCGTCTTTTGTTTTAAGCAGCGAGGATGATCGGCCCCACCTGCTGCCCCACGTGCCGCTTTGAGGCCACAGAGTTACCCAGGGCTCTCACTCAGCTTGCATTCCAAAGCCGCCTGCCTGCCCCGGCTTTTCTCCTTTAACAGATAGAGGCTGGAGAAGTGTCTCTGGACAGAATCGAGTTGGATTTTAAAATCCAAGTTCAGAAGTGTGATAGTACAACCAGAATTTCTTCTGATGGGGCAGGGCACGTAGGTGGCAGCGTTCGTTCGACGAGTTACTTGATGACCCAAAAGGGAGACCAGGGAAGTTTGGAGGAGGAGAAGTGGGACTTTGGTTCCATTAACCAGGACATTTCTGGTCAAGCAGGAAGCAGTAGAGCAGACAAAGGGACAAATGCCATGGAAAGAAGAGGGCGGAGGGCGGGAGAGGCAGGAGAGACAGACTCGCCATCAAAAGGCAACTGAGATAAGAGGGAGAGACCCAGGAGAGCAGGGCATTTGCCATCAGTTCACATCACACCCAGGAAAGCCCCGAGGTAAGGGAAGGAGCAGTTCTCCATCAGAGAGGACAACTGGGGCGCAGATTCACAGCTGTGGGGACCAAAGAAATCAGCTCTCATCAGCAGGAAAAAACGACCCGCCAAAAGGAATCCATAAGAATGAGAATCGTTGGAGTTAAAGGTGGTGAAATACTACCATCAGATGATTTTCATTACAGTAGCGCTGTGAAAATGTAGGGAACTCTCATAACTTGCGTCCACATTTGGTTTCCCAGGGAGTAGCTGTGATGTCTTGGGGAGCAGGGGACTAAGGCAGCACCCCACACAACCCGGGAGGAACCGAGGTCCATTTAAAAGTTGGACCCTCTTTCTACTCCTTGGTAAAACCAGCCTGACTTAGTGTCCTGCAGATACCTGTGTGCCCCTCCCACTCCTTGTCATTGATAACTGTGGTCTCACTGTCATCCCAGACAGCCCCAGGACCACTCAGAAGCCACCTGAGCCATTTAACCAACCTAGATATCCTGGTGTGGGCTGTTTATTCTCATGATTTTGGAACCATAACCAGTGCTGTATCTTGAGTCCTCCATGTCTGCATTGAAAATAACCCTCGGGCTGGTGAGCTGCACCCTGGGGGCTGGTCACTCTCCTCTCGTGTCTATCAAAAGAGCAAATCAGTTTAACTGCACTTGAAGGCTCCCGCTCAGGCCTGCAGGGCTGTGCTTGGTCTAATGGGCTACACAGCTTGAAACCCACATTTATTTGGGGACAGGTAATACTTCTACTGCACTGTGCAGTTTCATAGATGCTGCATTGCCCTCAAATATTCCTAAATTGATCCTAAGATCTTTACTGTTTTTGAGAGAGAGAGAGAGACAGGGTCTCGCTGTGTCACCCAGGCTGGAGTTTTCTGGTGCGATCACAGCTTACTACAGCCTCGAACTCCTGGGCTCAAGTGAGCCTCCTGCCTCGGCCTCCTGAGTATTTGGAACACACCCTCAGGCCCTGCTGATTTTCTTTTATTTTTTGTAGAGATGGGGTCTTGCTATGTTGCCTAGGCTGGTCTTGAGCTCCGGGCCTCAAGTGATCCTCCCACCTCCACCTCCCGAAGTGCTGGGATTACACCAGCATTTTGGGGCGCTACCGCACCCAGCCTGACCTTTACTTTTTTTAATTTGCAAAACATCTGGGGGCATTGCAGCTTCAGAACAGTTTTGTCGTCTACCTTAATCCTTATTGCAATGGCCACACATTTTCAGAAGGCTTATTTTTGATGTAAATAAAAGTGTTGCTGTGGAAAGGGTCCCACATGTGTGGTCGAGTTTGGTGACCTTGCTGGTGTCTATCCTGGACCCCGTCCCCCTACCGGTTCATAGCCTTCCGGTGTTCAGCCCCAGCCCTCTCAGTGTGTTGCCTGGAGCTATGGGAGGAATTCTCCCTGAGCCCTACAGTGGCCCCTGGCAGGGCTGTCCTCTAACCAGAGGCTGCTGGGCTGTGAACCTAGAAGGGGAGTTCATGATGAGGGGAAGGTATGAAATTTAGAAAAAGAACTTCCGCAGCTCCAGCCCCAGCCCCACCGCACACGCACAGAGTTCGAGGAAAGAGTTTCCTCCTGGAGAGCTAAGGATGTAAAAGCGCCTGCAGAGTGCTTTCACCACAGAGGAGGACTTGGAGGAAGCTCCATCATTTCACATGTGGGAAATTGCCAGGCGTGGTGGTGGACGCCTGTCATCCCAGCCACTCAGGAGGCCGAGGCGGAAGGATTGCTTTGAGCCCAGGAGTTCAAATGGAGCCTGGGCAACATAGCAAGACCCCGTCTCTGAAATAAGATAAAATGTGGGAAGTGGCAGGAACAACTAAACAGGCCCCCTCTCCTCTCAGCACACACACACAGTGGGAGGGGTGGACACCACTGACTGGGCACCTCAGAGTTGGTTCCCTACAGAGCAGGGATCTCACCCCTCCCGTACCATACTGAATTCCTTTCAGTTTAAAAAAACAAAGTCACGATTTTGACCAATGCAGGTGTCCCAGGCTTGAGCACCTCTGGCAGCGGCAGCACAGGAAGGGAAGGGGCCCAGTGTATGAGGTCAGCAAGTGTCTGAGCCATCCTCCCATCCCCAGCAGCCCCTCAGCGTGGCCGCGCCTGCCTGCGCTGAACTTGACCTGAACGCTGTGTTCTCTGTCCGCTAGGTTCTCCCCTATGGGTGTAGATCACATGAGTGGGCTTTCTGGTGTCAATGTCCCAGGAAATGCTTCTTCGGGCTGGTGCATCTTCATCTACAACCTTGGCCAAGACGCCGACGAGGGGATCCTCTGGCAGATGTTTGGCCCCTTTGGCGCCGTCACCAATGTGAAAGTGATTCGCGATTTCAACACCAACAAGTGCAAAGGGTTTGGCTTTGTGACCATGACAAACTATGAAGAAGCTGCGATGGCCATAGCCAGTCTGAACGGCTATCGCCTGGGGGACAAAATCTTACAGGTTTCCTTCAAAACCAACAAGTCCCACAAATAACTCGCTCATGCTTTTTTTGTACGGAATAGATAATTAAGAGTGAAGAAGTTGAAACTTTTTTTGTTAGTGTACAACTCATTTTGCGCCAATTTTCACAAGTGTTTGTCTTAGTCTGAATGAGAAGTGGAAGGTTTTTATACTCTGGGATGCAACCGACATGTTCAAATGTTTGAAATCCCACAATGTTAGACCAATTTTAAGTTTCGTAAGTTATTTCCTTTAAGATATATATTAAACAGAAACCTAAGTAGACTGCATTGACTAACCAGTCCCTCTGGATGGTGGTGAAACTGAAGCATGCTTTAACTTCTAAGACTGTCTAACACTCGTTTCATTCGATGTCTCCACAAACTGGATAAAAAACAAAGTGATCTTTTAGTTTTAGTTTTTAATCTGAAGATGTTAGACAGATGATGAGTGTGCGTTTTCTCAACCGCTTCAACATTTTAAGCGATTTATGCCTTGGTTGACAGGAAGTTGCTTTCCCAGGCAGGTCCTGTTGCCACCTCCTGCTCACTCAGTCCCAGGCTCTGCCGAGTGAGTGGTCCTGGGAGTGGCAACGGTCCCGTCCAATGTGGGCCACCACCGGGGAGGGGGGCTGCATGCCGGGCCGGGCCCTCCAGAGAAGGACACAGTGTGTTTCGTAAGCCCAGGCACCAATGGGAACGGACCAAAGAGTTTCAGGGAAACTCCAGTATATTCCAGAGTCAGATCTGAGCTCCAGGCACGCCTGAAGATGTGTTGCTACTCTGACATCCCGAATTTCTGTCCACACATTGCATGCATGGTGCCCCACACATCGGATACTGTTGTTCATGATAATTTCTCCAGTTTCCAAGAGCTTTTAACATAGCTTGAAGGCGTACGATAGCTCTATTTTTTAATAACACAGAAACATTTGAGCATTGTATTTCTCGCATCCCTTCTTGTGAGCGCTAGACTTTTTTCTATTTTAGTCGGATTTTGTTTTGGAATTTTGCTTTCATATGAACACTCAGCAGAAAAGTACTTCACTTCTTGCCAGTTATCCTATTAACAAAAACCTTTGATTTGTAGTTTTAAAGATTAACCCTCAAAAGTTCTCTTCATAACTGCCTTGACATTTTGGGTTGTTCTGTTCTGTTAATTTTCTTTTGCTTTTTTGTGTTTTTTGTTTGTTTTTACTTTTGCATTTAAGACCATTAAATTTGATTTTGTTTTGCTCAAATTTTGTTTTGTTTTTTATTTTACCTTTTCTTTCTTTTTGGCTAGGTAAGGTGCAGATGGCCCAGCATTCAGGGAGGACTCATAAGATCTTAAGAAACAAATAACTTGCCTCAAGAAAAAGCATTTCTGACTGACTCTGTGATGTAGGAACGCACAGTCACAGATTGGTGGTTTTTAAACTGGGAGCCAGTAGGAAGAGTCCGAGAGAAGGCCCGCAAAGTAGGCAGGGCCAGATCTCCCAAAACTCTTCAGGACCGTGGTCTGGTTTTTATAAATAACTAGTGTACAAAGAAACTCAAAGACAGGATAACTTAGTACCAGCAGTTTTTAACCTTGACATGAGACTAAACGTGACGATAGGCTGTTTTTTAGTTATCGGTATCATGGAATGACGGCGTTATCTATTTATTTATTTATTATCTATCTATCTATCTATTTATGTATTTATTTAAGTGGAAAATCGGGCCATAGGCACAGCCGTCTCCAGAGCAGGTCAGTGTCTCCAGGAGCCCTTGGACAATGTGAGGCTGCTGTCCCCGCCTGGTGTCCCTGACCTTTCACAGGGGGTGGGAGGGGGCTGTTTGTGTCATCCTCACACACGAGGATGTTGCCCTCCCTACCCAGGCCTTGTCTCATGAAAGTCGGCCAAGTGCCACAGGGGCCTCCTTTCTCCTGCAGAAGTTCCAAACCCTCAGTAAAAGCCCGCCTGTGGGGCCTCCCCCTGGAACCCAGAACCAAGGCCCGTTTGCCCAGATTCGACTCAAAAGAGGGTCCCTGCTCTGTCGCCCAGAGCGCCTTTCACCCTGGGACCAGAATGTTTTCCTGGGAAAACATGTCCTTCGGGGCCCCCAAGGCCGACATCTTCTGAGTGAAAGTGGGATTCCCACTTGCAAAACTTTCCCTCACGTCTCCGTGTTCCCGCACATTCCTGCCAGCCTTAGCCAGTGTGCGACAGAGGACTCTGTCCTGCACTTCAACTGTGAAAATGGTGGTGGGCTCATAGCCGGCACCTTAGCTTCCTTCCTCCCCTCTCTCTTATTTGAACCCTGTGGATTTTTCCGATGGTGGGACAGATGAGAAGGAAATGTGAAGTGTGTGAACCTTTGAAAGTTACGTGAAGTTTCTCAGTTCAGTCAAATTTGTGTTTTGTGTGGTCTCCACTGTTTGAACAGCCTTCTAGCTAAAAATTCCAATGCGTTTCTTTGGGAGTTTTAATTTGCAAGTTTGTGGAAGGATTTAGCTTTTTGAAATGTCACTCCTGAAAAGCAATCTTCATTCCAATCCAGGTACTAGATGCTGGCCCTGTGCCCTTAAAGTTCATGACATCTTATCAAGGCTTGCTTGCAAAAGGAAGATCCCTTTTTTTTTTTAAATGTCACAACCCAAAAGAACTAATTTCTTAAAAAATTTTACATAGATGAATCGTATTTGTATTTAGCAAAATGAGCGCCCTCCTTTTATTTGGGGATTTTGACGGAAAAGCATCAAGAGTAGATAATGTTAGTTTATCAAAAATTTGGTTTGGTAAATACCAAAGAGACTTTGATTGAATTTTCTTTTGACCTCTGTAACTTCCTCTGGTAGTTACACCCTAAGCAGCTCTGAATTTGTGAACCTGCTTCTAGTGGAGATACTCATTTCCCCCCGTTGGTTCTGCCCTTAGTTTTCGGTGTAACATGCCACCCTGTAGTCGTCTGTGCTGGCTTGTGCCTCTAGTCGCAGTTTTGTGACTGATTCCCTCCCGGGGCGCTTAGTCCCCTCCTCGGCCACCATCTGGCGTAAATATCTGAAAGGCGGGCTTCCTTGGAGTCCGTCTGCGGATGGTGCTGGGTGGGATCTGCCTTCTCCTCCTGGAAGGTGAGTCTTTCCCTCGCCAAGGGCAGCTGCCTTAACCTTGAGAGTCTGCACTTGGTGTTGGTCCCGGGAACCCAGAGTGTCCAGGCGCTAAACCGAGCTGCCGTAGGGAGCCACGCCTGGTTCTTTGGAGCCGGCGGCCACGGGGTCCCTGCTGGATCCAAGAAGTAGCTGAGCCTGAAGACAGTTAGTGGCAATCAGCTTATCCTGCTCTGCCTCCACGTGAGGGCCACTTGTCTTAACGTGTCGAAAAGACATGACTTACCCCAGTCCGGCGTCAGACTCAAAAGTCAAAATCACCATCACTCAGCTGTTGCATTTCACATCAGATTCAGCCCAATTTTATCTCCGTGTGCTTTTTGCAGCCTCCCTGTGTTGGATGAAAGACAATAAGATGACAAGGGCCTCTATCCCCCTCCCGCCACCTCGGTCCCTTTCCTTCTCCCCAGGACCTACTTCACCTCCTGGGACCCCTGGGGTTCACCAGGTGCCTGAGGGTCCCATCCCCGAACTTCCTGAGACAGCCCTAAGTCCAAAGTGCTTTCTGTTGAGTGGCATTGATAATTGGCACATTCTTCCGATAGCGGTAGACTCTGAATCTCAGATCTCAGGCAGGGTTCACATTTCCAAACCTTTTGATTTCCTCCCCCACCCCAACCTCTAATGATTGTATCATACTTTTCCACAGCCTTTCGGTGACGTAGTTCAGTTTTTTCTTGGTCATTACAAAAAAAAAAATTTTTTTTTAATTAATTGTTTTTTAACTTGTAAGTCACCACAAGGACCTAAGTTAGGCTAACGGGGACTTTGAGAGGATTGTATTTTTCTTCCACCAGAAGAGAAGGCTTTTCCGTGGTTGGGGGCCACCTTTTTCACCTTGTGATGTTCCGTTTACAGCGACTTGCTTTGGGGGAGGGGGAGGCGTGATCACCTGATTCCCATGTTGTATAGTAGCTGGTTAGACATTTTGTATATTAGTGTGTTTTAAGTTATTGATTTGTTTTATATGAAATAATTTATTTTTCAGGTGCCATTTTTCATTTTAACTTTGTTTTTACATGGGTTTGTTTTCAATAAAGTCTGACACTGCTGTCCAAAAGTCAACAATAAATCGAATCCCATTGTGTTCTTTTAAGGATGCTTATGTAACTAGCTTTTAAAATTATTTTCAGAAAAAAAAAAGCCCTTATCAACTTTCCATCTCCCCATTGCCTTTTTTTTTAAAATCCTTGTGAATAAATGTTCTTTAGTGTTTTAGGAGGAAAAAAAAAGCAAACCTAGATTTTGATAATCCAGAAGATTTCAGATTAATAAAGAAGCTTTGAAAGAAGACCATTTTTCAAAATTTTAGTGAAGTGTGAATATTTTTTGTCAATGGCTTTCTCAAAGAGAATGAAACTTTTGCACCATTTTCAGAGTTTTTATAGAGATGCCAAATTGATATATTTACATGTAATGGAAACATGAAAAAGTTTTATTAAACAATTGTTCATAGCTGTGTAGACATTTTAATTCAGTTTCCAGAGCTCTCAAAAGCGTATTTTTGAAGTACAGAGTGATACGGTCGGGGGTGTTATCTATGGTTCCAAACGACTCGATTGTCCGGATACTCAGTTCTCTGCGCAGGTATCAGGTTTGTGTTAAACACTGTATGTTAACCATGACTGGAATTCTGTGATATTTTGGTAATAAATGAAGTGGGATCATTGCGATGTGACGGTGTAGGGGTGATCGTGTGTGACTTGTGAGCAGCCCACAGCCGAGTAAGGCGCCAAAGGACTTTCTCCTTCCTGGTAAAGGCTGAGCCAGGCTGTGGCCTTGACCCTGGGGGCAGCTGAGCCCAGCCTGGCTGTGCTCTGTGACTGGCTCTCCCCTGGCCCTTCCACTCCTGCCCAGAGCTTTTCCCCTCCCCTCCGAGATGGAGGCCGTGGTGGTCTGTCCGTCTGCTCCCCACATCCACCCTCCCTGGCTGAGTGGCCTCCCCTCCTCTGACGATGGCCCAGGGATCCTCCCTCTTCCCCCCTCCCTGTGTTGGACCCCAGTATGGCCACTTCTGAGCTCCTTTGAGGATGGGAAAGTGAGTCTGACTCACACGGAGGAGGGACAGAGGCAGGACCGCCCGACGGTCAGGAGCACAGGGGTCTCAGGTCGGAGTGTCAGGTTGGAATCCTGGCTCTGCCACCCCCTAGTGTGCGACACGGGCAAGCCACTGGCTCTCTAAGCCTCGGTTTCCCCCTGTGTGAAATGGGTCCTTGCCGCCTGCAGGCTCATCATGAAAATGAGGGGAGATGAAGTAGGCACCGTGCTTACTCCGGCTGCCCCAAACTCAAGAAGCACCTGGGGACGGGGTTGGGGTGGGGCACAGAGAGTGTCGGCCCCCTCGCACCCCAGCCCCCGGGCTCAGCTGACGCCCTCGGACCAGCCTCTCGGTGAGGCATTTATTTACACAGCTGTTTCCAAGTTGCTGGTTTTTCTTTCTGTTGTGTATGTGTCTTGTTCAGTGTTTGTCTCCTTTCCAGACGTGGCTTCTGGGGAGGCCACAGGATGTCCAGCACTGCCGGGGCAGAAAAGCTGCACTCCGGCCAGAGGCCACCCTGGGGGTGTCCCCAGGTGCTCAGACCCCAGGGGCAGCCCACCAGGGCTCCTGGGGCTTTGAGGCAGCTCCGTGGGCTGAGGCTAGTGGATCTCTTGCCCTCCCACCCTGTGAACCCAGGGGAGGGGGCCTGGGTGTCGGCGCTGCCACACTGTGTGTCCACCTCCCCTGCAGGCCCCGCTGAGCACACGGAGCTTCTGCAGGACTGGGGCGGCCTGAGAGCCTGACTTTCTAATGAGCTTCCGGGTGTCCAGGGACCCACCTCTAGAAGCAAGAGGTTTAGGAGAGTCCCATACATGGGACATCTTTTAACGAAGCTCACTGCCCCGTCTCCACCTCTGGTCCAGGGACAGCTTCCGATCCCCCTCACCCCAGGACTGGGAGACCTGGGAGGCCCGGCCCAAGCGAGGCCCTGTGAGTGGTGGGGGAGGGCAGCTTTCCACCCACCCCCTTCTGCCTTCCTGGGAGCTGCTTTCACTGCTCCTTCAAGGTCAAGGATCTGAGGCTTGCATCCTCTTGTCTTTGGGGTTTTGTTTGTTTTCACTTCAGTAATTTCCCAGCACCATTTAAAAGCATTTCTGGAAGAGAAGGGAAAATAAAAAACAAACACCTGAGTTGCCCCAGAGAACTATGAACCACTATTTGTGTTTAGTAATCAGAGAGCTGAGTGAGTGACATGGAAGTGTTTTTCTACTGGGGCATGAGGGGCATGGTGAGTCAACCTCTCACCCTCTGCCCCAGGCCTGGAGCCCACCTGAAGCAGGACGCACGGTGGTGGCCATCTGTGGCAGCCCCAGGTTCTCTGCCCCACCAACTTCAAGAAGCCACTTTGAAGTCCCACAACAAGGCCGAGGGTGAGGGAGCATTGATCCCACCCAGGAGGGCCCACCCACTGAGTAGTGGGGGTGCAGACCACGGACCTCCACCTCACATCGTGGGGGTGCTGGGGGCACGTAGCATGACAGGAAAGGGGCCCTCGGGGGCGTGGCATTGGACCAGGCGGGACTTGATAGCTAATATGAGCGCCTTGCTTTACAAAGTACTTTACTACACATCATTAGCACATTAGCTATGAGGAAGGTGTTACCATCATTGTTCATGTACCCATTTCGCAGATGCTGCACTGATGCTTAGCAGGTTGGAAAACAGATGCCATGCCAGTGATACTCTTCTTTTTTCTTATTTCCTAGTTTGGCATACAGCATCCTGGGTTTAGGCTGTCCCTTAGTTTTGTGCGTCTGAACTGTCTGTTTCGGGGTTCAGTCAAGAACCAGAAGTTGGGGGTGCAGAGGAGGAGGCTGACCCACAGGGGTGGGAAGGGGCTCAGGAGCCTCAGTTCACATACCAGGGGGCCTGGACCCCTCCCCAAGCTCTCCCCAGGGGTGTTTTGGCTGCCCCAGAGTGGTCAAGGAAACTTCCCTCGTGCCCCTGCAAGGTGACTGGCTCCTTCCCCCTGGAGCTTCCTGGGAGCCTGAGGGTCCCTTCAACCTGCCACCACATCTGCTCCAGAATCTGCAGGGCCTCTTGTTCAAAGATAACCAACACTTTCAAGATGGTGACAGCAGAGCATTAAACCAAGCCTTGGGCCCTCTGAGCCGGGGGCCCAGTGGGACTTGCACGAGGCCAGCCCTGCCTGCCACCCTCCCCTGTGTTCCCTTCCGGCAGCTGCTGCTGGCCCTTGCTGGGGGAATTCTCTCCATACCACCCGCCGCCATTGAGTCCTGGTTCGGAGATTTTCAGGTTGCTTTGGGCTTCTTGTGGGCTGAGGAATTTCAGAATCCGCCTTTCATCTTCATCGTGAAGACCGCATTCCGTGTGGTTGGTTTGATCTAATTGAAGAATTCTTATGCAGGGCCCTAAGAGTAACTGGAGGAAGAGGAGGAGGTGACGGAATGGCACAGTGGCCAGCTGCTGAGGGCTGTGGTATGAGGGCCTGGGTCTTGGGAGAGGAAACAGCAGCTCCAAGAGCCACTGCGTGGGGGACCAGGGCTCAGGACAGGCCACTGAAGGGTCCCTTCCAGGTGAAGGGACCCAGGACAAGAGGTGGGGCTGAGGGGTGGGTGTAGGAAGGGGGCTTGACAAGGGGAGTTGGTGGGCAGGGCAGGCACCAGTGCCCATGTCAAGTCAGGCCTCCTGGAGGGAGAGGCCTGTGGGTCACCCATGTGAGCCATGCACCCCCAATGCTGTGTGGGCCACAGGGGAATGGCAAAGGACTGGGGAAGTCAAAGCCCTAGAAATGGCCTGTGATGGGCCTGGAGCCTCTCAGGGGAAATACCAGGATGACCAAGGGCTTTAGGGCCTCGGGAAACTCTGGAATCCAGGCAGGAGAGCCAAGTGCCTCAGCCAAGGCCACATAACCTTTCTCCTTGGTCCACATAAATAAAATTGCTGTGTCCTGGGAAAACAGCTGGATGGGCTGCCACCAGACGTGGGTGGTATGATAGGGATAGTCTCACTGGACATACGGGACACATGGCAGCCAAGAAATTCCCACGGGGGCCCCAAAGAGAGCCAGAGCGCCTCCTCGGGGCCCAGAGACGCAGGCCCCAGGGCCCTGAATGCTCAAGACCCTGCCCACAGGGCAAGTTTTAAAAATGAACCTCAAAAATGTCAGGAAGTAGGGGTAGGTGCGCACCAGGCTTTTCCGGGGGGCAGCAGGTGTGTCATTCTCTGGAAGATTCACGCATCTCCTGAGGAGGCAGTGGGAGCTCCAAATGCCAAGGTGTGACGCCAGTGTGCAGGGGGACTAATGTCTGTGTTCCATCCAAGACTATGATGCCGTAGCCTTGCCCTTGCACCTACGACCTTCCCCATTTTATCATTTCCTCAGCTTGAATTCCACACCCACGAGCCACCATCTCTCTGGTTGTCTGCACTGGCCCAGGCCTGGCGGGAGGCACACACCATTAAGGGGGTCCCGACAGGGCATGTGGCAGTGATGTGCGTGCTCTGAAGGAGGGTCAGGTTTGACGAGCATGTGGACTGCAGTGTGACGTGTCAAGGTGAGACAAAAAGTGAATAAATAAAGAGAATCCTAGAAAGAGACGTGTCAAAGATCAAGATAAGGCTGGGCGCGGTGGCTCACGCCTGTAATCTCAGCACTCTGGGAGGCCGAGGCGGGAGGATCGCTTGAGCTCAGGAGTTCCAGACCAGCTCGAGCAAGAAAGAGCGAGACCCCATCTCTACTAAAAATAGAAAAAGTAGCCAGGCGCAGTGGCATGTTTCTGTAGTCCCAGCTACTGGGGAGGCTGAGGCAGGAGGATTGATTGAGCCCAGGAGTTCTAGACCAACCTGGGGAACATAGTGAGACCCCATGGTGCCAAAAAAATAGAAAAACTAGCTGGGTGTGGAGGCACATGCCTGTAGTCCCAGCTACTCTTATGCCCATGCAGGTGATAGGAGGTATTAATATCAAATAGGCTGCTCACTGGGCCCTTGGGCAAGATCTGTGGTGGAATGCCGCTGATCTTGACTTCTCTGAGCCATGCGGTGGTGTAAGGCCTTGCGATTATCTCATTGCTGCAAGGAGGGAGGGTCCACCAATTCTGAAAAACAACTCAAATAGGAGGGGCTTGGTGAAACAGAAAATTAGGAAGTTCTGGTCAGCAAATCTCGCTGGCTTGGGCACTCAAAACATAAGAGGACTGCAAAAAAGGCGTTTTTGTTCATGGAGTCGGTTCCGATACAGATGGGTCTTCACAGTAACCACCTGACCAGGAACGATGGCTTTTATGTTTCCCACATGAGGAAGCCAAAGTTGACAAAGGGACCACCCCGGAGTTGCAGGTGGGATTCTGACCTGAGTTGGCCACGGCGGACAGAATCAATGGCCCCCAAAGCTACGCAGGCCCTAAAGCCCCAGAGCCTGTGAATGTGTCACCTCACACAGCGAAAGAGGCTGCTCTGCAGATTGGATTATGTTAAGGATCTTGAGATGGGAGGATGATCCGGGATTAGCTGGGTGAGCCCAGTGTCATCACAAGGATCCTTATAACAGAGACATAAAGGGAGGTGTGACTGTAGACACAGAAGCCATGTGACCAAATAATGCAAGGCTGTTGTGATGATTTAAAAAAAAAAAAAGCAAGCCGGGCACGGTGGCTCACACCTGTAATCCCAGAACTTTCAGAGGCCCAGGCAGGAGGATTGCTTGAAGCCAGGAGTTCGAGACCAGCCTGGGCAACATAGTTAGACCCCATTTCTGCCAAAAAAAAAAAAAAAAAAATTAAAAAAAAGAAGTAGAAACAATGTGACCACTGAAGCCAGATTCTTCCTCAGGAAGGAGCCAAGAAATGCAAAGAACGTAGCTCTAGAAGGTGGAAAAGGCAAGGAAGTGAATCCCCCTAGAACGTCCAGAGGGAGCATTGCAGTGGAACCGATTTCAGACTCCCGACCTCCAGAACCGTACAAGGATAAATTTACGTTGCTTTACGTCACCAAACTGGCAGTAATTTGTTGCAGCAGCAACAGGGAGCTAGTAAATTGGGCAGCGAGCACCACAGCAGCCGTGTGAACACACGCCCCAGTAAGACGGAAGTTACTGCAGCTGGCACTGCCCCAGTCCTTACAATAAGGGGGTAGTTAATATTATTATCCCCATTTTATTGATAGGCAAACTGAGACACAGAGAGGTGAAATGCCTTGCCCAGGGTTACAGGCTCCTGAGTCTCTCTTTTTTTGTAATATAATTGTGTTTATACATGTTTTACCAAAATAAAAAATTCAATAATGTAAAATTACTTAGCCATTTTTAAGTGCACCGTTCAGCGGTATTAAGCACACTCAATATTAAGCAACAGTCACCACTGTCCATCGCCAGAACTTTCTCATCTTCCCAAACTGGAACTCAGTCCCCAAGAAATACTTAACTCCCCACTCCCTATGCTTATTTTTATTTATTTTATTTTATTTTATTTTTTAAGGCTCAGGCTACAGTGCAGTGGCACAGTCATAGCTCACTGCAGCCTCAAACTCCTGGGCTCGAGCCATCCTCCTGCCTCAGCCTCTTCAAGTGCTAGGATTACAGGTGTGCACCACCACACCTGGCTGATTTTTCTATTTTTCATAGAGATGGGATCTCACTTTGTTGCCCGGGCTGGTCTCAAAGTCCTGGCCTCAAGTGATCCTCCCACCTCAGCTTCCCAAAGTGCTGGGAGTACGGGCATGAGCCACTGTGCCTGGCACGGATTCTCTTTTTGACATCAGCTGTGTGGCCGTGGGCCACCTCCTTCCCCTCTGGAAGCCTTGGGCGCCTCATCAGTGTAAGAGGCCTAGTGACAGTCCCCCCCCTCCCAGGGTTGTCAGGATGGCATTAAATAAAATACGGCTTCCTAGGGCTGAGCAGACGCTCTAGCAGAGAGGAGATGGGCACCCGGTGCCAACTGCTATAATTATACCTGGAGAAGGAGAAGCGGAGATGGAGGAGTCAGCTGAGTAGAAGGTGTGAAAGTGGAAAGGAAGCCAGACAGAAGGCAGACAGATGGCGGAGGCCCTTGGGCAGCAGCTGCCGTGAGTGGGCCAGAGCCGTGAGCCAGTGGGAAGATGCGGAGAGCCCCTTGTGTTGGTTTGCTAGGGCTGGCATAACAGAGTGCCCCAGACAGGGTGGCCCAAACAAGAAAAATGCATCGTCTCCCAGTTCTGGAGGCTGGAAGTCTGAAATCCAGGTGTCAGCAGGGTTGGTTCCTCCTGAGGCCTCTCTCCTTGGCTTGCAGAGCTTTCTCCCTGTGTCCTCACCTGGTCGCCCTCTGTGTGCGTCCGTGTCCTAGTCTCCTCTCCTCTTCTTATAATGACCCAGTCCTATTGGATTAGGGCCCACTTTAATGACCTCTTTAAAGGACCTATCTCCAAAAACAGCCACAGTTAGAGGTTCTGGGGGTTAGGACTTTAACATATGAATTTTGGGAGGACACAGTTCAGCCCATAAGAGCCACTGAGGGGGTTGTTGGGAGAACAGGAAGGGGAAGAGGTTGAGGCTAGAGGCAACAGGCTCCTCTGGCTCAGGATGTGCCTGACTCACAATCCAGTCTCTGGGAGGCCCAAGGGACGGTGGTTCCAGTCTTCCCACAAGGCCTAGTTGAGTGGGTTAGGTGTCTATCTCCCTTGTTTAGGTTCCTTGCAGCCAAAAAGGGCCAACTAAGCCAGTACATAAAGCACCTGGCACACTCAATAAGAGCTTAATAACTCTCACTGTTAGGCAGATCACTTTGTCAGCAATATTCACATCAGAAAAAAATATCACGTAGGTCGAAAAATAAATAAGAACCTGATTATATAACAATAAACATTACCATAACATTGGAGACACAGCATTATTAAACCTACATGCTTCATACATTATAACAACAAAATGGAAACAAATGTTAGGAGTAGAAGAAATGGAAAGAAACATAATTATTGTGAGAGAATTCAGTATCCCCGTATGGCAAATCCAGTGTATGAAAAAGAAAGAATATAGACACAGAGGATATATGTGAAAGCTGTGATTAATAAAATAAATAATTCAGATACCAAAGTTTACACCTTACAAATCATAAGTAGGCTTTTTTTTTAAAAAAAAATAAACTGTCTATTTTAGAAAACTTAATTTACAGAAAAATTACAAAGATACTATACAGAGTTCCCATATACCCCCCCAACCCAGTTTCCCCTATCAGTAACATCTTAGATTAGTGTGGTACATTGTTACAATTAGTGAATCAATACTGATATATTATATTTAACTAACATCCCAGACTGGGTGTGGTGGTTCACACCTGTAATCCCAGCACTCTGGGAGGCCAAGGTGGGAGGATTGCTTGAGATCAGGAGTTTGAGACCAGCCTGAGCAAGAATGAGACCCCTGTCTCTACCAAAAAAAGAAAAATAATAATTAATATCCATACTTCATTCAGATTTCTTCCGTGTCTTCCTAATATCTTTTTTCTGCCCCAGGGTCCCACGTAACATTTAATTGCCACATTCCCTTAGGCAACTCTTGGCTGTGATACTTTCTCAGACTTTCCTTGTTTTTGATGCCCTTGACAGTTTTAGGGGTTTTTTTGTTTGTTTTGTTTTTTAGAGAGAGAAGGTCTTGCTCTGTCACCCAGGCTGGAGTGCAGTGGCCCAATCATAGCTCACTACAGCCTCTAACTCCTGGACTCAAGTGATCCTCCTGCCTCAGCCTCCCGAGTAGCTGGGACAACAGGCGTGTGCTACCACACCCAGCTAAGTTTTTTAAAATTTTTTGTAGAGATGGGGTCTTGCTATGTTGCCCAGGCTGGTATTGAACTCCTAGGTTCAAGAGATCTTCAGCTTCCCAAAGTGCTGGGACTACAGGCGTGAGGCATGGTCTGAACGTTTGTGTTCCCTCAAACTTCATAATAGAGCCCTCATGCATGGGGTTATAAAAGAGGTCTTATAAAAGAAGCCCGAGAGAGTTTGTTCACCCCGTCCCTCATGCTAGGACATGACATCTATGAAGCAGAGAGCAAGCCCTCATCAGACCCACGGGGTTACATTCTGTGACAAAAGGAAGGTTATCTGTGTGTGCACAATCTAATCATAAGAGACCTTTAAAAGCAAAGCATTTTTCCCTGGCTAGTGGCACAGGGCATGTCAGAGAGTCCAAGCATGAGGATGATGGGAGGTGACATTGCTGGTTTGAAGGCGGAGGGGCCTCTGGGAACAGACAGCACCTGGCTGACAAGCAGTAAGGAAACTGGCTGTCAGCCAACAATCGCAAGGAACTGTTGTTTTGCCAGCAACCTGAAGGACCTTGAAGTGGATTCTCCCCCAGAGCCCACAGATGGGGTTGCTTTTGAACCCAGCCTGGACTGATTTTGATTTTGACCTTCAACTCAGCTCAAACTGACTTCTTCTTCTTCTTTTTTTTTTTTTTTAGTTGTGGTAAAAACACAAAATCTACTCTCTTCACAAATTACGAAGTATGCAATACAGTATGAACCACACGCATATTGTTGTAAAAATCTGCAAGGCTTCACAAATTTGCATGCATGCCATCGTCGCACAGGAGCCAGGCTAATCTTCTCGCTCGTGTTCCAGTTTCAGTGTATGTGCTGCCCAGGCGAGCACCCAGCCAATCTTCTGACCTCTAGAACTGCGAGATGATAACTGGGTGTTGTTTTTAGCTACGAAGTTTGCGGTGATTTTTTATGCAGAAATAGAAAAATTACATCTTAAGCACCGAAGATTATTGGAAGATTTAATCGAGGTAGTGCATGTATTGCACAGAACCCAGTACCTGGGCAGCACTGATAAATGTGTTAGCTGGTACTGACACCACTGCCCCCTGCCCCCACCCAGAAAAAACCAGCTGGAAGCCATCTGCAGCCTGGAAACCTGTGCTATAAATAAGGTCTCCCTCATCCAAGAGATTTCACCTAAGGTCTCTCAGGGGCTCGCTCTTTCATTCATTCATTTTGAACACCTATGTGCCAGACACTGGCCTATGCATCAGGACATGACAGTTGTCAGGTCCCCAAGGGGCTTACAACTGGGTAAGGGAGGTGGAGACCCGGAAGTGATTGCCTCCAGCTCCAGGAAGAGCATCCTCCTGCCTGCACCAGCCCCCTGCCCTGCCTCTTCCCATGGGGGCCCAGGCCAGGAATGCAGAGCAGAGATTCTCTACCCACCCTTTCCTTCCAGGATGGAGCAATGCCCAAATGGACATTCCTTCCACGTCCTCCCTGGCCATTGCCCTCTCCTTTCCCCTGCCCGCCTAGAGAAAGAGCCATCTCTCCTAGGTGCAGGGCTAACCCCTTCTCAGATACTCTGCTCCCTCATGTAAACACACTCGGGCTTCTCCCAATAAAAACAATCCAACCCTTAACCAAGCTGTCAAACTTAGCATCCCCCAACAGTGGGACAAGCTTCTGTTCTGGACCTCCGGTTGGGACATACTGGAAAATACACATCACCACCCGTGGAATGTTCTTGACAAAATTGGAACCTCATCATGATGAATCAGTCAGTCAAATTCAGATTGTGGGACAGTTTTACAAGAACGACAGGCTTTTAAAGTCACACTCATAAAAGATAAAAAAAAAAATCGATACTTTTCCAGATTAAAGCTGACTACAAGAGACGTGACAACCAAATGCAATAAGTGATTGGAGCCTAGATTTTTTTAAAGGATGCAAAGAGAAAACAGAGCCAGGCACAGCAGCTCATGCCTGTAATCCCAGCACTTTGGGAGCCTAAGGTGGGAGGATCGCTGGAGCCCAGGAGTTGGAGACCAGCCTGGGCAACATAGCAAGACCCTGTCTCTACAAAAAAATTAAAAATTAGCTATGGTGGCGCATACCTCTAGTCCCTACTACTTGAGAGACTGAGTTGGGAGATTGCTTGAGCCCAGGAGTTTGAGGTTGCAGTGAGCTATGCATTCCAGCCTGGGTGACAGAGAGAGACCCTGTCTCAAAAAAACAAGAAAAGGCTGGGTGCGGTGGCTCACGCCTGTAATCCTAGCACTCTGGAAGGCAGAGGTGGGAAGATTGCTTGAGGTCAGGAGTTCAAGACCAGCCTAAGCAAGAGTGAGACCTCATCTCTACTAAAATAGAAAAAAAATTAGCCAGGCAATTAAATATAGAAAAAATTAGCTGGGCATGGTGGTGTGTGCCTGTAGTCCCAGCTACTTCGGAGGCTGAGACAGGAGAGGATTGCTTGAGCCCAGGAGTTTAAGGTTGCCATGAGCTAGGCTGATGCCACTGCACTCTAGCCCGGGCAATAGAGCGAGACTCTGTCTCAAAAAAACAAAAACCCAAAAGTTTTTATAAAGACAGGGTCTTGCTATGTTGCCCAGGCTAGTCTCAAACTCCTGGACTCAAGTGATCCTCCTGCCTCAGCTTCCCAAAGTGCTGGGATTACAGGCATGAGCCACCATGCCCAGCTCATAATGACATTGTTGTTAACTATTGAGTGCATATATGATGGTGGTCCCATAGGCTAGACCACATAGCCTAGGTGTGTAGAAGGCTGTACCATCTAGGTTTAAATGATGGTCACACAATAACAAAATCACCTCGGGAAGCATTTCTCAGAAAGTATCCCCATCGTTAAGTGACACATGACTGTATATACAGGTTGAGAAAGAGAATGTTAAAGCAAGTGTGGTTAAATGAATCTAGGTGGAGGGTGAGTGTTCATTGTACTATTTTTACAATTGTTTTTTTTGTAGCTTTGAAATTTTACAAAATAAAAAATTGGCGAAAACAAAGCACCCTCACTCCTTCCCGTATGTTCTTCCAGCTGTCACCATTTCACCTTCTGTGCACAGCAAAGATTCCTTGGAAGAGACTACGTTCATTGTCCCTATGTTCTCAACCACTGCTGTGCTGGTTAAATGTTTAATAATTGGCTCAACAAACAAACAAGCCCCAAAGCTCCTGACATATAGTGTTTGCCAATTCCAGTGGTGTAAATACTCCCGCTGTGGTTGATATTCAGCTACTAATGTGGCATCAACAAACATGGATGCCAAGATAGGTAAGCAATTCAGGGGCACACATAATATAGTATTCCCAGCGTAAAGATACTGTGTATGTAAATAACTTCAAGAGCACAGATCATAGTAGTGTAGTAAAATAATTACAAAGTGATGAATTTTAAGTATTTATTACTTTTAAAAAAATATAATCCATTTGATCATAAGTTTATACAACTAATTGTAACATATTGGCTGTGTTTAACAACTGGCTTCAAAATTCTTGAAAATTTACCAGCTGGCTCTGGCAAAACAGTACAAGGTGCCTCTGGGACACCTCTGTAAAAAAAAAACAAAACTTTTTTTATTTTTTTTTTGAGTGAGTGCCGTGGCGTTAGCCTAGCTCACAGCAACCTCAAACTCCTGGGCTTAAGCAATCCTTCTGCCTCAGCTTCCCGAGTAGCTGGGACTACAGGCATGCGCCACCATGCCCGCTAATTTTTTTTTATATATATATTTTTAGTTGGCCAGATCATTTCTTTCTATTTTTAGTAGAGACAGGGTCTCACCCTTGCTCAGGCTGGTCTCGAACCCCTGACCTCGAGCGATCCACCCGCCTCGGCCTCCCAGAGTGCTAGGATTACAGGCGTGAGCCACCGCGCCTGGCCAAAAAAAAAAAAAAATCTTAACTCACCGAAACCTGGCTGCCAACTCCACCATTCCACCCAAACCCTCCTTGCTCATCTCACCATTACCTCCACGTTGCAAAATGCAAAGGACAGTGGATACAGTTCTGTCCTTGCCTTGCCTGACTGCTGTAGCATCCCACTCTGGTAATTCTACCTGCCTTCTCCAAGACCTTCCAGGTCCTATCTGATGGACAGTGCTACCCAGGCTCCTCGAAGGGCTATTCCTCCCCCACTTTTTCTTGGGGCCCTTGACATGCCCATATGACACACATTCCTGGGTGCCCTTGTCCAACCCCGTGGTTTCAGCTACAATTAAGAATCAGGATTTCTAGCCCAGATCTTCTTCTCAGCAATAAACCTGTGTACCTCAGCTGCTTAACTAGTTTGCACCTCTTGCAATAAAGACATCTCAACCGAAGCTGGAGTGGAAGCGCTCATCCGTTACTCCCCCCTTGAGGTGGAGCCCCTCAGGGACCGAGAACACAGGTCTGTCTAGCCCTGAAGCCAGGGAATGCATGTTCCCCAGTGCCAAGCTGCCTTCCTTTCAAGGAAGGAAGTCCCACAAATCCATATCACAGGCCAATAATGCAAAAAGGTTCAACAGGACCAACAGCAATAACTTCCCCATGAGACCAGCCCTCCTCCACTCCCGTCACAGATTGCACGGTCATATAAAGTACCGCCACTTGGTGGCGGCATTCTCCAAATAGAAAATAGCATCTGGGGTGCTGAAAAGACAAAAGACCTGGGCTTCTTCAGGTTAAGGTGTGTCAATTCACACTAAATTGATGGGGGACCCAAACCAGCCTGGTCTCATCTTCCCCCTTCCTGTTCTGGGCCAAAACCAACAGGCGTCTTCCCAAAGTGGGCTCCTGCGCTCTTGCTCTTGGAGCGGCTCACTTGCTGGTCAGTCACTGTCAGGGAGAGCCAGAGTCAATGACTCTCGGGCTAGTCCCCGAGTCAATCAGAATCCAACTGAATCTGTCCTGTGGTCGCTCAATACTCGTGCCTGTCCCTCCTGTCACCTGCAGAATCTGCAAAGAGGATTACTGCAACCCGGTGAATTCACGCCCTCAGGCTCCGCCCCTTCGCAGTCTTGCCCAATCACAGATCTGAACGTCACGGGAGTGCCCACCCCCGCCGGCCACATCCAGTCACAGGCACCGCTCTTCCAAAACCCAGCCCTATCACAGGCCACGCTGTCTAGGAATTCCACGCCCCCTAAGGCCCCGGTGACGGACCCAATCAGAGACCTCTCCTTCCCCGAAACTCCGCCCCCCTGGGTCGGCTTTTCCCAGGCCTGAGCTGCGCCGGGCAGACGCGGCGGATGATGCAATTGGGCCGCGCCGCGAGAAGGTCACACGGCATCCTCCAACATGGCGGCGGCGGCGCTGCGGGGTGGATGGTGCCGCTGTCCGCGGGTGAGCGGAAGTGGCGAGCTGGCAGGGCCGGTTTAGGGGGATCGGAGCCTGCGGCTTCTAGGGTCTCCTTCTCCTCAGGCCTTTGGCGCCCGTGGCCCTTCCCTGGGCTCCTCGGGAGGCTTGGGGTTGGGTTGTTGGGTCAGCCGAGGCTGGAACAGGGGCCACGGAACGAGGCCTGCGGGCGGGGACCTAGCGCACCGGGCAGGGGCGGCGATGCGCGGAGCCCGGCGGGAAGCTGATCACCCCTCGCCTCCTGATCAGGCCCCACGTGCACTGGGGAGTGCATGGTGGCCGGGCCGGCGGTACCCCGTGGAAAAAACGTGGCGAGGGGAAGGCAAAAATTTGTGACATTCACAGCTCGCCTTTAAATGCCAGGTCCTCTACAGAGAGCATTTCCTGTATCGCTTCTTACAACATTTCAGTGTGCGAGAGGTGGATCTCGCCCTGGCTAAGAGCTAGGGATGGCTTTTGGGTTCATAGGTCGGTAGGAGTCAAGGCGTTTAACGCGTGCCCAGAAATCTGTACTTCATGCCGCTGCTGCTTGTCCCTATTTCATTATATTAGGAAACCGGAAACTCAGAAAGGTTAAGCAGCCTGCACGCAGTCCCAGAGCCTGTCCAATGCCTAGGTCAGTCTGACTCCAGAGGCAAATTGTTAAGAGGAAGGAAAATATCTCATAGGAAGCAGAATGTCGGGACAAAGAAGATGTCTTTGACTTAGGACTGATTTGTTTGTTTTGTTTTGTTTTTTTCAGCTGCTTGTCTTTTGAGCCATAGTTTAGAGGCTGAATTTACACATGTTTAGATTTGGGCACAAGACTGAGAGGGAACCAACCTCAGGCTGAGACTTCTCCCGCAAATTAGACAGCCATCCACTTCTCTTTCAGATGGTTGCTGAAGTCAGTGCTTCTGGAATCCATGGGTATAGGCATATATAGAGAGAAAACAAGTTATCTACACTCCCCAGAGTTATCCTTGAGTAACTATAAAAGATAGTGGTACCTGTATGAGTTTGGGATGTTGCATAGGGATCCCAGAGCCTAGGAGGCAGGGAACAGAGGAAAGGCCCAGGAAATGTGGAAATGGAAGAATGGTTCTACTGGGTCATTTGACATCAAAGTGGCAGGCTCTGTGCTGGATGCTAGGGTACAGAGTTGAACAGGACCTACGTGGAGCTTAAAGTTCATCATTTGGGAGGAGAAAAAAGTGCCTTTCACATGAGGTTAGCTGTGTCTCTCCCCAGAGCGATTCTCCTAAATTGCTCTGTTTGCAGCCCAACCCTTTAACAGGACATTGCAGGTTTACTCCAACGGTGTTGATGGGGCAATAAGTTATCAGTGTTTGCCTCTGAAAGTCCAGGTCTCTAGTCTTTGAAGGCTTTCAGACTCAGGGATTAAATTGTACTGGTACGTTTAGTCTTCTTCCCCTATATGGTGGCATTTCCTAGGACCTGTTGGTTTTCCCCTAGTTTCAGAGGCAGGAGGGTATATACAGGTTCTGGAGGTGCAGACACAGCATTTTCTCTCTTCTGCCAGATTATACTGGCTTCTCAGACTTTAGGAAGATTGCAGAGTGCACAGCATGCAGCAGGCATGTGATAAAAATTAAGTTGCAGGTGATCCTTGCTTTCTTTTTTTTCTTTTAGAGACAGGGTCTCACTCTGTCACCCATGCTAGAGTGCAGTGGTATGATCGTGGTTCCCTGGAGCCTCAAACCCTTGGGCTCAAGTGATCCTGCCCCCCTCAGTCTCTTGAATAGCTGAATACCGATACCACCATGCCCGGCTAATTTTTTTAGAGATGGGGTCATACTATGTTGCCCAGGCTGGTCTCAAACTTCTGGCCTCAAGTGATCCTCCTGCCTCGGCCTCCCAAAGTGATGGGATTATAGGTGTGAGCCACCGTGCCCAGCCGACCTCTGCTTTTTTGTGTGTGGTCTTCTTTCTTCTCAGTCAGCCTCTTGTTTGCCCCAATTAGAGATGCCTCGGCAGCGGAGTCCAGTTTCTTTCCAGCCACAACCTACCCCGTGGTTCGACCTATCAGATATGCCAGCCAGGCGGAGAGCTGCCACTGGTAAGTGACAAAGGACGCTCAGGCAGGTACACACGGGGGAGGTCAGAAAAGTCAGACCCTTATTGGCGGGAGGGAGGAATAGGGCTGTGACTGTTGAATTCTGCCTCCCTGTGGCTTCTGCCCGTGGATCCCTTGCCGAGCATGGCTATTCCCTTCTTCGGGAGTTAGCCGTGTAGGCATTGGAACAGAGTCACCAGGTTGTGCCCTTGCCTCAGTTTCTGCTGGTCACTGCTCTTCAACCCTGCTTCTGTTGATGCCTCACCACCATGAGGAGGGAAGCTCCAAACCTGTGTGCTTGGGCCGCCCCCACACCCTCTCTTCTGCACCCAGAGCCTCAGCTCAGCTGCCTTCTCACAGGTGGCTAATTACCTCCCTGATCCTGTCCTGGGTTCGTCGTGGGTGTGGGACAGGCTCTGTGACTCTTTCCCTTAGTTGTCCAGTCCCCTGCACCTATGGTGTGCAGCCCTGGGGGTGTGTGGCTGGGCTGCTGTAAGGTGGCGTGATCCCGGATGGTCGTAGAACCTGGGCTTGCCCCAGGGAAAGGGTGGCATCCTAATGGGACCGCAGCCTACCGGCGGGAGGCCTAACCACCCCTCCGGGCTTGGTGTGGCTTTCCCTTGTGGCTTGCTGGGGGCGAGGGAGGCAGTTGTCCCCAGTCTGGTATACCCAACATACCTGTGGAAAAGTTGACCACCGGTGGCCACTTTTCCCTAACTTGACTCTTTTACAATGGCTCCTTAAGCTGCTGCTTTTTCTTTGAGCTCACTCTTAGCTATGCACGTGGCAAAACAGGAGTTTAAATCTACCTCTGCTTGACCTGGAACCCCTGTCTTGGAGCCATGTACAACAGTGGCTCGTATCTGGAGCTGAGGCTTTTTCCCCAGCCAACCTAGGGTTTGCCTCTGGGTGTGCTGGGTTTTCCCAAGGGTGCAAATTTTATTGTTTTTTTTTGGAGACAGGATCTTGGTCGGTTGCCCAGGCTAGAGTGCAGTGGCAGGGTCATGGCTCACTGCAGCCTCAAACTCCTGCCTCAGCCTCCGTGTAGCTGGGACTACGGGCATGCACCACCATAAAACTACCTAGCTAGTTTTTAAATTTTTTGTAGAGATGGGGTCTCACTATGTTGTCTAGGCTGGTCTCAAACTCCTGGGCTCAAGCAATCCTCCTGCCTCAGCTTTCCAAAGTGCTGGGATTCAGGGCGTGAGCCACCATGCCTGGCCTATTATAAAAGAGATAGCTTTTAACAAATGATTTTGTTACACCTGTACCAACAGAAAGGAGAAAATTTTTAAAAATGCCACATCTGTCTGTGGGACATTTCAGCATATGTCCTTCTGGTCTGTTCTCTAATATTTTGTTTTACGTTCTTTCTAGTCCAAATCATATTCTTCTGGAAACAGAAAAGGCTTTCTGTCTGGCTTGCTAGATAATATCAAACAAGAATTAGCCAAAAACAAAGAAATGAAAGAAAGTATAAAAAAATTCCGAGACGAGGCCAGGAAGCTGGAAGAGTCAGATGCGCTCCAGGAAGCCAGAAGGAAATATGTAAGTCCCTTTGTCCCTTTGCCTCGGATCTGTCTCGGCCGACGTGCTCATTTCCAGAGCCAGGGGCAGCCAGGGGGGCTCAGTGCCATGGAACTTGGGGCAGGGATGGCTTGGAGGAGGTGAGGTCACTGCACTGATGAGCAAGAACCCGGGGACAGGATCATGTCACCAGGCCCCTCAGTTCTGCCATGAGACCAGTGTTCTCTGCGGCTCAAAGAAGCCCTGGCTTCTCCCCGGAGCTTATGGGAAATGCAGGGTCTCACACCCTCCGTACCTGCATTTTCACGGGTCCCCGGCTGACTCGTGCGCAGCAGCTTTGAGATGTGCTGCTCCCAAGAGCTCCTGGTTGTGGCCCTCTGAATGAAGAGGGTGGAAACTGGGTGCTGGTGTCATTATGCATTTGCCACTGCTGTGTCTTCTTGCGCAGCTGTCCAGCGCCAGGTAGTGGGAATGGGCTGAGCTCGCTGTATTTGTAACGGCCCTGGTGACGAGTGGCTGAGGCTCAGAGATGCGGGCACCTGCCCCAGGTCCTTGGAATTTTGTTCTGTCGGCCCCTACCCGGCCGTGGGCAAGGTCTTGTCCCTCCGAATGTCCCCAGAGTACTCCCTTGCCTGGAAGTACTGTGTGGGCCCTGCCCGTGGGGGATTCGGTGGCAGGCAGGGGGAGAAGGGGACTGCTGAGAAAATGCTCCTTGGAACCTTTGGTTGTAAGAGAAATCTCAAAAATAAATAAATAACATTCTCTGCCTTAGAAAACCATTGAGTCGGAAACCGTGCGGACCAGCGAAGTGATACGGAAGAAGTTGGGGGAGTTCACGGGCACGATGAAGGAGGTGACGGTCACACGCGGGAGCCTTTGGGGCCGCAGCGGGTGGGGTGGGCGTCGGGGGAGGCCCACCCTGAGGACGCCCCCTGGAGGCTTCCGGAGTTCTAAGGCAGCAGGAAGGAGGGTGAAGTCAGACCACCTCCCGCCTGCATGACAATTGACCCCTTAAGTTGGCAGAAGCATGTGACACTAGCATGGCCTAGGGGAGAAGAGGAGAATGTTTTTCTTCCAGCCTAGAGACAGAAGGGGAGGGTCACTGCCACCCGCAGCGAGGGTGCAGGTGGGAGCGAGACCACCCGAGTGTACCTTCTTGTTGCTTCTGTTTTTGTCTGGATTTATGGGGTGTTGGGCAACCCCTCACCACCCTGGGCTGCCCTCCCTGAGACTGATTCCTTGTCTGTCGCAGGGCAGTTCCTGAGTCCCCGGAGGACTCCAGACCACGGCCCGGGGGTGCTGTGCCATCATCCCCTCTCTCTGTGTCTCTCTGTCTCAGAGCCTTGATGAAGTTAGTAAAAGTGATCTCGCCCAGAAAATCAAGGAGGGCGTGGAGGAGGCGGCCAAAACAGCCAAGCAGTCGGCCGAGTCAGTGTCCAGGGGCGGTGAGAAGCTGGGCAGAACAGCGGCCTTCAAAGCCCTTTCCCAGGTGAGCCCAGGTCTGGCCCAGAGCGTGCAGCCCCCCGGGCGCCCAGACCCCGGCGCCCACCCAAGGCTGCTGTGCTTCCCCGGCAGGGCGTGGAGTCCGTGAAGAAGGAGATAGACCACAGCGTCCTGGGGCAGATCGGGCCCTACCGCAGGCCCGAGCGACTCCGGAAGAGGACGGAGTTTGCAGGAGAGAAATTCAAGGAAGAAAAAGTGTTTGAGCCCAATGAGTAGGTCCCGGCCTGCCTCCCTCTCTGGCACCCGGCACTGCTGTCTGCAGGGACCTACCCAAGGCTCCCACCCAAGTCTGCTTCTCGAGGCTGCTTTCTGCTTGACGTTCCTGGCTTGCTCCAGAGAATTTGAGGGAAAGGGGAGGAGAGAAGGCAGGAGGCCGAGACGGGGGTGGAGTCATCATGGCCCCTAAACTGTCCATCCCCCCCACCCCTCCCCACAGCCATAGGAGGGTGCGGGGCCCTTGGCCAGAGGGCCTCGGAGCTGCTGCTCATGCCAGCCGCCCACCCTCTTCCCCAGGGAGGCCCTGGGGGTCGTGCTACACAAGGACTCCAAGTGGTACCAGCAGTGGAAGGACTTCAAGGAAAACAACGTGGTGTTCAATCGTGAGTGGGGATGTCTCCAGGGCCCACGACCACCTGCCTGGGTCCCAGGGGGTCAGCTGACTGTAGAGCATTCCCCTCCATACTGGGCCCAAGACAGATCCCCATTTTGCAGAAGAGGAGACAGGGGTCAGAGTGGTCCCCTAATCATGAAGCTGTACATTCTGCTATGAGACCCTAGATGATGGCTCCCTCATAAGAACAGTCAGGACCCAGGAACCCTGGTGCTGACAGAGGCCGTGGCCAACCCCAGGTCCCATGGCAGGCGTTGGGGCTGGGCATGGGGTTTCCCAGGTGCTAGCAAGGAGAGCCGTCGTGCCGCATGCCCCCGTCCCTTGTCCCGTGAGGACCGCTAGAGGCCTGTGTTTCCTTTGTAGTAGAAGCAACAGCCAGCGGGGGTGGCGCCCCGTAATTTACACAGCCCCACTAGGGCCGCGGCTGAGGGGTCTCCACAGCCTCGCCAGGTAGGTGGGCAGGCGGCGGTGGACGCAGGCTCACAGAGATCCCCTCCCTGCCCCGACCCATGTCAAGGGCGGGACCCTCAGGGAGCCCCCGTGAGCTGTGGCAGAGGGGCTGCTTTCTGGAAGGGGCCCCTCCTCCAGCCCCTGCCCCTCCCCTGCAGGGTTCTTCGAGATGAAGATGAAGTATGATGAGAGCGACAACGTGCTCATCCGGGCATCCCGGGCCCTTACAGACAAGGTCACCGACTTGCTGGGTGAGTGAACCGCCCCAGGACTTCCCATGCTGGCCACAGCGAGCATCCCAGGCCTTCGACCCACTCCAGGCTGCGCTCCCTGCAGGGGGCCTGTTCTCCAAGACGGAGATGTCGGAGGTGCTCACGGAGATCCTCCGAGTGGACCCGGCCTTCGACAAGGACCGGTTTCTGCAGCAGTGCGAGAATGACATCATCCCCAACGTCCTGGAGGTGGGTGCGGGAGCCCTCCCCAGCTGCTCCCCGCCCACTGCCCCATCCCCAGCTGGCACCCTGGGTCTGAGCCCAGAGTTCTGCTGCTGAAGCTGTTTTCTGAGCAGACACCTTGCACTCGGGCTCCTACCTGGCTGCAGCCACCCCATGGGCTGTGCCCAGTGCCCTTCCTAGGTTTCTGAGGCCTGACCACACCCCACGCCCAGGTTCCCCAGGCCTGTGTCTCTGAGCAGGGGTTGGCAGTCACCTGTGGTCCTGGCTGGCACTCTGTTGTCATTTCATGCCTCGCCCACAGGGTATGACTGCTCCGGGGAATGAGTTTCTCTCCCCCTCACTGCCTGAAACTCAGCCCAGCACCTCCGGGTGTCACTTCCCTCACACTTCCCACCTGAAGCTGTTCCCTCGAGGTTGCCCCAGGAGCAGCTGCCAGGGGCCGGGTGTTTGTCTCCGAGGTGCCAGGGGCCTCTGAGGCACTGGGGAGAAGTGGGTGGCCACCCTGTGGCAGAGCAGGCCCCGGGCCAGCCTGGGGGCATCTCAGCTCAGGGTCCCACTGAGACCCACAGCCGAGGGCGTCTTCCTCGCTGTGCTGTCTCAGGCACCCAAACCGCCGTTTGGTTTGGGGCGGGGGGGGGGGGGGTGGCTCTCTCTCAAGGTCATGCTGCAGCCCACCCCCACGAGGCTCCTCCCCAAGGTCACTTGCCTCTGCCTGCCACATCTCTGCCTCTTCGAGGCTCCCAGGACACAGGTCAGGCCTTCCTAAGGCCCTTCGCAGCACCACAGAAAGCCCCTCCGCCCTTGTCCCCTCTGCCCCACCAGCCTCCTTGAGGTCCCCTCTTCCTCCACCCGGTGCCTAGGTCCTTCGTGCCACTTTGGGCTGGGCTGAGAGAAGGGGGCAATGGGAGCCAGAGCCCAGGCAGCTCCTTCCATGCGGGAACGTTCCAGGTCCCTGGCTTTGCCCTCGGCTGTCCCCAAGGGCACCTGACTTCTTCTTGCTCCTCTCCCTGCTCTAGCGCCTCCCACCTCCACGCCAGATCTGGCCCCATCCCAGGGTCCTGCAACCTGCCCCTCCTCCAGCTGTCCCCAGAGGTTAGGAAGCGGCCAGTGCCGCTGGTGTCCAAAGCCTCCTCCCCAGGGCCCCACAGGCTGGGGGATGGGGACTGGGGGGGGAATCTCCGAGGGGGGGCCCACTCACTGGAGACTTCTCGGGAGTTCTCCCGCCGCAAAACCTCACTTGTTCTCTCTTGCTTACATTCTCCTTTTCCTTTTTAGGCCATGATTTCAGGAGAACTTGACATTCTCAAAGACTGGTGCTATGAAGCTGTGAGTACTTTGTTTTTTAAAGCCTAAAAAGAAAAGTCAACGTGGAAAAGTACGTCTGCTCGGACGGTTCCATTAGGGAAGCGCACGACAGGACCCGGTGTCGGGGTCCTCCTGTCTGCTGGCCGTCACAGAGCCCAACAGCCCCCCACCACCTTCTGATCCGCTGCGGGTGGCACGTCTAGGCCCATGGGCTGGGCACTGTGTCACCTGCTGGTCCCCCGCTTCCAGACTGTAAACTCCTGGTCAGGGCTAATCTCTTCCCTCCATGCCTGAGGGAAGGCCTGTGGCATTCTTCCCCCATGGGATGTCACGCAGCTGCCATCTTAAAGTAATTTTGTCTAAGGACAAGTCCCAGGGGAGGTGATTAGAGTAAGATGAGGTCTCTGGCGTGGCCCGGGGCTTGGGTCTGACCGCCCCGTTCCAGGCTGGTGCCAGGGAGGACGCAGGTCCCACATGTGATCATACGGGCCTCGTGGGCACCCCTGTCCCCTGGCCAGAGCTGTGTCCCTGTACCCACCTCCCAGGGGTCGGGAGAGGGAAACCCCCGAGCACAGAAGGGGCCTCCAGGACAGATGCATTAGCTGTCCTCAAGACACCATCCGAAACACAGACCAAAACAAACGCTGGGAGGAACAGCGTGTCCTGACAGCTGCTTCCCGGAATTAAAGCTCCGTCCTGGGGCCGCGCTGGGCGCACGGAGGTCAGTGTGGCATCCCCAGGAGCACAGGCTGTCTGCCCATCCCTGTCCCCTGGGGCTCCCGGCCCCTGTCTTGCCAGGCCACCTCACCTCACCCTGTGCACTCCCTGACCTGCGTCTTCATGAGCTGTGTGTTTTGTTTTGGTTCCTGCCACTTTGTCTCAAGCCATCCAGAATCTTCTTTGGCTAATTCCGTTCTGCACCCAGCTCACAAACAACTTGGAAAAAGCAGAGGAGAAGATGTCAGATTTTCTTTTTAAATACTCCCCTGCATGGTGACTAATCCAACAGGCATTTATGAGTTTTGGTGTGGTAGTTTTTTGGTTTTTTTGGCTTTGGTTTTTTTTTTTGTTTGTTTGTTTTTTAACCTTGGGACCATTAAGCAGCGGCTGATTATTTTTGCCAGAGAGCTGCTGGTGGCCCTTGAAACCTAGCTAAAGTTCCAGCCACTTTCACAGAGGTGCTTTTAAAATGTCATCTTTAAGAAACCAAACAAGTCGGATTGGCTCCAGTCCCCCCCCCCCCCCCCCAGGATCAGCGGTTTCCATAAAAAGTAGACGGTATTGGAGCATCTTCCGTCATGATTGCCTGCCAAGGCCGGAGAAGCCTGCAGTGGAAATGTGTCTTGGGGGCTGTTCCCTGTGCCTGGGAGCAGGGGCTGGCAGGTGCTGTTGGGGGCTGGTCCGAAAGATGGGCGACCCACGGGTTAGGGACAAATCCTAGAAAAGGTGTTTGATTCCAGGCCAAGACTCAGGCTGGGGTGAATTCGGCCAGGGACCTGCCAGCTTATCCCTGGGGAGAGTGTTTTGGGTTGTGTCCCAAGAGAATCACCCACTTGCTGATTAATACCGTTTTCATTGGGCAGCCTTAATCTGACCCTGTTCTCAGGAGAGGGAAGCGTGTGAACGGGCCAGCAAGTGGGTGGCAGCTGCCTCCCTGCCTGGACGCATGCTCTTGGCATCTGCTGTTCCTGGACGCAGGGCACCCCAGCGCCAGGGTGTGCGGGCATTGGCTTCGTGTGGCGTGGCGCCTCAGCGAGACCGCCCTCGGTGGCCGTCACACGAGCATGCCGGCCTCTCGTTGCAGACGTACAGCCAGCTGGCCCACCCGATCCAGCAGGCCAAGGCCCTGGGCCTGCAGTTCCACTCCCGAATCCTGGACATCGACAACATCGATGTGAGTGCCTCTAGCTGGGGGCCCGGTCAACCCTGGGGGTGGGAACTGTGGCCCAGACATGGCCCAGGAGATGGCCTCACCTGGGGCTGTGCTGATCAGAGGCCTTGAACTTGTCCTTGGGAAAGGTGTCATGGGAAATGCCTGCTGGCGGTGGGCTGGCGGGAGGCCTGCTCTGCCAGGGCAGGGGGCGGGGGCAGTGCTGGGCGAGGTGCCCTCAGCAGGACGAGGTGCCCAGGCTGCTGTCTGAGGCCCTCTCTGGGCTCCCCCACAGCTGGCCATGGGCAAGATGATGGAGCAGGGGCCCGTGCTAATCATCACCTTCCAGGCCCAGCTTGTCATGGTGATCAAGGACCCCAAAGGCCAGGTGGTCGAGGGTGACCCGGTGAGTCAAGGGGCACATAGGCACCTCCCACCCCCAGGACACTGCCTGAGGCCACGCGGCACGGATGCCAGCTCAGAGCCCAGAGCTGCTGTGACCGGGTGGGGACGGGGAGAAACCCCAGGGCTGGAGTTCGGGGCTGGGGAGGTCAGAGGACGGACTGGCCTGTCCGATTTTCCCAAGTGCTGGGCAGCTTCTGAGTCATAGGCCCTGTCCCAGCCTCTGCTCCCAGTGCCTGGGGGTGTTTCCGGGGGCACCCACCCCAATAGAGCCCAGACCTGGGTTGGCACCAGGACCCCGTGCCCTGCCCCCCAGAGCCATCTCTCCCAGCAGCCCCTTCTCCTCCCCCTGCAGGACAAGGTGCTGCGCATGCTGTACGTGTGGGCCCTCTGCCGCGACCAGGACGAGCTCAACCCCTACGCGGCCTGGCGGCTCCTGGACATCTCTGCCTCCAGCACGGAGCAGATCCTCTGAGCGTGGCCACTGCAGCCAGGGAACCCCCGGGGCTGGATCACCAGGCGAGGATGCCCAAGGACACTTGTAGCAACTCCAGACCTCTGGAGACAAGACTGCCGGCTCTGTCCCCCCAGCTCTGCCAGGACAACTATAAAACCAGCTGGCCGGGAAAGGGGCCGAGGGCTGAGGGTGCCCAGTGACTGGACAGGCACTGCACAGTGCCAGCCCCTGCACTGTCCCTCTGCCACCTTGGGGTGCACAGGCCACACGGTGCCAAAAGGCTCTGGGGCCCAGGGGGCAGGGCCAAGCCCCGCTGCTCCTTGTGGCTGGCCATGCCAGCCAGGCCATTTTAGGTCTTTTTTTAATTTTAACAATGCTCTCATTTCCTGTACGTAGCCTGAGATTTGGAAATAATAAAACACCAAAGTACAGAAGAGCAACTTGAGTGGCCTGAGGTGTTGTCTCTGTGTGTGTGAGACAGTGACTGGGACTGTGGATCACAGAGAGGTGGTCAAGGTCAATGGCTGCGGCACCAAAGGGGTGGCTTGCCCTGGTCAGGACATTAACTCTGGGGCAGGGAATGGGGGTGGTCAGTGACAAGAAAAATCCCAGTGACCAGCCTGGGATCTCGGAGAGTTGGGGTCCCCAGGGCTGGGCAGCTTGCTTGCCCACAGGAGTGATGTTTGGGGACGATGCGAACCCCCAAACGGAGCCGGTGGGTGGCGGTCTATGGTAGAGAAGAGTGCGGGGTGGGCGCTGGGGTCAGGCCAGGGGTCCGAGGTGTTGCGGGTAGGCGGGGCGGCTCCCTGGTGCCCGCGAGGCCCTGGAGTGGGGGCTGGGTTCCCCCCGCAGACCGGGGCGGGGTCGTGGGCCCGCGCGCCGCTCCCCGCGCAGCCTCCGCCCCCTGTGGCCCCGCCCCCGCGGCGGCCCCGCCCCCGTCGCCATGGGAACAGCCGCGGCGGCCCGGCTCGCGCGCGGCTCTCCTGCCTCGGTCTCTGCCGCTCCAGGGGCGGGTGGGGTGGGCTGAGCCGGCGCCGGAGCCCGGGCTGCCACCTCCGCCGCCGCCGCCGGGGAGAGACCGAACGCGGAGCCAGCGCAGGTCCCGGAGAGAGCGCGGCCGCCGGGTGGTCCGTCCCGGTCCGGGTCCAGGCTAGGGTGAGGGGCGCGCTGGGGCGGGGGCGGCGGCGGTGGGGGAGGGAGTCCTCGGGCCGCCAAGAACAAAGGGAGCAGGGCGGTGGCAGCGAGGACCGTCCCCCGCCGCGCCTCCCGGGCCGCGGCCGCGCGTTCGCACCTGTTGTGCACGGCCCGGGCCGGTCGGGGCTCTCTCTGCCCAGGCACGGCCGCAGCTGGGTCCCCGCGTGGCGGTGGCTGCGAGCCCGGGAGCCGGGCATGGGCGTAGCCCGGGGACTGAGGCGCGGGCGGGGGATGGGGCCGGGCACGGTAAGGGGGCGGTGGCGCGGTAGGTGGGGGTTGGCGACGCGGAGGCGCGGGAGGGCGCAGCCTCATCCCCGCACCCCGGGCGGGTCCCCTCCTCCGCAGGGCGGGCGGCGATGTAAGCCATGAGCGCGACGTGGACGCTGTCGCCGGAGCCGCTGCCGCCGTCGACGGGGCCCCCGGTGGGTGCGGGCCTGGACGCGGAGCAGCGCACGGTGTTCGCCTTCGTGCTCTGCCTGCTCGTGGTGCTGGTGCTGCTGATGGTGCGCTGCGTGCGCATCCTGCTCGACCCCTACAGCCGCATGCCCGCCTCGTCCTGGACCGACCACAAGGAGGCGCTCGAGCGCGGGCAGTTCGACTACGCGCTGGTGTGAGGGGCGCGGCGCCCCGGGCCGGCCCTCCGCGGGGGTCTCCGAGGGCCGGCCCGGCCGAGGGCGCCGCTGGGCCCGGACTGCTCTCGGGATCCCTCCCCAGAGTCCCCAGCCTGGTGGGGGAGGTGTTCGGAGAAGCCCGGCCCCTCCACCTTTAGACCCCTCCCATCCCCCCTCCTGGTCTGGCCCGAGCCCCACCTCGTGCCTTTCTCAGTCCTGTCCCTTTACTCTCTGCACAAGTCACCCGGGATCCTGAGTGGGAGGAAGACCCCCGCGCCACCCCCTCCCCAGCGTGTAAGTGGCTCTGCTATTGTCCGTTCCTGGGAGTGGGGACCCCCTCGTGCCCCCTCTCTCCCCTGTCATCTGGCCATCGTGAATCCCACCGTGACTGAGTGAGCGCTGGGCCCACGGGGCGGACGCTGCATACCAATATGCGCTGCACAGCCTGTCCCGGAGACGGCGGAGCCCGAGGACCTGCCGCGGCTGCGGTGTCCAGGATGCGTGGCGCCTTCTGTGGCGGGGGAGTGCGGGCAGGCTCCTTCCCGACCCCAGCCCGGCCCCAGCACAGGTCAGCGTGCCCTCCCCCTGAGCCCCCTGCCATGCCCCCCCAAGCCCTGCCATGCCTTTTCACGCCTCCCTGCCTCTGAGCCGATAATAAAAGCTGTTATTGAGCGCTTACTGAATGCCAAGCAGCGTGCTGAGTTGGTGCCTCCTATTCCTAGCCTATTGCCTCTTCGGGACGGTGAGAATGAGCCCCTCGCTCCCTTAGCATCCCCATTCTACAGGCCAGGCCACTGAGGGCCAGGTGGCTGGAGTGGCTTGTCCACAGCCACATGGCTAGAGAGGCTGGCTACTGTATGCTCCTAGGACTGCCCAGTCCTGCAAAGATCCACTCACGCCTTTCACCAGCTTTGGGGGGATGTGCGATGTGTGACCATGTCAATCCCCCCAGCTCCAGCCACAGCCAAGACCCCACACAAACTTCTTTTCCTTGACCTGGGGAGGCACCGAGGTCCCTGGGCAGGACTCAGCCCCATGGGGAGCTGGGAGGGGCGCACTCAGCGGGCCCTGGAGGGTGGCTCCAAGGACGGCACCTGCAGCCCAATCTTCCCGAGCCTCCAGCCTCATCCCTCTTGCCCACCACCATAGCGTGTGCCTTGGAACCAAGCCGTAGGTCTGGCGCTGTGGCGCGGTGACACAGAGTGGGCTGGCTCTGCTCCACGGCCCACCCGGGGAGATGTGTTGTGAGCCTCGGGGGAGCCGTGTGCAACGTGTGTGGGGAGAAACGAGCGTTTCTATAAAAGGCAGGCTGGGTGAGGGCACAGGCTCCGTACACAGAGAATTTACCGACTCAGACTAGCTAGGCGTGGGGGGGTGGTGCCGTGGGAGGACATCTGCTTCCCCAGGAAGAGCCCTGGTTCCCCCAGCCCTGGCCCTGAATCCATGCACACAGGGCAGGTGGAGCTGAGGGGGGGACCCCCACTGAGGGCCCATCAGCACCCCCAGGTGTTTGCGATCTTGGAGATAGGCCAGGACTCCAATGCCCCTCCCTCCTCCCCTTCTAGGGATCATTGAGGCCCCAAGGCCACCTCAGGGACACGTGCCTTTCCCTCCAGCCTCCTGCTTGGAACAGCGCACCCCTAACTTAGCCTGGGGCCCCCCAGCCTAGAGCCTTGCTCCTCTGGCTGGGCCATCCTTGCTCTCTGCTGGCTTCTCCCCTTCATCTGTTATGACATGATTCTGCCCCACTCTGAAAGCCCGTCCCTGACACCTGTCCCCATGAATACTGCCCTGCTATTCTCTTGCTGTCCACGCTGGTCACCTCCAGTCAACAGGGGGCTCCTTGCCCCAGGCGTCACTAGACCAGGCACAGCGGCAGCTTTCCTCCCTGGCACCCTCCTCCCCCATGCCCCCAAGCTCTGATACTTCAGGGTCCCCACTCCCACCTTTAAATCACAGGGAAAAGAGAATAAGGCAGATTGGCGAGACCTTTATTCACAGTCATGGGATACCCTCCAGGAAGGGACAGGGAGCTGGCAGGGGGCGGGGGGAGGGCATTGGGAACAGGTCCATTGCAGACAGCCAGGCAATGCGGGTCCCTGAGGTGCACCAGAAAAAATGGAAGCCCAGGCAAACGGGGACCCATGCAAGGAGGTTTATGGTGCCTGGTGCCAGCCATGGCCCCCCCAGCAGAGAACAAGGCACAGCTGGGCTTGGGGAACTGGGGAGGCCAGCCCTACCCATCTGTCTGCCTGTCCACCTATCCAGGAGGTCAGGGTGCTCATGGATGGAGTCCCGTCCCCCATTCTCCGTTAACCCAGCTGCCTAGCTGCCCCTACCAAACCCCTATAAAACTGGTGTTCCATTTCGGAGACCCCTGATGTATGGAACATCTTAGAGGGTCACCCCACACATCTGAGCACCGTCTCAGGGACCTTCTGCCATGACTCGATCTTCAGGACAACCCAGTGCCAGCCAAGCAGGACTGAGGGCCCGATTGGGATGTCTGGTGTGGCCACTGCCCCTCACCTAGCAGGGGTGGCCGCCCTGCCCAGAAGCTCCAGGGGCACCAGGAACGGGTTCAGGGGGCAGATCCCAGCTGCTTGCCAGGATGATCTCAGTTTGCTGGGCCCTGCCTTCTCAGGGGAGTGGGCGGTGGCCTGGCCGGGCTCCTCTGGCCCCCTGGCACCAGTCCCATCACCCTCAGCCCCAGGCCCCGGGTTCCCTCCAGCCGGGCTGGGCTCAGGGGCCATCAGGTGTCGGTACTTTTCTGCCATATGTTCCACCAGGGCTGTGCAGGGCAGGTGGGGCAGCTCCTCGGGAAGCGACATGAGCAGGTCAACCACCACAGCCGACTCTAGTGATGGATGGAGAGGGAGGGGTGAGAGGAGAACGGGGCCTGCCGCCAGGGGCACCCCCAACCCCTTAGAACCCACCCCCTCCCTCCTCTTACCAGCTGCAGAGAGCTCAGGGCCATGGCCACTACGGGAGAAGGAGGACAGGTACTTGTAGATCTTCTCAAAGTCCACGGTAAAGTCTCCCTCGGTGGACAGGCCAGCCAGGGACCCGGAAGATGACTCAGGGGCGGGACCAGGAGCCTCAGGGGTGGGGCCAGAAGTGTCAGGGGTGGGGCCAAGAGCCTCAGGGGTGGGGCCAGATGCCTCAGGGGCGGGGTCAGGAGCCTCAGAGGTGGGGTCCTCCTGCACTCCCCGGACGCTCAGGAGTAGTGGCTTTCCTCGGGCCCGTGTGGGCTTGGGGGGCTTGGAGTGCAGGAGGCTGAGCGGTTCTGTGGCCGCGATGGTGAGCACCTGACAGGCAGAGCAACCGGGGAGGGGATGGGGGAAGTCTTATCTTCCACTCCTGTTGTGCAGAGGCTGAGCCCTCCATCTCCACCCAGTCACCAAATCCTCCCTGCCACCCTGAGCTCAGAGAGATGGCCTCAGAGGCAGGGCCCAGGATGCCATTCGCCTTATTTGTACTCATATGTATGACCCTGTTCCCTGGGACCCACCCCCCACCTGCCTGAGAGATGGCTGTACCTGCGAGAAAGCCACTGTCAGGGCTTCCTCCAGCGGGCCTGTTATCTTCTCAGCCAGATCCATCCATACCTGAGTGACGTGAGAAGGTACACAGTCAGCCCTGGGATCAGCCTGGAAGGGTCCCCCCAAGCCCTGCCCCACTTGGGGATCCCCCACAAGGCCGGCCCTGGGAAGCCTCGCCTTGCCCTCCTGCCTCACCTCTATGGGGGCTGGGGTCTGTGCCTCCCGGCGCCTTGGACCACCACATGGATGCACCCTCCGAATGGCCTCCCGGGCCACACGGCCCTTGAGCTGCTGGAGGAAGTCCTGGATCTGGGGAGGAGAGAGGAGGTGGCTGAGCTCAGGGCTGCAGGAAGGAAGCCAAAGCCCGCCGCCTTGCTTGCCTGCTCCAGGGCGGGCCGCTGCGCCCTACCCTAGTGCAAAGGGTCCCAGCGACTCTGCTGGGTGTCTGGCCAACGCCCCAGAGTATGACCAGCTACCTAATGAAGATGTAAGTCCCAGGTCTGTTTTGGCTCCTTCATACACAATTCATCTCCCTTCTTCGTCCACTCCTCCCATTTCTTGATTCTCACATCAACCTCATTGCGCCTGGTCCAACTGCGCGCTTTCCGACCGGCCTCCACAGCCTCCGCCTCCGAATTCGCCCCGCCCCTAAGTTTCGCCCTCGCCCCGCCCCTCAGCCCCACGTAAGCCCCGCCCACGACTTACCGCCAAGCTTGCCCCGCCCCTCAGGCTCGCCCGCACATGTCCCAACCCTCCGCGGCACGCACGGCCCGCCCCCGGCCCGCCCCGCCCATGCCCCGCCAATGGCTTACTCCTAAGCGCGCCCCGCCCCTAAATCTTGCTCTCGCCCCGCCTCCAGACTCACTCACGACCCGCCCCTCGGGAGCAACCACTCACGCCCTCAGCCACACGTACGGCCCGCCCCTCACCTACGCGTCGCCCCGCCCCCACCCCGATCAGGCCACTACCGCCCCTTCCTACCGCAGTCCCGCCCCTAAGCTTCATCGTCGCCCAGCCCACTCCGCGAGCCTGCCCAGACACACGCTAACCCCGCCCCCAGCCTCGCTCTCGTCCGGGGACGCGCACCTCACCTCAACCTTGCTTCGGCCCGGCAGCTCCCGAGCCAGCTCGGCGGCGTCCGGCTCCGGCTGGCCCCGCCGCGCCTGCAGCAGTCGCAGTAGCTGTCGCTTCTCACGGGCGCTCCAGGCCGCGGGGCCGGTCACCTCGCCCAGATAGCGAGCCGGGACGGTTCGCCGCCGCTGCGGCGGCTTCATGCCGGTCGGAGAAGCGCCTGTGGTCTAGGGCCGCTTCCCTAGTGGGTGGAGCTACGGAGGCCGCTGAGGCCTGAAAGCCTCGTGCGGAGGCGGAAGTGGCTGGGGGCGTGGCTCTGCGTTCGTGGGACGAACGAAACCGCCTTTATGGAGAAGATGGGGAGACTGGCACCGGATCCGAGGCATGTACGAACGAGAGCTCAGCCCGCATTTTACCTCATTCGAGGAGTAGAGCCGACACCCTGGATCTCGTGCCTTCCCTCAGTTTCTGGGCTAACTCGTGAAACGCCTACTGCGTGCTCTGCTTCTCGCAGAGGGCTGGTTCCTGCCCAAAAGGCAGCTGTCCAGTAGGGGTCCAGAGCCTGGTTGTGGGGTCGGACAGCCCTTGGGGACCTTGGGCAGGTGATTTAGCCTTGTCGAGTCTCAGTTTCTTCATCTGTAAATTGAGCTAGTAGTCCCACTCTTGTCTATGTGCAAGGGAGGGAGGATCTCGGGCAGGAGGGATTTAAGGAGCTCCAAATTAAGAGGAGGGCGAAATCCAAACCAGCGAGGAGACCCGAGCGAGGGCAGGGTCGGGCGGTGGGAGTGGAAAGCAGAGAAGGCCTGGCTGGAGGAAGATCGCAGGGGGCAGGTGGGCTACTGCAGGGGTAGGAGGCGGGGCTTATTTTAAATTTAAGCTGGTGGGGTTAGGTGTTGCTTTCTGTTTGGGACAAAACGGCCTTGAGTCTTCCCTGACGGGTGTGTGTACACGTGTATATGGGCGTCTGGGCCCCGTCCCCAAGTCAGGACTTCACCCAGCCTGGATTTCCATCCCGCCCCAGCCCCTCAGTCCTGGTCCTAGGCCCCTCTTGGAGCCCCCTCCTCCTGTCCGCCACCCCGCGCCTTGCGCACACACTTGACTCCACCAAAACTCAGCTGGTCAGTCCAGAGGTTTATTTTGAGCCCAGGTAGGAGGAAGTGGAGGAGGAGAGAAGCGTAGTGGTAGCGGTCCCATCGGGTCGGAGATCCTGGGCAGCGGGTCCAGTCCTGGCGAGCCTGGTCCCAAAGCCCCGGCTGAGTGCATCTCAGGATTGTGCTGTGAGAGGGGCGGCGGAGGCTGAGCAAGGGAGGGGACATTATGTCGGCCACCCCCTTCCCGGCAGACCAGTGGCCTCTCCCATCAGTCTGTATGCTGGGGTGAGAGTGGGAACTGCGTCTGAATCCCAAATTCTCCTTGCCTAATGCCTGTCCAAAATTTGAGGACCCCTGGCTCGACCCAGAGCCCAAAGCCCACCGCTAGTGACCCACTGCCTGAGTTGGAATCCCTCCTCCACCAAATACTGTGACCTTTGACACGTTATTTAACTTCAGAGAGTGCCTCATTGTTCTCCTCTGTAAAATGGGGACTATAATAGTATCTACCTGAAGGTTGTTATGAGCATTATTTATTTATGTATTTTTAGAAATGGGGTCTCCACTCTGTAGCCCAGGTTGGGTTGCAGTGGCGTCATCATAGTTCATTGCAGCCTGGAATTCCTGTGCTGAAGGAGTTCCATCCTTCTGCCTCAGCCTCCCGAGTAGCTGGGACTATACAGGTGCCTACCACCATGCCCAGCTATATTTTTGTAGAGCCGGGGGTCTTGCTGTGTTGCCCAGGCTGGTCTAGAACTCCTGTCCTCAAGCGATCCTCCCACCTCAGCCTCCCAAAGTGCTGGGATTACAGGCGTGAGCCACCGCGCCCAGCTGGTTATGAGGATTAAATTAGTTCATATGCATAAAACAGAACAGTCCCTGGCACAGAGTAAGAGCTATGAAGTCATTGTCAGACCCTCCTTCCTCCAGCTCCCCCACCTCCGCGTTTACCTGCCTCACTAGGGCCTCCTGGGCTGGGTGCCGCCGGGCGAGGCTCTCGGGGGCGGGCCGGGGGGCGGGGGCGCTGCAAGGGAGAGGCAGGCAGCAGTCGGGGTGGCTGCGTGCAGCGCCGGGGTAAGGGCGCCACCTCGGGGCTGCTGCGGGCATGGCGGAGTCGGGGCTATGGCGATTCAGGCTCGGTAGGCGGGATCGCCGCGACCCCGGGTCCGGAAGCTCAGGAATACTCTGGGGGCTGGGCAGAGGTCCCGGCGTGGCCGAGGTCTGTACCTGAGTGCGCGCAGACGAGGCCGAGCCCGGCGGCCAGGGCGGCGCCCAGCACGAAGGCTGCCAACACCAGCGCCACCACCGGCGCGGGCTCCAGGGCTGCGGGGGCCGGCGCGGGAGGCTCGGGGCGCGCGGCGGCGCGGCCCGGGACGACCTTGGGGGGCCCTGCGGGGAGTCAGCAGCACTGAGACTGGGCCCAGGACCCGGAAGTCCTTCCCACCCCCGCCCCACGGCCCCCTGCGCGGGGCGGAGGAAACTGCGCGCTCACTGGGGGGCGGCCTCGGCACGGTGACCACGATGGGCTGCGTCAGCGTGTGCAGGTGGGAGCTGTCAGCACCCAGGCTCTCGCCGCTGCCACTGATGGCGCCCGCGCACGCCTCATCCTGAGGCAGGCACTGGGGGCAGGTGCGGGGGGTGGGGGAGAGACCGGGACGTCAGGGCCCGGGACCCTGGCTCAGGTCCCCAGGGCTCCCAAGAGAGACCTAAGAGTTCAGCTCTCCACCACAGCCAGAAGGCCCCTTGGAAATCCGGCCCCTTAGGGTCCATGAGCCCAGCCCCTAAGTGTACAAGCAGCTAGCTGCCCAGCCCTTGGGGACCCCACATTCCAGCCCCTCAAGGAGGTCACAAGATCCGGCTCTCTCAGTACCTAACCTGTGAAGCTAACATCAGGTGCCCAGAGATTCGACCCTCAGGGGCTTTTGCACCCAGTTTCTCAACCAGAGCCGCCCAGAGTCCCGGAGCTGTCCATGAGGGAACCCAGTGCCCACTCTCTGTCTCCTGAGGAACTCTTTTGTACAGTTCCATGGGCCCCTGGGGTCCTTGCGCCCAGCCCCCAGCCTGGGAGAGACCCAGTGTCTACTCCCCAGTCCCAAGTGACCCCAGACCCCAAAGCGCCCAGATGCTCAGATCCCCAAACTCCGGGGTATCCTCAGCCGCCAGTGCCCAGCCCCCTAAGGGGCCTGGCGCCCCGATCCCCGGCTCTGCGTTCGCGCACCGGCGATGGCGGGGGCGGCGTCAGAGGCGCAGCCCGGCGGACTCCCCGGCGGCGGCGGCAGCGGCTCAGCTGGCAGTGGAGGAACTGCACCGAGGCGTTGAACACCGGGCGCAGGCGGAAGCTGAAGCGCGCGGGGCTGGTGGCACCCGGGCGCGGCGGCGGTGGCGGGAAGGCGACCGAGGCGTCGGCGGGGCAGCCCCCGCGCAGCAGCGCCAGGGCTGGCCCCGGGGCCGGGCGTGACGACGGCGTCACGGAGCAGCGGTGCAGGGCCAGGCCCCAGCGCGGGGAGGGACGGGCCAGGGCTGCCTAGTGGACGGAGACGACATCAGGATCGCCCGCCCGGACCTGCTGCCACCAGCCCTCGGTGCTCCCGGTGTCCGCACCTGCACGAACACGCGGCTGTCCGCTGGGACCTCGAGCGGCCCCGCGCGGCGCGGGAAGACGTCCTCCACGTCCGACAGCTCCAGACTGAAGAGCGGTCTGCGCAGCCAGGGCCCCGGCGCCGCGGGAAACTGGGGTGCTAGCGGGGCGGGGGTGGGGGGAGGGCGCGCTGCCCCTTAGGCTCTCAGGGAAAGTGACCCGACCACCTCGCCCCCGCTGCAACCTTTGGAAAAGGGATGCGGTGGCGGATTCACCCAGGCTCCGCACTGCGCCACGTCTCTGCAAGCGGGACAGTTACTGTGTTGTGCCCCCTGGCGACCCCGGGGACCAGCGCAGCCCAGCAGTTGAGGCTGGGTGCAAAGCTGGGAGCCCCTGGGGACGAGCCTCCAAACCAGGTGAAGAAACCCCGGGGCAGAAAGGGCTGAGGTGCACACGAGGGTGGAAGGTCAGGCTGGGAGTCAGAGCTCTCTCACCTCCCCCCAGGCTACTCCCCTTTCCAAGGGCAGGTAGGTGCTGTCATCAACAGGGGGGTTGGGGGGTGAGAGCGCCCTCCCCAGAGGCCTTTCTGGACACAGCCAAAGCCCAGCCAGGCCACCAGGATCTGGGACTTTTCTGCCTGTCCAGGGTTCACACTCCCAGGCTGAAGGGAGCGGCAGCAAAGGTGGGGGTCTCCTGTCCGCGCCCGTGCACCAGCGCACTCGCACACACACTGGCCAGGGAGTACACACAGACGTCCGCTTCCAGGAGGCCCTCGGCTAGGGTCCTTGTCAAATGCTGGGGACTGCCCACACACCCACTCTGAGGGGCACCTGCACAGCCCACCCCTCCCACGGTCCTGGGCCTCTCTGCAGCTGCTCCCGGCTTTGAGGAAGTCCGGGATGTGGGCCAACCTGAGGACGTGACAGAGGCAGACCCCACCCTACCCCCTTTCCCCCAGGTGGGGTGGACAAGAGGTCAAGTTGAGGAAGGACCACACAGGGAGGGATGGCAGTGGGACAGGCCCAGTGTCCCCCTCCGCCTGTACATACCAGGTGGCCCAGTGGGTGACGCGGTGGTCCCCAAGAGCAGGGCCAGCAGCAGGAGTGCAGAGCCCAGCATACTGCACTGGCCGAGGTCAGGGTGTCTGGGGGCCAGAGCAGAGGCACCAACCCGGCTGCACCTAGGCCTGGCAGGTGGGCAGGTGGCCCTGTCCTTGGCTGGGCGGCCACCCTGGGAGGCAGAGAGCGGGGGTGGCCAACAGGGACTGACATCAGAGCCAGGGCCCAAGGCCTGCAGGGAATTAAGGACTCCTCTCCTGCCTGTCCTGTGGCTACTGGGGGCAGGGAGTCCCTCACACTGACCACCGATACTGGGCAAGCCACTCTAAACACCTTCCTCCCAACACCCGCACCCCCCCCCGCTCTGCCTCAGTTTCCCCTCGATACAGATGCCTCAACCACCAGAACCGCACCCCCTCCCCAGCCCCTTCCCACCTCCCTGCCAGGCTCCGGACACACCACAGACTGGCAGAAGAAAAGGGAGGGGTTTATTCTTAAGTGTCTAAGGATTTACAAATGAGGGCATTTTGTTTTAAAAAGGGACAGGGCAATACTGGTGGCCTGAGAAGGGGTCCCGGGCCGGTGGGCTAGGCCGGGCCACCCCAGGCTCCTGCCCGCCCGGTCTGCCCTCTGCCTGGTCCAGAGGGATGGCTGGTGACGAGGGGGAGGTCTGGGGAGAGGCGGGGAGGTAGGAGAGGCTCCCCTGGTACTCCCCCATAACACTGAAGAGGGGGGGCGGGCAGACACACGCACAAAAACGGAAAATCAAGTTAAATAAAAATAAAACCAGGTAGCCCAGCCTCAGGCCTCTACCGGCCACCTTCCAGCTACCTGCAGAGGCCCCCGTGGCTGGCCCCAGGGAGGGAGGGTGGGGGCCAGGCCTGTCGGCACCCCAACCTGGCCCCTGGCCCCTCACAAAGGGGAGCAGAGGCAAGAGAAGGCAGCCTTCCTCCCGGGGCAGAGAGAAGATGACTTCTACTACTTTTAAACATGCGGCATTTTGTGACTATGATAAGGAGAGTTCAGACCACAGATGAGAGGACACAGTGACCCTATGTCTACGCTGCTTCAGCTACGTCCAGCAAGGTTCCTCACCTTTGGTGTTGGTTGGTTTTTGTTTGTGGTTTTATGGGGTTTTGTTCTTTTTTTTTTTTCTTTTTTGTATTTTGCTATTTTGTTTTTCTCGTCCACGTGATTTGCATGCATCACCAACAAAAAGGAAACACACCCCTCCTGCTCTGCCTGCAGCAGCAGCGAGTGCTGGGGGGACACCTGGCCAGCTGTGGTGCGGCACAGTGGCACCCTGGGGGTGACCACACTGAAATCCCACCCATAGCCTGGTTCCCCCCTCGCCCCCGCTGGAGCCTGTCACATGTCCCTGAACCCCTACATCCACTAGCTTCCCCCTCAATCCAACTCCCGCCACACTCCTTCTCGTCTTCAATTCGCTCTGGCCGCCTGCTCCCGCCACGCCCCATGTCTACCTTCCCTGAAGGCCACCCTGTGTGTAGCCACAGCCCCTTGGGCCCCCTCCACACCCCCTGAGGTCTTCAACTCGCCCCTAAGCTGGGGCCAGTCTCCCCGTCCAGGGCCGGCCCCCAAAGCCAGAGCCGCAGCACCCGGCCCAGCCCCCACAGCCCGTGGGCGATCAGGGGCCCCTCCACAAGCAGCTAAACGTGACTTTGGTAAAAGTTTCTGAAGGTACCAACAAACCCCGTGAGAACAAGCTCTCCTCCGCCCCCCACCCCCCACCAAGTACAATAAAATACAATAAACTCCAAAAAGGACCCCCTGAGATCAAAGAGAGAGAGAGAGAGAGAGAGAGATAGCCCTGCCGGCTGCAGCTGCAATGCCCACAGCCCCTTCTGGGGGCCACTGACTCATTGCCCCACGGAGACCTAAGCAGACCCAGGGGTCCCGCCGGGGGTGGCTGAGCCCAGGCTTGGGCCAGGAGGGAGGCAGAGGCAGGGAGGGTGACAAGGACAGAGGTAGAGGGTGACAGAGAAGGAACAGGTGCATGGGGAGCGGCGAGGACGGCACGCTCGGAGCGGGGCTGGGGACTCAGGGGTCTCTCCTGGCCCCTGGGGGCCACCCCAGCCCAGAGGTTACGACTGAATAAATAGCGAGTCTGCTCGCGGCCTGCTGTCGTCCGTTCACAGTGTCTGTCCGGGGAACGCACGCGGCCGGCTGACCCCGGGGCGGGAAGGGCTGGGGCCTGGCGGCCCGTCTGTCCACAGCTGGCGGGCAGGGAGTCGGGGGTGGGTGGGTGCCCCTACTTTCTGTCCTCAGCCCTCGGCGGCCATCCGGGTCCCAGGTCTCCCCTAGCAGGTGGCTGGGTGGGGAAGGGGGGCCTGTGGCCATGCCCCTGGCCCTTGTGGGGCTGGCCGCCGCCATGCAGCTACCTGAAGAAGGGCAGGTGGTGTTGGCTCAGGACCCCGCTAGTCCTCGGCGACTCAGTCTTCGCCATGACATCCTTGAACCAGGACGCCACGTCCACCTCGAGTGTCTCGTAGCGCCTGATGAAGCTGTGTTCCTGCAGGGGCCGAGGCAGGGGCTTAGGAGGAGGGGGCCTCATGCTCAGGGCCTGGGGCTCCTGTGGGGATGTTCTGCAGGGACAGGGATGGGGAGGGGCCCGGGTACTCACAAGTAGCTTATTATACTTTGGTCTCTTCCTGTGATCTTTAGTAAGGCTGCAGGGAGGGAGGGAGGGAGGGAGGTGAGATCTGGCAGGAGGGGCCCGGCTGCCCCCCACTTCTCATGCCCCAGGTGAGCTGGGGGTTGTTAAGGTACGAGGGGAAAGGAGCTGCTGATGGTCTGGGCCCTGGTGACAGCTGGGACCTGCCCAGGTGTGCGCCCTGAAGCCTCCCGGCCCTGGGAGACCAGATGTGGACCTTCTGCACACACGGCTCAGCTTGCTGTGGCTGGGTGCCCACAGCCTCCGATGGCCACCTTGCCAAATGCCTACGGGGCCAGCTGTCCCCTTAGGCTGGATCCAAACCCAACTCGTGGCTCCCAGGGCATCAGCTCCAGCTCCTGTCTGTGCCCCCAGCCAGGAGCCCATGCACAGCTGTCCCCACCCCAGGGCGGCCCCCCACCCCCTCCTGCCCCAAGCAAGGGGCCTCCCCTGACGTCCCTGAGAGGAGGGCTGGCAGGGCAAGGGCTCTCACCAGTCTTTGACGAAGGATTGGAAGTCCCCCGAGAAGCCCATGTGACCGGGCAGGAGCGGGGGCTCTTCCTGGAGGACTTTGGTGAGGACCTCAAAGTCTGTCTTGCAGTTCTTGTAGGGAAACTGTCCTGTTGCCAGTTCCACCTGGGAGGGAGACAGGCAGGGCTGGACCTCGCAGGCACGGGGTCGGGGGCCACACCGGACCTCACCCCCGGCCCGAGGACGGGGCGGGGCCCCACTCACCAGCGAGATGCCCAGGCTCCAGACGTCGGCCCGGATGTCATAGTCGGGCTTGGTGGGGTCTGGGGGGTCGATGCGCTCCGGCTGCCGGGGGAGAAGGGGAGGCTATACCCCAGAGGCCACCAGGGCCCGCCGCCCCCCACATGCTAGGCCCCCACTCACCGCCATGTAGGCGGCGCAGCCAGCGCTCCGCGTCTTGGCTTTGGAGTCGACCAGGCGGCCGCTGATGCCGAAGTCGCACAGCTTGATCTGGCCTCGCTCGTCCAGCAGGATGTTAGAGGGCTTGACGTCGCGGTGGATCACGCCGTGCTTCTCCTTCAGGTAGTACAGCGCCTTCACAATCTGCAGCGTGCACAGGGGCAGGTGCCCATGACCATGGGCCCGGGCCCACCCACCCAACAGGCCACCAGCCCAGCCACTCACCGCCACTGTCATCTTGCCCAGGATGCGCTCGGGGATGGGGCCCTGCATCCGCTTCTTGAGCTTCTCGGCGCACGTGCCCATGAGCTCCATGGCGATGAAGACATCAGTCTGTGGGGGACACATGCAGGGCTTGGGATGGCAGCACCTTCCTGCCCACCCCTGAGCAGCTCTGGCCCCAGGGCAGGGGTGGGGGCACCCGGCGGGGCAGGGGTGCTCACATTGGTGATGAAGGTCCCGAAGCACTGCACGATATAGGGGCAGTCGTGGCTCTTGAGCACCACGTCCAGGTCCATGAGGATGCGCTTGTTCTCCTCCTTGTTCCCTGAGCGCCGCATTTGCTGCACAACAGGCACGGAAGGAGGGGAGGGACCTCAGCGCCGGTGGACCGAGGTGTGGACCAGCCCAGGGCGAGGGCTGAGGCTCACCTTCACTGCGATGACGTGGCCCGTCTTCCGGAAGCGCATCTTCCACACCTGGCCGCACGTGCCGCTGCCCATCTCACCCAAGTTCTCCAGGTCATTGATTTCTGCCTGGTAGCGCTGGGAGGACAATAGGGGCTGGAGGGTCCCCGAGGCCTCGGCTGTGGCCCTGGGATGGGCCTGGCCTCCCTGTACACCCCCCACCACAGGGGCGCCGAGTGAAGGGTGGTACCTGGCCCCCGATGGTCAGGTAGCCCGTCTGCTTCATGATCTCCTGCAGCTTCTGGTCAATCTCGATGCTGGGGGGACAGGGAGCAGGCGCCGGTGGAGGGGGCTCCCGAGCAACCAACCCCCCTGCAGTCCTCACAGGACTCCCTACGGCTTTGCCCAGCCCCACCAGCCCACGGCTCACCTCTCCATGCTGCGGGGTGTGAACAGAGTTGCCGGGAGCCCCAGCATGTGGCGGGGCCGGGCGGGGGGCGTGGGGTGCTGTGGGGAGCTCTCTGAGGACGGTGAGCGGCTGCCCCCATCGTTGGCCAGCGGGAGCTGCAGGGCTGGGGGGTGAGAACCAGTGGCGGGGAGGGGTCAGTGCCCAGCTGGCCTCCGCTCCAGGCCTGGCACTTGGGGAGGGGCCGGGACTCTCACCTTCCCCTCCCTGACCTCCCCAGCAGCTGGGTGGAGGAGCTGGGGTCTCCCAACCCACGCACCAGGTCATCCTCAGGCTACCTCCTCCCACCCCTGACCTGGAAGGAGACTGTGTGGGCTGGTGGGGGGCGAGTGAACCCCAATCTACACTGACAGAGAAAAGAGGAGGGGACCTCACGGTGTCCCTCAGCCAGGCAGCTTTCCTGGAGTGTCCCTTTCCTCCCCACCTCTGCCAAGGATGCAGGTCAAGGGCCACAGTACCCATACTCTGGACCAAGCGAGGACAGAATACCTGCCAGGATCAGCCTGGGCTCTGGCCCTGCTGGCAGCACTGAACTTGGCTCCCAACAAGAGCGGGGCGGGCCATCCCAGGGAAACAGTGGGCATGGGACCCCAGCTTCCAGCTGCCCTGCCCCCACATTCTGCTCTGGGGTCAGGGAGGGCCCTCTTGGGTCAGCGGGCTAAGCAGGGGTAGATGGGGGCAGGGGCAGGACTCCAGGGTGGGCCTGCGTACTCTGGGGGGACATCTGGAGGTACAGCCCCTGCAGGAGCTGGCAGGACTGGGTGGGGGGCCGTGCTGGGCCAGGGGGTGGGTTCTTTCCAGCAGCCTGCATGCGGACGGCTTGGGCATGCGACAGCGGGCGGGCAGGCAGCGGGCAGGCAGCGGACACCCTGGGATGGGCAGGTGGCATTAGGGGGCGGGAGGGCAAGAGACAGACAGACAGACAGGAGCCAAGACTCGGGGGCCCAGCTGCCCAGAGGGGGCACTGCAGAGACAGGCCAGAGAGGGGCCTGGGACAGGAGAGCAGGCTCACTGCAGGATTAGGTGTCTCCCTGGATGACCGGACAATAGGGTGTGGGTCCCTGGAGGAGCCAACCCTCCCTTGACCCCTCCCAACCCAGAGGCCCTGACCCAGGAAGGGCAATGGTGTGCTCGCCTCGGGGCACTGGCTACAGGAGCCTCCGAGGCATCCCTCTCCCTGGAGCCTACCCTGCTCCTGCAGCCTCCTTGGACACCCTCCCTCCGGCCTCGGCCCCCTTTCCTGCCCACAGCCCCACAGGCTCCCACCGTGTCAGCCTAGTAACAAATGGGGAGAGACAACCTGCTCCAGCTGCCGGCAGCCGGGCCCTTGCCTTGCCCTCTCGGCCAGGACCTTGGCCTTAGCCAGAGAGAGGGGGCAGGTAGGGGACCCTGACCTGCAGTCCTGGGGGGGGGGGGTGCACGCCTGCCAGGAGGGCAGGGGCCTGGGGAGGCCTCCCCTCCCACTGCCCCCGGCCAGAGCACTGCCTCCCCCTGCTCAGTGTGTCCCTGTGCCTCTGCTCTGCCCACAGCCTGAATCACGGTCCCGACCCCTCCTAGCCCCTGCCCCCCCAATCCAGCCCCAGGCCCCAGCACCTGGACTCTCTCCAGCACCCCTGGGGGGGTTTCCTGCCCTGCACTGTCAGCTCTCTGGGGGCGAGGGCCACACCTTGAAGTGTCCTATTGGTCCCCACCCTGGCACAGTCCACCTGGCCCTCTGAGGGCTGCCCAGAGCTCAGGGAAGTGGCTGCCAGCCCACAGACGGGGCCACGGTGGGGACAGGAAGGGTGCTCAGGTGGGGGGCAGGAAGGAGACACACGAAGCCCTGAGAATGGAGATCACAAAGGTCAAAGAGGTGGTGACAGGTCACACAGCATGTCAGGAGGGTGGAGTGAGAGCAAGAGTGTGTGACAGAGAGAGAGAAAGAAAGGATGAATGAATGAGGGACAGCAAGAGAGGGCTGGAGGGCAGGTGCCCGCTGACGTGGACAGGAGCCACAGACATGCAGGCTGCCAGCCCCACACACGTGCACACGCTCGTGCAAACACACACTCCCGGGGCATGGCACAGACCCTACACACATGCAGCCAGGGACAGACACCCCCCTCGCCCACCTAACACACACACACATGGTCAGGCACACACATGGGCAACCCTGCCACACTCACACACAACTACTCCCGGGCCAGACTCCACACCCAGTCTCCCTCCCAGTACAGGCTCGGGCGCGGCCCAACTGCCCGCCACGTCTGCTCCCAAACACGCTGGCGCCTGTGTTCAGGGCCTCAGCCTGCTGTGTCCTTGCCCCACCCCATGCCACCTCTAGGGACATTGTGCTTGAACTCTACCTTCTCCAGAGGTTTTCCCGGACCAGGCCCCTGCAAAGCCCCTCACCCTGCTAGAATGTTCTCCCTGGCAGGGACTGTGCTCACTGTCCCCAGGCAGTCTCTCCTAGCACAGCCTTAGCTCCTCAAGGAGAGGGGCTTGGTCTGTTGTGATGACTGCCGTGTCCCTGGTGCCGAGGACAGGCCCACACCCAGGGGGGCACTACACATTCATCCCATTATTGAGATGGATCAAACAGGCAGGGTCCACCCACCTGGCCCAAACTTCTCTCTCTCACTTACACACACACACTCATGCCACGTCGCACACACATGCCCCCTTGCAGGCCACAGATTCCTGCTCTTTGGGGGCCATTTCCTCCTCCAGGGAGTCCAAGCCTGAGCCCAAGAGGAAGGGGGCAGGAGGAGGTGAGAGGGCACAGAGGAGGCCGAGCTGGGCCAACGTTGCGAGAGTGGCGTGAGAGAGAGTGAGGGTGACAGGAGACATGGACATGTGCGTGCGCGCGCGCACACACACACACACACACACACACACACACACGGGGGGATGGGGATGGCTTTCTGCGGCCAGGGCAGCGGTTAGGTCAATGGTGCAGATGTCCAAGCGGCGATGATAAAAAGGCTGGTACCTGCTCGTTGGGACGGGGCAGGAGCAGGGCTTAGAGTGATCACAATAACTGGATGGGGAAAAGGAAGAAAAAAAAAACAACACCACGATAAATCACAACAGAAATGACCGATTCGTCCAAAAGAAAAGAAAATCAAATCATAACGAGGAGGAGGGGGAGGCGCGAGGCACCAAACTGCAGAGATGGGTAGAAACCGACAGAGATGGCAGAACGGGGAGGATGGGATGGAGCTGACAGACACACACGCCTGGAGGGGGCTCCTTGGGGGCCTGCCCGCCATGAGCCTTGCTCTGCATGGGAACAGCCACCCCCTAAGGCACCCGGGCCCCATACCCAGCCCTTTCTCATCCATGCGGGGGCTGAGGAGGGCAGCCCTATGGAGCCCAGCAGGGACCTTCCATGTCTGGGCCAGGCTTCCTGCCCCAGGCAGTGTCCAAAGCCAGCATGTCCACCTGCAGGACTTCTCTGTATCCCAAGAGACTCCTCAGGGAGGAACCCGTGCCGACCCAGGTTCAGCTGACCTCCCTCCCAGAAGAGGGAGGGTTGGGGGATAAGGGGTGTCAGGCTGTGAAAGTCAGGCTAACCAGGGGAGTGGTTGGGGTACCCAGACATGGGGGGGGAGTGCCTCCTCCCTCCTGGCAAGATGACTCCACAGGGAGCTATCTAAACTACGAGGACCACGTCAGAGGAGACATAAAAGGTAGCATTTCACTGGGTCAAGAGAGACACAGAAAGGAACATGGGTGGTGGGTGCTGTTCACAGTTTGTGGGGAGGGGGAAATCTGATTCCCTCTGGCTGAGGGGATTTAGGGATGGGGTCCTATGAGAGACACAGCGATGAGGCTACCTGTGGTCGTGGTGATCCCGGGCCCGGTTGTGTGTGTGTATGTGTGTCAGTGGGGAGGTGTTGATCCAGGATGACAAGACGTCAGGGAAATTGGTGCTGAGATTGTGGGAACCATCAGAAAGGAAGTGGATGTGTGCTGGGGAGCCTAGATATAGTCACACTAACCTCGGGTGTCCCCAGGCCAGGTGGGTATAGGTGCTAGAGGAATAGGAACAGTAACTTGAGCCTAGGTGACAAAGTCACCAGTCTGGGGGTTGGGTATTTCTGGAGAGACCAAACCTGCTCACCGAGGTGGTGGTACTGACACTAGTGACGGGGCTTTGAGGGGGACTGGTGCATGTAGGTTGGGGTCTACTGAGCCCAATGACAAGCTCATCCGGGACTGGGGAAGGGACCTTCAGACACAGTCATAGGGAGACCAAATGGGAGAAACTTCAGTTCCTAAGAGATGGAGGGGGTGTTGTATGTGGTCAAGTGACCTCAGGTGTCCCCAGCCCAGGTGTGTGCGTGGGAGCAGATCATCCGCTGAACTGGGACAAGCTCCCAGGTTGGGGGAGGGGGGGCGATCTTGACAGTCACTGAAAATGACGGGAATGGAAGCCCCGGGTCGAAAGGTATGTCTGTGTGTGCGGGGCGACCTGGATGGGGCCACGGTCGCGTGGAGTAGGGGACAGCCCGGCTCGCTGCAGGTGACAGAGCCTCCGAGGATCTCAGCGATGGGGGCGGGCCAGCAGGAGGGGGCCTCGCCCGGGCCGGGTCACCGGGCTCCCATGCCCCGAGGGTGCGAACCCCTAGGCCGGGGGAGGGCCTCCCGGGAGCTCGCCGGCCCCACGCCCCCCGGGTCACCGTGACCCTCTACCCACGAGCCGACGGCGGGGTAGGCGGAGAGGAGGAGCGCGAGCGCCCCGGAAGCGGGGGCGGGGCCCGACGGCGGGGGCGGGGCCTCCCGCGGCGCCCGCCCCGCCTGCCCCCTCCCCCACGCCGCCGTGCTTACTGGGCCTGGGCCGCTGGGGGCTGATATCCAGGTTGAGGTCGATCCTCCGCCGGGCCTCGCGGTTCTCCTGCTTCAGCTTTGCTTCCAGGCGGGACAGCTTCTGCTCCAGGGAGGACGCCGCCATCTTCCCCGCCGCCGCCGCCGCCGCCGCCGCCGCCGCGCACCGCCCGGTCGCCCGTCAGTCCGGCAGACAAACACCGCACTGCGCCTGCGCCTGAATGACCCCGCCGAGCCGCCGTCTCGCCCCGCAGGGCGCATGCCCGCGGCGCGCACCCGCCCTTCCCCGAATGCGGACTTCCGCGCGTGCGTGCTTCGTCCCAGCCCGAGGGATGACGCCACCTAGAGCTTGCGGCTGGCAACGTGCGAAACCCTTGCTCCCGCCCCGCCGTGACGCTCATGTGCGAACCTCGGAGCGCGCCGCGCAGAGGCGCTGCGAGGAAACCCATGGTTTCTTCAGAGAGTTGTAGGCGGGGGGGAGCGGCGCGCATGCGCACGGAGGGAGTGATGCGGCCACGCGCGTCTTCTGCTGCGCATGCGCGCCTGTGGACACTCTGCTCTGCAGCCGTCACCTGTTGTTTCCACGGCGGTGCAGCCTTTGCCTGCTGCTCGCTCTTTCCAGTTCGGTCCTCTCTGACAGCCGCGCCCTCTCAATACCTCCTTTCTCGCCTCGGACAGTGTTTCATTAAGATCCCTGTTATGCTTAACTGCTGCCGGCAGCGTGGTGCCACCTGCTCACAGTAATTAGGCTCCGTGGGGAGCCCGGTCCATTTCAGCCAGTCCCAGCAAGCTCAGGGTTGGCGGAAGCCAGGCGGGAGGGGAGGGCCCTGGGAACCCAGCGGCGTGACCCCTGACCTCAGCGACGGGGCCAAGGTCAAGGCCAGAGTTTCTGGACAGACGATCTTGGGACCTCAAGACGCCCCCCCTTAGCTCTCCCGCCCCCGGGCTGTGAGCTCAGCTCCTGGACACGCGGAATTCCTATCTGAAGATGGGCCCTGGGTTTAGGCATCTTTGCGCTGCACCCCTGCATCCTAAACCACTCCTTGTAGTGGTCTGAAGGGTGCTCGGGGGAAATGTCCCCACCTGGAACCCAGGGTCCCCTGAGAGCAGCTTGCCTTTGCTCTTAGGTGCCAGGAGTCTCCAATTTTGCAAGGACACCTGGTAGGTGGCCAAACCTAGGGTTGATCGGGCAGGCTGTGCCAAGTGCCCTGCCAGCTCCAAGTCCAACGGGAACACTTTGGGATGAGTGTTGAAGGCTTGTGGGTGGAGCAGACACAACAGCATGGAGTTAAGAGGTTAAAAAGGGGAGGTGGGGAAAAGTGATTCCCCAGACAAAAGCTAAGCAGGTGACGCCATTGCATTTCTCCTTCGGATTAGCTGAGATCGCTACCTTCCCTTGTTCCAGGTGGCCTTCTGTGCCTCTGTTCCCCAGACAAGAGGCCAACACCCTTGATTCTGGCCCACGGGAGTCACTTGGCTCCGTGAAATAGAACGTTTAGACAGTGACAGGAATGGACATAAGAGATAAGAATTAGAGTTCTGACAATGAGTATTATTTATTAAGCACCCATGGATGGAACATTTGAAAGACATCCTCAGAAAAACAGCCTCCACAGCAAGTGTTCCTACCCTGGAGTCTGCCAACCTTAGAAAGTCCATGAAGCTGTTGACTGCCCGAAGTTGTCTGCAGAGTTTTATGTGTAAGTGTACACAAGCATTTTCCTGAGGAAGGAGGTGCCCAGCTTTCATTGGTTTCTCATAGGGTCTAGGATCTAAAAACGGGTCAGAAACTAGATATTCGGATACCTATTTTTTAGGTCAACATCTCCCAACATGCCGTTCTAGGAATACCTGCATAGGAATTGTCTGGGATGCTTACATAGGCACAGGTTCCTAGCCCCTACCCAAACCTCCTGCGTTGGTCTTTCAGGGGTAGGGACTGGGATGTTTTGTTCGGTACTAACTCACTCCACTGTTGATTTTGATACATGGCCAGATATGAGCTGTATTGTTCTGAGTTCACATGTCCATAGCAAACAACTTATAAATAAGGGATTGGCATCAAAATTGGGGTTGTGGGGCTGGTCCCTTGTGTCTGTGTCCCCTCCTTGGGAGAGAATCCCAGATGTAAGCCACTTTTTGGGGGGGGGAGGGCTGGAAATCCCACTGGGATATGCCCCCACCCCTATAGGTGGCACTCATTGAGCCGGATTTTCCAGTTCTGGTCTAGGGATGGGGCTAGCCAGCCACAGACACAGGCGTGGTTTTGGTCTGAGAACTCCATGACTGAGTTAATCCCTCCATTTGAGGTTCTACACTGAATCCACAACCTCCTGTATCTCCCTAGACAAACCAGTCCCAGATCTTGCCTGGGCCCCACCAGGCTGACACAAGTCTGCCCCTCCTCTCCTGGGCTCACGTGGCCACCTCCCTTAGAAGACAATGGTGGAGATTCCTACGCGGTGGCATCCTTGGGGCCCTACCTCAATACGCCGCACCCACCCTGGCCTCATTCCTCTTCCATCTTCTCTCGTATCTCTGCGGGCAGGCCCTCGTACAGGGTGTCTTCCACCAGGAGCCCCGCCTTCTTCAGCCCCCCACAGTGGCCAAGTTCTTCGGGCAGCGCCTCTAACCGGTTGCCCTTGAGTTCCAGGCGGATGAGGGCCCTCAGGGCCCCCACGTGGGTTGAGAGCTGGCTCAGGTGGTTGTAGCCCAGAAGCAACGTCCGCAGCTTTCGGCAGAAAAAAAGCTCATCCGGCAGGGCTTCGAGGGCATTGTAGGACAAAACCAGGTGCTGCAGGCTCTGGAGGAGACCCACCTCAGGTGGCAAGGAGTGCAGCCCATTGTGGGACACGTCCAGCAGGCGGAGGCTGGAGCACAGGCCGAGCTGGGTGGGCAGCGTCTGGAGCTTGTTGTGACTGAGGTAGAGCTGCTCCAGGCCCCTGAGCTTCCGCACGTGCTCAGGGACGTAGGCGATCTGATTGTGCCACAGCCTGAGTGTGACCAGCTTTCGGCAGTGCTGGAAGCTAAGGATCTCCTCGATGGACCGCAGGTGGTTGTCCTTGAGGTCAAGTTCCTGCAGTGCCCCGAGGCTGAACACCGCGTGGGGGATGCGCTCCAGCCCACAGGCCACCAGCTCCAGCTCCCGCAATGCCGCCAGCTTCTTGAGGCTGTTCAGGGCCAGCAGACGGGCCCCGTCGTTGTGCAGGCTGAGCCGCTGCAGGTGTCCAGCCACATCGGTCACGCTGGCTGGCACCTTCCCTGCGTTGCTCCGCAGGGACAACACCTTGAGCTGCTTCAACTCCCGGAGGCTCTCAAGGGTGGCTGCCCGAGCCAGCTCTGGGGGGAAGAGTCCCTCCAGATGCAGCTCCTCCAAGCCACGAAGCCCAAACACCCAGAGGGGCACCTCACGGAGCTCTTCACACTTGACGCGGATGACCTTCAGGCGGTCCCTCAGGAAGATCTGCAAGGAGAAGGGCAACCTCGCGGGTGAGTGCAGCAAGCTCAGCTCCTGCAACTGCACCAGCTGCGAGAGCCCCGGGGGGAAGGTGACATCACAGATGGCCTCCAGCCTCAGCGCCTCCACCTCGCTGAGCTCGAAGACAGTGTCTGGCAGCCCGGGGAGCATGCAGAGGGCCAGCTCCAGCCGGCCCCGGGCATTGCGCTGCAGCTTCTGCCGAAGTTTCTCGGGCGTCCACTCATGGTTGAGGTTGAGCTGCTTCAGGCGGCTTTCACTGACCTCGGAGAGGAAGACAGCGAAGCGCTTGGAGTAGAGCGAGTCATACTGGTCGATGAGATGCAGCATGAAGGCGAAGTCATTCTTGACATCAGGAATGTCACCCATGCCAGTCTCCTCCCGAACGGAACGGAAGGAGTACTCCTTGAGAGGCCGGTGGAACAGCCAGTAGAGTGTGTAGAGGCAGGTGAGCCCGTAGACGCACACGAAGGAGATGTAGCAGAATGCCAGCTTGGAGAAGAGGTGGGCCTTGGTGTGGTTGCAGCAGAAACTGGCATAGCCCGTGACTTCGGAGGTCTCTACCCTGCAGGCCACCAGGAAGCTGATCTTCTCCACGTAGACCAGGTTGTAGACCAAAATGGCCAAGAACTTGCACACTTTGAGCACCGTCTGCCGGATATACATTGTGTAGAGGATGTCCCCTTCTTCCACGTGCACACGGAACTTCTTGACCTTCTCAAACAGGGCTTTGGCCTGCTCACCCTCCTTCTTGTCAAGCAGGGTGACAACTGGTGGCTCGGTCACCACTTTGTCCGGCTCTGCCAGCATCTTCTCCTTCTCGCCCTCCCCTGCCTTCCCTGGCCCGGCCCCTGCTGTAGTCGCCAGGGTCGCTGTTGCCCGTCCAGCAGCCGGCCCTTTCTGGTTCTCCCCGGAGACCTCCGATAGAGCCCGCGTGGTCCACGGCGAGTCGAAACACTTGCCCAGGATGGAGATGAAGTGTTCGATCTTGGAGCTGGTGCCGGGGAACTTGAACCAAAAACTGGTGCAAACCATGAAGATGAGTGTGTGAATGATCACGAGGTAGGGGAAGTACTTGGCATACCAGTGGAGGGCCGTCTCATAGCACAGCTGGTTAATGAAGCTGTACTGCTGCAAGTCCAAGTTGTTCTTGAGGCCATGAACCTCCCGGAGGCCCCCCATCTGCTCAGAGACCCCCCGTGGTAACAGTTGCTGGCACGGCGCCTCTGAAACATTCTCCCGGGGCTCGTGACTGGGCAGACAGATGATCTTGTCCTGTGTCACCTGTGCAGATGGGAGAGATGGCAAAAGAGAGTGAGGGGTCTGGGGAGTCGAGGGGTGGGAAGGAACAGGCCAAAGGTGAGAGACCCCAATCCCTGACTGTCACCAGCCGGCTGTGACTCCAGAAGAGTTGCCAAGCCTCTGAGCATTGGTCTGTGTCCGAAAAAAGGAACTGGGTTTATTTGTGTCCCCTGCAAAACATGTTGAAGTTCCAACTCCCAATCCTTGTGAATGTGGCCTTATTTGGAAATAGGGTCATCACAGAGGTAGTCAAGTTAAGCCCAGGCCATTAGCTTGGGCCCAATATGACTGTGTCCTTATAGAAAGGGGACATTGCTAGGTACAGTGGCTCAAGCCTGTAGTCCCAGCTGCTGGAGAAGCTGAGGCAGGAGAATCGCTTGAGCCCAGGAGTTTGAGGCTGCAGTGAGCTATGATGATGCCACTGCACTCTAGCCTGGGTGACAGAGCAAAACTGTCTCAAAATAAAAGGGGGTCAGAATCGGTCTGTGAGCGGTGGTGAGGCTCTGGTTTGTCCTCCTCTCTCCCCTTTCTTGAGTGATGGGAAAACTTTGGGACTTCCCCAGGTGCTGGCCCCACCCCATTTTTCTGGTCCCGCCCCTCACCTGGAGGGTGCAGCCGAAGACCCCAATCATAAGCATGGCCACCGTGAGGTACTCCGCCAGTACATCCCACCAGGGTTTGAGCACCTTCAACGCGGGCTGCTGTTCCGTGAACTGCTTGAATTCGGCTACCGGGATCATCCTGCCTGTAGGAAGACGGGGGGTGCACAGAGACTGTCAGGAAGGGGCACCTGGACGATCCGTCCCAGGCAGGCCTGCACCCCCAATCCGCTCCCGGCCATGCCACATCCTGGCAGAACCCCCGAGCTCTGCGCCCCCACCTCCCTCTTAGCCTGGCCTTGTTTTCCCCACCACCAGACATCACCGCCTTTCCAGAGGCAAGCGGCCACCATTGTCCCCAGCCACCCTCCCTCTCGCTCCCTGCACCCCAATCTGACTCTGTCACCCTGTCAGAGCACCAGAAGGGCAGTCCCTGGGGCCACTGTCCCCGGGCCTCCCCGTGTGTCCGTCTCCTGTAAACACCTGCTCCTGTGCTTCCTGACTTCAGACACTCAGTGTCTGGGCCTGCTCTCATACCACCAGACTTGAGAGTGGCCCAAGGCTCAGGACTTCCGGGGTGTGGGTTCCCCCACCCCCTCCAGGGGCGCTCTGGGCACCACCTCCAACCTCTAACTGGAAAAGCCGGCTGGAGCGAGGCTCTGGTTACTAGGGCCTCAGGGGCAGGGAGTGGCCACGGTCACAGCCCTGGGGGTGGGGGGAGGACCAGAGCTAGAAGCCAGAGACCTCGGCTACAAGACGCATGTCCAGGGGGTGGACAATCTACAAGTGAAAAGCTCTTGGGGTGACACCTACCACAGGTACTTAGATGGGTGAGGCTGCCAAGCTCCCCGCTGGCCAGCCACTCTGTCTGTCCCTGGGTTTCCTTTTAGACCAAGATATCATTATTGTAGATACAGACAGGCCAGGCAAGAGTCACAAAGAGGCATGGGACAATCTCCCAGGCAGGCAGCTACTTCCCCAGGTTGGAGGGGGAAGGAGTGGGTGGGGCCCATTTCTGTGCCATCCAAGCTGGCCCAGTCTATGTCTTCTGTCTTCTTCTTCTTCTTTTTTTTTTTGAGACAGAGTCTCACTCGGTCACCCAGGCTAGAGTGCAGTGACGTCATCATAGTTCACAGCAACCTCAAACTCCTAGGCTCAAGGGATCCACCTGCTTCAGCTTCCTGAGTAGCTGGGACTACAGGCTTGAGCCACGATGACCAGCTGATTTTTTATATTTGTAGAGATGGAGTCTCGCTGTTGCTCAGGCTGGTCTCAAACTCCTGAGCTCAAGCGATCCTCCTGCCTCGGCCTCCCAGAGTGCTAGGATTACAGGTGTGAGCCACCTCGCCTGGCTGTGTCTTCTTCTTTTTTTTTTTATTCTTTTAGAGACAGGGTCTCACTCTGCTGCCCAGGCTGGAGTGCAGTGATGTGATCATAGCTCACGGCAGCCTCAAACTTCAGGGCTCTAGCAATCCTCCTGCCTCAGTCTCTGGAGTAGCTGAGACTACGGGTGTGCACCACCATACCACACCTGGCTAATTTTAAAATTTTTTTGTAGTAGAGACAGGGTCTTGCTAGGTTGCTCAGGCTGGTCTCAAACTCCTGGCCTCAAGTGATCCTCCCACCTCAGCCTCCACAAGCCCACTGGGATGACAGGCGTGAGCCACCAAGCCTGACCGTCCCCTGTTTTCTTATACAGATTCCTGGGAGCCTCCTGTCCTCGTCCAGCTAACATGTTAGCTGGACACAAGCTGGGCCAGGAAGGGAGGTATCTGGGCTACTAGCCTGTCCTCTCTGGCCTCCCACCCATCTCCCCAGGGAGAACCTAGGACAATCCTGCCTCCCTGACCCACAACTCTGCCCCTGCTCAGACACCTCCGTGCCTTCCTTTTCGGTCCCTATGTCCTCCCAAGGCTTTAGCGTGACACTGGATGAGGACACAGTAGGGGTGGGGGTGGTGATACAAGATGCAGGCCCCGCCCACCAGGCTGAGGGCCAGGCTGTCCACATCGACCACGCCTGTTAATCCCCTCAATGGCTCCCACCTTAGTCTGGGGGATCTGCAGTTAAGGGGGCAGGCACAAGCATGCCCACATAGGAACTCTTCGTGCAATCCTGAAATGCTGTGGGTCCCCTGACTCAGGCCATGTGACTCACCCAGAACCAGACACATGCAAGGGGGTGCCTAGAACACAGGATCCCTCATACAACGGCCCCATCTCTACCTAAGCACTCCCTGTCCTAAGCAAAAAGCCAAGTAAAGATGTCCCAGGGCATTAGACAGCCTCAGACGCCAGTATCTTATCTGGGAGAAACATGCCCAGGGCAGCACAGCAATCCCCAGGGAATGAATATATACATTGCAGCCACCAGAAGGGACACCTGGGGGCATTTTGGGGCATGCACATTTTAGTTTTGTGAAATGAGGTCTTGCTATGTTGCCCAGGTTGGTCTCAAACTTCTGGCCTCAAGAGATCCTCCAGCCTTGGCCTCCCAGTGTTGGGATTACAGATGTGAGTCACTGCACCTGGCCTGAGTGTGTACAGTTGTGCACAAGGGTACAAAGTCCAAACACACACAGTGAGCTGAGAGGAGACCCAGAACTAGGGGGTCCTAACATCTTCTTTCAGTTCTCAGTTGCTTTACCTAAGAACAGTAACTTTAGGGACTGGGGCAGAAATGCTACCTACAGGGGCAGGGGTCAACTTCCCACGCTTGCACCGCTGGTGTAAGCTCTGCCACCCACCTTCCCCGGTGCACAGTCACAGGCAAGAAGGTGGAAACAAACACACAAGGGCCCATGCGACGGCCCAGTGGCTCCCACGGAACACGGTGTATACAGACAGAATCAGAGACAGACACGGGGGTTATCATTATCTGTCTCTGTGACTCAAACTTGATCCTGAACCTGCCATTAAATTCGCACAGATGGAAGGCTCGGGAAGAGGGGCTTATACAATTGGAGGAGGGGCAGGGAAAAACAACCACAAGAACCACACTCAACTTACACCACCAGACGCTCTTGATGCCTCATTTTGTCCCAGCTCTGGGAGCTTTGGTGTCAGGGATGTTACTTTCCATATTCAGGGGAGTTTCACAGTTACCAGTGACATTTGAGGGCTGGCCCTCCAACCCACAAGTCCCACCAGTGGGATTGCACCCACTGTGTTCAGATGCAGTGTCTTTGCCAAAAGATATGGTGGCTCACACCTGAAATCCCAGCACTTTGGGAGGCCAAGGTGGGAGGATCACTTGAGGCCAGGAGTTTGAGACCAGCCTGGGCAATATAGGAAGACCCCCCATGTCTAACAAAAATTTTAAAAAATTCCTCCTTTGAGAGAATAAAATAAAAAAAATAATAATTAGCCAGATGTGGTGGTGCACACCTGTAGTCTTAGCTACTCAGGAGGCTGAGGCAGGAGGATCTCTTGAGCCCAGGAGTTCGAGGCTGCAGTGAGCTATGATCACGCTACTGCACTCCAGCCAGGGGGACAGAGCGAGACCCTGTCTCAAAAAGGAAAAAAGAAAAAAAAAAATGAAAAGAAAAGAAAAAGTAAAAGGAGCCGAGAGTGGTGTTTCCAGCAGGCCACGAAGGGGACATCTTGTAACCTAGGACCACACGCCCCCCCCACCCAGCACTGGCGGCACTGCCTCTCCCCTCCTCTCAAGCCACTTGCCTCCAAAAGTCTGGTGAAGGACTTCTTGCTGCTGGGTGGTACCTGGTGATGGCGGTGCTGGGTGCTCCTGGCCGCCTAGACCCCTCCCCACCCACAGCCCTGAGAGGGGTCTTGGAGAACACAAGGTCCAACCTCTGCCTTTTACACAAGAGGGAAACTGAGGTATAGGGTGGAGGAAGGATCACTGCTCCTCAGTAGCTGATCCTGGACCGGGCCCCAGACCTGCGGACTCCCAGCCTAGTACTTTTCCCAGCAGCCCCTGATAGCAGACTTAAAAGTCTGAGGAGGCTTCAAGTTCAAGAGCTCCAGAGGACAGACAGACTGGGGAGAACCGGAGTGGGGATTGTGGGGTTTTGAGGGGCTCTCAGGGATGAGTTGTTAATGTCTCCCCAGAGGCCAAGGAAAAGGGAAAGTTGTCAAGACCCCTCCCCCACCAAGGTCGACCCCAGACTGTTGATCTCTTTGTTACTTGGCCAAGACCCCCGCCCCCACCCTGCGCTCCCAGGACAGGCACCCCTGGGGCTGAGCGGGCCTCCGTTTGCCGGCGCCCTTCACCCCCACCCCTGCTCCCGGTGTGCCCCGGACGGGCCGCCCAGGCCACAGCACCAGCGCACCTGGGACGGGTCCTCCCCTCGGCCAGACCCGAGCTCTCAGCTGGACCCCCACCTCGCCACACCTGTGGCGTCCTCCGGGGCGGAGAACCACCGAACTCACCGCTCCCGGACGCACGCTGGGCCCAACAACTCCTGGATCCCTGGGAGCTGGGCGGCCGGGACTCCCGCAGAGTTCCCGGGCGGGCGGCGGGCGCGGGTGAGTCAGGGCGGGCGGGACAGGAGCCCGATACCCGCCCCGCCCCGCCCCGCCCCCGGAACGGTCGCCCTGCCTGGTGGCAGGAGCTCTCAGGTCGACCCCGCTCCTGGCGCGCCGCGTTAGGGGTCCTGGGCAGGCGGGGATCCTAATCCCGCTGGGCAGACGTGGCCAAGGGTCTCAGAACGCGGCAGTCCGGCTAGACCCCGGCCGCCGGGTGAAACTGGAGCGAGCTGGAGGCCCTGGGCTCCCGAAGCCATCCTGTGGGCGCCCTTCGGGAAGCCAGGCTGCATACACCTCGTCAGGAAGGTGTGGAAGGGCCTCCTCCAACCTCCCCAAGGCCCAGACACCTGGCCTCAAAGTTCAACCAAGGCACAGGTGACCAAAGTCTTCAGGTGCCCTGGCGCCAGGGTAGGGGGGCAGAGGAAAGGGGACAGCTTCTCCGTTCCTACTGTGGCCAAGGCTCAGGAGCTGGGCTGAGCAGAGTGAGGGTGCTCCCCTGTCTGGCCCTGCCCAGTCTTGTGGCCTGCCCTCAAAGAGAGGGGACAAGCTGCTCCCAGTTCCTAGGGGTCACAGGGCCTGGGGGTTTAGGGAGCTGGAGATGAAGTTCTTTAAAGGAAACTCCACCTCGCCGGCCCCACTCTCTCCTCCCCACCTAGAAAGTCCTGGGCCTAATCTCAGGGGAGCAAACCTGTGTGGTTGAACATTGATCTGCTCTCCGTCTGAAGTCCCTCAGTGGAAACTTCCCACCTGGGCTAGGGTGAGAGAGGGAGACCCCTCCCCCACAGGGAAAAAGATGCCCCAGTTGGAACCCCTCAAGCCAGGGTCTCAGTGGGCATGCTGACCCCAGGCAGTCTGAAGACAAACTTTCCTTGTGTATTTAGTAGATCTTTATTTTTTTATTTTTGACAGGGTCTCACTCTGTCACCTAGGTTGGAGTGCAGTGGCATGATCACAGCTCACTGTGATTTTGAACTCCTGGGCTCAAGCGAGCCTCCCGCCTCAGCCTCCTGGGTTGCTGGGACTACAGGCATGTGCCATCACACCTGACTAATTTTTAAAACAATTTTTTGTAGAGATGGGGTCTTGTCATGTTGCTCAGGCTGGTCTCCAACTCCTGGCCTCAAGTGATCCTCCCACCTCGGCTTCGCAAAGTGCTGGGATTACAGATCTTTAAGAGCACCTACTGTGTGCCAGCCCCTGAAGAAGCTTCCCTACAGGATAAAATAAGAAAGGTCCCCTACTTTCTGAGAGCTTCTGTCCTGGTGGTGGAGAGAGACATATACTAAGCACACAAACAGATGAAGGAACAGGATAATGGCGGTTTGTGACATGCAGGGTGATGTGGTAGCAAGGGACAAAGTGTTCCTGAAGACCTTTTTAGGGAGGAGACATTTGAGAAAGGTTATGTTTTCTTTCTACTGAATTCTTCTATCCCAGGAATCCATGCCCTAGAGGTTTGTTTGAACTATATGCTGAAATAAGCATCTCGATACATATTGCTTTGCTTGTGCAAGAGTCTGAGGTCACTAGCCTATAAGCCTTGTGAGCTGCACACTTGTAACTGGTACACAGTGGACATTCAATAAATGCTTGATGTGTGATTGATCATATATTGTCTTGGTTTGGGCTCCTCTGGGCTCAGACCCTGAGATGAGGAATTGGATGTAAATAGTTTACCTAGAAAATTATCCTAGGAGGCACCACTATGGCAATGAGGAAGTGATACAGGGAGGAGGGAGAAAGAAGCCACTAAGCATTCATGAGGGTGATCGAGCAGGTTGCCACTGTGGGCAACTAGGGCTCAATTCTGCTGGAGATCTCAGCGATGGTGTAGGTCACACCCCCAAGTTGTCTCCGCCAAGGGGCAAGGGACTTGAAGTCCCTGTCTGTGATTGTGTAAGAGCTGCTCTGGAGAAGGGGGTGGGTGGAGGGGTGTTAATTCCCTGGCACTTCTGACTTCCTCATTCACAAGACTGTGTATGCTCCAGAATGCCAGCGGGGTGGGGAGCAGTATGGCACCTGCTGCAGGTATAGATGCTTGAGAGGAATGGCTAGGTCATAGGACAAACATATTCAACATGCTTTTCAACTGTTCTCCAAAGAGGCTGCCCACTTCCACTCCCATTGCTAGTGTGTAAGCCTTTCCACATGACAATGTCCAGCTTAAGAAAAAACTTGTGGTTAAATACACATCACATAAAATTTACCATCTTAACCATTTTTATTTTATTTTATTTTTTATTTTTGTTGAGACAGAGTCTCACTCTGTTGCCCCAGCTACAGTGCCATGGTGTCAGCCTAGCTCACAGCAACCTCAAACTCCTGGGCTCAAGCGATCCTCCTGTCTTAGCCTCCTGAGTAGCTGGGACCACAGGCACATACTACCATGCCCAGCTAAGTTTTTTCTTTTCTGCTTTTAGTTGCCCGGCTAATTTCTTTCTATTTTTAGTAGAGATGGGGTCTCGCTCTTGTTCAGGCTGGTCTCAAACTCCTGAGCTCAAGCAATGTTCTTGTCTCTGCCTCCCCAGAGTGCAGGTAGGTGTGAGAATGTGACTTGGGAGGAGGACCCTGTTGGTTGGTGGGTGGGCAGAGCAATCAGGCTGGTGTCATGCCACAAGGGGCTCACATAGGTGACGATTGGTAAACCTGGGAATATGAGACCTAGAATGATCCAATCCAGAGGCGAAATCAGGGCATTCAGTTTGGAGTCTGCCATCTTTCTCTGTTCTCCATTTCCAGAACCTCAACTGGGCACAATGTACCCCCTCGTCGCCCCTAGATGCCAAGTCCACCTTTCTGTCTCCTGTGCATGGAGGCCCCCTGAGTTCTAGGAGGGGATGAGCTGTGTGCACGTGTGCATCCTGGGGCAGCAGTGAGGCAGAGGGAGCTGGTTCTTTGGGATGGGGTAAGGAGTGGCTGAGTCTGGCACATTGAGGTAGCATGAGGTTGGGACTTGGCTAACAGAGGTGACAAAGCCAGATCCTCAGGTATAAGGGGAAGTAGAGGGGGGCTCATTAGGTGGCCAACCCCTTTGAGGATCTTCTCTGCTCCTTCATGACCCCTCCCAGCTTGACATAACCTTGTCCCCCGGAAGCCGGACTCACCAGGACCTCCTGTGAGCTAGGAGAGTGTGGAGGGTAGGGGTGCTCTGCCCTGCAGAAAGATGGGTCACCTCTCACCATTCTGTGTCTCCTGTCGCCTTCCCTCTTTCTCCTCCTTCTTCCTCTCTTCCCAAAAATCTGGGATCGACCTGGCATCCCGGAAATTCCCAGGGCTGCATTCCTCCGGCAGCCCCCTCCTCAACTCCCCCCCACCCGGTTAGGGAGTTTTCTGGGGTCTGGGAAAAACCTTCAGGTATGAGGGAGGCAGATGGCCCCAGGGCCCCTGGGCGGCCCGGGCTCCGCAGACGCAAAGGCGAGGACAGGGACCAAGGACCCCAAGCGGCCGGATTGGTCGGTGGGCCGAAGGCGCGATGGTCCCGCCTCCTGGTTGCCAGGGCCCAGCCTATCCGAGTCCAGGCGGTGTTTGCTAGCCGGGCATTTGGGGTGGGGGTCCGGGCAGGTGTATGTGTTGGGGGCACAGGAGGGGGACCCCAGGGATTTGCCCTCAGTCCCTCCCGTTGTGTCTGTCTCTGGGGTCCTCAGGCGCAGCCCGGGAACCAGGCCTCTCGCGGACCGCGGAGAAGCCGCCCCTTTCTCCAACATGCGTCTCCCCCCCCACCCCTTGGCGCGCTCCCGCAGCCCACGATCCCGGGTTTGGCTCGAAAGCGCGCCCCCGGCTCCCCCGCCCGCGGCCGAGAGGCGGGGCCGCCCTGCTCCCCCGGAGCCGCCGCCCGCAGCCCCCTCCCCTCGCCTGCTCGCCATCCGCGACCGCCGCGGCGCTGCGCCGGGCCCCACCCCAGGCGACCCTGCGTGGAGCGGCGGGAGGCCGGAGCCGAGGTGAGCGCGCCGCGAGCAGGTGGAGCGGCCGCGGGCGGGCCAGGGCCCGGCTGGGGGAGGGGGAGGGCCTGGGACTCGGCTCTTTGTCTCCAGGAGCCCGATCGCAGGCAGCGGGGCAGCTCTTCCTCCCGGCAGGTGCCGGCATCCCTCGGGGAGGCCCGGGGAGGGCCCTGGGGGCCGGCGGGGAGTCCCGGGCGTGCGCTCCGATCCCCGCATCTGGAGCCCGCGGCAGCCCGCTGTTCCTGAGGCTGGTCGCCTGAAGCCCGAGGGGGCGAGAGTAGGGGCGTGGATGTTGTCCTGAAAGGGAACCGAGGCAGGGGAGGGGGTGGGCTGGGGCGGGCAAGGCCTCTCAGCTTTGGGGGAAAGCGGTGGGGCTGGGACTTGGGGACAACGGGGAGCCGCCAAGCTGGTAAGTGGGCGTGGGTGGGTGGGAGAGGAGAGGATCGAAGCGGAGGCCGAGGTTTGGGCGCCCGTGGGCGGCGATGCTGGGCTCCAGGTCCCCACCCGCCGCCTAGCTGTCCAAGACTTGGGATGCTGATCTGTCTGTCTCATCAGCTGCAGGATGGACAAGAGGGACAAGGCCAAGGCAGGGGTCGTCGCGCGGACGCCCGCGTCTCGCCCTCCTGGCCTTCCGACCCCCAGGCCCCCAGGGACTCCACGACCCCTTCCCCCAGTAACCCCTGCAGCCCTCCGAGTTCTGGGAGCAGCGGGAGCTGCGGGGCGAAGGCCTCTGGCGGACCGAGCCGGGGGCATCGGAGGAGCCACTATTTCGGAGGCTGCACCCCGAGGAGGACCACCACGGAGTGCTGGAACAGGTTCCCGTAATCCAGGTACCTCAACCTCATTCCTCAGTTCCAACTCCATCTTGCCGCCCTCCTTCTTCTGAAACATCCCCCTACCCCTTTCCGGGTCATAGTTGACTCAGCCTTCTCCCGGCAGCCACCAGGCCTCCAGCAGCTGGGAGAGGGGAGCGGGCCCCAGCCAAGACTCCCAGCCTGGCCTCTCTCTCTAGCCCGGGGCGTGCCAGCGGGACCACCAGGTAACATGCTTCCTCTCCCCTAGTCTCCTAAGCAAGGGTTAGCGTCACAATCTTTAAATTTACACGAGCTGGGGCACCGGAGCTCTTTCAGATCACGGGGTACAAATTGGGGGAAAGCTGTTAATGGTCCTCAGAGACGGTACATGGCCCATTTCACAGATGGAAAAATAGAGACCTGGGAAGCCAAACAAGGACCTCAGGCTCTGCCCTGAGTGTGGCCCCTTCTGTCTCCAGGCCAGGCCCTCTTGGCCAGAAGGGACCCCGGCCCCCAGCGGAGGAACCTGTGGCCAAAGGAAAAGCCCTGGAAGCTCCCAGAAAGAGCACCCTGAGCGCTGGGGCAAGGAGAGGTATGTGACCTGGAAAGGATTGAGGTTGCTGGGCAGCGAGGGGGACTGGCTAAGAGGTATTGGTGATGCTCTGGCCTTCTCTGTCTCCAGACTCTGCCGGGCCTACCCCAGGCACTTCCTCCCCAGCCATGGCCCGTAAGTCCCGGGCGGGGGGCACCGAGGTGGGACTCCCCAGGCCAGCTCCGAGTGCCCGGCCACGGCCCCCGTCTGAGGCCTCCAGGAAATCAGCGAGCAGTGCCTCGGAGCACAGTACCACGGAGCAGAGCCCAGCTGCCAGGAGACGGCCCAGCGCGGGCGGGGGCCTCCAGAAGCCGGCCTCGCGGCCCCTGGGCTCCAGCACCACCCCTCTGTCCTCCCCAGCCCGCTCTGGGGTCTCACCACGTGGAACACCCCGGGCTCCTACGCATCCCTTGCAGCCCAAGTCGAAAGGGCTGCACGCTCTGCGCCCCCCGCAGGCCGGAGCCGCAAAGGACACAGCCCCAACGCAGGGCCTGCTTTCTTCTCCTCCTCCCGCCACACTCTCTCCACCGGCACCTGTGACACGACAGGCACCTTCTTCCCACATCCCATCTGCTTCCCTGCCGGCCACACTCCCGCCCTCTCCACCGACTACACCCCCTCCGCCAGCCTCGCTCCATCTTCGGGGCCCGCCCTCCCCACCGGCCACGCCCCACTCACAGGACCTCCCTGGTCCGTTGGCCACGCTCCTTCCTGTAGCGCCGCCTTCTCCCTCTACTCCACTCTCTCTGCAGACCCTCCCCTCTCCGCCGGCCACGCCCCCTTTGCAAGCTCCACCCACACACCTGGGTACAGCTTTTCCGGAGGCATCCGTCTGTCCCCTGGCCACAGCCACTTTTCTGGCTCCATTCTCTCCATCAGTTTCACCCTCTCTGCAGAGCACGCCCCCCACCCAGCCTTCTCCGGCTGTGCCCTCTCTTCCGACTCTCCCCTCTCCCGTGGCCACACCTCCTCTGTCTGCTCCCCTGCCACCTGTCACGCCTCCTTTACAAGCACCTCTTTCTCCCACAACGTCTCTGCTGAAACCGCCCTCTCCTCCAGCCTCGCCCCTTCTGCCAGCTCTTCCTGCTCTGACCACGCCCTCTCTACGGGGCAGTCCTTCCCTGTCTCCACCCCTCCCCCAGGCCACGCCCCCACCACTGGCCATGCCTCCCTCACAGGACCATCCTCTTGTGGCCACATCCCCTCCGCAGGCCTCTCCCTCTCCTCTGACCACACTCTCTCCGCAGGGACCTCCTCTAGTTTCTCCCTCTCTCTTGGCCTCACTGCAGGCCCCTCCTTCTCCACTAGGCACGCCCCCTACACAGGCCACGCCCTCTCTGACCACACCCGCTGTGCAGGCCCCTCCCTCTCCTGTGGCCTTGTCCTCTCTGCAGGCCTCACTTTCTTTGGGGTCACCTGCTCGGCAGGCCACACCTTCTTTCCTGCCAACGCCCCTTATGCAAATCCAACCTTCTCTGACCTCGGTCACTCTGCCGGCCCTTCCTCCCCTTGCCTCAACCTCTCCGCAGGCCTCTTTCTCTTCCTCTGCCTCACCCCACAAATCACCCTTGACCACCTCCCCTCTGCAGGCTCCACCTTCTCTGGCCTCATCTCCTCTGCAGGCCCCGCCCTCTTTTCCGACCACGCCCCCTCTGCAGGCTCCTCCCTCTCCCCCTGCTTCACCCCCTCTACGGCAGGCCCCTAGGTCTCCTTTGGCCACGCCCCCTCCACAGGCCCCACCTGCCCTGACTTTGGCCTCTCTGCAGGCCTCGCCCTCTCCCCTGACCACGCCCCCTAATCCGGCGCCACCTGCTCTGACCTTGCCGCCTCTGCAGGCCCCTTCCTCTCCCCGTGCCTCACCCGCTCTTTCTCCTTTGGCCACCCTCCCTCCACAGAGCCCACCTGCTCTGGCCTTGCCGGCTCTGCAAGCCCCTTTCTCTCCCCCTGCCTCACCCGCTCTGTCTCCTTTGGCCACCCTCCCTCCACAGAGCCCACTTGCTCTGGCCTTGCCGGCTCTGCAAGCCCCTTTCTCTCCCCCTGCCTCACCACCTCTGCAGGCCCTTCTGTCTCCCTCTACCACACCCCCTCAGTCTCCTGTGACCACGCCCCCTCCACAGACTCCACCTGCTATGGCCTTGCCCCCTCTTCAGCCCCCGCCCTCTCCCCTGACCACGCCCCCTCATCAGCCCCCGCCTTCTCTGGTCTTGCCCCCTCTGCAGGCCCCTCCCACTCCCCCTGCCTCACCACCTCTGCAGGCCCCACGCCGTCCCCCGACCCCGGGTCCGGACGCCTCCATCTCAGGTCCGCGGCTGACCCTGGCGCTGGCCCCGGCGCCGCCGCCGCCGCCGTCGCGCAGTCCTTCCAGTACGCTGAGCGGCCCGGACCTGGCCGGCCACAGCAGCAGCGCCACCAGCACACCCGAGGAGCTGCGCGGCTACGACAGTGGGCCCGAGGGCGGCGCTGCGGCCTCCCCACCCGCCGACGCGGAGCTAGCCGCCTGCCACCCGGCCTCCTGGAGCCGAGGCCCCGCTCCGCCGCTGGCCCTCCGCGGCGTCCCAGGTAAGGGGCGCTCCGAACCGGTCAAGGCTGCGGGCGTGGCTGTGGGCGTGGCTTTTCAGCTCGGGGGCGTGACAGTCGGGTCCGGGGGCGGGGCTGAGGCTGGGGGCATGGTCTTGACGCGGGGGCGGGGCCTATCTCCCTCGGTCCACCCTGCGTCTCTCCCCGCAGGGGCATCCTTGCAGTGGCCTCCAGCTGCCGGGCCGGGCTCTGCTGACGGCCTCTGTACCATCTACGAGGCCGAAGGGCCGGAGTCGGCGACCCCCGCCCCAGGCGATCTGGATGCGGGGCCCGTGCCCGGCGCGGGCGGTGGGAAGGCGGCGGCCGGGGCCGAAGCGGGCGCGCCCTCCCGGAGCCCGAAGTCGGCGCGCCTGGGCGAGCTGCCGCTGGGGGCGCTGCAGGCGAGCGTCGTGCAGCATCTGCTGAGCCGGACGCTACTGCTGGCTGCGACGGAGGGTGCCGCGGGCGGCAGCGGTGGTGGCCCAGGGGGACCAGGGGGTGGCGGCGTCACAGGGGGCGCCCGGACTGCTCTCAGCGACGCCGAACTGGGCCGCTGGGCCGAACTGCTGTCTCCCCTGGATGAGTCCCGTGCCAGCATCACCTCGGTCACCAGCTTCTCCCCGGACGACGTGGCCTCCCCGCAGGGTGACTGGACCGTAGTGGAGGTGGAGACCTTCCACTGAGCCAGTCCCCAGTCCCGCCTACGACACCCTGTCCCTGCCTTAGGATCCGCCCCTCCGGTTACGCCTCTGTCTTAGACGCCCCCACTTCCCTGGAGCCCGCCGTCGCCGTCAGGGGATTGCTCCCAGCTCCCAAGAGACCGAGTCTTTAGGCCCAGGCTCCAACCTTGCCTTTGGCCAAGGAGGCTCGGGACCCACCCACACCTTTGGCCTAGGCCCTCCCCTCGGGCCCCGCCCCTTTGCCCTAGGATACGCTCCTGCTCCCCTCTAGTCTGGCCCCACTCCCCCGGCTAGGCCCTGCCCTGTGTCCCGTATATTGTCCACTCCACGCTGCCTGAGTTTGCAATAAAACCGGGACACTGGAGCTTGTGCACCTTCGCTGTTGCGGCGGCGCCTGGGGCTGGGGGCGGCTGTGCGTGAGCGGGTTGGCGCTCTGGCTGAACTGCGTGGCTTTGCTTCTTCGTGTCCGACTTCTGGTGGAACGTCAGGTGCAGGAGGGGCCCGGCTGGGCCGCGCGCCCCAGTGGATGAGCCAGTGCATGGCCGAGGAGAGGGAGCGACTGAAGAAGCTCTTCCCACACTCCGGGCGGAGGACCTGGCGCTCCTGGGGAGCAAGCGGGAAGGGCTTGCCCTGCCCTGGGGTGGGGACGGGAACCCCTTCCCGGGGCCTCTCTTCATAGCACGACCCCTTACCTTGTGCGTCCTGGGGCACTGCTCTGGGCGCGCGCGGCTGCTCGGGTAGGGACCCCCTCAAGGGGGCCTCGAGGTGGGAACTCTGTGCGGGCCAAGACCGACAAAGGGGTCTTTGGCGTCCTCTGTTCCTCCTGCTCCCTCCCAAGCCCGGGGCACACCGCTCTCAGCTCACCAAGGAGGCTGCAGTGCACACGGCAGGACTGAGACTGAGCCGGGAGCTACTCAAGAGGACCTTCGGCGGGTGTAGGGTCGCGGGCGACTGCCCCTTAGGGGCCTGCAGGAAGAAGTGGCCTCTCCCAGGGCAGGGGGGCAGGAGAGCGGTGACCCGCTGTCCTAATGCTGCACTGTCCTCTCCAGGGACCCTCACCGTGTCACTGTGTATCCCACCCCCACGGGCATTCTTGCATTCTTGCCATGTCTCCTACCCCAGGCATCCTCATCAGCGCCCCACCCACCCACCCCACCGCCGCGTCTTCAGTCGCCCCCTTCAATCAGAATTCCTTTTCTTTTTTTTGAGACAGAGTTTCGCTCTGTCCCCCAGCTAGAGTGCAGTGGCATCATGGTAGCTCACCGCAACCTCAGACTCAAGGGATCCTCTTGCCTCAGCCTCTGGAGTAGCTGGGACTACGGGCACATGCCAACACGCCTGGCTAATTTTTCTATTTTTGGTAGACACCTGGTCTTGGTCTTGCTCAGGCTGGCCTTGAACTCCTGAGCTCAAGCGATCCTCCTGACTCGGCCTCCCAGAGTGCTAGGACTACATGCGTGAGCTACTGTGGCCAGCCTAGCATTCTCCCAGGCCTTTTCTCCCCAAGGTCTCCTGCTTGGCACCAAGAATGAGAGACAACCCCAGGTGGGTAAAGGACAGAGTGAAACCCGGTGTTGGGCCCTCAGCCCTGTCTCTGCCCCTAGACCTGGTCCCCTACTCTACCCTGTGGCCAGGTTCCTGTCAGGCACAGGCCACCAAGTCCTGTCTGTCCCCACCCCAGATGTGGCCACCTCCCAGCCTGGGGTCTGAGGAGAAATGGGCTCTGTCCCAGAGGGGCACTGCCACCTCCATCCCCCGGAGGCAATGAAGGGGAAGGAGGTGGGCACACTCCCTCTCTCCAGCTTGGAGTTTCATGGCAAATCACAGGCATGTCCTTCTGGCTGGGCCTTGGGGAGGGGGGACCCAGGTGCCCTTATTTCCACTCTGAGAGACAAGCCCAAGGCAGGGGGCTGACTCCTGACATGCCTGCCAGCCAGAACCCCAAGGCCAGCGCCCAGGAAGGATAGCGCAGAACCTGAGTGTTCCTCTGGGGGCACTGCTCTGTTTGGGGAACCAGCTGGGGTGCAATTACCCTGTGGGAGCAGGAGGCACAGACAGCGACTGTCACTGTCGGGGTCTCAGTGTTAAGTCATGTGATGGGAATGGTGCATGTGGCGGCAGGAGCTGTCAAATGAGATGGGACAATACACAGGACTTGGCTGTCCTGGTTCATACCCAGTGTCATGCCCTGCTGGGTGGTGGCTCCCAGGGTTCTGTGTGGGCCCACACTGGGTGCAGAGGCAGAGCCTGCATGGCATCTGCCTGGACCCGATTAAGTTTCTGCCCCTAGGAAGCCTTCCTTTGTCACCCCCGGTTCTGTCCTTCCCCACCCACCACACCAGTGGGGACTCTGCCTCTGCTTTGTGGGGAACCCCACAAAGGACCCTGTCTCTTTTGGTCGTCTTTTCCCCAGGAAACTCCCCACTCACTGTCCCCACTGCCTGGCTCAGCTTGGCAGCTTGGTCTCTGCACCAGCCTTCCAACACCATCGTCCACCTGACGGTGCCCCCTGGCCTAAGCCCTCCAGGGGCTCTCATGACCCTCAGTTCAAAGCCCAAACTCTCCCTTGAGGTGAGAGCCCCTTCCTGATCTGGCCATGCCCAGACTCCCCTGTTCCTCCTTCCTGGACATCACATGCCTCTTGCTGGTTGGCCTTTATGCTCTTGCCCCTGGAAAAGGCTCTGACACCACCTCCGGCAGGTAGCCTTCCTGACCTCCCTGCACATCTGTCTATATGTTAGTGACAGACAGGAGCCCCCAATCCTGTGCCGGTCTCCTCCACTACACTGGGGATGCCTCAGAGCCAGGCACAGGGCAAAGCACCCGGGAGACCTCCGGAAGTGTGTGCTGAATGAATGAATGAATGAATGCAACCAAATCCTGCTCTTCCTGAAGCCAGCACCTCGGCGTCCCTCCGTGTCTCTCAGGGGTCCCAAGCTGAGTCACCCAGGTGGGAAATCATACCCCACCCCAATACTGACTGCCCCTCTTTCCTCTCCAACCACCCACTCTATCAGACTGTGGGGAGCTCCCGAGGGCAAGGACAGCCCACCCCCTTGGCACTGTTTTGCCAGACCAGGGGCTGGGCATCCCCGGGCCTGCCCCACGCAGCGCCCCTTGTCCAAGACTGTGTAAATACACTTTATTTTCCATCTTTCCCGCCTGGGCGACATGTGGAGTGTGAACAGGCAGTGTGCAAAATGGTGGGGGGCAGTGTGGGGAGCCCATGGGAGAGCCCCACGGGTGCCTGCCCTGGTCCCCAGGCTGTGTAACACTGAAGAGTGGGCGACCAGAAAGGGGGGACTGAGCAGGAGTCCCCACCCCAGGAAGCGCCAGGGAGATTGCTTGTGACGCTACTTTACTCGAGGCTCCACGAGCACCGAGAGGACCAGCCCCGGGGATCACAAGGCCCAGGGTGCGGGGAGAGGAGGGGTCTGGGGGGCAGCGTTGGACTTTGGCACCATTCTGAGCTCTGACTCAGCAGAGACCACGGGCCACCAGGAGGAGGGGAGGGGAGGAAACTCCACTGGGAAGCTCCTTCCCTGGGGCCTGGCCCTGGCCTGAGGTGGGGGTGGTGGTGGCTGGGGATACAGGGAGAGGGGAAGTGGATGGAGGCTGAGGACCCCTGTGGAGAGGTGCCCTTCCGTCACTGGCCAAGACGGGTGATGAGAGTGTCTCCCAGAGGAGGATGTGGTGCGCCAGGGAGAGGGGTCTCTTCACTTTCTCGCAGCTGCTCTGGCCTCAGAGAAGCAGGAGACTCCCCGGGCCTGGGCTGCTTCCCGCTGGCCACTCACACCCCAAGTGGCCCTGCACACAGTACAGGGGACTTTGGTTTCTGCTGCAGGGGCCATGATGCCTGCACCAGGCAGAGAAGCCCAGCCTGGCTCTCTGCCCCCAGCGGCCAGACTCCCCTGGAGGCGGCCAGGGGCTGGTCAAGGGTCTCTGTGCCCCGAGGAGCATAGTGGGGTGCTTAATGTCCAGCCCAGAGCTGGCTCTCCGTCCTCAGGCCTTCCCTACCTCCTAGGCCCTTTCCAGCGGGGCCACCCTTGTCCCAAAGGGAGCCTGCTGGGAGGGGAAACTTCCTGCTCGTTCAGTCCTGGGGCTTCTGAGTCGTCCGTCCCCTGCCCTCTGTCCCCTGGCCTCTGCCCTCGCTGTTAAGAGGGCAGCCCCTTCAGGAACCCTCAAGATGGGTCAACACTGCGGGGAGGGAGAGCTTGCCCAGGGGTCCTGAGGAGCCCCAAGCCGGGCCTCGCCCTAGGGGTGGGCAAGCCACACACAAAGGGCGCAGCCGCGGACTTCCCGGGCGCCCCCTCGGCTGCGGCCTTCTGCCTCCGGGCGCGCGGGGCACGGCCTCAGTTGTCCAGGCCCTGGCTGTAAGGCGCGGCCAGCTCGTCGGCGTCGCTGTCTGAGCTACCCTCGCTGTCCTTGGCTGGCCGCTCGAGACGGCGGAAGAAGCGCGCATCGCGCGGGGACAGAGGGTACAGCGCGTCCTGCAGGGCGGCGCCCACGCCTACGCCGAGCAGCTCCTCGTCCGACGACGGCAGCGAGTCCTCATCCAGGTGCCGCGCCAGGCCAAGCCCGTCGAAAGCCAGTGGGTCCTCAAAGGGCGGCGGGCCCTTCAGCAGCCGCACCTGGGGCGGGGACCGGCGCTGGAGGCGTGGCCCGACCTTCCGGCCCCGCATCCCCAGCCGCAGCCTCCGCCACGACGCCCGGCCGGTCCCCGCATCCCCCGCCGGCTCACCTCGGCCTTCAGCTCCTCGATCTGGTCTTTGAGCTCGCGGATGTACTGAGACGAGTCTGAGTGGTTCAGCTGGCCCTGGATGCGACCCTCCTCCCTCTGCGGGGTGGGCCAGGTCACGCGGGCTCAGAGCAGGGCCTGCCCCCGTCCCCGCCCGGGACCCCGCTGCTCACCTGGATCTCCAGCTCGGCGATGCGCTGCCGCATCTCGGCCACCGCGGCCATGCTGTCCGCCTCCCGCAGGCGCACAGCCATCACTTCCTCCTTGCTCTGCAGGTAGGTGCAGGAGAAGAGCGCGGGTCAAGTGGGGCCCACGGCGGGGCGGGGCGGGGCCACGGCGGGGCGGGGCGGCACCTTGCACTCGGCCTCCGCCTGCTTGCGGCGGCTTTCGCTGAGCTGGGTCTGCAGCCCCTTGTTCTGCGCTGCCAGGTACTGCAGCTTCTCCTGCAGCGTCGCGCGCTCTGCCTCCACGCGGTTCAGCAGGTTGCGGTGGATGTGGTCCTGGTCGAGGCACGGCAGACGGCGGGGGTCACAGCCTAGCCCAGGGTCGGCTACAGACCCACTGACATCAAGTCCCCTCCCCTGACGGGCTGACGCTCGAGCCCACCTGTGTCTCGAGTTCCACCACGCGCTGCCGCAGCTCGCGGCCGTCGGCCAGGGCCTGGGCCTCGCGCAGACGCACGCTCATCAGCTCGTCCTGAAGCTCGCCCAGGACCAGCTTCCGGGGGGACTCTTTCCAGCGGCCGCCGCGGGACAGATGGGCCTGGGGTAGGGGCCGAGCGGCCGGCCGTCAGCCTCTGCCGAAGAGCCCAGAGGGGTTGCCCAAAGAGGCTCCCACCCGGCCCTCACCTGCCAGGTGTCTGAGAGCTCCTGCAGCTGCAGCTTCAGCTCTCGCGCCGAGGCCACCGCCTCGCCCTCCCGCACCTTGAGAGCCTTCAGCTCCTCTTGCAGCCGCGCGACATTGTTCTCGTCGGGCAGCGAGCTGTTCCTCTGTGGGGCGAGAGGTGGTCAGGGTCCGGGGTAGCTCTTTCCTGCAGGACCTACAGCACCCTACGTCCCCACCCCCACCCCACCCCGCCACTTTTCCTTCTGCGCTCTGTCTTGGACAGCTCAGCTCGGAGAGGGCAGCACCCCAGCCCAGGCTCCCGGGGTGCAGACCCCACCTGTGGAACTCAGCGGAGATCTTCAGCTGTAAATTGGATGCAATAACAGCACCGACCCTCACAGACTGTCCTAGGGTAACCCCATAAATCGTGGGCCCTCCATAAGTGTTACTGCTAAGAACGCCAGGCAGGCCTGGGAAGTGAGGGCCAGGGCCTGGGCTCATGCCCCCAGGGTGTCTGAGATCTACCCCCTTTGGGGCCCAATCAGCAGATCCTCCCCAGGCCAGGCCAGCCCCTCTCCTTGGGGACAGGCTGAACGCCAGCATAGGCTCTGTCCTGGTGTCCCAGGTCTCAGTGATGGGGGATTTGTGCTCCAGCCTCTTGGACCAAAATCCAGCTGCTGGACGAGGTCCCCAGTGACTCTTATTTGGATCTAGGGATGGGACAGATCTAGCAGGATGTACTGGAGGCACCTGGCTCTTTGATGTGGAGGGAGGAGGGAGGGAAGCCCAGCTCTTGGATGGTGGGGGGGGGCGGGCTTGAGAGGATGATGGCCTGTCAGTCCCCCATTTTGGGGCACTTCCCAAAACAGTGCAGGCTGTGGGGGGACATGGCTCCTGCATGGTGTGAGTGGGTCCTGGGCACCTCCCTTGCTCTGGCAGCTCCATGGGGGAGTTGAGTCAATGCAGAGTCAAAAAGCAGTTGAGGAGGGACCCAGGAGACCTGGTACTCTCTCCAGAACTGAAGGCAGGAGAGGGTGGACCCCAGTCTGCCCCTGGGTGGTGTCTCCATGGGAGTGTGTTGGGGGTGGCAGTGATGGGCCTTGGGCCTTCCTGTCCCCCTCTGCCTCCCTTCTTCCTGGAACTCAGGGCCTGGGGGAGACACACACAGGTGGGTCAGGGTACCCAGGAAGCTCACGGAAGCCACCACACTGCTGGTGTTTGCCTCATATGTGAGGGGGGTGTGCTGAGTGTGTGTGGGCGACCAGGCATGAGCATGTCCTCCTGTGCATGTACATTTGAGTGTGTGTGTGTGTGCACACACACATGTACTTCCATGGCTTGGGAGGGTCTGGCGGTGAGGGGTCCAACTTCCTGTCCCCCTGGACCCTGGTGTGAGACCATGGGGGAGGGGCAGAGAGGCACCCTGGGCACCATGGTAGGGACTGATAGGGCAGGGGTGGGGGTTTCTGACCCAGGGTCACCTGTGAAAGCTTCCACAGGACCTCCTCCCCTTCCCCAGGGCCTCCCAACCCCCTGCCCTCCTGCCCACCCAGTCGCACCTTCTCCATGTCTAGAACCTTGTCCTGCATCTCTCGCAGGGCCCCCAGCGTCTCTGTCTCCCGCAGCCTCGACTGCTCCAGCTCTGTCTCCAGGTGGGCCACGAAGTCCTCAGTGAGACGCGGGTTCTCCTGGGGGAGGGAGAGGCTGCTGGGGAATGGGCAGCCTCCATGCCATGTGGCTGCGGGCCCAGGCCTAACCCGGCAGGGCCCGGCAGTGGGGTGTGGGTCCTTGCTTTGGAGAAACCACAGGGTGCTCGTCCACTGAGGAGGTTCCCCCACCCCAGGCCTGGAGACCTTGGCTCAGGCATTGTCAGAGGGATTCTAGTTGACTTGCTGCTCCTGGGGAGTGGGAGGTGGAGCTGCACTGTTTCTCACTTGCCCGCATGAACCACATCAGTATGATGCCAGCTCTGCTGATAGGGAAACTGAGGCTGGGCTTGTCCCACCCATGGCACGATACGGCCTTTCAGGCCAGTCAGAGAGACTCTACCAGCTGCCCCTGAGCTCTGGCCTTGGTAGGATGCAGAGATGGGTGAGGCCCAGGGCCACATCTTCAGGCCCAAGGGGAGGCTGCTGCAGGCAGGAAGAGGTGGCCTGGAGGAGGTGCAGCCTCGCAGGGGCTCCACACGGGGCCTGAGCCCATTTGGGCTGAGGCAGGGCCACAGTTGTCCAGGGCAGGGGGCAGGAGGCCCTCGCTGGGGAAGGGGGTGGTGGCCAGTGCCAGGAGGGCCTACAGGATGTCTCCCTGCCCTCCAGGGCCTGTATAAGGGCACGCCAGGCTTGGGGGCTGCAGCTGCCTGCTGGGTACAGCTGTGGTGAAATCCTAAAAGCCGCCTCCCAGAGAAGGGGACTCTTCGCACTGGGCTCTGGCTCATGGGCCCACCCATCACTGGATCCAGAGCTCAGGCCCCACCCCCGATGCAGGGTGCCTCCTCACTCCCACCTTGTCAGCTCAGAGCTCCCAAACAGCCCCCGACTGCTCTGCTACTCTCTTCTGAGGACAATGTCCTGGCCACTGGGGAAGGGAGCTCCCTCCCTTCATGGCTGGCACCCAGGGAAGCCCAAGAATCCTTCAGACCCTGGGGAGATGCAAGGCCTCCCCAAAGAGTGACAGTCCCGTCTGCTGTGGCCCTGCAGGGACACCCTGGTTCTCAGGGCCCTCTGTGCTGAAGCTGGACACCCCACGGGGTGGCAGGAACTAGGAATCACAGAATGCGCCCTGAGTCTGGGGCCACTCGCTGCTGAGGGAGCATCTGCATTTGTCTCTGGGTCCCCCCACCGGGGAAAGGAACACGAAGGCCAGGCGCTGAGCCAGGGCCCATCTGAGCCCGGAAGGTCGTGGGCGTGGCCTAGGGGCGTGGCCACAGGGCGTGGTCCCGCCCCCGCCCGGTACCTGCCGCTCCTGCAGCTGCCGGATGGTGCTCTGCGCCTTCTGCAGGTCCTCCGCTGCCGAGCTGCACTGCTGCCGCACCACCGCCAGCTCCCGCTTGATAACGTAGTTCTCCTCCGCCTCCTGCGCCCGTGTCACCTGCCCCTGAGCACAGCGAGGATGGGGGGCCGTGACCCTCGGCTCCCATCCCAGGCCCTGCCTCCCGCCACAGGGGGAGGCCCAGAGAGGGCGGAGGTGCCGGGAAGTGAGAGGGGGGAGGCCTCCCGCACTCAGAGCCTGGGATGGGGCGCCCCACCGAGCCTGGGGAGAGGGGTAGGGGACAGGCAGGAACAGGACACCCAGAGGAGCCTGGGAGGAACGGACCCACCCGGGCTGTGTCCCAGGTGAGGAGAAACAAGTCCTTCTCCAGGGCCAAGGGCACAGTAGAGGCCTCCTCTGCCCGTTCATGCTGGGCTCTGCTGGTGAGGGTGGAGGTCTGGGGACAGCGGAGGACCCAGTGCTCAGGGCGTGGCTCCCCGGGGCCAGCCGTGGAGTACACCTCCTGCAGGGGCGCCTTCTCCAGTCCTGGCCTCTGGGGCCTCCAACTGCCTGCGGCTAAGACACCCCCTCTCCTCATCTCATCCCCCCAAATTTGGGCCTCCCCATTCCAGGCTCGGAGCCACCAAGTGGCGGGTGGAAGCTTCCAGATAAAGCCATTCAAGATGAGGCGGCAGCAGTAGGCAGGTGAGCGAGAGAAGGTGGCACGCTTTGCACGTAGGAGCAGAGAGCAGCAGCGTGAAGGACCAGAGGGGCGTGTGTGCGTGTGTGCACGCGCGTGTGCATGTGTGTGCTCAGCGCAGTGCACACGCCAAGGCCTGATGCAGATACGCCCTTAGGATCCCCTGCCCTCCTGGGTCCCTACCCATGTCCCCTGGAGGGAGGAAGCTTTCTGTACATGCGCATATACATTCACACCCAGACACACTCACAGAGACACACCTACACATACACCGCGTTTCTCCCAACGCACATGCCCCCCCAGAAAGCCTGGGTCCCCCAGAAGCAGTCCCCAGCTGTCCCCATGCATGGAGCCAGGCCTGCCCCAGAATGGCAGGGAAGAGGCAGTTACTGGCTGTCGTGTGCAGGGACCAGGGGAGGGGCCAGGAAGGAACCCAGAGAGGCGATGAAGAGCTACAGTACCTGGATTAACCTATCAGCCAGAGCAGCGCTCTCCTACCCGGCGAAGGGGGTTCCCAGCAACAGGGGGAGGAGGCAGAGCGGAAGTTGCGGGGACAGGAGAGGGAGAGAGACAGACAAGAACCACTTGTCACTAACGCAGTGGACTATCTCTAGAAGCGGGAGAGAGAGGAGTGAAGACCAGAGAAAACCAGCAGGAGAGGACCCGGAGGAAGACCAAAGCCAGAGCCAGCTCCATCCTGGAGAGGGGTTCGCGTGTGAGCGGGAGGGTCGGGGGTGTCCATGGCTGCGGGGGACGCCGCAGGGCTGGGAAACCCACTGTCCCACCCTGTTTTAATTTCAGTTTTATGGCAGAACAAGACTTTGGGGTAAGGCGAATAAAATCCTGTTGATGACACACCCTCTGTGGTCAGTTCAGGGTCAATGAGGACGAAGGAGGAGCAGGAAATGGGGACGCTGGGGCCTGGGCTCAGTAAGACCCCAGTTCCACCCCCACCTTCAACATGTTGGGGTTCAGGGTCAAGGCTATGGCTCCCTAGTATGGCGTACACTCCTCCTCCAGCCGGCCTCCTTTCCTTTCTTTTGAGGCCGAGACTTCCAAATTACAGGGTGGGGTGCTTTGTGGCCCAATTATGGGGCGCCTCCATTGAAACAGCCATTCTGCCTTCCCCCCACCCGCGGCCCCACCCAGGCGGCCCAGGAAGGCCCCGGTACAAAAATAGATTGCCAAGGTCGCAGTTCACCGGGTTATAACTCAGCCCTGACCCCAGGGTTAATCACAATGCGAGTTGGGGCCCCTCTTCCCACCCTTTATAGGGCAGCCATAATATATCGGGTTCAGGGTGGGGCTTGGGCCCGGGACAGGGGACAGGGCTGCTTGGTCCTCAAGAAAGGGAGATGCCAGGAGGAGTCGGGGCTCCAGGTCGGTGACCACACCCTGCGATGACCACGCCCCACGCTGACCACGCCCCTTACCTTCTCCAGGGTCTCAATCCGCTGTTTTAGGAGCCGGTTCTCCGTCCGAAGCCTCTATTCGGGGGGTGAGGGGAGGAAAAAGAGCATGTCAGAGCCTGCCCCCCACTCCTGGACACACGTACCCCCTCTTCACCTTAGGGGCCAGGCCACCTCCAGGCAGGGCAGGACGGAGCCAGCGTCTTGCGTTCTGGGTCAGCAATTTCAGAAAACAGGGCCAATTCCTGTTTAGAATGGCTCATTAAAAAAAAAAAAATTAAACAAACCAACCTTGGTTCAGTAAAAATAATGCTTTCGTGGCTCTGTGTGTGGGTGGGGGTGGCAGGCAGCACCCACACCCTCCTCCGAAGACCATCTCCATCCTGTGCTGGGCTCGAAGCCCTGTGCTGTTGGGGAAGGGGCCATCAGACAGCCTCACCCCGAGCCAGAGCCCCAAGCCCCTGGGCTCGGTCCTGGAGGACGCTCCTCTCAGAGTTTGGGTCCAGCATGTGACAAGCACACTTCCTTTGGGTTGACAATTACATTTCTGTGACCACCGAGAGCAAGCTGTCCCTGGCTGGCGCTATGCTGGTGGCTTGTGGTTAGATATCTGCAGTTTTAGGTTCCCCCACGACCCTCTGGGAAGCAGGTGAGGTTTACACATGGGTTGTACCTAGTCTCTACCTGCCTCTGCCTTGCGAAGGAGGTACAGAAATAGTTTGGATCTGCAGGGGAGTGACGGTCCTGCCTCGCTGTGGGTCACACAGAACATTTCCTGGGTTTCCAGGATGGAAACACCCAGAACATTCCCAGCAAGCAACTGCGGTCAGAAGAATCACAGACTTGATTGTCATTGACTCATGTCATGGGTGGAGAAACTGAGTCAGAGAGGGGCAAGGGACTTGCCTGAGCATCTCAGCTTAGCTGTGTCAGAGCTGTTTCAGGCACAGGTCTCTGTCCCCTACAGTGATCTAGACTCCTGACCCCTGAATTACCCTCCCTGCCCTCTCTCTGGTGTCAACCTGTCACTGCCCCAAGCAGAGCCATTCTTGCAGGAGTTGGACATGCCTGACCAACAACTCCCCATTTTCTCTGTATTTTATGATGCTGTGACATCCTGGGGTGTCAGTGCTAGCTATTTCCAGAGACAGTAAACAACCTGCCTGCAAGTGCGCCTTTCAGATACAAACCTACCGATCCAAAGCCCAAAGTCCCAGCCACCCCCATTATCTCTCACACCCCACGACGGTATTTCCCTCGCCCGAGACCATCTCAGGGCCAGGTATCAGAAAACCGGGGACCACCCCTACAGCCTAGAGGTGGCTGAAAGTATTCCAACCAGGTGGTCCCAAGCCGGTTCAAACTTGCCTACACTGCCTCGCTCATTCCTTTCTGAGGAAACCACGTGCTCCCCTGACTCCTTCTGCCTCCCAGCCAGCCCTGGTATCCCACGTGCACCCTGCCTGGCGTGGCCTACTCCTACAGCTGTTAAGTAATGAACTCTTCTTTCAAATGCAGTGGTACCACGTCTGTCACCTTGCCTTGCCTGATTAAAACAAATCCCTGGTACATTCTAAAACAGGCTAAAGATGAAAGAGCAAAGAGCAGGGCCAGGTGAGAAGGCATCTGTTTGAATCCTTTAAGGCCTCTGCGGCTCCCCAGTTTCTCTCAGGGGACATCTCCAGGCTGGGCTTACTGCCTGAGGGTGGGTGGTGTCCTTGCTTACTGCCGGGCCTTCGTGGACACCAGGTGGGAACAGGCCCTTGTCTGTATATGACAGAGACAGACGCACACGTCTGGACTGGTGCATCAGTCCTGCTGCCATTCCTGAGAAAGGGAGATGCCCCAAATGCCCCAAATGTCAGGACACAAAACTACAAAGAGGGCCCGGACAGTGACGCCTACTTTCCCCCTTAGGTATGGGTGGCAGGTGACCTGGATTCTAATCTAGGTTCTGTCCCTACCTTTCTAGACAAGGTGGGGATGATGACAGTGATGATGGTGATGATAGTAATACTAATAATTGGAACAGCAGAGCCAATGTCACCCCCATTTTGCAGAAGGAGACACTGAGGCTCAGAGAGGTGAGTTCACCTGCCAGGGCCACACAGCTGGTCTGGGGTGGAGGCGGGATTTGAGTCCCGGTCTGTTGGACTCCAGTCTCAGGCACTGTGTGGCTCCGCTCCTGAAGAGGACAGAGCCAGGCTGTGTTGGGGCTTGTATCTGTCTGTCCCCCTCACTGGCCTGGGGGGCCCTCAGTCTTGGCTGTAACACTGGCACACAGCAGGTGTTCAATACATGCTTGTTGAGTGAATAACTAAGATCATGTGTGCAGGGATGAAAGAACTAGGAAGGAGAGAGAGACTATGAACACTCAGGGAACCCTCTGACCTAGCAGGGCCAGCGGGCCAGGCACCTGGGGAACTGGGGGCTCCCCCACCCATGGCCTCGTTGAAATTCTTCCAGCGTCCCAGGCCCGCTGCTGCCCCAGGCCTTTTGCCCTCTACTGATTCCAGGGCCTGGGAATGCCAGGGAGAGCCACCTCTCCAGGGCAGCCGGTCCAGAGCACTTTATAGAGTCCACACTCTACTTTAGCGGTTTATTGAGTGGTTCCCTGCAACGCCGGGAGCCCCAGGAGGGTCGGGACCTTGACTGTGTTGTTTGCTGCTGTGTCGCCAGTGGCAGATCAGGCCCGGTGGGGACAGGCGCTCACACGCTGGCCTGGCAGGGGAAGGAAGGGCCAGCCAGGTGAACAGAGAGGCGGCCCCTGAGAGCCTGGGGTCGTCTGCCTGGGTGCCAGGCAGGGCTGCCCATTAGCAGCTGACCCCTAGAGTTGGGAAGGCAGCCCCCAAGGACAGCGTATCCCTGTCCTCGCCCCCCCAGGCCCCTGGGCTCACTTTGATCTCGATCTGCTCCTCCATTTCCTTGCTCTTCATGGCTGCGTACTCCTTCTCCAGCCTGCAGAGGGGCAAGGTCACTGTCACGCCCTTAGGGACTCCCCACTTCCTGCCATAACCCAGCTGCTCGGCACTGACCTCTTCATCTTCTTGGGGTTGTACTTGACCTGGTAGGCCTTGAGGACCAGCTTGTCTGGGCAGCTGTCAAACTGGTGGGGGATGACCCTTTGGAAGTACTGTGGGGACACAGCCAGTCACCAACACGTAAGCCCTGACCACGGGGGACCACCTGAGCCCCTGCTGTGCCCCCTGCCCTGGGGGACACCACCCGAGCCCCTGCTGTGCCCCCTGCCCTGGAGGACACCACCAGAGCCCCTGCTGTGACCCCTGCCCTGGAGGACATCACCCGAGCCCCTGCTGTGACCCCTGCCCTGGAGGACACCACCCGAGCCCCTGCTGTGCCCCTGGAGGAGGGCAGGAACTGGTCTGCCTGGGCGTCCCTATGTCCCCAGTGCAGGACCCAGCCTGTCGGGGATCAAGGGAAAGCCTAAGTGTGTGGAGATGGAATGCGGAGCTGCCTCAGTTTCTAGGCGAAAAGCAGGCTGAGGGGGCTCCTGCGGGTGAAGGCCAGGGGTGGGGGGCCCCCCAAGCCTCTGCAAAGGGTTAAGGTAAGCTGAGGGTGGACACGGCTCCCGCTCCCCAGCCCAGCTGGCCCCCTCTGGCAGCTGCGGACAATGGCCGTCCGTGTTCACAGACACAACCGTGGCCTTTGTGCATTCTTCCCCGCGGCACCAGCTGGAGGATACTGGGAGGGGGCTGGGGCCGGCCCGGTGGGGACACGGCGGTGAGAGACAGGCTGGCCTCCGCTCCAGCAGGCAGGGCTGCCGGGGCAAGCCGGGGCGGGCAGGGCGTGAGGCTGCCCCAGATCCCGCGTTCCCCGTGGCGTCCTTGCCAGGCCAGGGGCTGCGTCCGAAACCACATCCGAAGCCTGGTGGTTTGGCCAGTGCTACGATGGTTACGAATTGCCATCAGGCTTTGGGGGACCCGGAGCAGGAGGGAGGGGGTGGGACCTCCCTGGGCTGAAGCCGGCCTGGGCTTCCTGTTGCCCTGCTGCCAGGCTGCTGGCCCCCACCTGTGTCTGGCAGAGCCTGGGGGCCCACCCAGGTGCTCCAGGGAGAGGATCAGGGATGCTCAGGAGTGCCACCTTCCTCCCTGGAAGCCAGACTCTCCCTGTCACTTGGGAGGGTGTCTCATGCCGTGCCTGGGTGCCCAATGGGGGACAGTCCCACCCCACCTGGCCCTCTCCTGGCCCACCTGGGACATGCCCTCCATGTCCAGCTGCATCAGCTCCGTCTGGTTCACCTGCAGCAGGGCGAGGCCCACCCGGAACACAATCTCCAGCCCCTGCAAAGGCGGCGGCAGCCACAGGGACAGTGAGTCTCCTGTCCTGCCCCGCTCTGGGGGGCTCTCTGACCCCTCCCCAGTTCCCAGCCCTTCTTCCGCCTGGTCGGGATTTATTTCTGGGGTGGGGGGCATGACTCGCTCCCTGCACAGTGGACTGGGTTGCAGTGGGGGGTTGAGTGGGGGGCCCCGCCGTGTCCTCACCTCGTACATGAAGATGTCGAAGACCCGGGTGGCGACGGGCAGGGGGAAGGTGGTCAGGAAGAGCGTGAGGAACCAGGACGAGGCATACATGGATGTGTGGAAGCTTTGGGAGCGGAAGTGGGTGTTGAGGTCCGGGAGCTGCTCCTGCAGGGGGCAGGAGGCCGGGCGGGCACGGTGAGGGGGGGCACCATCCCACCTGGGGTGCTGGGCCTCGGTGCCCCTGCCTCCAAGGAGCCTTCCCTGACCTGCCCCAGGCAGCCCGTGGCTCCCTTCCTCAGTGCTCCCTGAGCACCATGTCTGGGGGAGGCCGAAGCACCCCAGAGCTTCGAGTAGCCTGGGGTGGGGACCTAGGGAGGGTGGCAGCTCATGGGGTCCTCCTATGAGGGAGCTCCTGAGGCTCAGGAGGGTTGGGTCACTCCTCACAGCCGCCCAGAGAAGCAGAGGTGGAGCCCAGGTGGTTGGGGTCCCCGGCCTCTGAGAGCCCACAACTGCTCACCCTGTGTTACGGGACTTGCCGGCCGCTTGCCCACCTACTGCCCCAGCACGAAGCTTTGGCCACAGCAGAGTTTGATTGGCCTGACAGCTTTCTAGACAGCTGGAAAATGGCAGGCGGCTGGGGAAACTGAGGCTGCAGAAGGCATGAGGACCCCTGGCTTCCTCTGGGTGCCAGGGGCTCTCTGTGCCCTGGGTTTACACAGCGTCATTCATTGGTTCATCTGCTTGGCTACAGAAGGTCCCGGCTACCCAGATTCGGGTGGGATGGAGTCTTCCCTGCCACCGGCCTCCCTGCTTGTGGCACTGCCAGGCCCTTTGAGCTACAATAACGCCACCCATGCCCCAGACCTGAGGAGTGGAAATCTCCCATCCAGATGCATCCAGATCACATAGCCCTACCTGCTACCGGCTCTGGAGCAGGCCGGCGCGTGTGTGTGTGTGTGTGTGTGTGTGTGTGTGTGTGTGTGTGTGACCTAGCCAGGAGCAGGCCCTGAGGGGGCTGCTATTTATAAACAGACGTCTGCAGCTCTCTGGTAATCAGCAGCCGCAGGCAGACACCACTTTCCCTCTTTCTGCCACCGCTGGGAGCAGCCAGGGAGGGGGCTGTGGGTGTGTCAGATCAGAGCCAGCCCTACCTCTCTGCCTCAGAGGCCCGGGGAGCCCCCGCTGTACGCGGGTGGCCCTGTCCAGCTCCTCCAGGCATCCTTCAGGGCAGTGCTGGGCAGCTCCATGGGGACAGGGGCTCTTTCTGGAGCTGGAATATCCGGGCGTGATTTCTCAGGCCTGGAATTTTCAGTCCCAGAGACTCCCGGGGACAGCCTGGGCTGTCAGCCCTGGGCGGGCCGCCTGGCCCTGCTCACCTGCAGCATGTACTCAAACTGGTAGATGCAGAGCCCCAGCTCGGCCATGCTGGGCTTGAAGAGCTCCCGCAGGCGGTACTCCTGCATCAGCCGCACGAACACGCAGAAGGCCTCCTCCTCGGGCATCTGGGGGCACGGGCAGGTGGTGGGGACTCAAGGTGGGGTGGGGGCTGTGCTCGCTGCTCTTGCCAGGGTCCTGGTGTTGCACGGGGGCCCGTTTCTGTACCCAGCTCCCTGGACCCTCACAACAAACCCCTGGGCCACGTGGTCACCACTGTTTCAGTGCTGGAAAACTTGAGGCTGAAGTTGTCTGCGCAGGGCCATCCGGGAGGAAACAGTGGAGCTGGACTTGAACCCAGGGCTGGCCGCCTCCAGCACCTGCTGTCTTGCCACCTGGTTAGGACGGCCTCACGTCCCCTCCCAGCTCTGTCCTTCTACCTGTCTTAAGCCCTCTGGTTTCTCTGGAGGAAACTCACAAGCCCTACAAACACCACACTGGTTGACCGAGTCCCCAGCCTGAGGTCACTTCCAACCCTTGGAGGTGGCTGAGAAGGATGGTCTGCCCCTCCAGCCCCTGTCTCTGTCCTGGATGGTACAGTGGATAGGACACAGCCAGCCCACCCACCAGGGCTTGGCCTGGGGATTGTTGGAGGTCACAGTGGATGGAGAGGGAGGCTCTAGGAAGACAATGGATAGGGGACTCCTGGCGTGAGCCTGGCCACCCACCTGCATGAGGAGAAGCCCCACGATGAAGGCACTGCCCTGGCAGTAGCCCACCTCCCGGTCCACCAGCGAGTATGCCTGGAAGGGAACGACGGGGCGTGAGGGCATGGTTCTGGTGCCTGGCGCAGCAGGCTCATGGGGGACCTGCTCCTCCCCGCGGGGCCCTTGGGCCATACCTTCATGACGTTGAAGAGGACCTCCTGGCCCAGGCTGTCCTGGCCCTTGAAGAACTCGTGCTCAGGGTAGGTGCGGGCGATGTCCCTGCGGATCAGCTTCTCGCATGGCGAAGACATCTTGAGCAGCTCGGAGTACTGGTTCTTGACGGGCATGTCTGTGGCACTGCACAGGAGCTGCCACACGATGGCCCGGAAGTGGTGCGGGATGCCCTTGCGGATCAGCTCCTGGCCAGGGGGAGGGTCGGGGAGTGGGCGACCGGGGCTGGACTCCATCCCAGGCCAGCCTCCCCACGGCTACCCAGGCCGGCCACCCAGGCCAGCCCCCCAGGTGTGGCTGGCACACGCCTCGCTGGCAGCACAGAGCTCATCGGAGCCACTGCGCTGCAGACAGAAGTTCCACGGCCCCCATTCCTCATGGATAGCACAGGGCAGAGAGCAAATGGGCACCTGAGGCTCCAGGGGCTACCCAGCCCCACCCCTCACTCCCTCCTGTCCCCTTTGCCCAGGCTGGGCTGCCGGCAGACCCTGGTGCCGCCCACTGGCCAAGTGACCACACTGCCGTCTGCCCTGCCCCATGTGCCTGGCCGCCCCCGCCACCTTGAGTAGCTTCTCCTTCCTGCGCCGCCACTCCTCCCACTCGTTGGCGATCCGGCCCCACAGGATCCACGTGTCCTCTTCCAGGTGGCTCAGGTTGGAGGAGGCCGAGGAGCTGGACACCAGCGAGGAGCCGCTGTTCCGCCGCGAGCCGTTCATGGAGCGCATGGACTTGGAGTCGGCCTCCAGGAGCCTGGCAACAGGAGGGGCCGGCCAAGGGGTGCCAATGACTCCCTGGGGACAGGGGCCCTCCAGGGAGCCCAGCCCCTCCTCCCGGGGGGTGTCTCAAAGGACACCAGGGATTGGGTCCCTGTCGTTCTTGCTGAGTGAACTTGGCCACGCCCTCACCCATGGCTCCTGGGAGCTTCCAATCTTATGTCCCATCCTGCACCCAGCACCAGCCCCAGCACCCTGCACATTCACTTCATTTCATTCTTAGACCAACCCTGAGGGCCAGGTTTTGGGACACCTGCACTTTCAAGGTGAGGTGTGGGGAGAGTGAGCCCCAGCCGAGGGCACCCAGCTAGCCAGGGGCTGTATTAGCTCTGTGTTTCTGACACTTTGACATCTGGGGCCTTGCTGGCCCTGGACGACGGCCCCTCCCAGGCTGGCCAGTTCCTAGAGAGGGTAAGGGACCGCCCGGGCGCCTTTCCCACGCAAACCAACCAATCCCGAGCCCGCTGCTCAGCCACCTCCCTTCTTGGGCTTTCACACTCTTCTGGGCCACTGTCCCCCTACCCTAATCACCCCAGGGCCAGGTGCCAGACAGCTGGCCTAGGGACAGCCTCTAGGAAGCACAATAAATGCTCTTGCCCGCGGGTTCCTGACTGGCTATGGCGCTGCCTCATGTGGCCCTGCGTGGCGTGGTGCACCCTCTCCTCTCGGGAACTGGGACTAACAAACTATCTTTGCAACGGCAGATGCCTCCTGATCTCTTGGCCTCGCTATCCCGTAATAATACTAAAAGCTACATTGTAAAAAGGGGCAGGGCTTTAGCCTCTCCCTCCAACCCTGGCCCCGTAAATGATAGCCAGACTCAAAGATTCACTTGACCTCCCCAATCCTCAGTGTCGTCCTCTGAACCGGGTGGGAACCGACCTGTTCAGCTAAGGTTGGGAGAAGGAAAGGAGGTGTCCCTTGTCCAGCACTTGGTGGTGGCTGTCACCTTGTATGGGGCTGGGCTGCACCCCCAAAGCCCCACCCCGGGCCCCTGCCCCTGGGCCTGAACTCACCGGTTCTGCTCTTCGAGCTTGGCCAGCAGCTCCAGCTCATCCGGGCTGAGGTTCTCAGAATCGGAGGTCGGGGAGCAGGTGGGGGCCGACAGGGCCTCCTGGGACGAGGAGTCGGGGCTCAGAGTGGGGCTCGCCATGGTAGGCAGGCTCGTCAGCTGCGCCTGGGGCCGGTTCACAGCTCTGTCTGGGGGCCGGAGATGCATGTGGTCGGCATTGGGTGGTGCCTACCCCGTCCTGCCTGCCCACCCTTGGGACATTTCCTCACCCGAAGCTTCCCACCCGGGCTCTGCCCCCTTTGTGCACCCCTTGTCCCCACGTGCCCCAGCCAAGTTGACAGCCATGCCACTCTTCTCTTCTAGACCCTGGTGACCAGGCTCCCTGCCTGTGCAGTCAGGCCAGACATCTGCATGGAGACAGGGGGACACAGCCAGGACCTGAGCCATCCTGCTGTCCCTGGGCATGAAGGCTAAGGCTCAACTTGACACCTCTGAGTCTGCAGCAGGGCCCAGGGCAGAGGTCCCCATCACTCGAGGCCTCAAGGACCCTGCTGGGACCTCAGGGTGCAGGAGCCCCTGTTTCAGTGGCCTCTCCAGACAGCCAGGTCCCCGTCCCCTGCTGCGGCCTCCCCCGGAGCCCCATATCAACATTTGACCTTCCCGTCTCATCAACGAGAGTGGGCTGCTGGCACAGCCAGAAGCAATTATTCTCAACTGTTAATTGTCTGGTACTGCCAGTGGCCGGAAGAGTGACTCCCCTTAGGCTGGGAAGCCAGGGACGCAACAAAGTGCTGGGAATCTGTGCCGTGGCGGATGCGGAGCCAGAGCTGCGGGCTCTGATCCGTACCCTGGTCTCAGCCTGCCATGAGCTGGGGGAATGCCGGGCATATCTCTGCTATCCTTTCAGGGTGTGGTCTGGCCTGATCCTTCTGAGGGTTTCAAGGACACTGGCCTCTTGCCTTCTGCCAGCCCGGTGGGGGGGCAGATTAGCACTGTGTGGAAAACAAAGGCCCCAGGCTCAAATGGACCTGTGTCTGCGGTGTGGCTGCCCCTCCACTGGCTGTGTGACCTTGGGCCAGTCACTTGGCATCTCTGAGTCTCCACAGACTGAGCTCATACAGGGCCCTACCTTGGAGGGTGGCTACTGCACATGACGCAGTCAAAGCAGCGTTGGACACTTAATGATTGCCCCATAAACGTCAGCCATCGCCATCCATCCTGGGGCCAGGGCTGCTGGGTTCTGCTGTGGCCTATGTGGGGATGGCTGGAGGGGAGGGGCATCACCCTGGTAGGGGGCTCTAGGGGCCAGAAACAGCCATGTGAGTGGAGGCAGGGTCTGGAGACAGTGTTCCTTCATGCTTCTTCCTGGTGATCCCAGGGACACCACGGTCATGGGGGCAGGAAGAAAACCCTCTGCCTGCCTCACTGTTTTGCCTGCCCTGCCCACACCTGCCCCCTCCCCTGTACACTCTGACCAGGGGTCTGCCTGGTGCCGCTGGACACCACCTGCCTGGCTCTGACAGCTCATCCCACAGAGTGGGCCTTGCTGGACCCCTGGAGGGGGGCATCTGGTGTCCAAGGCAGCAGGGGGATAGTGACAGGACTGCAGCAGATCACTACATGCTGGCCACCCTCAGCCACTGGGAACCTTCCTGCAGCCCAAATAGCCCCCAGCCAACACCTGAGGGCCCACAGGTCAGCTGAAACATGACCCATGCTGCCCTGCCATGGGGGTGGGGGTAGCCACCATTCTTTCTTCACCTCATAGGGGCCCAGAACCCTCCCTTCTCAGGACTCTGTGGCTTCCCAGGGCCACTGGTTCGACCTCTGGCCCTTAACTGCTTCCCCAGTCTGCTGGGTGCCAAGGGCTCTGGGTTTTGGTGAGTGGTGGGAACCCTCCTGTCGCCCAGTGGGCCAGGGACCTCCTGCCCCAAAGACCAAGCCACCGTGCACCACCTCAGCAGGAGTTAATCATTCCCAAGAGAGGGACAGTGGGGCCACTCCGGGGCCTCCTGCAGAGTCAAAGTCTGCAGCCAGCTGGGGCAGAGACCTGGGCTGTGGACAAGACATGCTGATGGAAGGATCTCTCAGGGCAGGGGGGGACGGGGGGCTCAGGAGGCGGCATTAGAGCCAGGAGAGTGGAAAGGAGGTGGTGGAGGCCAGGGCCTATGCCGCAGGACCACGGCTGGATTCGAGGAGCAGTGAGTGCTCAGAGAAATGTGGCCAGGGCAGTGGCCTGGGACCACTCTCTTGCTGAGCTGAGGGGACCTGAGCCCCAGAGCATGTTGGCCCCATGCTCACTCCTCAAAGGAGCCTGAGAGAATGGCCTCAGCCCTGAGTTTCTTATTTAAAAAAACTCCCCCAAACCCAGGGTCCATCCACTAGCAGAGGTCGTCAGCTATTTATCACATATTAATGTGCATTTCATACAGGAAGTAAAATGTATTAAATACACAGGGCTGAAATTTGCAGTCCAAGAGGCATGAACCTTCTGGTCCTACCAGACTATTCTCTTGACTCATCCCTGGGCTCCGTAAACACTGCCCAGACCTGGAAACCATCCTCCTGGAGCATACATGCGCATACGTGCACACACACTCGCACACCCACCTACGTACTCATTCACACCCCACACACTCACATACAAACTCTCTCACACACATACACACGTGTACTCATGCAATTCACACACTCTTACACGTGCACACACTCTTACACACGTGCACACTCAGACACATCTATCTCTACATATTCACAGTCACATGCACACAAAACAACACACACTCGGACACACATATGTATTCATTCACACACATGTACTCATTCACTCCTGCACCCACATCCACAAAACACACACTTGCCCATTCACACTCACACTCTCTTACGTGTACACGCCCGTGACACTCTCTCACACCCATCCACACTCAGATGTCCATTCATTCACACTCACTCACCCCCACACACTCATTCACACACACGCGTTTCCTGCACCAACCAGCTCTCGCCCCCAGGAATCGAGTGGGTTTAGGGGGTGGAGGCTGGCTGCTGTCCTGGGTCCGAGAGTGGCTCTGCTTTGCCCTCCAGAGCACCATGACTCTCACTGGCTCAGGCACTCACTCTGGCACTTACTGGGGGCCGGGCACCGTTCTAGGTGGGGGACGTGGTGCAGAGTGAGGTGGGCGAGGCCCATCTGCATGCCGCCGTGATGGACGGGCATCGGCCTCAGGGTCTGGGGTTCCAGCCTGTCCATGTCCTCAACTCCAGCTCAGCCATCTGAAGGGGGGTCCTGGTCCCTGTTGCTGCTGGTGCAGCTTCTGCCATGCCTCCTTAGGGGGACCCCCAGCTTAGGAAGCTAAGCCAGGCCAGAGGGCTGGGAAGAGGCTGTGCTGGGGAGCTGGGTGGAGAGGGGGATGGATGGGGACAGAAAGGAACAGAAAGGTCCAGATGCTGGGTGGCTTCAACCTTCACACTCTCCCTCTCTGGGGTGTTTAGACACTGTGACATCCCCTCCTACCTGGCTGATGAGACGGGAGCCCTGGTCCAACCCCACCTCTCTGGTCAGGGCTTCCCTGTCTCCCATGTGGCCCCTCTTCCTCCTCGGGTGCTGCCCTTGGCCTTGGCCCTTCATGCCCATGAGGATCTCACTCTTAGGGCTTAGATGACCAAATATATGTCATCAGCTTTTCCTTTCTCCCAAGTACCGACCAAGTACCAGGTTGCCAACTGGCCCCTGAACAGTTCCATCAACCCCCAGCCCACCCATCCATCCCCTGTTTCCAGGTTCCTCCACCAGGGCAGGAATCACTTCTGCCCTCCCAGAATCGGGGTGGGGGGAAGAGACCAAGAAACAAGTACGCAAACTCCCCATCACAGATGGCAATAAACGTCTGGAATAAGAGAGACGGTAGGACGGAAAATAGCCAGGCAGTTCCTTGAAAACTCAAGCACAGAGTTAGCACATGACTCAGCAATTCCACTCCTAGGGTCTGTCTGTCCAAGAGAATGGAAAACACCCATCCACACAGAAACTGGTACGTGAATGTTCACAGCAGCATCGCTCACAAGAGCCAAAAGGCAGAACCTAGACCCAAGTGTCCATCCGCAGATAAATAGATCAACACAATGTGGGCCATCCACACAATGGAATACTACTCAGCCAGGAACAGGAACGAGGCTCTGATGCAGGCTACAACCTGGCTGAACCTTGAAGACATCATGCTTGGTGAGAGAAGTCAGACACAGGAGGCCGCATGGTGTGTGATGCCATCTGAATGAAATGTGCAGAGCAGGCAAATCCACAGAGACAGGAAGTGGACTCGTGGTCACCAGGTGCTGGGGGGAGGGCGCAAGGGGGAGAAACTGCTTAATGGGGACAGGGTTTCTTTTTGGGCTGATGGAAGTGTTCTGAAATTAGATAGTGGTGACAGTTACACAACGCTGTGAATGGACTAAACACTACTGAACTGTCCACCTTAAAGGGGGGGAGCTTTATGCCATGTGAATTAAACCTCATTTAAAAAGAAGAGAAAGGATGGGGTGGGCTGGCAGAGGAACTGAGGGGTGCAAGCAATGGGGTGATGAGGGTGATGACTCCAGGAGGGCTGGAGGGTCTGCAGGGGCCAGACTCCTCCCCAAGGCCTGTGGGCTGAGGCACGAACCTGACTGGGTTTGTATTTTTTAAATTAATTCATTAATGAAATAATTTTGAGGAGGGACTCACTCTGTTGCCCAGGCTGGAGAGCAGTGGCGTCATCATAGCTCACTGCAGCCTCAAACTCCTGGGTTCAAGCGATCCTCCTGCTTCAGTCTCCCGAGTAGCTGGGACCACGAGTGTGCCACCATGCCCGGCTAATTTTTGTATTTTTTTTTTTGTGGGGACGGGGTCTTGCTATGTTGCCCAGGCTGGCATCGAACTCCTGGCCTCAACCGATCCTCCCAGTTGGGCCTCCCAAAGTGCCGGGATTACAGGCGTGAGCCCTGCCACCCGGCCCTTGCGTTTCCATTGTAGAGAGCATTTTGAGATGCTCTTCAAACTTTACACTCTCGTGACAAAAGAAGGCCCCTTCTCCTACTGCAGGTGCGTCTACCTGGGTCCATGGTGCCCTGCCGCCCTCCACCCACCCACTCTGGCCAGGCCTGGGTGCCCCCTCCTTCCCTCTCTTGTCCAGAGTTCAGTCAAGCCCACTACCCCTGTCTTACCCCCTGCTGGCTTCTCTGCCCTGGCTGAAAATTTGCTGTCTTAATGCCGCCTCCCACTTGCGATCTCGGCCTAGCACTCACCCTCCTCATTGGGGCTTCTGTCCCTTCTGATGCTCTGTCCACAGGACCACCAAAGCCATATAGAAACTAAGCCCTAGCCATGTCACCTGCTGGCCCAAGACCCTTTAGCAGCTCCCGAGGTTGAGATGGAGCACAGACATCCCTGTAGGATGTACACGCTCTCCCCTCCCAGCCCTACACTCCCAGTCCGCCGGGCACATGGTTTCCTCCTGCCTGTGTCTCTGCACTTGCTGTTCCTTCTGACTAGAAGGGCATTATTCTCCAAGGCCTGGTGTGGCCATTCTTTCTGTGAAATCTTCCCTGTCAGCTTCCCTCCCTCCAGCATCCTGACTCACTTCTTCCCTCTTTCTCCCTGCAAACACCTACCCCCCTCACCCCAGCCGATGCCTGTTCTATGGCAAGAACTTCCGTACCTGCCTGCCTGCACACCCTACGGGGTCACGAACGATTCAAGGGCAAAAGCCTGTCTTCTTCAGTCTCTCCTCCAAGCCCCTAATGCACTATCTGGCATTCAGTACATGCTCAACAAATGTCTCTTGAATAAATGAAGACAAAAAATCTTCACGCTGCCCAGCCAGGTGGTCACGTGGCTACCATGTGCCCTTGATAGGATACGATGGGAAAGGCCCTTCGCCTCTGGGGTCTTCCTCCCCCAAACCCATCACCCCAGTCTAATCACGAGAAAAACACCACACAAACCCAGACTAGAGGACATTCTACAAAATACCCATCCTCCTCAAAACCATTAAGGGCATGAAAAGCAAAGAAATGTCTGGGAAGCTGTCACAGCCAAGAGGAGCCCAAGGAGATGTGGCACCTAAATGTCCTATGTCATATGGGATCCAGGGACAGAAGAAGGACATTAGGGAAAAATTGAAGAAATCTGAATAAAGTATGGACTTTTAGTTGATAATGTTATCATACTGGTCCATTAATGGTAACAAACGTGCCATATCAGACATCAACAATAGGGGAGACTGCATACAGCGTGTATGGGGAGGACTCTGGACTAGCTTCACAAATTTTTCTGTAAATCTAAAACTGTTCTACAAAATAAAAATCTATTTGAAAAATTAAAAAATAGAGATTCTGTACCAGTGTGGACAGAAAAGTCAACGACAGCTATAAGACATGAGAAGTGCAGTATTGTGCAGAGGGTCCCTCGTCTAGGCTGGAGGGGAAGAGGGTTTTAAACTTGGATTTCTGACCCCAGAGCCTTGGCCCTAAATCTACCCGCTGTGCTGCCACTCTTTCTGTATACTCTTACTTTAGAAATGACATTCGTACGTAAACGCCAAGTGCAGGGGGCACTCGGTAAGTCACAAACATTCTTTCTTTTCTTTCTTTTTTTTTTTTAAAGAGATGGGATGTCACTCTGTCACCCAGGCTGGAGTGCAGTGATGTAATCATAGCTCACTGCAGCCTCCAACTCCTGGGCTCAAGCGATCCTCCTGCCTCAGCCTCCTGAGTAGCTGGGACTACAGGTGCCACCACCACACCTGGCTAATAGACATCATTTTTCAACAGGGAGGGTAAGCGAGTGTGTATGAGCCATCTTTCAGTGCGTGGCATTTTCAGAGGCATCGATAAAGACCCTGGGTTTCCTTTCAACTTTGCCCCACCTCCACCCCTCATTTCTGATCCCCTACCTCTAATATTATAATTACTGGGGACACAGAACTCATTTCTGAATCTGAAGCCTCAAAAGATGCCATATGGGCTGGGCGAGGTGGCTCACGCCTGTAATCCTAGCACTTGGGAGGCCGAGGCAGTCGGATTGTTTGAGCTCAGGAGTTCGAGACCAGCCTGAGCAAGAGTGAGACCCCATCTCTACTAAAAATAGAAAGAAATTATATGGACAACTAAAAAAAAATTATATATATATATATATATATATTAGCTGGGCATGGTGGCACATGCCTGTAGTCCCAGCTACTCAGGAGGCTGAGGCAGGAGGATTGCTTGAGCCCAGGAGTTTGAGGCTGCTGTGAGCGAGGCTGATGCCACGGCACTCTAGCCTGGGCAACAGAGTGAGACTCTGTCTCAAAAAAAAAAAGATGCCATGTGACCCCAATTTGCCCGGCCTGACAGATTATCACCAGCCATCGCTGTCCTGGCTGGCACCAACCTCTTGGGAAGTGGCTCCTAGCAACTTGGGTCCTTTTCCCTGGCAAGGGGTGGGCAACCAACGGGCAAGTGGCACCTCAGAGAACAAGGACAGCAGGTGGAATTCAGAGGTCTCCAGTCTAGCTGCTCCTCCACACTGCTCCGGAAGATTCCACATTCCTGGCCTTGGAGTGCGGATAGTTATCCCAGATTTCTTGGCTGCAGGTGAGAACTTCAGAGCCAGCAGCCTGGGTTCGAATCCCTCCTCTACCCGTTTTTATCTTTGTGATCTTGGGTATGATATTTTTTTGCCTCAGTTTCTGCATCTGAGAACAGGGTTCGTGTCAGTATCCACCTCCCAGGTTTTGCTGGGAGTAAATAAGCTTAAACCTGTCATGTACTTAGGACAGGGCCTGCCCTGTGATATTTGGTCTCTGCTGGATGGAAAGTTCCATGAGGGCAGGGGCCCATGACTACGTCCCCAGAGTCTACCAGGCATCCAATATTTGTGGAATGAATAAATAAACTTCTCCTCCGCTGCAGGTCTGCCCCTTATACAGTGGCTTTGTTTAAAGATTAGACACAGTAAAACTAGAATCATCTTTATTGGTGATAATAGCAGCTACAGCAACACATGCCTTCAGGCTAAAACCTGAGGGGTGGCCCACTAAGACCTGTGGAATCCCTTCTAAGCCCCCCAAAATAAATTTACTCCTTGTGCCACCATGGAGGCCGCTGGGCTGGAGGGAAGGGTTTGGGGGGGCCGGCCCTGCCTTTGCGGGCTCTCCAGGGCAGAGGGACTCAAATTCTTTCTGCAGAAGAGTTTCAGGCCCTCTCTGAGAAGCAGTGGAGCAGGGAGGACCATCAGCTCCTAAAACTGAGCATCTGCTACGTGCCTCATCAGACTGGGGCTCAAATGGAAACAGACAGACTCGCACCCTGCGCTCATGGGACTCCCAGGCTGGGAGAGGAGACAGATCTCAATGAAACGATCTCACATACACATCGTGGCATGATGAGAGACGAAACAAAAGGGCAGGTGAGTCATGCCAACAGGGCCTTGGAAATCTCCCTGGAAGACATGCATCTCCTCCCTAACCCTGGTGAGTTGAGTTAGGTCTCCTAACTAACCTCCCTCCTTCATGGCCTGTGTTTGGCTTTTAGAGCGTGTGTGCTGCAGTCTTCCCTGGAGAGGGTGCAGTGTGCTACCTTTCCAAGTGCTCCTAACTACAGATTCCTTTTGCTGGGGAGTGCCCCACAAAGGCACTGTGTGTGGATCGTATTTGGGGCACAAAGCCTGGAGGATGGAGCCCGTCAAATGAGGCACAGGGGCACGCCTCCCCGAACACACCACGCTTGCTCCTGCCTCCTGGGCCTCTGTCCAAGCGCTTCTGCTGCCTGGAACATCCCTCCCTGCCACGTCTGCCTGTGACCCAGTCCATACGTCATCCCTGCTGCCACCGCGCCTTCCCTACGCCCCGGGGATGCACCGGGTCTTTTTCTGGGCTCCTGCAGTACTCTGTACATAATTCTGTCTCATGTTCCCTGCAGCAGGCAGCAGGATGCAATGGCAAGGACACGAGCTGGGATCTTGGTCCCTCCACATTGTTTGGAGGATTAAATGAGATAATATGTAAATGGTGTTTGGCACAGTGCCGAACACATGGCACGGGCCATCTCATGCCAGGCAGAGGGGCTTTAGATGCAGGGCAGGGACCACATCTCACACTCCTTCATACCCCAGTGTCTGACTCGATTCCCGTAACTAAAGGCATCTATATTCTGCAAGAGGAAACTGCAAACATATTCTTCCCTGTCTCCCTGCACCTCTCAGAGCACACACACAAAGAGACACATCTTGGCCCCAGTCTAGGGTAAAACTGTGTTGATACTGCTGCAAGCCCTTTCCAAAGCCTTCTCATGTTTTCCTGCAGAGTTCACAGTCATTCCTGGGGAGCCTTCCCACCCCTCTGTATCTGCACAAAGTCCCACCCTGGGGAGGCTGCGTGGAGTTTGTTTCCCATGTGCCACGTGACCTTCAGGAGTCTTTTCATCCACTCCTTCCTTCGGCAAGTGGACAGAACGAACCTCGCCCTACCCAGCGTCAGAGGTCTAAGTGGGGCACCAGTGTGGCCAGCCTCTAGCGCCCCCACCCCCACCCTGTTCCCCTCAGCCATCCTGGGAGGCCACAGATCCTACAACAGACAACTTCTCATCCCCATCCTCCCAGCCCCAATCCAAGCTGGCTTCTTGCAATACAGCTGAGCCCCAGAGAGGCAGCCATTATCCAGGGAGGTGTCCACTAATTACAAGCAGGGACTAGAGTGGCCAGTGATTCATAGGCACCCACAGGACTGCCCTCCTAGATACCGCTGTCCCCTTCCGCAAGAGAACATTCAAGGCCACACCCTAACCTCACTGGCTCCCCCGTAGTACAAGGTACTGTTCTAAGGATTCATCTCCCCATTTTCCAGATGGGAACATTGAGGCACTGAGCCACGCTGAGCTTTTTCCCAAGGCTGTCAACAATCCACTAATGAGTATCCACAAGGAAGCCTGGGCTTTTGATCTAGGGCTCTCCAGGCAAGCTTCTGTTGTGAGAAGGGCCCCAGGCCACAGTGCCCAGGCTGTGCCCTCCTCCTTACACCCTGCGGTCCCTGCCACAGTGTCGTGCCAGTTCTGAGATCCCCTCTCTGTCTCACCTCATCCCTTGTGCCAGGGTCAAGCCACCTGCGATTCCTTCCAAACCACCAGCAGTTGACCACACAAACCCAGGGGAAGTCACAGGTGTACCCTAGGGAGCCAGAGCTCGGGGGTGGTGGGGCGGGCAGGAAGAGCCAGCACAACCTGGGAAGATGCAGGGACATGAGTCTTCTAGCTCAATCACACCCGGCCAAGGAGACAAAACGAAGCAGACGATTCACTCATGTTCCACCCGAGCCTCTTCAGCACATTTTTGCTTTCTGAAAATGTTCCTTAACAAAGAGCTGCCTGCTTCTGGCAGGCCCCAGCCCAGCCCCACCGGGTCTCAAATGCCAGGATAGAAGGAAGCCGTTTTGTTTTGGCCAAACACACTGGTCGTGGGTGAAAGAACTCATGCAGGCTGCCAGGGGCCAGCCTGGAGGAGCAGCCTGGACAGCAGCTCTGGCTCTGCCATCTGAGGCCAGCAGGCGCGACGGGGTCGGGATGCTGGTCCTACCAGTCTGGGCAGACTTCAGGACAGAAGCCAGGAGCAGTCTGAACCCCCTCCCTCCCTGCTGGGGGTGGTGGTGGCATAAATCAGGGGGGCGGGCAGTGGTTCCTTTCGGGACACTGGTGTAGGGGAGAGAGTGAGTGTCCTTCCTTTTGAAAAGGGCACAGAGGGGAGAGGAATGGGGCAGGTGCCCACAGGGGCAGGTGTTGGGAGATTCTTGGGCCCTGCCACTCTCCAGGGCCCCAGAGTGGGTGCCGTCTCAGGGAGGCTGGTGTGGAGGGGCAGGCCGGCTGCCTGGGGCATGACAGTCATCTCATGGCCTCCTGAGTCTCTGCCTGAGCTGGGGGAGCTGTCAGGGGCTCTGGGAGGGTCTGGGAAGGTGGGATCCAGGGAGTGTAGAAGTGCTGAGCAGTCTTGGGCAGGGAGGGGCAGATCCCAAATGCCTGGTCTGTGTTGGAGCTCCTAAGTTTCTCTGTGTGTGCTGGGGGATCCAAGTGACCCACTGTGTATGTGTGTGTGTCTGTGTGTTTGTGTGTGTTTGGGGCTCCCAGAAAGATGGGTGCTTATGGTGGGGAGTGGGGTGGTTCGGAATATCCACTGGGAGCTCCTGAGCACGGGTGGATTTTCCAGGAAGCCAGGATCCAGACTGGTCAGGTTCAGGGTCAGTGTGTGGAGCTATGGAAGTGCACTGGGTGGACCCCGAGGAGTGATTTTTAGGGGTGCCCTTGGGCATGGAGCGGGTCTGGTGGGAGCTGGGCCAGCAGGCTGAGCAGGGGGCTGTGGGTGCGGG
>CM052442.1:105843420-105861415 GCA_028533085.1 Varecia variegata | reverse complement strand
GGGGGTTTTGGGCTTGGTGGGGCGCTTGTGGGGGGGGGCACATCTGCAGAGTGGGGGATGGGGATCCCTGAAGCTGCTCCTGGGGAAGGGTCCTGAATGTCAGTGGAAAGGGTGGGCGGGGGTCCTGGGCCTGCCGGGTCCTCACGGGGAAGGGACGGAGTGGGGGAGGGGCATCCTGCAGGGGCTCCCGGGAAGGGGTCTGGAGGGATCGGGGACGAGGGTGGGCGGGGGCCAGGGCCCCAGGGTCCAAGGCTGGGGATCCAAGGCTCCCAGCGCGTGTTCCGGGGTGAGAGGCGGCCCGAGTCGCGGTCCTGCCCGGCCCCCGCGGGCCGCAACGCGGAGCAGCCGGCCTGAGCAGGCTCCCGGGAGGCCCGGCCCGCGCCGCCCTACCTGAGCCGAGCGCGCCGCCATCGCCGTGCCGAGCCTCGCCGTCCCGGGCTGCGCCGCAGGATCCCCGCCGCGCCGCTCGCCTCGCAGCCCCGGCCCGGCCCCCTCAGCCACCCCCCGGGACCGCGGCCGCCGCCGGCTCAGCCGCTGCCATTTCACCCGCTGACAGGAGCCGCTGCCCCGCCCCCGAGGCCTGGTCGACCAATTCACCACCCCCAGGCACCCTGGCCCCGCCCACCACCCAGGAGTGACGGGATATCTGGCCAATCCGTGGCCACTCCGTGAGGCGGGCCCTGGCTACGGTCAGAAGGTTGCCGCCTCTGAGGAGAGAAGCGAATTGAAATGAGGGTAGTGGTGAAGGACAGGTGGTTTTGCCTATCGAAATGAAGACTACTATTGATCAACACCTGGTGGGGCCAATAGCGAGAAAGGAGGGGGGTGTGTCTCTGCGGAAAGGCTGCGGCCCCTCCGCAGAGCAACCCCAGGCAGAGGGGACCAAGCGTTTGGCACTAAGCCCCGCCCAGGACCAGCCTTTCTGCCCAATAACGAGACGTCCTGAGACATCCATTATTATCTGCCCCTCAAACCTCGGCCCTGGCAACTGATGGGACACTATAAAGAAGATTGACACCTAGGGAGCCAATGACACTGAAGGAGGGTGGGAAAGTGACACTCCCTGACCAATGGCTATGTGAGATTGGTGTGAGGTTGGCGTCCTGGGAGGTTGGGCTTGAGGCCTGGGTGAAGGAAATGGGGGGCGGGGCTAAGGGAAGGGGCGTGGTCTAGACCAACGATGGGGCGGGGCCAGGTAAGGGCGGGGCTCGTGGGTTGGGCCTGAGAAGGGGCGTTGCCAGAAATTCTTAAGAGTAAGGGGCAGGTGATAGGATTGCATCCTGTCTGAGCCCGGCTCTGCGCAGGGAGCCGGGCGGTTGGGGTTGGGGGAATCGCATAGAAGGGTCAGGCCGTTCTCCTGCCCTAGTCTAGTCCAGCTTTTTTTTTTTTTTTGGTCCAGGTCAAGTGTCTTCTCTGAAGCTCACAGGGCAGCATGTTCCTCCACCAAAGCTCTGATCGCACTGTGACCATTGTTTCCACGGCCCTCCCATGCCCCACCCTCCCAGACTGATACCTCCCCCGCCAACCCAGAAGCGGGTGGGGATGCAGGGCCTAGTCTAGTCTCTCCCAGGTTCCCAGCATCGGGGCCCTGCACATGGGAACTACTTATAAATGTTTGATGAATGAATAAATGAATTCATGGGCCCATGACTCTTGGTGAACAGGGAAAGGGAGGTTTGGAGGTAACTTAAGCTGGGGAGGGACAAGCAGGGACAGTCACTGACAGTGGGCAAAACCGAGCAAAAGGGACATGTTACCACCCCCAGATGCAGCGATGGGCCCTGAAGGGGGATAGGCCAGGGAACAACTCTGTCATAGAACAAAGAGTGACGTCATAAGTTCAGAATGGGGACCGGAGAGCTGGACCCAGGGTGGGGCGTTTCAGTACTTTCTAAAGTCCGAGATTTCAACCTTTCCCTAGATCTGGAGTAGGGGTTTCTCTGGTCTTGGGGGCTGTGGCATGCTATGCTCCCTGCCTCCCCTTCCCCACCTCTGTATGCCTTCCTTCTCTCCCTCCCTCTTCCTATGTACATTGCACATTTATTCTGGAATTTGAGCAGGGTGGCACTGTAGTACCAACTACTCAAGAGGCTGAGTCTGGAGGATCGCTTGTGCCCAGGAGTTTGAGGTCAGTCTGGACAATATAGTGAGACCCTCACCCCTGTCTCTCAAAAATAAATAAAGGGAAAAACTATTTTGGAACTGTTAACAAAAGCTCCAAAACATTTCTGAAAACTCAGATAATAAAAATAAATATAATGCCACTCCCATACCCCTCCCCTTCCCAATTTTTTTTTGTTTTGTTTTTTTCAGAATAGATCTTTACTTTCCTGCCTTTAAAGCCAGCTGAATCTCACTGACCTTGTCCTCTAATTCCTGAGTGGGCCTGGGAGGGGGCTGGGGACCAAGCTATACTTGGTTAGTGATGGGATGTGGGGTATTAATTACATTAGAAGGGCAGATGTGAGACCAGGACATGGTAGGGGTCAAACGACCAGCAAGCGACAATCCCTGAACTGGCTGCCCATGGTCCCTCAGTGTGGGGGACTAAGGAGCCATCACAAGGGCCAAAGTCTTGGGGTTCACTGCGGATACCAGATCTTCTTCTCAGGACTGATCTCCTCAGGGAATAATAGTTTGGTATGAGCCACAGCTTCTGAGGAACAGAAAAACCCAGGGCCTCTGGTCCTAGAATAGTAGCTGGGATGTAGGAGACAGAGTGGTCTTGGAAGGTTGAGGCCTAGGTGGAGTCCAGGACCCTCCACCCCCACCCCAGAAAGAGGTCATGATCAGTTAGTTTCTGGGGCCTTGCCTGGGACATAGTCAGTAACTGGTGTCTGACGATAAAATCAAACACAAGAAAGATGCACAGGACATTCGACCTTCTCCTTCTCACACTACCATTTTCACACAGAGGATGGTTTTATTCTGGGGACACTTTGATTCCATTTTTATAAGCACAGTGAGAATAAAAAATCCAACAGATTTCTGTTGGAAAAGACTTTTTCATCATTAACTGCATTTAGCCAATTCAATTTCTGGATCATTTTTCTATTTGGGGCAGTGAAACGGTTTCCAAAAGTTTTCAGTTTGGAATCTTATTTGATAGAAGTCATTTTTATCAGGAACATTTTTTTCATGTGACTTTTACAACAACCATTTCATGCATTCATCAGGCTGTTTTTGTACGATTTTTACAAATTGTCAATTTTAACATTGTGATGTATTTTTGGGGTGGGTGTCATTTCTTTGGAGACAAATTCTGCATATTTGAGTTTCTTAAAAGACTTTCTTCTGCCAGGGTTGAGCCAATAACAAATTTTACCACAATCAAAAATTTTTCTTTTCTAGATTAAGCTTTGGACTCAAAATTCTTTTGTTATGAATACTGATCATTGTGGACTTGGAACCTATACTTTGTCACGCCGATTGCCAAAACGGTCACCATAATTGTAGCTCCTCCTTTCAAGAGGTAAAGGCTGTTTTGCCACCACTTGAATGTGACCTGATTTGTGTCTTGTTCTGACCAACAGAATGCCTCAGAAGTCATGCCCTAGTGGTTTGGAACCTCCACCTTAAGAAGTATTGTGGCTTTTGTGCTTGCTGGTTTTTTTTTTTTTAAAGATTTTAAATTTTGGTAATATATATAACATCAAATTTGCCACTTAACCATTTTTAAGTGTAGAATTAAGTGGAACTAATTATATTCACAATTTTGCAAAATCATGAACATGATCAATTTCAAAAACTTTTCCATTGTCCTACAACAAAACCCTGTAACCATAAACAATAATGCCTTGCTCCCACCACTCAGCCCCTGGTATCAACTATTCTACCTTCTGTCTCTATGAATTTGCCTATCCTAGGTACCTCATATAAATGGCATCAAACAAAGTATCCAGTCTTTTTGAGTCTGGCTAATTTCACTGAGCATAATGTCTTCAAGAATCATCCATGTTGTAGCCTGTGTCAGAAATTCATTACTTTTTATGGCTGAACAATATTCTATTGTATGTATAAACCACATTTTGTTTATTCATTTATTAATGGGTGCTTGGGCTGTTTCCACTCTTTGGCTATTGTGAACAATGTTGCTATGAACATTGGCACACAAGTATCTGTTTGAGTCTGTTTTCAATTCTTTTGGGTTGATACCTAGGAGTGGAATTGCCGGATCACACAGTAATTCTACCGTTAGCTTTTTGAGGAACCAACAACCTGTTTTCCACAGTAGCTTTACCATTGTACATTCCCACCAGCAATGCATGAGGGCTCCAGTTTCTCCACATACTCAACAATACTTGTTATTTGTTATTTTTAAAAATTGTAGCTATCTTTAGCATCTTAGTTCCTTTGGGCTGCTATCACAAAATAGAATAAACTGGGTATCTTATAAACAACAGAAGTTTATTTCTCTCAGTTCTGAAGGAGTTACAACTTAAAAAAAAATGCAATACTACTGGCTTTTATATTTGCCCTTGTATTTACCTTTACTGGAGGTTTTTATTTCTTCATTTGACTTTGAGGTACTGCCTAGTGTCTTTTCATATCAATCTAAAGGATTGTCTTTGGCATTTCTTGCAAGGCAGGTCTAGTGTCACAAACACCTTCAGGTTTTGTTTATCTGGGAATGTCTTAATTTCTTCCTTATCTTTGAAGGACAGTTTTGAAATATATAGAATGCTTGGTTGACGGTTTTTTCCTTTCAGCAATTTAAATACCTCATCACACTATCTTCTGGCCTTCATGATTTTTGATGAGAAATCAGCTATTAATATTATAGTAATATTATTATTTTAAAAACATATCTAGTTTGTTTGGATCACCTGTTAATATTATTGAGGATTCTTTTTTTTTTTTTTTTTGAGACAGAGTCTCGCTTTGTTGCCCAGGCTAGAGTGAGTGCCGTGGCGTCAGCCTCGCTCACAGCAACCTCAAACTCCTGGGCTCAAGCGATTCTACTGTCTCAGCCTCCGGAGTAGCTGGGACTACAGGCATGCACCACCATGCCCGGCTAATTTTTTCTATGTATATATTTTTAGTTGGCCAGATAATTTCTTTCTATTTTTAGTAGAGACGGGGTCTCGCTCTTGCTCAGGCTGGTCTCGAACTCCTGAGCTCAAACAATCTGCCTGCCTCGTCCTCCCAAGTGCTAGGATTACAGGCGTGAGCCACCGCGCCCGGCCTATTGAGGATTCTTAGTATGTGATGAATCACTTCTCTTGCTGCTCTGTAGATTTTCTCTTTGGTATTGGGGTCTTGCTATGTTGCCTAGGCTGGATTCAAACTCTCAGGCTCAAGCGATCCTCCGGCCTCAGCCTCCCAAGGTGCTGAGACAGGTGCAATCCCAGGCCTCCTTTCCAAGAAGTTTGGTGACACCTAGAGGACTGAGGGAGGTTCCCCCCCCCCCAAAAAAGGAGAAAAGCGTGTTCCTTGGAAGTCTTAGCTCCTCCTTGGGGGCGGACTCCCGGAGCTGCCTGTCTTGCAGGGTGGAGCGCTGTGGCGGGGCTCGCCCTCCATCCCTTGTTTCTGGGGGCGGTAGTGCCAGGAGGGGCCGGGGCTCAATGTGCCGGGGATGAGCCAACCCAGAGGGAGATGGAGGAAGGATGTGTTCTGTGTTCCATTAACTTGTGGCCATCTTGGTGCTGTCCAGTCCTGTGAGAAACCCAGAAATCTGCCTATTCCCTGATTTCTGACGCCTGAACCGTTAAGAAAATATGCATTTGCATTGTTTTACACCTCTGCGTTTTGTGGACATTTGTTCAGTAGCCATAGGACACGAATACATGCACCCAGAAGTAATGTTTTTAAAAATGTTAGATGAAGAAAATGATGAAACATTACTGAAAGGCATTTTTAAAATTTATTTCTTTTTTCTTCTTCTTCTTTTTTTTTTTTTTTTTTTGAGACAGAGTCTTGCTCTGTCACCCAGACTAGAGTGCAGTGGCATCATCATAGCTCACTGCAGCCTCAAACTCATGGGCTTCAGTGATCCTCCTGCCTCAGCCTTCTGAGTAGCTGGGACTACAGGTGTGCAGTGCCACCATGCCCAGCTAATTTTTTTTTTTTTTTTTTTGTAGAGATGGGGTCTCGTTATGTTGTTCAGGCTGGTCTCCAACTCCTGGCCTCCAGCAATCGTCCTGCCTCAGCCTCCCAAAGTGTGGGATTACAGGCATGAGCTCTAGGTAGCTTTTAGAAGCCTCAGATTTCTCCTGTGTGAAAAGGGGGACAGTGACAGGACCTCCCTCAAAGGGACGCTGTGATGAAGAAATGAGGCTGTGCATGTCTACCCACCACCATTTCAGGCACATCAAAAACACTAACTGTACGTGCATTTCTTTCAACAGACATTGCACACCCACAAGGTGCCAGTCATTGGGCTGCGCACTGGGGTAACATCAGAGAACAAATAAGCACATTCCTCTCTTCTTGGAGCTAACATTCTAGCGGGGCATGAAGGGAGACAGACCCCATACTAAACATAATGAGCATAATTTAAAAAGTAAGCTGTAGGGCAGGTTCAGTGGCTCACACCTGTAATCCTAGAACTCTGGGAGGCCCAGGTGGGAGGATTGCTTGAGGTCAGGAGTTTGAGACCAGCTTGAGCAAGAGCGAGACCGTGTCTCTACAAAAAATAGAAAACTTGGTTGGGTGTGGTGGTGTGCATCTGTAGTCCCAGCTACTCGGGAGCCTGAGGCAGGAGGATCACTTGAGCTCAGGAATTTGAAGCTCCAGTGAGCTATGATGATGCCACTGCACTCTAGACTGGGCAACTGAGTGAGACTCTGTCTCAAAAAAAAAAGAAAGAAAGAAAGAAAAGAAAAGAAAGAAAGAAAGAAAGCAAAATAAATTGTATAGCATGGCAGTTCTCAGCCAGGGGCCATTATGCCCACCAGGGGATATTTGTTAGGATATGTGTAGCCTTTTGAGTCTGGCTTCTTTCACTCAGCATAATTATTTTGGGATTGATCCATGCTGTCTCATGTATCAATAGTTTATTCTTTTTCAGTGCTGAGTTCTATTTCATTTGTGGATGTATCACAGGTTTTTTTATACATTCACCTGTCCATAGATGTCTGTTTTTTTTTCACTTTTTAGCTATTACAAATAAAGCTATATGAACATCTGTGTTTATGTGTTTGGGTAGGTGTATGACTTTATTTCTTTGGGTAAATACCTAGTTGTGAATGGTTGGGTCATTGGTAGTTGGTCTGTTTCACTTTTTAAGAAACTGCCAAACTGTTTTCAGTTTCTTAACAAAACATAATCGAAGTCAAAATAGAAAGTCTCAACAGACAGTAACCAAGAAAATATTAGGCTGGGCGCGGTGGCTCACGCCTCTAATCCTAGCACTCTGGGAGGCCGAGGCGGGTGGATCATTCAAGGTCAGGAGTTCGAGACCAGTCTGAGCAAGAGTGAGACCCCATCTCTACTAAAAATAGAAAGAAATTATCTGGCCAACTAAAAATAAAAAAATATATATAGAAAAAATTAGCCGGGCATGGTGGCGCATGCCTGTAGTCCCAGCTACCCGGGAGGCTGAGGCAGTAGGATCACTTAAGCCCAGGAGTTTGAGGTTGCTGTGAGCTAGGTTGACACCACGGCACACACTCTAGCCTGGGCAACAGAGCGAGACTCTGTCTCGGAAAAAAAAAAGAAAAAAAAATTAGAAAAGTGGTTCAAGAACTAACATTCTAAAAAGGCACCCAGCCCAGGCAGTGTATTTAGACCTTCCCTGATTCCTAGATTTGTGGTTTTATACTGCTTCTGGCTCTTAAATTTGGGTAACCACTTTGGACTCTTCAGTTGGCTGGATAGATCTTAGTTTGTTTTCCACCCTTATCTTTGTTTACTGCTCTGATTTTCCTGACCCTTCCAGCCTCAGATGGTACTCAGCAGGCAGTTTCCTATTCTAAGGAAACTTGCCATATGAGAGTTGGGCTAGACCCAATCCCTCTCTACTTCTCACCTGCACAGTGGGAAGAAAATTGGATCAGGAACAACACAAGGAAGCTGTTATCACCACTATTGTTTAGCATAGTGTTTAAAGTATACTGTTTAGCATAGTGTTTGAGATCTTAGCAAAAGGTATAAGACATGAAAAGAGTGTAAAAGCTGTAAGGATCAGAAGGGAAGGGAGAAAACTGTTATTAACACATCAACTGCCACGAGAGTTTTATTTAACTCACTCTAGTTTTGACTCCGGGGTCATGTGAAGCATATATAAAATCGTACTTGTTGATATTCTTTTTTTTTTTTTTTTTTTTTTTGAGACAGAGTCTCGCTCTGTTACCCAGGCTAGAGTGAGTGCCGTGGCGTCAGCCTAGCTCACAGCAACCTCAAACTCCTGGGCTCAAGCAATCCTCCTGCCTCAGCCTCCCAAGTAGCTGGGACTACAGGCATGCGCCACCATGCCCGGCTAATTTTTTCTATGTATATTTTTAGTTGGCCAGATAATTTCTTTCTATTTTTAGTAGAGACGGGGTCTCGCTCTTGCTCAGGCTGGTCTCGAACTCCTGACCTTGAATGATCCACCCGCATTGGCCTCCCAGAGAGGTAGGATTACAGGCGTGAGCCACTGCTCCCGGCCTTGATATTCTTATTGTTACAATTAATATGGACAATTTAATTCTAAAAATGTGGATTAAATGAATAGAAGTCAATAAATTTTTTCTATTTACATTTACCTTTAAATTACACTTGAAGTTTTAATTCTATTTTTGTAATAAAACACTGTGGCCCCAAGGAAAGGTTTCTGGGTTTTTTGTGTGGCAGTCAATGTGTTCGTTAATTTAACATAGTCTGATCAACTTCATAGAAGAATAAATGGAAACATTGGAAATAAAAAGAGTTCTTAACAGAGTGATCATCTTACTAAAATTAATAGAAACAATGAAACAGAAAGATAATAGAAAATAAGACCTCCAAAATAGCAACTCAAAGTATTATGTATCTAAGAACCAAGGCAATGAAGAATGCACAAGACTGTTGTAGAGAAAAAAGTTTAAATTCTATTAAAGAATATCTTTAAAAGAATTTAGATGAATAGAGATATCATAATTCCAGACATTAGATGAATTAACACAGTAAAAGTGCCAATTCTTCCCAATTTAATTTAGAAATTAATTACAAACCACGTCAAAATTCCAGATCAATTTCTTTGAGGACCTTAACACATTTATTCTAAAATGTATGTGGAAATTTTATGAATGGACTGAATGTGGTGGTGCATGCCTGGAGTCCCAGCTACTCAGGAGGCTGAGGCGGGGGCGGGGCGGGGGCGGGGAGAATCTCTTGAGATCAGGAGTTCAAGGCCAGCCTGGGCAACCTGGTGAGACCTTGGCTTTAAAAAAATAATAAAAATTTAAAAAATGAATAAAAAGAAATAGAGATGGCATTTGTCCTGTAATACTTAACAAATAGATACATTTTCAAGAAGGGTTTCCCCAAGGGGAATTTACAAAGATGTTCAGGACAGTGTTGTTTGTAGTAGCAGAGTTGGGGTAATCTGCATACCTCTGAGCTGGCATTAAGGAAGTAAAACATGGTGGATGCACACCATGCACCAAATCGGTAGTCAGCTCATTGTACAGACAGCAACGTGTCCAGATATCAGTAACCTAGAGTTGGGAGAAACAGAAATAACTTCAGATTCAATTAAACACACACACACACACACACCTCCCAAGTACATATAAACGTAAGGACACGTATCAAACACATCAGAGTGGATGTCTGTGGTATCAAGGGAGGAGGAAGGGTTAAACATTAAAGGTCTGCAATGCCTAGAAAACAATGCAGGGTGGACAAAGCACAACTTGCTAGATTCCTTTTCCTAGATAATCGTCTTGCTCTGAGACTCATCCTGCCTTCATCATCAGAAATGGAGCCCAAGTCAACAAGTGCTGGAAGCTGACTTAGCAGCAGAACTTTACTGTGAGGCAGAACTTTCTGGTGGGCACACCCTCCTTCTGGGGTTCTCGAGGGCAGTTCAGAGAGAGGAAATGAAAAAGCCAAAAGGGTTGCACAGTCTCTGTCCAAAGCAACCATCAGAATATGTTCTTGGGAAAGGATTTAGATGGACATGATCCATCGGCCCTTATGGAAGAGAAAGAATGAATTCGTTTGGGGGTCAGAGGAGGTTTTCTGGAGGAGGTGGCACTGGAACTGTGCCTTCGAGGACATGTGCAGTGTTGACAGGAACAGGAAGGCACAGCAGACACAGGGCACAGCCAGAGCAAAGGCAAAGTGGGCAGGAGAGTGGGTCTCCCCTGCGTAGAGCTGTGGCTGAAGCTGCCTTGGGGATCCAGACAGAGCTGTCCAGCTCAGTGACGAAGCCAGAGGCCGCCCATGCCCTGTGCTGTGCCCACCACTCACTGCACGGGAAGTGAAAGGAGAAGAGAGGTGCCAGGGTGGAGGGGGCAGCTGACCTCTGACCTCTAGTCCTGGCCCAGGACAGGGAGGGGAGACCTGTTTCTGAGGGTCTCAGCACAGTGGGGAACGTGTAAACAGGGTATTTTAAGCAATGTGTTGAGTCTGGGAAGTTCAGGGGACGATGAGAACCACTGGAGACACCTGACTGAACCTGGAGGATCTGGGACGGCTTCCTGGAGGAGGCAATGCCTGGAGAAGGAGTCAGAATTATTCTGGAGGAGATGGAAACATGAAACAATGTTCCCGACATGGTATAAGCACATGCAGAGTTTGGGAGGGTGAAGAACAGGACTCACTGGAGAAGCTGAGAGTGATTCAGGGGCCACCATCTGGGGCTGGGGTGTCAGCTGGGACCGGATCACACAAGGACCTGAATGGCGGGGACACGGGGTTTGGACGAATGTGGGAAGAAGGTGAAAGTCCCAGGATTCAACTCCAAGACCAGGACTGCTCTGTGGCTTCCATTCTCTGCAGAAATGAGGGGTTCAACCAGGGCCCCCGCTCAAGGCCAAGGGCATGTTACGCTTTCTTTGTTGCTGTTAATTTGGGCTCTGCTTTTTTATTATTAAGCATGCAAAGAGGTAGGTAGAAAAAAATGTCTTCTACTGAGCTCATCAAGGTTTGACATCTTCACCCATTTCAGTTCCCCTTAACAGGAAATAAATCCTAACAAATAGAGTGGTGGTCCCATGTGCCCCTCCAAGCTTGTATTGCCTTCTTTCCTTCCCTGAGGCAACCTCCCTCCAAGAACTTGGTGTTGATCCATAGTTTGAAAAACAGTATTTATTTATTTAATTATTTGAGATAAGGTCTCTCTCTCTGTCGCCCAGGCTGGAGTGCAGTGGTGCTATCACGGCTCATGGCAGCCTCCCACTCCTGGGCTCAAGCATTCCTCCTGCCTCAGCCTCCCAAAGTGCTGGCTTGTCCACAAATGTTTCAATCATGCATGGATCCATAGACCATATATTGGGTGGTTTTACATATCTAGAATCTCTATAAAAATGTCACCACGTAATCTCTATCCTCTGGCCACTTTTGTCCTCTCCCCATTATAATTAGGAGATATGTCTCTTCAGCACAGATATGTCATTAAAAAAAAACATAAACACAGGAAGACAAGTGCTTAGTAAACAAAAAATAGGGTAAAGCTTCCTTAATTTGAGATGGGGCAATTTCTAGGATCCTACAGAAATGTCTTAGTGAATAGAAAAATATGAGGACCATTTTTTTAGTAAAATCAAGAATGAAATGAAGACTGTGTGAGGTGTAGTGGGTTGAATTGCATCTTCCAAAAAAGGTTTGTTGAAGCCCTAACCTCTAGTACCTGTGACTGTGACCTTATTTGGAAATAGGGTCTTTGCAGATGGTAACTAGGTTATATGATGTCGTGAGGGTGGCACCCAATCCAATATGACTATGTCCTTATAAGAAGAGGAGAGAGACACAGAGGAAAGGTGACATGAAGCCGTGGTGGGGTGGCGGAGGGAGGGAGAAAACAATGCGACAACAGAGGCAGAGATTCAAGTGATGTGTCTAAAAGCCAAGGAATGACAAAGATTGTTGGCAACTATCAGAAGCCAGGGAGAGGCGTGGGAGGAGGCTCCCCAATACATTTCAGAGGGAACATGGCTCTGCCGACACCTTGCTTTCAGACTTCTGGCCTCCGGAAAGGTGAGCTAATAAATTTCTGTTGTTTTAAGCCCCCCTAGTGTGTTTCACTTTTTTATGGCAGCCCTAGCAAAATGATACTACTTGTTGAGAGGCAATTTCAGCGACGCTGCTTAAATGACTTGATAATGAAATATGAGAACCATATTTGGTAAAATCGAGAACAAAATAAAGGTGCTAGCTGGGCAAAGTGGCTCACGTCTGTCATCCCAGCACTCTGGAAGGCCGAGGTGGGAGGATCGCCTGGGCAACATACAGAGACCCCGTTTCTACAAAAGATAAAAAAAGGTTAGCTGCCTGTGGTGGTGCACACCTGTATTCCCAGCTACTGGGGAAGCTGAGGCAGGAGGATCACTTGAACCCAGGAGTTTGAGGCTGCTGTGAGCTATGATGACACCACTGCACTCTAGCCTGGGTGACAGAGTAAGACCCCCTCTAAAAAAAAAAAAGAATAATCATTTATGAGTATGGATGAAGCTCTTAAACTTAACTAAGATTTGAATAAAGACACAGCATGAATTCACAAAAAGGACACTCTGTATTTTAAAGAGGTTAACTCTTCCCAAGTTCATTTATAAACCCGATGCCGTAGCGCATTCTCGCAATTTTATGGCGCCTCAGCATCCAGTCCGAATACAAGTTGTACCTTCTCCTGCCAGAAGCAGGGCTTGCTCACTGTCCACACCATTTCCAGTTCTCCACCTCCTCTCAGTTCCTCAATGGGATCGACCCAGATATCTGCTTAATACAACTTCCTCCTGGGGACCCCTCCCTGGAAGCAGCTGGACACAGCCTCCTCGACTGGCCTGCTGCCCCCTGCCGTCCTGCTCAGACAGAGATGTGTCCCACTGACCACCTCTCAGTCACAGCGTGACTCCTGGAACCCGCGCCTGCTTGTGTTAAACCCATGGATTAAATCTCCCCTGCAGGACATCTCTTTGGGTAAAGCCATGGACCCCAGTAAAGGCATTGGTTCATGGGTCCCTCTCTCTCCTTCTCCCCTGCCCCCTCAAGTGCTCCCTGAGCTCCCTGAGTGGCCTCTGGACATGGCATGTACCGCCCAGGACCTGTAAGTAATAAAATCTTCGTTTCCATCTTCTGTCTCTTCTAATCACTAAAGGGGTGCTCTGTGTCCTAAAGATCCTAAATTAAAACCAATTCCACCCCAAAAAAATCCCAAAGAGATTTTTGATAGCTGTTTTTATTGTGGTAAAATACACATAACTTAAAATGCACCATTTTAACCATTTTTAAGCATAGGATGCAGTGGCATTAAGTACATTGACATTGTTGTGCTAACACCATCACCATCCATCTTCAGAATGTACCATCTTCCTAAACTGAAGCTCTGTCCCTATGAAACGCTACTTCCTCATTTCTTTCTCTCCCCATCTCCCCATCTTTCTTCCTTCCTTTCTCTTTCTCTCTCTCTTTCTTTCCTTCCTTCCTTTTCTTTTTTTCTTTCTTTCTCTTTCTCTCTTTCTTTCTTTTCTTTCTTTTTGTAGAGATGGGGTCTCTCTCTTGCTCAGGCTGGTCTCAAACTCATGAGCTCAAGCGATCCTCCCACTTCAGCCTCCCAGAGTGCTAGGATTACAGGCGTGAGCCCTCATGCCCGACCTCCCATTCTACTTTCTTTTCCTATGAATTTCTCTAGATGCCTCATAGAAATGGAACCCTCTGCAGCCATCTCCAACCAGGAACCGGTTTCATGGAAGACAATTTGTCCAAGGACCAGGGTGCGGAGGATGGTTTTGGGATGATTCAAGCACATTGCATTTATTATGCAGTCAAACCTCTCTGCTCGTGATAATCAGTATTTGCAGCTGCTCCCCTGCGCTCAGCTCCACTTCAGATTATCAGGCATTAGATTCTCATAAGGAGCGCACAACCTAGTTCCCTCACATGTGCAGTTTACAGTAGGGTTTGCACTCCTATGAGAATCTAATACCGCTACTGATCTGTCAGGAGGCGGAACTTATGTGGTGATGCCAACGATGGGAGCAGCTGTAAATACAGATGAAGCTTCACTCACTCTGTCGCCTGCCGCTCACCTCCTGCTGTGTGGCCCGGTTCCTAATAGGCCACGGGCCAGTACTGGTCCACAGCCAGGGGGTTAGGAACTGCAGCTGTATAGGGTTTTTGAGTCTTCTTCAAACTTTATTTTGAAAGAGTTTTAGCTTTACGGATGAGTTGCAGAGGCAGCACAGAGAGTTCTGTATGTCCTTTAACCAGCTTCCTCTAATGCTAACGTCTTGAATCACCATCGTACATTTGCCCAAATGAGGAAATTGATATTGGTGCAATACCATGAACTAGACTACACACCCCATTCAGACCTCACCAGTTTTTCCATCCGTGTCCTTTCTCTGTTACAGGATCCCACGTAGCATCGAATCAGTGCCAGAGTTTGCCAGGGCCACCGAAACTAGGCGCCACTGACTGGGGTGCGCAAACAACAGAAATGTATTTTCTCACAGTTCTAGAGGTTGGAAGTCCAAGATCAAAGCGTGGGCAGGGTTGGTTTCTTTGGAGCTTCTTCCCTAGGCTTGTAGACGGCCACATTCTCCCCGTGTCTTCTCCCCATCTTCCCTCTATGTGTGTCTGTGTCCACGTTTCTCCGTTTTGTAAGGACACCAGTCCCATTGGATCAGGACCCAATCTCATCATCATAACCTCATCACCTCTGCAAAGACCCTATTTCCAAATATGGGCCCATTCTGAAGTACTGGGGTTAGGACTTCAATGTGTGAATTTTGGGGGGACACAATTCAGTTGATATCAGTCATCCTTAGTCTGGGGAACTCGCATTTTTTCCTCACACTACTTACTCGGAGTTAGACCAGAATCCCAAAACTTAAAGGGCTTAATCCCACAAGACTGCGGTAGGGGATGGGGTCTGGACTCCTGGGTCCTGGGGAGGTACGAGATGGGATCTTCACTCCTGGGTCAACATATGAATTTTGGGGAGAACACAGTTCAGTTCGTATCAGTCATCATGTCTACTTAGTCTGGGGAACTTGCATGTCCCCTTCACACTGGCTATTTGGAGTTCGCACCCGAATCCCACAGGTTAAAGGGCTCCATCCCACAAGATGGAACCCACTGCAAATGCCAGCTGCAAAGGGGTGCCCAGGCCACTTGCATTTATACCTGGCTGATGAGAAATTGAGGGTTGCCACACTGCTTCTCAGGTTCAGAAACTTGCTAGAATGACCCACACAACTCAGGACAACATTTTGCTTGTATGTATCAATTTATTATAAAGGATGCAACTCCAAACAGTCAAACAGAGGAGATGCAAGAACAACAAAAAGTTGTATGTGTGTGCGGGGGTGTTGGGGGAATCCATGCCGTCTACAGGTGCCACTGGATAACTGGGGGATTTAATTCCCTGGTGCTTCCAGCCTGCAAGATGACTTCTTGCAACCAGCAAGTGCCCAGTCAAAGGCGTGCAGGGGATGGGAGGTGGAAGGTGAGCACAAGGAAGGTGTGCACGGAGGGGGTCAAGCCCCGGGCACGTGGCTGCTACACGTGGCCATTCAAATATTCTGATCTTGGAGAGAAGAGAGAGTAGAGTGACGGAGCACACCACGCCCTGAGTGCACCCACACCAGGTCACTGGGAAAGCTCCCAGGAGGGGCAGGACCCACAGCCTCTGAGCCAGGAGAACCGCCAGGCATCAGAGGAAGGAAGGAAGGGGACCCAGGCCCACAGGGGACGAGGAATCTTACAGAGATCAGTCCCAGGGCTTTGCTAAGGTCGAGAAATGAGAGAAAGAACGCTGCCTTAAAAGTGGGGAAAATTTTGCTATTCAGCAGACTGGGCTGGGGCAGCAGGGGCTGATGAGGGAAAACGCACTTCCTCGCTGGAGCAGGAGGCTGCAGACTTTTTGCAGATCCAGAATTTGGTAATATCGCATTTGTGGTCATTCCAGCCCTGGCTGAATATTTCCACACAGTCTTCCTCCCCGATATTGTTGGGCTCCCCGCTGTTCCAGTGCTTGGTGAAGCTGCAAAGCCCGTGCAGGACGTGAGCCTCTGCCCTCGCCCTACTACAGGAAGCATGTTTCCACCTCCTGTGAACTTGATGCTTTAGCACGTGCCTGCCCTACATCCGTATGTCGGACAGGCATTGCCCTGGACAACGCATAATATGCCTGAGACACGGTGCCTTGGCCTCCTGCCCCCCCTGTCGTACCCCTCCTTGGGAGGAGTCCTTGTCCCGGAGCTGGGGAGACTTGCAAACACACACCAACCAATCCAGAGCCACACCCCACCACCTCCCTTCCTGGGCTCTCCAATCCTGGCCCCTGTTCCCCTGTCTTATCACCCCACGGCCAGGGCCCAGACAGCTGGGGACACCCACTATTCAATAGCCCCTGGAAACGACTCCATTCCTTCCCACAGACCCCGCACTTCCCGTCCGTCCCTCTGCCTCAGAAGCGACCCCAGGTGACCCACCCTGGTGTGATGTGAGCTCCGCCTTTGGGATCTGTGAGTGTGACAAGGTATCTTTACAATGGCAATTGTCTCCTGAGCCGTTGCCCTTACCATACCTCCGACTGCTATTCATACAGGATATTTTAAAACACCTGCCCTGGCGACAAGCTCCTCCTTCAGCTCTGATGGTGGAACTTTAGGCACCGACATGAACGCTACTGTCTCAGCGTGAGTATGACACCGCCTTCCTCAGCTCAGTCAGGAGTTGAGAAAATCCCACCCTCTAAGTCAGGCAGTGGGGCAGGATCCCCAGGGAAAGCTCCCAGAGCCCCCGCCCCACAGGACAGGTGTCCCCTTCTCCCAGGACCTACCTGGGCAGCAGAGGCGAACCATCCACCCACTGCCACCTGCCTTCATGAGTCAGGTCTGACATCCCGATCCAGGATAAGCGGTTCCTCTCGGAACTCTGCAGCTGTAGGAAGTTCTGGGTAGGGGGTACAGGAGGAGTCAGAGGGGAGCTCCGCTTCCCATTGACCAGGCTCAGTGTCTTCCCATCTCCTGGCAGGACGTTCTGCTTTCAGTCTAACCTTCAGCCTCTAGTTTACCGGGTCGTGAGCCCCCACATGTCTGAGTCCCTCTCACATCTGTATCCCATATACATGGGTTCTGACTTACAGACCTACATGCACTGCTGGCCTCTCCTCACAGACACGTGGAAATACTGTATTTTTTTGTCTTTTGCATGAATTCACTCGTGATAGGGTTTAATGTCCTGGAGACAGATCGTACCAGATGGGGATTGTTGGTCATGCAACAATTCTCTCTTTTCAGTGAGTGAAATCACATCAATAACTTGAAATCTGCTATAGTGGGAATATTTACACCACAGTAATTGGCAAACCCTACACCTGACGACTTATTCCCCCAGAGAGCTGCTTGTTAGGTGTTTGCCAGCACACCACTGGGGCTTACACACCTTCACTGTGCCCCTCAAAGCATTCACAGGTGTTCAGAATCTGTCTCTCCTTGCAAGGTGCGTGGAACCCCCTGTGTGTACCCTTCTCCTTCTGCCTTTCCAAGTGAACAAGCAGCCCCACTGCCAGACAGTCCTCTCTGAGCACCTGCAGCCAAGCTGGCCAGTGGCCACCCGCATGCCCCAGAGCAGGACGAGGTCCTCATCAGGTGTACCTGCTCCTCTTCGCCTTTGACAATGACCAGCTGGGCCCCCACGTCCTGGCAGGCGGTGAGGGAGTCGTTCCAGTTCCGTTGGGAGTTGGAGAAGAAGTAACAGTTTCCTTGGAAGAATGTCCAGTCCCAGGGACAGGGGCGGCACAGGAGGTCTGTTGGGGCAGGTGGGCCAGGGCTGGGACCCAGATGGGCATGCCCGAAGTCCTGCACCTGCCCGCCCTTCAAGCCCTTGGGGGTCGGGGCCCTTCCCTGACTGTCCATGCTGG
>CM052442.1:105778120-105842920 GCA_028533085.1 Varecia variegata | reverse complement strand
GGGAGCCTGGTGCCCTGTCTGCAAGAGGCTCACAGCTCACTGGCGGTGGCCGTCTCTGGGCTGGGGTGGGCAGGTCTCTGCTCAGGAGCCCGCCCGCAGTCCAAAACACAAGGGAGGGGAAATGTAGCTGCTCCACCTACCCTTGTTGCTGGTCTCCAAGCCTCTGGGGGGGGGGGGTGCCTTTCTCTTTCCAGTTCTCCGCAGCATCTTCGTGTGGAGGCTCCTGTAGTTTCAGGCACTCTTCCTTTCGACCCTCGTCTGATCTATGTTCGTCTGCCTGACTCTTTCTTTCACTTTCTTCTAAAATCTGTCTTTCTTGCAGAGATACTCTGGCTGGCGGTTTTTCTCGTCTGCCATCTTGCCCCTCCTCCAGCCGTTATCACAACTTACTTTTTAAATTACGCTCATTATGTTGAGTATGGGGTCTGTCTCCTCCCACCCTCCTCTAGAATGTTAGCTCCAAGAAAAGAGGAATTTGCTTATGTTGTTTTCTGATTTAGCCCCAATTCCCACATCAATGCCTGGCACAGGGTGGGTGTGCAGTATCTGTGGAAAGAGTGCAACAACAGTTGGTATTTTTGATGTGCCTGAGATGGGGCTAGGTAGACATGCACAACCTCATTTCTTCATCACAGCATCCCTTTGAGGGAGGCCCTGTCACTGTCCCCCTTTTCACAGAGCAAAAAAATGAGGCTTCTAGAAGCTACATATTACACACACACACACACACACACACACACACCCAGTGGTACAGCCGGCGGCTCAGCTGAACATCAACCCAACAAAGTCTGCTTGCTCCCTTCTGGTGCAGAGGGACTGAATTAAGGGTAGGGTTGGCCCCAGCCTCCGGCAGGCACTTGCAGGGGAGCTGTCGGGGGAGCTGAACTGGCCTGGGGGCTACCACTTTTAGGGGGCTTTCTCAGGAACCAGCAAAGGTCAGAATGTGGCTGGGTTCAGCGTGTCCCTCTGGGGAGGAAGCCTGGCCTCAGGCCCATAAGATATGGAGACCAAGCTCCAGAGAGAAGCCCCCAGCACCAGCCTGGTGTTGTAGCTGCAGCTACCAGGCCAGAGAAGCTGGAACTGCCACCCCCTCACATTCAGCCCAGCCCAGAAAGGGCCCAGCCTTGTCACGGTTACCGGGAACTGAGCCACGGAAATGGGAAGGAAGGAAGACAGAGTGGGTAGGGCCAGGGTAGGGGTTGGGGCTACATTTATATCTGTGCCCCAGCTGGATGCCTGCAGCACTATGGACACCAGCATGTACAGCAAGTGGGGCTGCGGGCACGAGGAGGTCCCTGGAGGTATGAACAGTGGGACTACCTCATCGGGCCCCTTGGGTCTCTCCCTGCACCAGTGTCTGGGGTTTGATGGGGGAGGGGAGGAGAAGAGCCAACAGGGATCCAGGTAGTGGGTGCTGCAGAGACACCACAGGCTATGGAATCAGTCTGACCAGGATCCAAATTCCAACTCTGCTACTTAGGGGCTGTGTGACCGTAAACGAGTTACTTAACCTCTCTGAACCTCAGTTTCCTGGGAGGAAACCAAGCGTTCAGGGCTCAGCCGGGGGTACCCAGCAGTCCATCCATGTTCACCCAGGGTACTGGGGACGCTCTGAGTCATGGAGCCGGAGATCCTGCTTCCTGGCCCTGGCTCTCCTGGCCGCGGCAGTCCTGTGGGCTCTCATTCTGAGCATACTGTTGTCCAAGGGTGAGTGACCCCTCAGTGGGGAGAGGTTGCGTCGCGTATGAGCATGTATATGCATGCGTGTCCCCGCATGTTTGTCTGCCATGGGCCTGTGTGCACATCGTGTGTGTACGCTGTAAGCCCGCCTGCCCCTCTGTGATCCCGGGAGGGAGAACCCCGCACCCCTGGGCCAGGGGAAGGTTCTCGAGCTCCGCGGCCGCGCCTGCAGGACCCTCTCTCCGCAGCCTCCACGGAGCGCGCGGCTCTGCTGGGCAGTCAGGACCTGTTGAGGACAAACGGTGCGTGCAGAACGGTGTCGCCTGGGCCCCCAGGACGTGCTGGGTGGGAACGCCTGGGACCCGGGAGACAGGGTAGTGGGTGTGTGGGGACCCCGCGGTCCCCGGAGTGGGGAAGGGTCCTCTGACTCCCCCCAGGTGACCTAGTATTGGGGGGCGGCGGGGCGTCCTTTCAGCCTCGAAGCAGACAGCGGCGTTGGGGACCTTGAAGGAGGAGGTCGAGGCCTGCCACAGCTGCTGTGAGAGGAGGCTGAGCCCGGGGCCTGTGGGCGGAGGGGGTGGGGCTGGGGATTGGAGGCGGGTCTGGGGGCGGGGCTTGGGCAGGTAGGGGTCTAGTGGGCTAGTACCAGACATCCTGCTCCATCCTCGCCGTCTCTCCCCTTCCATCTCCACCCTCCGCCTTTCCCAGGCTCGGGGACGCAGGCGCAGCTGCAGGCCACACGCGCCGAGCTTGGGGAGACACAGGCGAAGCTGACCCAGCAGGACAGCGCCCTGAAAGAACTGCAGGAGCGCGGTGAGGGCCCGACACGACCACGACCACCGAGCCTTGGCGGTGGCCATGACCCCGACCCTATCCTGTGATCCTGACCTCTGACTTCGACCCTATCCCCAGCCTGACCCCTGATCATTGGACTCTGACCTTGACTACAACTCCTAACCCCAGCCACGACCCTACCCACTTATAACAAACCTCGACCCTGATGTCAGTCTTGTCCATGGCACCAACAGTGAACTGACCATGGGCAGGGATCCTGACGTTTACCTAGTCATGACCCTGCTCCTGACGCTGACCCCGGTTATAATCTCCGCAGTGACCCAGGGCTTGGCTGAAGCCGGCAGGGACCGCGAGGACGTCCGCAATGAGCTGTTCCGGGCGCTGGAGGCAGTCAGGCACCAGAACAGTGAGCAAGACAGGATTGGAGGTGGGGGGACAGGGTTGGGTGGACCCTGCTCCTGGATCCACTTGGCCCGGCTCTTTGACATTGGCCGGGTCCTGTGGCTGCACCCCTGGGCCCCTGAGGTCCAACCCTACCCTCACACCCAGTCGATATGCTCCACCCCGGAGCAGTCCACCTCTCTGACCCTCGCCACCCTGCAGGCTCCTGCGAGCCGTGTCCCACGTCTTGGCTGCCCTTTGAGGGTTCCTGCTACTATTTCTCCGTGCCCCAGGCTACGTGGGTAGAGGCTCAGCGCCACTGCGCAGGTGCCGGCGGGTACCTGGTGATCGTCGGGGGTCTGGATGAGCAGGTGCGCAGGGGGAGGTGGTGTTCACCTTAGGGGGCGTGGCGCGCTCTGCTGGCTCATGTCTCCCCTCCTTTCTAGGGCTTCCTGACTCAGAATACGCGTGGCCGCGGTTACTGGCTGGGCCTGAGGGCTGTGCGACACCAGAGCAAGGTTCAGGGCTACCAGTGGGTGGACGGAGGCCCGCTCAGCTTCAGGTCAGAGAAGGGCTCCTGGTGAGACTTGGGGAGGGACACAGGTTAGACTCTAGGAAAAGTGCTTGGGCCAGATCTTAGGAACTCTTTAGCTGGGCTTCCATCCTCAGCCTACATTCCCAGCAACGCCTCCTCTCAACCACTGCAGCCACTGGAACCGAGGGGAGCCCAATGACTCTTGGGGGCGCGAGAACTGTGTCATGATGCTGCACACGGGGATGTGGAATGATGCACCGTGCGACAATGAGAGAGACGGCTGGATCTGTGAGAAAAGGCGCAGCTGCTAACCACGCCCAGTGCCCCGGAGCCACGCCCACTGCCACACTTGGAATCCCGGGTGCCAAACTCGACTCCCAGTGCCCGCTGCCAAAGATAATTTCTTCCCCGCCACTACTGAGAACCACTCAGCACGACACAGCCCTGAGCAGTGCCTGCGCTCTGGGACCTTCCCTCCAACCTCACTGCAACCCCACTCACAGACCTAACCTCCATCAGCTCTAAAATCCCTGCTCCTGGGTCGGATGATCTGACCCCACTTCTCTCCCTGACCAACGTCAGTGGACTAAGGGGGTGGAGCTGTTTGGTTTTCCTACATTTTCCCCTAGACTGGGAGCTGTCTTTGCAGCCAGAGAGAGCATCAATAAATGTTTCAGAAATGAATCTAGGTTCCCAGCTCTGGTGAGCTCTTCATTTATCCCAGAGACCTTAGTGTGATCCCTGTGAGTGACCCCTGACTTCTCAAGTGACCTCATGGCACTATGACACCCCCAAACCCAGTGGGTAACCTGCACTGGGCCAGGAGGGCTTGAAGGTAGGGGCACTTTGCCACTTAGTGCTGTTACTTCCTTAGCCCCTGAACCACCCCCAGCTTGAAGCTTGATTCAGAGGGTTCTGGGAACACAGGAATGAATCAGATTCTGTCCTTACCCCCTGAGACCTCCCATTCTGGTCTAGCTGGGCACAAGAACAATGTGACCAGTGATTTAATGGAGGAATGCATGGAGATGATGCATTTGGAGGAGCCACTTTTGTCCTTGTTGGGGCAGGGAGGACAGTGCTGAGATATTGCAGTGGTAGACCCATTCCTCAAGAAGACTGTCACCCCATTGTGGAGATTACAAGCATCCTGAGACAAGGCCCTGGGGCAGGTAGGGGAGGGGCTGCCCCAGGCACCTAGAGCTTGTAACCATTGGGTGGGGTGATCAAGTGATATATTCCAGAGAAGCTGGACTTCCGAGGAGCAATGGGATTTCAGTGAATGAAGCTGAGAAGGGAGGTCTTTGCAAGCAGAAAGGCTGTGAGAGCTGGGTGCAGTGGCGCGTGCCTGTAGCCCCAGCTACTTGGGAAGCTGAGGCAGGAGGATCACTTGAACTCAGGAGTTCAAGGCTGCAGCGCACTATGATGACGCCACTGCATTCCAGCTTGGGTGACAGAGAAAGACCTTGTCTCTAAAACAAAAGAAAGAGAGAGAAAGAGAGAGAGAGAGAGAAAGGCTGGGAGGTTGGAAGGTGTGGAGATGGCTGAACTCACACGGGGGTGTGGGTTGCACAGAGCCTGGCTTTATTAATATCAACCAGGGACTTTTGATCTGAATTCACCCTGCACTCCCGAGGTTTCCTGCTTCTATCCGGAGGAGCTAGGGGTTCTCCAGGAATTTCCCATGGAGACAGGTCCAACTGAGGGGAGTGACAGGCTAGCAGCTTTTAGTTCTGTGCAGACCTGAGTCTAGAACTACAGGCTGCTGGGAGCCCCCAGGCTACCCGGCTATTACAGCATCGACTGAGCAGGAAGAGGAGGGGACACCTTCCACATTCCCTGGCCAGGCAGAAACCTGGCAGGGCTGCAATCAGGAAACACCCGAATCCTTTTCTGAGCCCTTTACCCGCAGCTCAGAGCAGGCACTGACCAGGAGCTGCCTGACTTGCCTGGAGAACTGAATACCACACTGATGGATTTCCAGACAGTTGGTTTGGAAGATCACATGAGTTTCCCACTGCTGCTATAACAAATTTCACCGGGTCAAAATCAAAGTGTCACCAGGGCCATGTTCCTTCTGAAAAGCTCTAAGGGAGAAACGGTTTCCTTGTTTTTCCCGGCTTCTAGAACTGTGTTCCTTGGATTCCTTGGTTCCTGGCCTCTTTCTCCATCTTCAAAGCCACTACGGTAACATCTGGCTTCAGTGGTGACAATGCCTTCTTCTGTATCAAATCTCTCTCTCTGCCTCCTGCTTAGAAGAACACTTGGGAATGCATTTAGGGCCCAACCAGAAAATCCAGGATGATCTCCTGTCATTCTGCAGTGTAATTCTGTCACTGACCACCCGGAGTTAGTCCAGATTCCACCTGTGGGTTATGGACACCTCCACAGGTTAAAGACACAGTCACCGACAAGACTGCCCTCATTTCAGATACCAGCCACAAGTTCCAGGGTCTCTAAGACACTCACATTTCTGACCAACTCACTTCAAATTCAGGGGTTCTTATGACCTGCTCAGGTTCTGTAATTCACTAAAATGACTCCCAGTACTTATAAAAAGTGCTACACTTAACGATTACAGTTTTTTTTTAAATGATAAAAATTAGAACGGGCCAAATGAGGAGACACATAGGGAGAGGTCTGGGAGGGTCCCGAACACAGAGCTCCCATATCCTTGACCCATAAAATCAGGACACACTTACCTGAGGCCAGTGGGTATTCTGGCTGCCAACCCACCTGGGAGTCCCTGTCATCTGGTTACTCCTTGTGGTAGGAGGTGTAATGGCCCATAAAGATATCTATGTCCTAATCCCTGGATCCTGTGATTATCACCTTATACACCTGTTATCCTAGCACTCTGGGAGGCTGAGGTGGGAGGACCCCTTGAGGTTAGAGGTTTGAGACCGGTCTGAGCAAGAGCAACACCCCCATCTCTATTAAAAATAGAAAAATTATCCTGGCATGGTGGCCTGCACCTGTAGTCCCAGCTACTCAGGAGGCTGAGGCAGGAGGATCGCTTGAGCCCAGCCTGGGAGACAGAGCAAGACTCTGTCTCTTAAAAAAAAATAGTTAAGATAGTAAGTTTTATGTGATGTGTATTTTTCCACAATTGAAAATTTAAAACAAAATTTAATGCACTTATTTCAAGCTTACAATTTAATGACTTTTGACAAACATATACATCTGTGTAACCACTGAGACATGGAACATTTCCATCCTGTAAAATTCTCTCCTGCCTCTTCCTTGTTAATTCCAAACCCCAGCCCTGCCCCAAGCCACCAGGGATCTGCTGTATATCACGATGGATTCGACTTGTCTTTTATAAAATTTCACATACACTGGCTCATACAGTACATAGTCTTTTGTCTCTGGATTCTTTCTCTTGGTACGATGTTTTAAGGTCCACCCACGTTGTTGTGTGTATCAATAGTTGCTCCTTTTTATTTTACCGAGTTGTATTTCATTGTGTGGCTGGACCCTGACTCCTCCATCTATTCACCTGTTGGTGAATATCAGGGTTGTTTCCAATGTGAGTTACTATGAGTTCAGCTGCTGGGAATATTCTTGCACAAATCATTGTATGGATCTAATAAGTTTCCCCTTCTCTTGGGTAAATAGCTGTAAGCAGGTCCTATAGTAGATGAACATTTAACTTGGTAAGAAATTAGCAAACAGTTTCCCAAAGAGGTAGCACCCATTGTCCGCTCCTGTTGCAATATATCAGGGTTCTGGTTGCCTGGGGAAGTTCTTTCTTGACCCAGGAGAGACTTCAGCCGTTCTAAGCCCAGGTGTAGGGACTTATTTTGGAGCAGAGCAGGAGGGACGGAAGTGAAGGCGGAAGTTGAAACAGATAATGGACAAAGGCAGGAAGTGGGAGGAGCTGAACACATGCGTGCTTGATAACACGTCTTTTCACGGGATGAGATTGGGGGCTGGGAAGCAGAGTCCGGAGGGTCTCTGATATTTGGAATTACAGCCCTAGGCCGCCTGGTCAGAGACAAGGAGAAGGGTTGGTGACTGTACCGCAAGGAGGGGTTTTCTGGAGACAAGAACAGATGGATGGAGGAAGTTGGCCAGAGAGGAAGTGAGGTTCAGGGATGCAGGGGTGGGTGAGCAGGTCTCCAGCGAACAGGGGCCCTTTCACTCACACAATCATTTTCTCATTCACTGATATTTCTCGAGCACCTATTCCACACTGGGCCCTGGAGTTCCAACAGAATACAAGGTCAGGGTCACTTGACCCAGAGGAATCTGAAAAACCTTAGGCTGAACAGAAGCAAACTTCCTCAAAAGAGTATAGACTGTATGAGCCTGTTTCTATGAAGTTCTACAACAGGCAACTCTGCCCTAGGGAGGGAAAAAAGCAGGAACAATGGTTGCCTGGGAGCAGAGCTAGAGACTGCCTGGGAAGGGTGGTGAAAGGCTTTTCTGGGGCGACGTTCTGTATATTGAGAGAAGTTCAGATGACACCGTTGAATGCATTTGTCAAAGCTCAAAGAAAATGCACTTGGGATTTGTGCATTTCATTCTACACATTTTTTGGGGGGTGGGCATGGTGGCTCACACCTGTAACCGCAGCACTTTCGGAGGCTGAGGTGGGAGGATCATTTGAGCCCAGGAGTTCAAGACTAGCCTGGGCAATATAGCAAGACCCCATCCCTACAAAAAAAATTTAAATTAGCTGGGTGTGGTGGTATGTACCTGTAGTCCCAGTTACTTGGGAGGCTGAGGCAGGAGGATCGCTTGAGCCCAGAGTTGGAGGTTGCAGTGAGCTATGATCACACCACTGCACTCTAGCCTGGGTGACACAGCAAGACCCTGTCTCAAAAGAGAATTATATATATTTGTGGTGTACAACATGATGTTTCCATATATGTATACAGTGCAGAATGCTAAAGCAAGCTCATTAACCTGTATATCACCTCACATACTTATTTTTTTGTGATGAGAACACTTAAAATCCACTCTCTTAGCAATTTTCCAGTATACAATACATTGTTATTAACTATAAGTACCGTGATGTACAACAGAGCTCTTGAATTCATTCCTCCTGACTCACTGAAACTTTGTGTCCTTTGACCAACATCTTCTCAGTCCCTGAGACCAGCACCACCTCTAGTGTCTGGTAACCACCATTTTCCATAATTTTGGCTCAAAAGAAAAAAAAACAGGACAGTGAAAAACAAATATTGGACCCCAGTTAAAGTTCTGTCGGCTATAGGCTGAAGTAAACTCACTTCTGTAATTTACTTTGAAATGCACTAAAAAATAAGATGGATTGAGGGGTGCTAGAGGGATGGATGGATGGGTAGATTTGTGATAATACAAGTGTAGAAAAAAAAAATATATATATATATACATATATTAGAGACAGGATCTCGCTCTGTCACCCAGGCTGGATGCAGCGGCAGGATCGTAGCTCACTGCAGCCTTGAACTCCTGGGCTGAAGGGATCCTCCTGCCTCAGCTTCCTGAGTAGCTGGGACTAGAGGCATGAGCCACCATGCCTGGCTAATTTTTTTGTAGAGATGGGATCTCACACTGTTGCCCAGGCTAGCCTTAAACTCTTGGCCACAAGTGATCCTGCCACCTCAGCCCAACCCAAAGTGTTGGGATTACAGGTGTGAGCCACTGCACCTCACCTAGAAAATATGAATTGTAGAATCTAGGGACAAGTTGTTCATTCTAAAATTCAACTTTTCTGTAAATTGCTTGAGAGTTGTCAAAGTGGAATGTTGGGGTTCAAGCCATGGTTTCTGCCCTCCGGGGGCTCACAGTCTGGCAGAGAGAGGAGGAGGAGGTGGTAAGGACAGATAGAGGGAGTATGCCCATGTGGTTGAGGTTGGATGTGGAAAATTCTAGAAAAGCAACCCCTCCCCCGCATTTCTGGGGTACGGGGGTGAAAGTGGGATCTGCCTTGGAGAGGCAGAGGCCAAGGGGGCTTGTACTGGGAAGCGGGGGGGTGAGGCAGGGTGGGGCACCTTCCAGCTGTTCCCTAGCCCTTTCGCCAGGTGTCCCCACTGACCGCCCCCTGAGTAATCACAGGACCACCCTCTCTAGGGCTGAGTCAGCAAGTCAGTGGTGACCTTGGAGCCCAGCCAGGGTTTCCTGGATAGATCAGCCCTACTGTCACCCCACTTTCCAAGGAAATGGCCTTGAGACAGAGCAGTCTGTTTTTATCAGCCTCCCACCCCTGTCCCCCGATCCCAGGAAACCCCCTCAGATCCCAGGGGCTTCTTCCCAGAAAGACAGAGGAGGCTGGGGAAGTCCCCAGGGGGCTCTCCGAAGAAGTGGGGACAGGCTGCCCTCTCCTCCAGCCCTTCCCTACAGGGCTCATCCCCCAAGACCCCACGATGACTCTCGCCTCCCCTGCGGCCCCCTAGCCAGACACAGGTGTCTGGAATGGACGGATTTGGCAGATGCTGGCCAAATCTTGCCACATCCTGGCACTCTCTGAGCCTCAGCCTTTGCATCCATTAAGTAGGAATAATAGTAATAACATCATCTACCTCCTAGAGGGTACTGCGGTCAGGTGAATAATGGCCCCTAAAAGATGTCCCCGTCCTAATCCCCACAACCTGTAAATCTGTTCCCTCATAGAGCAAAAGAACCTTGCAGATGAGATTAAATGAAGGATCTTGAGATGGGAGATCATCCTGGATTATCTAGTGTCATCACAGAGTCTTTTTAAGAGGGAGGCAGGGCTTGGCATAGCAGCGCGTACCTGTCGTCCCAGCTACTGGGAGGCTGAGGCAAGGGGATGGCTTGAGCTCAGGAGTTGGAGGCTGCAGTGAGCTGTGATGATGCCACTGCACTCTAGCCTGGGCAACAGAGCAAGACCCCGTCTCTACTAAAAATAGAAAAATTAGCCGGGTGTGGTGGCGCTTGCCTGTAGTCCCAGCTACTTGGGAGGCTGAGGCAGGAGGCTCCCCTTTTCACACGCAACCTCCTATGGGAGATGACTTCACTTATCCCCAATTTACAGATGAGGAAACTGAGGCCGGGAGAGGAGTAAGTCACACGGCGGGTAAAGGGTGCGGCCTTTACTTACCCACAACAGGGGCTACCCAGTGGGGGCAGTGACCAGGTGTGTCCAGCAAGGGGCAGCACCCCTGCCCCCACCTCCATCCTGGCAGACCGGGCACCCCTGCCACGCACACACAGTATTGCATCCTCCCTGAGAACTGGGGGCATTGTTGGAGAGAAATCTCCAACTCTCCCAGGCCAAGCCTGGAGTCTCTCAAAAGTCCCAGGAGGGGCTGGCTTAGCTCCCTGGTCCCTAGGGGTGCCCTGGAGGCTTGGGGGGTGGCGGGGAGGGAATAGGCAGTGAGGCCAGAACTCCTTCCGCCGTCCTGGAGCTCAGGGTGTGGGACTAGCTCACCTCCATGTCCCCATCATCCTGAGGGCTCCTGGCCACACAACCCAGTTCCCCAAACCTCTGCCCACACCACCCCCAACAACACACACAAACAAAAGCAGCCCTAGTGGGGCTCCAGGAAGGCTAAGTGCAAATCCAGTTTCTTCTCGTCCCACACATCCCTTTCCTCTTCCTGTTGACCTGCTCCTGGGTGAGAGTCAGGGGAGGAGGGTGCATGTGACCGACTTAGGGCCACCGCCCTGGCCCCTCTGGGAAAGAGGCACAAGGCCCACCCTTGGGGAGCTCCCAGTCCCAGGAGGGAGCTCGGACTGGGGGAAGGAGGGTCCGCAGACATTTCAGGCACTTGCGGAGTCTCTGAGGAAGTGGGGGAGGTGTGGCTGGGGAGGCCAGTGGCCGGCGGCGTCTGACCAGGCAGGGCACTTGAACTCCAGGCTGGAGGGAGCTGGGGCTTTGTGCCCCAGTGCCCCAGACACATTCCATGTGTCTTCCATGGCAGACGGGGGCCATGGAAGGTTGTAAGCAGGAGGAAGATGGAGTCAGGTGGCTGCCATGTAGGGAAGGGACTGAGGAGGGGTCTCAGGGAAACCCTGGAGTGGGCTGTGGTGACAGCCTGGTGGGGGTGGGAACCCCAAGGAGGACTGTCATGGGGGCCAGGGGGTGGGAGAAGGGGGAGTTAGTGTTTCACGGGGACAGAGATTCCGTTTGGGAAGATGAGAAAGTTCTGGAGATGGAGGGTGGTGATGGTTGCACAACAGTGTGAATGTGCTTAATGCCACTGAGCTGTGCACTTTAAAGTGGTTCAAATGGCAAGTATCATGTGTATTTTACCACAATTAAAAGAGAACAAACAAACAGAAAAGTACCAGTCCTGGCTGCCAGGAGTGGTGGCTCACGCCTGTCATCCCAGCACTCTGAGAGGCCGAGGCAGGAGGACCCCTTGAGCTCAGGAGTTCGAGACCAGCCTGAGCAAGAGTGAGACCCCGTCTCTAACAAAAATAGAAAAAATTAGCTGGGCGTGGTGGTGCCACCTGTAGTCCCAGCTACTTGGGAGGCTGAGGCAGGAGGATCACTGGAGCCCAGGAGTTGGAGGTTGCAGTGAGCTATGATGATGCCACTGCACTCTAGCCTGGGCGACAGAATGAGGCTCTGCCTCAAAAAAACCAAAACCAAAAACAAACAAACCCACTCCTTTGTGTGCATCTAGTGGGTAGAAGCTAAACATCCTACAATGCCAGGACACACATACCCCCCCCAAGGAATCATCTGCCCCGATGACATCAACAGCACAGAGGGTGAGAAACCCAGCTGTGAAGGTACCTCCTCCTGGAAGTCCCCCTGGATTTGACACACTGACTGCCCTTCCCCTCAGCACCTCCCCACACACCCACACAACCTTCCCTTCTTCCCCTCGCAACACCAGGAGAGGTTGAACGGGGTGGGGCATGGGGTGAGCCCGGGGCTGTGTCGCCATGAGGTTGGGGGATCAGGGTCCCCAGTGCCGGGCAGTGGGGACAGGGGTGCTCCTTCGCTGGGCCCTGTCCTAGGTCCTGAGGCTCCATGATCAGTGCCGCAGCGGTGGCTCCACCCGCGCACAGCCGGGGGCTCGGGGACTGGAGCGTCGTGGAGGTGGAGCTGCAATTGAGTTGGGATTCGGGTCAGTTAAGGATGGGACGCGGCCGGGGATGGTTTAGGGTTGTCATGGTCTGACCCCAGACCCAGCCCCAGCACCTCCCCTCTCGAGGATCTGGAACCCAAAAGAAGAACTGACACCCCCAGATCTGGAGCCCACATCCGCATGGCTTTGTGTTTTTCCCCCAAAGTGAGCAAGAGGCCTGTTAACACCGCAGAGGGGAAGCGGGTGGGGCGGTCGCCTGACTGGGTCCCCTGGGCCCCCGCAGCATCCTCTTGTCAGAGTGGAGCTCTTGGCAGGGACCCAGCAGGCAGAGCTACCGCGCCCAGGAAGGACACGGTGGGCGCACGGTGGGCGCACGGTGGCCTCCTGCTGGGAAGCCTGGGCCTGCAGAGCTCTCCAAAGCTCAGAAACACCGAACTCCAGCCTTGTCCTGGATCCACACCTCAGTCCTTGTGTCCTCAACCAGCCTGACTGCACTTGCTCCCAAGCTTCCTCCTCCTTCTCCCTGTGTCCCCATCGTGGGAACAGCCCGACTGTCCACTCAGACACCCCAGTGGAGGCCCCGGGCACTGTCCAAGCACTTCCCAGCCCCCCAGTCCCACACCTTACCCATTACCAAGGCCCAGCTCTTCTCAAACCACCTGCTTCTCCCTGTCCCATGGCCACTGCCCCTCTGCCCCCAGGACCAGGTGACAGCTCCCTCTTAGGGGCTGCTTTGACCCAGGGACAGCCTCCTCCCTGGCCTCCCATGCCTGCCCGGCCCCCAAGATGGTCCCTTTTGGGGCCTCACCTCCTGCCCCACCCCCTTGAGCGTCCCCTCCTTGCCCCCACCCGCCCGGCCTCAAATGCTGCCCTTCGCCCACCTGGCAGCCCCCAGCAACCTCTGTCTGCTCCTTAACATCTACTTCCTCAAGCTTTAGCTCAGATCAAAGTCAAGAAGGATATTTGGGGACCCAAAATGAACAGCCTCAGACCATCAGAGTCATTCGTTCAACAGGCATGTACCAAGGGCCACTAGATCCAGGGTGACGAGTAAGGCATATGGTCCCCACTGTCCTGGAGTGCACGGTCCAAGGGACATTCCAGCCTGGCCCTTCCCTGATGTGGTGGGGACAGACGTCCACCCCCAGTGGTTGGCCTAGCCTTGCCTGGTCCCAGCTGGGAGGTGGGGCAGGGGGTACATACAGGTGAGCTTCTTCTGGAGTGACAGGTGTGGGCGGTGGCCCATCCAGGAGCCGGGGTTTGGGAAAGGGTGAATGGGGTCAGGGGACACATTTTAGGGAAGGCACAGTGGGCAAAGTGCCAAGGAGGCCCATGTAAATAGGAGGTTGTGTGGCACAGCGGTTAGGGCTGCAGATGCCCGACCCACCCTGCTTGGGTTCAAATCCCAGCTCTGCCGTTATGAGCTGTGTGACCTTGGGCAAGTTACTTAATCTCTCTGTGCCTCCCATCCTTCATCCATAAGGCAACACTGATAATCCAAGCAGCAACCTCCTCGGGTGGGTGTGAAAATGAAATGTGTTAACCCATGTAAGCCACTAAGAACTGTGCCTCGTGTATGTTGCTACTAAATTAAACTATACAACAAAACTGTCAGTATTTGACCGGAATGTTATCTCATGTATCTTTCTTTTTCTTCTCTCTCTCTCTCTCTCTCCGAGTCTTTCTCTCTCTCTCTCTTTCTGTGTCTCTCCTCTTCCCTCCCTCCTTGCCACAATGGCATCATGATGTAGTGCGCAGTAACCTTGGTTGGAATCCTGATTCTACCACTTCTCTCTGCCAGCACTTTGGGGACGTGGCTGACCGTCTCGGGGCCTCGCTTGGTTTGCTTACCTAAGAAATGCAGATAATAATGGTATGGACTTTACCAGGTTGTGGAGGAACACGAGAAGAGGCCATGCGTGTCCTGTTGTTGGGGTGGCAAGCCCACGCTTAGTGGATGAAAATAGGAGCTGCCGGTGGCTCTGCTGTCAGAAGGAAGTGTCTCTCTTCCTGCTTCAACCTCTCTCCTTGACGGCCCTTGGCGACTTCTTCAATCAGCCCCAACGCCCCAGGAGGACAGGGACGCGCTCCAGATTCACGTGAGTGAGTGTGTGGCTGTGTGTGTCAGGGGTTGGCAGTGGGAAGTGGACATCGCAGGTTTCTCGAAAGAAACAACCTTGGGCCAAGCCGCGAGAGCTGACCAGGAGGAGATGAGAGCCAGAGAAGGGAGGTGAGTGAATCACGGCAACAGTGGGGACAGAATCTTGAGGCATGTGGGTACCTGGTTTGGGAAAGTGAGAGCTGGCCATCTGGCATGACTGAGCAGAGACAATGCTCTTGGCAAGTGCACTGGGAGCTGATCGTAGAGGGCCCTGGGGAGCCATGGAGGGCTGTAGGCAGAAGCAGGATCTCTCGGGTTAGAAAGATGGCCTGACACTTACCAACAGACACCCCACCACTGTGTGACATGGACAAATTACTTCCCTTCTAGCTCCCTCCATTCCACTGAGAGAAGCTTGCAGAGTGAGGACACTGCCCCGGCACCCTATCAGTAGGTTTACTGAGCACCTACTGTGTGCTGGCTCTTTGCACACTCCCAGTTTACAGATGAGCAAACTGAGTCACTCAGCCAGGGCTCAGTCATGTCTAGCTGCCTCTCCTGCAGTTGTGGCCCCAGGATGGTGACACCTCTGGCCTCCTCCTACAATACTGGAGGAGTGGCCAACCCACACCTCCAGCTTCCCGGAGGCTCAGAGAGGGGAAGGGACTTGACCATGGTCAGGCAGCAGGGGGTGAGTGACCCTAGGTTTATCTGACCCCAACGCCCATGCTCTTCAGCACATAGTAGGGGTTCTAAAGTCAAAGGACTTTACAGATGCCGTGGGCACATTGGCAGAGGAGGAAGCTGATGCCTGGGTGACAGAGTCTCAGCATTTCCCAGAAGGATGTGGCAGAGGCTTGGTAAACATTTAGGACCTGAAGACCCACTGTGTGCAGCACCCCACTGAAAGCCCCCCATGGATCATGGTCTCATTGGATCCTATCATGACCTCATGAATTGAGTGCTGTCACCAGCCCATGTGACAGAGGGGAAAACTGAGGCTCAGAAAGGTTGAGTGCACAGGCAGCATCATGACAAGAGGTGACAATATTTTTGGTGTTTACTATGTGCCGGACCACGTTCAAAGTGCACTGTGTATTCCCACGAGCAGACCACTGACCGGCAGTGTAGGTATTATTAACATCGTCATTAAAAGAAGTTTGAGGTTAATTAAGCCACTTGCAAAGATCTCGGCGGGGCAGGGGCACATTTATTGAGCACTTGCTGTGTATCTTGCAGGTGATGGGCTCTGGGGTGCCCGGCTTCTGGTCTCAAGCTGGTGTCCCTCGACCCCAGCTGCGTCTCCCAGATGACCAACCTATTGATTGCAGGTGGTGGACTAAACAAAGTCAGTAACTGGTCACCAAGCCCCCAAAGTCCCAGAGGCTGTCCTGTGCCAGTAACTAGAGCTTGACACCTCTCCCCAACTCTCTGCTAAACCCCAGATCCTAGCCGGAGCTGTGACTGTGCCCACTGAGTGGACTGCCTTGACAGGTAGTGAGCACCCCATCTCTGGAAGAATCCAAGAAGGACCATCATGGAGGAAAGCCGATACTCAGGTGGGAGGACTCTCTGGTGCTAACACCAGAAAAAGCAAGGCCCCTCACCTGCTACCTTTTACCCAGGAGAGGAGGGGAGGCCCCCAGTGCTTCTCTAGAAAGGAGGGAGAATTTCTAAGAAAGGTCCCAAGGGTGGGGGTAAGGAGGTGAGCCCTGACCGGCCTTCCTGGCGCAGAGCCAGGCAGGAGAGGAAGGCAGGGGCCCCTCCTTTTTCTGACTCAACACCCTCCCAACAAAAACGGCTCCAGCTGGGGAGCTGGGAGCTTAAGACAGTCAGAGGCTGAGCAGAACAGGAACCCAGAAAAAGTGGAATTCGGCATGAGTCCTCAGAGCAACGGTGAGGGGAGGGGGCTGGGGGCCCACGGTGGGGCACGAAGGTAGAGATTTGGGGTCGCTCAGGTATTGGGGGTAAGGCCTGGGGGGGGGTCTGGGGAGTGGCTCAGATGTGGGGGAAGAACCGGGACTCAGTGTCCTGCGCTTAGGGAAGCGGCTCAGGGTTGGGAACAAGCATCAGGGTAGAGCTTGAGGGCCCAGAGGCATAAGGGTGGGGGCTGGGGGGTCAGACTCGGGAAGGGGAAAGGAGGACCCAGCTTTCTGGAAGTGACGCTGGTTGGAGGGGGACAGTCTCAGCTTCTGACCCCAGGTTTGTCTCTCTGGACAGTGACTTGGACTTGAGTCAGGAGCGGAAGTTGTGCAGAGGGAGCTGGGGGTCCACTGAGACCCTCTGCTTCAGTGTGGGCTCCGGACAGGCTCCCAGGGATATTGGGCTCTGGGGCATGGGCAGAGCCGGAGCCCATCCTCACCCTGTGCCTCCCATTGTGTGCCCCTTGTAGGGTTCTCAGAGTCACCCAGGAAGCGGTGCTGTGGGTGGGGGACACGGCTTGCACTGCTGGGGCTGGCGACTGCTGCCCTATGGGCCGGGCTGCTGTCCCTGCTTCTTATGTGGCGTAAGGATACCCCCAGCCCCATGTGGCCCTCCCAACCCTCTGAGCCCTTCCGTGTTCCCTCCCAGACCTTCTCCCCATGCCCCATCCCGTAGAGCCCCTCACCCCAACCAGCACCCCATTTCCCACCCTCTGAGCACCTCCCATGGGTGACACTCAAGGCCTCCATCCCCAGCTCGGAGGAGGGGTGTGGGAGGGTGGGACCGCAGGACAGACTCCCCTGCCCCTTTCCTCTGCCCCTCCCCAGACTGGGACACCCTGCGGAGTCTGAGACTGCTGCAAGAGACGGCTGCCCGCAACGGTATGCAGGGGCCGAGCTGGGGGGTGGGTTGAGGTGAGGGTTAGGACACCCAGCTGTCGTCCTGCTTCTGCCAGTGACTGCCATGGAAATGCCCCTCTCTGGGCCTCACAGTCCCCCCTAGGAACGAAAGGTCAGCCTATGTTGCTCCCTACCCTGGGCAAGGGGTACCCAGCCAGCAAGACTTGGAGAAGTGCCCGACAGCACCTTAATGCACACGCTCGTCGACTTACAACGGGGCTCTGCCCACAATGCACCCATCATACACCAAAAATATCAGAAGTCAAAAAGGCATGGCTAGCTGGGGACTGTGGCTCCCTGCCATGACCCAGGATTCTCAAGAGAGGTACCATTGCCGCTGAATGCATAACGCTTTGGCACCATCCTAAAGTCCAGCCACTGTGAGTTGAGCCATCATAAGTTGGGGACCATCTGTATCTGTAGACAGCAGGAGTTATGTAACTGCTCCATGCCTCAGTTTCCTCATCTGTGAAATGGGCACAAGTTTACTGCCATGAGATGGCAGCCAGCAAAGACTCATGACGTGCTCAGAGAAATGCCCACTGCTTTTATATTTAATCCTGGGTGAGGGAAGGGTACACATGTTCGTTCTAGTTTTGCCTGTACCTGCCTGAATAGGAAGGAAGGAAGGGAGGGAGGAAGGAAGGAGCTATTGTGACTATGTGAGGGGAGCCTCTTTGGTGGGGCCAGGGTGGGGTTCAAGAACCTGCCTTTGTGACTCCTGAGGATACATCTTCTTTCTCGCTGCTCCAGTCTCTCACCTTTCCAAGGACTTGCAAAGATACCAGCATGACCAGATGGCCCAGAAATCCCAGGGTGAGTGACCTCTGGTTAGCATCTGGAGCGGGAAGGGGGAGAAGGTCTTGGATGACCCCGTGGGACACAGAATGTTAAGACCAACTGTGCCCCCTGACACCTGTGAGCTGCAAAATGAACAGGTGGCCCTAAGAACGCAGGCAAAGAAAGAGTCCAAGGGACCAAGCTGGGGGAGATGGGGGAGGCTCCGAGGACTTGCTTACTACTAAGTCCCTTCCCCTGCAAACAGCTGCCCAGATGTTGCAGAACGTGGAGGAACTCCGAGCTGAACAGAAAAGAATGAAATCTCAGGGTGAGAGACCAGGGTAGGGTGTGCGGGGCCAGACTGGGAGGGAGGGAGTGTCCCAGAGCCACAGCGTTGGGGGTGGGGGGACCCTCCGGTCTGTACCCATCACCCCGGAGACCAGCCCTGCCCCTCAATGCCCGTCAGACTCTGAGCTGTCCGGCAACCTGGATGGGCTCCAGGCGGACCTGAACAACCTGAAGGCCCAAGGTGAGGCTTGGGAGGGAATCGGGGGGTGGGGGGCAGGGAAGGCACAAGGAGGGGACCTGCCGGTCGGTCTCTGAGCCCTGCTGCCCTCCCCGCTTTCCCCCCAAGCCTTGAACGAGAGGCGCGCAGCCGCAGACGTGCTGGCAAGACTCCAGGAGGAGGTGGCGAAGCTGCGGGTGGAGCTGCAGTTGTCAAAGGGTGAGGCTGTGAGGCTGTGAGTCGGTGCGCAGGGCGGTGTGTGACCACTCCTGGGGCTGTGGATGTGCTGACACGTGTGAGTGACAGCGTGGTGTGAGTGTGATGTGAGGCAGCATGTCAGTACATTCGTGTGGCCCGAGTGTCATTGACGAGGGGTGTGCTTGGATGTGCGGTAGAGCTGTGTGTGACACTGGATGGGACTAAGTTTATGGCAGGGCAGGACACACAGGGCGCACAGAGGAATGTCCCTTCTGACTCCAACGGCGTCCCTCCACTGATCTTGGGGGTCCCACACAATCGTCCTGCCCTGGTGAAAGCAGTCCGGCATTGCCCTCCTGTCTGTGCCCTTTGCCGCTGTCATCTGCCTGACATGGCTTAGCGGGAGGTCACCAGTAGGATTCCCTTGGCCATAGCCCTCATGGAAAATTGTCTGCCCAGGCCAGGGGGCTGGAGGGGGTAACGTCTGCAACAATGGGACAATGAGGATGGTGGCATCTTCCCCAGGGGTGGTGGCCATAGGAGGCCAGCAGGCTGCAGAGAGAGCAGACATTCATTCATTCATTCATTCAATCGCTGTACCTTTAACATGTGCTGGGAACTGGGATTTTACAGCCCTGCTGCCCTGCTCCAAACCAAAACCCCTGCCCTTGAACTGTGGTCTCCCACCTCCGGGAAGCCCCAGCTGCCCCGACCGGGTAAGAGAAGAGGAAGGATCTTTGCTTGGTGTGAAGGAGTCTCGTCCCCTGGGATGTGGGAATCCCAGCAAGAAACCCTACTGTGGTCCCTTGGGGACAGGTGGGGGACGGGGGATTCTGGGTCACGCTCACTTCTGACAGGTCACCTCCCAAGTCCTACCCAGTCCTTGAGGTCCCCCATGGCCTGGGGTCTGAGTCCAGCTCTGAGGCTGTGACCAGGTAACGAACAGCCAAGACTCCTTCCCCAAAGTTTTCTTTAAGGGCCCAGAGACGTCCCCTTCCTGTGTTAACAGCACACCCCCAGAGCCCTGCAGTCCCCTTTTTCCTTCCCTGTTGTCTCCCCTGGCTGGTACGCCTCCAAGGGGAATAAAATCATCTCAACTTCCCAGAAAGTGGCCAGGAGCTCTGGTTTGGGGGGTGCTGCCAGCGATGGTGGCCAGGGCTGTTGGTGAGGACAGCGCTGGGAGAAAGTGACGCTGGCGTACTTGACCACAGTGCCGCCCCATGCTGCTGCCCTTGGCGCTGGTGGTTAAGGCGTGGCTGGCGTGGTTGGTAAAGACAGTGTTGGCCATGGGGTGGGTGGTGGGGACACGTCACTGGCGGTAGCGGGTGCCTGTGGTCATGATGCTGGTGATGAAGTTGTTGTTGACCTTGGAGGTGTTTGTGGCAATGGCGGTGGTGGTTGAGGTGTTGCTAACCCTGAAGGTGTTTGTGGTTGAGAAATTGCTGAGTGTGGGACTCACAATGTGGTGATCGTGTTGGCAGTGGGGTGTTGCCAGCCATGGTGGTGGTGGTGGTGGCTGGTGTTGGGCGTGAATATGTTTGTGGTGATGGTATCGGTGGTTGAGTTGTCACTTGCCACGGATGTATCTATGGTGATGGTGTTGGCAGTTGAGGTGCTTCAAGCCACGAGGTGTCTGTGGAGATGTCAGTGGTAGTTGAGGGGCCACCACCCGTGCGGCGTTGGCAGCAGTGGTGCTGGGGCCTGCCATTCTGCTAACCATGGAGGTGCTTGTGGCGATGGCGTGGGTGGCCAAGGTGCTCCTGCCATGGAGCTGGCCAGTGTCATAACTCCAGGGAAGAAGGCAGCCTGCAAGACTGTCTATTAGGTGGCCCTGGGGTGGGTCAGCTTTCAGCCCAGATCCTAGGAGTGACCCCAGGAGGACGCTGTCCCCCACCTGCCCACTATGCCCATGGCACCCACCTCGGTACCCACTGCCCCCCTGAGCCCCTCCTTCACCCCAGGCGCCGCATGCAACACCTGCCCCGAGGAGTGGGTCCATTTCCAGCAGAAGTGCTACTACTTCGGGGAGGGCACCAAGAAGTGGCTCCACGCGCAGTACGCCTGCGAGGACATGGGGGGACGCCTGGTCAGCATCCACAGCGCGGAGGAGCAGGTGGGCCCGGGCTCTGCAGAGGCCGTGGGCAGCATGGCACAGGGGTGGGGGACGAGGGGATCCTGCCACCCCAACCTCCTTGGCAGGCGGGAGGGACCTGGGCACATCTCCCCAGTCCGCCAGCCCTGTCCTTCCCCCAGGATTTCCTGAGCAAACGGGCCGACTGGAAGGGCTCCTGGATTGGCCTCCAGGACCTGGACAGGGAGGGGCAGTTCACCTGGATGGACGGGAGCCCCATGGGCTACAGGTGAGCAGGCGGGGGTACCACAGAGGGAGGAGCTCTGGGAGGAGTCCCACCATGGAGGAGTCAGGGGTCATGGAGGGGGCCTCTGGGGTGCAGATGAAAGACTGAGACCCCAGGGGATGGGGAGGATGCTCCAAGCACAGATTGGGGGGGGGTGAGTCTTGGGCAGCAGGGGAAGTGGTGAGAAAGGGGAAAGGGGGTCCCCAGGCACAGACCAGAAAGGGGGAGCCCATGCTGAGAAGGGGGGCAGGGCTCAGAGAGGGACACATCCCTGCCCCCTGTCCCCTGCCCCGGCCTCTGACCTGAAGCCTTTCCCTCCAGCAACTGGTACCCCGGGGAACCCAACAACCAGGGCCAGGGCGAGAACTGCGTGATGATGCGGGGCTCGGGCCAGTGGAATGACGCCTCCTGCCACAGCAAGCTGGACACCTGGGTGTGCGACCGGCTGGCCACATGCGGGCCACCCACCACCTCAACCCCCAAGGGGCCCCCAGGAACTACTCCGAGCCTTTGACCTTAACAGCTGCCTGTCCACCCCCTCTGTGGTCTCCTCCCCCCACTCACCAACTGGAACAGCCAGGCCCAGAGCAGGACCCTGAGGACCCTGCACTGAGGCCTGGATGCCTCTGTGGCCAAAGGGGCCCTGTGACATTTTCACTCCCCCAAACTGGGGCAGCTGGCCCACCCCCAGCTCCTCTGCAGCCCCTGCCCCGTCAGACTGTCCCCACTAGTGCCCTCCCCAGATGCAGCACCGCAGGACAGAGACCCCCAGCTCAGGCAGCGAGACCTCCCGCCCAGCCTGCATCAATACAAAGGGGCGACGATGGTCCCACACCCTGGTCCCCTCCTCAGAGGCCTGGCTGGGTCTGGTCTGGTCTCTAGGTGTGGCATGTGGCAGCTGCAAATTCTGGAGCCTGGTGCCTGAGACCACCTTTGACCATTGTGAGCCACCGAAGTGCCACCAAAGTGCAATTCATACCTTCCCCATCTTTTGTATGCTTTCCTACTTCGTTACAAGAATGTACTAGGTGGAGCCGGCAGATGAAGACTCTGGGGCCTGGCAGACTCCCTGACAATACTGTAGGAGAAGGCAGTGGACCACCCTGAGCCGAGTTCCTCAGCCTAGGGCTGCCGGAGGAGATTGACACAGGGCCTGGTATATGGAAGGCGCCCACTAAGTGCTGGCTGGACAGGCTGATGGGGAGTTGGAAGCCAGTTCAGCTCTGGAGGTACCGGCACCAGCCCCAGGCTAGGCTAGGCTGGGGTCAGCCCATGCCCGAGGCCACAAGTGGGAGGGAGGGAGGTCAGGATGGCAGGACACCCCTCATCAGACTGTTGCTCAGGCCAATGCTGGGGTCATTCATGCGTCCTCCCTTCCCCTTGATCCCACCTCCAAGTTCTGTGGGCTCCACCGTCCTGACCACGCTCACAATCGGCTCACAGAGAAAACCAAAGTCCTACAGCGTCCCTCAGTGACTGCAGAACCCATCCCACCAGCCTCCTCACTGTTCCTTGGACATGCAGCCTCGCCCCCACCCCAGGGCCTTTGCACATACAGTTCCCCCTGCTGGATCCATCCTGAGTCTCTGCTCCTGGTGGGGGCCATCCTGAGTGTCTCCCCACTCCCATCTGCCCTTAAATCACACCCCGACTCCCTGTCCCCCAGTCCCCACTATGCTTTCTCACCGTGACACACTTCCCCTTTTAACAAAACCCGCCATTGACTGATTTCTGTTGCCGGCTCTCCAGTTAGAATGTGAACTTCAGGAGGGCAGGGCCTTTATTCTCAGCAGTGTGCCCACGGCCTGGCACAGGGTAGGTGCTCGATAAATGTTTGTCAAATTAATAAATCTGTGTGACCACGGACAAATGACTTCTTCTGGAACCTGGTTCATGGCCCAGAACACGAGGTGATGCCACTTGCCTGGCCATGGAGGGCTGGTGCTGGGTTCCCTGTCCTCATTCTCCTCCTTCTCCTCTTCCTTCGGACTTTTTAGAAATGTAGATTTTGAGGCATGCCCCAAACCTGCAGAATCTGCAACTCTGGGAGTGGGGCCCTGCCACCTGCGATGGACAAGTCTCTAAAGCAAGATCCAGGAATGCCCTGGGGACCTTCCTAAAATGCAGACTTGGACTCAGCGGGTCTGGGGCAGGCCTGAGGTCTGCATTTCTAACAAGCTCTCTGGTGATGCTGGGACCACACTTTTGAGCAGCAAAGGTTTAAAGGAGAGGGACAAATGACCCCCTCTGCATGTCTTACAGGTGCACAGCCAGGCCCGCTTTCTTACATACTGTCTGTGGCCACTTTGGCTACATCAGCACAACAGAGAGGTTACACAAGGCCAGGTGCAGTGGCTCACACCTGTAATCCCAGCACTTTGGGAGGCTGAGGCTGGAGGATCGCTTGAGCCCAGAAGTTCGAGACCAGCCTGAGCAACACAGCATGACCCCGTCTCTACAAAAAATGAAAAAATTAGTTGGGCGTGGTGGCGCATGCCTATATTTACAGCTACTAGGGAGGCCAAGCCCAGAGGATCATTTGAGCCCAGGAGTTTGAGGCTGCAGTGAGCTATGATGATGCCACTGCACTCTAGCCTGGGCGACAGAGTGAGACCCTGTTTCTATTAAATTAAAAAAAAAAAAAAGACTAGGCAAGACCACATGGCACGAACTATATCTGGTTCCTTTTGCCAACCAGTGTCTAAAGGAGCCTGTCTTAGCCTGAATCCTCCACTAGGAACACCCCACCAAGACAGCCTCCAATTGCAGTTCCAGAGAGTACCAGCATTGCCCACCAGCTCCTCCTGCCTGGTTTATGTCCCCACTGCCTCTGGCCTCATCCAACCCCCAGCCCCCTCTGAAAGCCCAAGCTCCACCAGACCACCCCCCAACCCCCACCCACTCCCAGGTGTTGAGTGAACCTGAGGCCCCCACATAAGACACAGACACACTGGGAGAGGGGGCGCTCTGCATCCTTTATGTCCCACAGGGTCAGCGGCCCTCCAGGGCCCGGTCTCGGGCGATGACCCCCTCCTCGAACTTGATCATGAGCGTGGTGCCCTTGTGCCAGTGTGCCGTGACCTTGGCAGGGAAGCCGCTGTGCGTGAGCACGGCCTCCACGATGCCTGCCGTGAAGCTGGCGCAGTTGAGCGTGCTGTTCTCCTTGGGCACGGAGATGTACGTGTTGATGAGTGGCTCGCGCTCGATGATGTAGAAGGTTCGTGCGTCATCGTTGGCCTGTTCCAGCTTGTCGGCCTCCTTGCCAAAGAGCGCCTTCCACACAGCGCCCTTGACGAAGAGCAGCGCGCCCAGCACCTTGGTCTCGCGCCGGGCACCCTTTTCACGTGCCACCAAAGCATCCAGCACGCGCGCGCCCACCTGGCGGCCCAGTGCAGCCAGGCGCGCCTGCAGCTCGGCCACCGAGAAGACCCGGCTCTGGCAGTGCTGCACCAGCTCGGAGAAGAGCAGCGCGAAGGCGCTCAGGCTCACTTCGGTGCGCGGCCGCGCCAGCGCGCGCTCCAGCAGCGCCGACTTCCCACGCGTGAAGCGCGCCTCCATGCCGCCGCCCTACGGGAACACAAGGAAAACAGGGTGTGAAGTGCTATAGGAAGGGAACCTGGCGGGGAGGCCCAAAAACCCTGTCGGGCCCTGGGACAACCCTCCCCGGGGCCCTTGCCACCGGGGTGCACTCTAGCAGACTCTACACCTGGGAAGAGATGAGGAGAAGGAAAGGAAGGACCAAGCTGCGCATAGACATGCCTCCACGCCTCCATCACGCTTAGCCAGAGAAAGACAGATGGGGAGCGGGCAGACATACACCCTCAGCGGGCACAAAGGGCTTGGGGGGTAAGGTGGGAGGAGAGACACGAGGGCCACCAGAAGCGGGAGCTGGAAAGCACTCCACCCTCGCGCCTTTGTGTCCCCCTCCACCACCTGTGGGAGTAACTAGGAAACTAGTGCATGGCGGAAGAGGCGGCAGACCTAAGGCATGGAGGGGACACAGGCAATGAGCCTTCTCCACCATGCACTCCAGCACTGACTACTCTGGGGGACTTTCCTGCCCGCTCTCTGCAGAAAGCCAGAGTAAGGCGAGGGTGGGGTAAGGGTGTGTCAAGACCAAAGGCCAGGATAGTTGGGGGCCTGGGGAACACGCGAGATCCATGGGGCAGGCCAAGAAGAGTCTTGGGTAACCCCCAACCCAAAGAGCTCAGGCAGCTGATTTGCCACGCAGGAAGCCCGCGCCCTTTGCAACATGGGTGGGCCTCGGTTCTACAGGCTGGAAGGAGGGGCCCGGAGAAGGCGTTGGAAGCCTCCCACCCCCACCCCCACCCATGCTCTCCAGAAAGGTAGCTGGGCGGGGTGAGAAAGTAGACGGAGGGGCATGCTGTCAGTCCCAGGGGTTAGGGAAGCCAGGAGAGGGCGCTGTGATCCTCCCATCCGCGCGCATAAAGCCACAGCTGTCGGTAAGCGGAAGAGGGAGATGGGAAGGCGGCTGTTGGAGAGGATGGGGGGCGGGGCGCTAAGACATCATCCCTCCCACCCCACTCTAGCCCAGTCCGGTGGCAGGGTCGGGAGGGGCAGCTGAGAACCCCACCCCACCATGCACGGACCCAGTCAGAGGGGTCTGGGGATGCCAAGGCGACCCCCACAAAGTCTGCATGGCGGTGGCTGGGGGAACTAGCGGGGGGAGGGGGATCCCAGCGTGGGGACGGGGGGACCAGGGGCTTCGGCCGCTCCAGCACGCAGCCGCCACCAGGCGCAGGGCCCAGAGCGCGCGAGATGGGAATACGGAGTGTTGAGACCCCCCCCAACTAGGCTGCGATGAGGGTGGGTGAACTGGGGGCCCCGGGACCCCCGCCCCGGACCTCTGGACCGAGGAGGAGCCCACCCCCTCCTTGTCGCATCCCGGGGCGGGAGAACCGGGGACTGCGGACGCCGAGACCCCGGCCCAGGACCCACAGGTCCTCAGGGAGGGGGCGGGGAGCGGACAAGGCCCGGCACGGGCAGGGGTCGCGGGCCAACGGAGGTCTCACCCACCGGGAACCGCGGCCGTCGGCTCGGCCGAGCTGCTTTACGGTGCCGTAAAAGGCGCGGCGTGCGCAGGCGCGAGGCGAGCCGGGCCTTGGGTGGGCGGGGCGTGTGGGTGGGCAGGGCGCGCGCGGCGGGGCCTGAGGGCGGCCGCAAGGGGGCGCGCGTGTCCGCTGGGCCGGACGGAGTGGCGCGGACAGTGGCTCAGATCGCTGCCCTCCGCGTGGCCAGGGGTGTCGCCGGTCTTGGGTGGTCTGCGATGAGGGGGACAGTAGCACGCGTGGTCACCTGCTCAGGGGCACGCATATGACAGTGGGCACACGTCTGTTGTCTCAGGGCACATGCATGCCCTTCGTGCTCTTGTCTCTAGGGACGCCTATGTCCTTGGGCACGTGTTCTCTTGTCTCAAGTACGTCCCTAAGCCGTGGGGCCTGGCACATTTGGGGTCATTTACACCTTGGGTATGTGCTCAGTGGCGCGAATACGCTCGCAGGCACAATTACACTCGTGGGTACACACTTAGGAGCTCGTATATATCTGTGGGCCCAGGTACACTCAGGCAGGCATGGTACACTCAGGCCACGTACATTCGGGGGCACAGGGGCTCAGCGCCACGTTCAAGGACACACAAGTACTCACACAGGGCATTCATTCTCACCCACCCTGGTGTCCCAGGGTTTTCACAATTCCCATCCCCAAGTCCAAGCACTTGGAAGACTCTCCCTCCTTCCAGGTCCTGAGACCCCTCTGCCGCCCCAGTAACTGGTCCCAAAGCCACGTGGTTTTCCCTCGACTTTATTCATTTGTTTTCACCAATCACAAAACGTGAGTGCAGAAATAAATGGACACGAGCACGTGCGTGTATGTGCCCTGAACACACAGGGTGACATAACTGAGCTCTGGCACAGGGAGTGCAAGGCACACACTGTGACCCTCACATTTATAGCAGTGTGCACCACACACCTCCCACCATGTTTATACACGCAACATACCACAGTACATTCATGCACGTTTACATGGACAAGAAGACAGGCACGTGTGATGCATGTCACCAATACTACACTCACAGTGACACACTGACACTGACAGCCACCCACCATGACATGCCTATCCTCACATATGTCACGTGACAGGGGCATGCACACCACACTTACTGTGACTCCAACATTCATCATCACCCTCCACAAAATGCTTACACACACACACACACACACACACACACACTTGAGAGCAACTCCGCAACACTCATTCACCACAACACATGATTTTCTATATTTGGGCCGAGGGGCAGGTTCACATTAGATTTGGAGGCTCCATTTCCATTTTCATTGGCAGGTGCAATCCCATTCTTCATGCTGTGGCTACTATGGCGTCTCATTTGTTCAAGTTAGGGCTCTGGGGGTTAGGGTGAGAGACCCACAGTCAGGCAGATCCTGCCCCTGGGACAGGAGCCAGGGCCACATCTGAGGCCCCACCCTCATCCATCTCCCTGTGCCCCAACTTACATGTACTTGGCTTCTTCAGATCTTGTAAGGTTTTCTCTATGTTTGTATTGATTCTCTTTATTTCTGTTGGGGCGGGGTGGTGAATGGGGACAGCTGAAGCTGGGTGGAACCTCAGACAAAGCCCCCTCTCTGCCCAACCCCCAGCCTGCTGTGCAGCAGAGCCTATGTATTTGGGGTGCCCATTCCTAGCTGCCTTTAAATAGCTCCTGAGTGACTCAGAGGGCAGCACCCATCACCCCTCCAAACCCTGAGCCGTGAGAGGGCAGGACCCCCGCTGTCTCCTCCCCTGAATTGTCTGCCCCCAGTCCGGTGACTGAGCACCCCACGGAGGACAGGGCTGCTCTGGCACCTGCTAGCTGCGTCGCCAAGTTCTCCACCTTCTTCCTGACCTCGCCGATGCTCTGCTGAACAGGGTGGAAGCCCTTCTCCTGCCTCTTCTCACATTCTTGCATCAAGTTTGACACTGAGGGCATGGAGTAAAGGTGTCTGTGCGGCTACCCTTCTCCCGAGCCCTGCCACAACCCCATGGCTCTGCCCCAGACCCTCTCTGCTCACCATTCCAAAGCTCTGTTTTCAAATTCCGCACCTCCTTGGACATCTCAGAATCTGTTCAAGAGGGAGCAGGAAAACCCTTCAAGCTCCTCCGTTGGGGGGAAGGGAGAGGAAGAGAGTGTGGGGGAGGGAAGAAACAGGGTGGTGGCTGGGACTGCACATTAGTACAACCTGTACAGAAAACAGTATGAAGATTCCTCAAAGAGCTAAAAGTAGCCTACCCTTCGATCCAGCAATCCCACTACTGGGTATCCACCCAAAGGAAAAAAAATCATTTTATCAAAAAGACACCTGCACTTAATGTTTATTGCAGCACAATTCACAATTGCAAAGACGTGGCATCAACCCAAGTGCCCATCAATTCATGAGTGGATTAATAATATGTGGTATCTGTATACCATGGAGTACTACTCAGCCATAAAAAGAACTCAATTAATGTCTTTTGCAGCAATTTGGATGGAACTAGAGACCATTATCCTAAGTGAAATATCTCCAGAATGGAAAAACAAACACCATGTGTGCTCTCTAATAATTTGAAACTAATTAATGGGCACAGAAAGCAATAAAAATCTAAATCTAAAAATTTATAGCCCTGACTAAAGTATTATAAAAGCTATCCAGGCAACAAAAACATTTGTACCACCTTAATATTTTGAAATAATAAAAAGAGCTAGGGTGGAAACTGCAGGTTCCCCATTGCCCCACACCCCCCAAGAATAAACACTCACTTTTCACCAGGACTAGAGCCGAGAGAACGATGCAAAACAGTAAGGCCACGGTGAGGAGGATGTACAGGCTCATGATGGCCCTGTACAACCAGTGGGGGACCTGGGCAGGGTCCGAGGGTGACCTGGGCTGGGCTGGGAATGGGGCGGAGAAACAGGCCAGGTGACCCACCAGCACCCACCACCATCACTCAGACTGTCCACCATGGACAACTCTTCCCAACACCATCAGCAGCTGTGACCATCCACGACACTGTCACCAACATTCACTTTCAGTGATTATCCCTAACACTGCCAGACACCCTTACTAACTCCATCACCAACACTGGCCAATGTCAATGCCCACGAGTGTTAGTCTGTTTTGAGTTGCTATAAAGGAGTACCTGAGACTGGGTGATTTATGAAGAAATCACCTGGCTCGTGGTTTTGCAGACTGTATAAGAAGCGTGGCACCAGCACCATGGTTGCCAACATTGTCACGGTCGACTGACCTCATCAGTTCTATTGTACCTTCCTGATTCAACACCTTGTCACTTACATTCACTCTCACTAACACTTTCCCCCAAACCCTTGCCAAGTCAATCAACCCCATCCCCAGCATTTCAGATACCCCCTCCCTGTCACCACCTACAAAGCCACCCCTGCCACAATCTTGATGCCACCACACTGCACACCATTCAGCCTCCTTCAGTGACCTCCCACACTCACCCCTTCCCAAGGCTGTGGGATGAGGGCAGGTGGGCATCAGTTCACCTTGACTCGTGAGCGGTGGGTGACCACCCTTTGGCTGGTTCTGGTTTCTGAAGGCCAAGGTGATATTCTCGTAGTCGGGGTCCTTGGCACCTGTGTGTGGGTCAGTAGAAGGGGTTGTGAACACCCGCCCAGAGCTCTGGGGGTTGTGGGGAGGGCAGTCAGAGACCTTGGTTCACCCAATGTCTGCACACAACACATTTCTGGGAGTAAAAAAAAAAAACAAGAAATTAGGAGGGCTGGGTGTGGTGAGTCATGCCTGTAATCCCAGCACTTTGGGAAGCCAAGGCAGGCGGGATCGCTTGAGCCCGGGAGTTCAAGATCAGCCTGGGCAACATAGAGAGACCCCATCTCTAAAAAAAAAAAAAAAAAATTAAAAATTAGCCAGGCATGATGGTGCTCGCCTGCAGTCCCAGCTACTCAGGAGGCTGAGGCAGGAGGATTGCTTGAGCCCAGGAGTTCAAGGTTGCAGTGAGCTATGATTGCGACGCTGCACTTCAGCCTCGGTGACAGAACGAGACCCTGTCTCTAAAACAAATTAAATAAGGAGCGAGGAACTAAGATCTGCTTCTTGGTTAAGCAGAGTGGGTGTATGTGGGGGTTTGGGTGACATATTCTCTCTCTCTCTCACACACACACAGACACACACACACATGCACACATCTTGGAGGGAAAGGAGCCCTCCAGCCCCCACCTCCAGCCCCTTACCTCTCCCATCCCATGTCTCCTTCCACCCTCTCCCTTCCCACCTCGACGTCCCTAACCTTCCCGATGGGCCGGGGACCCCCGTTTCTTGTCCTTGAAGGCAGCTGCCTGCATCTCGACCCTCTGGTACTTCTGGTACCTTCTGTGTACTTTCCTTAGCTCCCATGGCCCACAGCCCGCTAGTTTGTTCACACACATCCCCACCCACCGGAAGATGTCGAGGCAGATGGGGAAATCTAGGGGTCAGGGACAGGAAAGAAGAGCCAGCCTCCTCTCCTCTTTTTAGGGAACCATGACCCTCCTGTCAGCCTAGGGCATCATTGCCGCTAGATTAAGAAGGGTCTTAGGAGACCAGAGGTCTCAGGGAGGGCCAGGAAGAGAAGCCCCTAGACCTGGGGACAGAACAGAGTGGTGGGAAACTTTATAGGAAGCTGTGTGCGTGCGTGCGTGCGTGCGTGCGTGCGTGCGTGCGTGCGTACCCAGAGGAACCTCATTCTCCTACTTCTCTGTCTCAAGCTGTGACACCTCAGGGTCCCACCTTTTAGGGCAAGGGCAACAGGGCTTGCAGGTAGGATTCCTGGGTGCCCCCTGTACTTCCCTCTGCTGACTCCCCGTCCCACCCCTCAGCTCCACCCCAAGAAGTGCTACTTCTCCAAGGCCCAGTGGAAGAAAGGCACGGATGTGAGGCAACAGGGACTAACCACTGGAACGCCACACCCACATCTGGGACCGAGGGCAGAGTCACATACCTCTTATCTCCTGCTTGGGCAGAAACCTGGAGGTACAGTTTCCCTTCCACCTGGAGACTCCAGATTTCTTATTCTCATCCATCCATCTATGTGTGTGCACGCACACACACACACACACACACGCTTGCACACACACTTCCAAATAGTCACAATCTGCTCACAGAAACACACCACACACTCATTTACATGCTTGCATTGTGTCACCTAGAGAAATAGGCATACACTCGCATTTACACACCTGCAAGCTGTCTAGAGGTGTCTTAAAACTTTCTTTGTGTTGATCTGACCTTGAAAATGGGGGTTACAAAAGGCACGAAGCATATAAGGAATTTCCTCCTTAAGTCTAGAGCGCTGCCTCCAATAGACATATAGCGTGAGGCACGTGTTTAATTTAAATTTTTCTAGCAGCCACATTGAAAAGGTAAAAAAAATCAGCTCAAATAATTTTAATACCATTTTATTTAACATTATACACCCAAACTATTATTTCAGCTTGTAAATAATATTTAAAAATGCATGAGCTAGCTTACATTCCTTTATTGATTGATTTATTTATTTATTTTGGTACCAAGTGTGTATTGATTGAGCATGTTATTTTGGGCTGGTCACATGATTCCAAGTGCTCAATGGCTGCTGTTTGACAATGCAGGTCTAGATTAATACAGTTTTCTCCCTTTGGGGAAAAAAATGAGATTTTTCTGACCATGGGCAGAAAGTGAGTATGCTTTGGTTTCAAATATGTGGTTAAATTCAAGATAAATTTGGAATGATTCCTAAGATCTCATGAAGATAATGCTTTATTTTCTAAAGTATTGCCAAACCCTGTCTCTCTAAGAAAGATCAATTCAATAGTGATTCGATGCCTGCCTAGGACCACCTTATGATGGAACAGCTGAAGAGGAGATGGACCAATTGGGAGTGGGCTCTGCTCTTTTAAAAAAGAAAATGTGTCCTAAATCCAGCCAACCATAAACCAGGGATTGGTTTAGGGTGGGCACATGATCCAGGCTCAGCCAATCAGAGTCTCAGATTTGGCACAGGGGCAGGCATAGGAGCCAGATCCAGCCATTGATACTCTGATCTGGGACTTTGTTGGTATGACCAGTAAAAAAGCCTTTCTCTCTTTTTTTCCCTCCATTGGGACTGTGAGTTGAGGAGGGGTGTAAGCCTGGAGTTGTGACAAAGAAGAACCTGCTTGAGAGTGAAGGCAGCACTGAGAAAAGCAGACCTGAGAGGGAATCTGTGTCCTGGAAACATCATTTGAGACCCTAGATCCAGCCATACCTAAACCTGTTATTCTAACCTTGGACCTGTCAGTTACACAAGCCAGAAATTTCCTTTTATTTTCGCTCAAGTTAGTGGGGTCTCCAGCATTTGCAACCAGAAGAATTTTGCCTACCACGGGGACTAGGCATTGGCTGATGAGGAAACAGAGGCTCAAGTAGGGATCTTGCCTGTCCAAGTCACATATGCAGATATGCTCTCCAAATCTGCACTCTGGGACAGAGGATGACTGAGTTGGAATTGAGGGCTCTGAAGAGGCCCTTCTTGGGGTCCAAATACAGGAGGACAATTGAGTGGGGCTTGGAGACAAAGAGGCATTCATACCGGGGTCTAGGGACAATGAGGTCCCTCCCCCCATGCACACACACAAGTGAGGAGGTGGAACTCACAAGGCACTAAACTCACCCTATCTGGTCCTGACCACACTTCTGACTCAGGGGTCCCAGCGCACACCCCATGGCCACAGTGGTGTCAAGAGGGAGGGTCTGGGAGGGGAATCCCTGGGCTAGAATCTAGGTGGGCTCCAGGGCACCAGGAGTGTTTGTGATCTCTGCTCATGGCCGCCACGATCAGACGGGGGCTGGTGCATCATAGTGGGTGGATGGCAGTGGGAGTCGAGTCCAAAATCTTGCAAACCAGGACCTCACCCTAGCACCTATTTTCCAGGTGTGACCATTGAATCTGGGATCCCTTTCAAGACTGAGTGCTAGAGAACCCAGCACCTTAAGTCTGTGGTTGCATCTCTCAGGGGCTGAATGCCAAGACTCCTGGGCTAGGATTCCTGGAGAACTGGACCCTGAGTCACCTGGCTTTGTCCCCCCAGGGAGCTAGGGGAGGGGACACCAGGGCTTTTGTCCTCTGGGGCATTGAGTACTCATCCTGGGTGCAGTGGAGACTTGATATTGAAAGCACAGGAGTCTGTCTGGAGCATATATGTGTCTGTGTCCTGTGTCTGCTCTCCCCACCATGCACCTACCTGTGATTCTCTGTGGGCATTCAGGGGTGCCTTTCTGTCTGCGTGTGTGTCTGTGGGTACATGGGTGTGTCTGTGGATGTGATGTCTTTGTGTGACCATGGTAAGTTGTATACTGTGTGTGTACACGCAGTCTGTACACCTGAGTGTTGTCTCTAAGTGTACATGTGGCCATTTATTCAACAGACATTTACTCAGCACCTACTGTGTGCCATGCTCTATTCTAAGCCCCAGGGAGGGATACAAAGAGCAAACACTTCCCCTGCCCTGTGTTTCCTATCCTAGTGTTCATGAGGGAGTAAGTGCCCTGTGCACACCCAATTGTAACTAACTTCTTGAAACTGCACCTGCACGTTAGAAAACATAAGCTTATGATGCATGACCTCAGGTAGAAGTTCTCTGTCGGCCCCTGCGAAGATTCCTTCCTGTAGGTGACCTGATTTTGCCTGGGCCTTGGGGGTTCCTCTTCCAAGGTGGGGAGGGCAGGGAGGGGTCTCAGGGCTCTGGGCTGTGGGCTGAGAGATGATTCAGGGCCCAGCCCTGACCCTGGAGCTGCTGGGGTCTTGGGGCCCTGGAATGTCGCATCCACTACCCAGACTGACCCTGGTCCTAGATGATGCTTCATTTTTGGGGTGTGTGGCAGAATGACCCGGCAGATTCCTGGGGAGGTCAGAGACCCGAGGGTGACCGTCAAGGTGGCCTCAAACGTGAGTGTCACTTCCCTTCCTGGAGCCGGCCACCAGCCTTGGGTGGCGGTGCCATTAGAGGAAGCCGAGGCCCTAGTCTCGGAAGAAAGGGTGGGAGACAGCTTGGGACGACGTGGGGTGGGGTTGAAGATAGTCGCGGTAACCGCCCCCCTTCCCCCCCCCCCCAATAAAGAAACCACGCGAGGCTCAGGTCAGCTCCATTAACATCATTGCCACCATCTCCGGGTTTATTTCCAGCTCCGCCCCCGGCCTGACCCTGCCCCCCCAGCCCACGCGGCGCACTTGCGACCTCACGTGGCGGTGACCTGCAGGCGACAGCAGCGCGCTCCGGTCCAGTCCATGCCCGCGCACTGGCAGTGGCATGTGGTCTCGGCGCGCACGTCCCACGAGCCGCAGGCGGAGCCACACGTGCAGCCAGTGATGGCGAAGCCTGCGGATGGGAGACGGGGAGCTTGGACCCCGAGCTGGGGGGCTGCGGGGGTCGGGCGTTGAGGTAGCTAGAGGCTCCCACCAGGGAATGGGCGCGCCGGACGCATGGAGGGAGGACAGGGCGGCTGGGGACCTGGACACCAGTGTCCTAAGGAAGTGGGGTCCCGGAGCTGGGGTGGGCAGAGAAGGCTGGGGGTCCAGATCCGAACCCCAGGGAAGTAGAGGTGGAGACTGCAAGGGACTTTGAACAGAGCTGGGACCCTGGATAACAGACTTGTCCACTCACCTGCAGGGCAAGTGGCCAGGTCTCCCCTGGAGGTGACAGTCCGGCAGTTCAGGACAACATTATTTAATGCCCCCAAAACTACAGGAGGAAGGGAAGGGGACGCTGTGAGACAAACTGCCTCCTCCCATCATCCTGCTGCCCCACCCTGGCTGGCGATTTGGAGAAGGCCTAGGTGGCCCAGGCCCTGGGGGACAGCTCCCCACCTCCCAGGATTCCCTGTCTTGACTTGGGGTGTTTTGGGAACAGCTCCCCACCTCCCAGGATTCCCTGTCTTGACTTGGGGTGTTTTGGGAAGGTTTGGGGTGACAGGTGGAGTTGAGTTTGGAGCTGTTGCTAAAGGCGGGGCTGCGTGGGGGTTGGGAGTGGGGTTGGATTTGAGGATGAGGTTTGGTTGGCTCTGGGACTGGGTTGGGGTCAGATCGGCGCTAGGGATCGGAGGTCTCTGGGACCCTTGGCGGGGCTGGCTGGGGGGTCCTCACTTAGCGAGCTGGTGCTCTCCTGGATCTTATCATTGATGGCTTCATCCACGGGACACAGTGTCTTGCTGGACACGAGCAGCCCCAGGACAGGGAGGAGGAGAAGAGAGAGAGCCTTCATCCTACAGGTGCTGCAAGAGGGAGCCGAAAGACACTTTCCATGGTGGGGACGGTCAGGCCCCTGGAGCGAGTGGGATCTGGAACCCAGGGCCCCTGTGGGGGACAGGGATGGGGGCTGAGCTTTGCCCCCGGCCCCCATGCTGGGGCCATGGCAAGGGTAGGAGCAGTTGTCACTTACCCTCCAGCGGGCTCAGCTGGCCAAATCTGGAACAGGAATTCCTTTGCCACAGCTCTGTCTGTCAGAGGTCTCTGGGTGTGGCTAATAAGTCCCTCAGCCCCCTGACCCCACCCTTCCCACATCCGGGCCAAGAGGAAGCCCCCGGAGCACACTCTAAGGTAGGGGGCGGGGCAGGGGGAGCTCTACCCACCTCCCTGCCACAGCCTCCCCCTTCAATAGCCTGTCCCCGCTACATCCAGGGTCTAGGCAGGCGGTAGTGCCCCGGGGATAATTCCAGGGCCTGTGATCTGAAGGGTGGGTAGAGAAAGGGCAGTTTGCATGTAGGGTGGTAGACATAGGGTAGCTGCAATCGATAGACTATTCTCTCATTCACATCCATTGCTAGGCACTAGCGGGGGAGGGCAGCATTTTTTCTAGAAAGGGTCAAATAGTAAATGTGTTCAGCTTTACGGGCCACTCACCTCTGCCATCGTTGCGTATGAATGACATTGATGATATATATAAAAGTGGGCATACTGTGTTTGAGGAAAACTTTATTTATGGACACTGGAATTTGAATTCACTATCACCACAACCAGGCGTGGTGGCACGTAAATGCAGTCCCACCACGCAAGAGGCCGAGGCAAGAGGATCACTTGAGCCCAGGAGTTGGAGGCTGCAGTGAGCTATGATGATGCCACTGTACTCCAGCCTGAGTGACAGAGCAAGACTCTGTTGATAGATTTTTTAAAAGATAATATACCTTTCTTAAGTGTTCAGTTTGATACATGCTGACAAATGTATATACCTGCATGCTACATGTTTTGTTTTTCCCAAGTATTTTTTGTTTTTTAAATCAGGTTTCATTAAGGTGTCATTTACATATAATGAAATTCTGGGTACAGGTGTGGAACTATCACTACCAAATACTTTTAATTTATAATTAGGGGAAAAGGGGTTTCTGAAAGACTGAAGGAAAAGTTCTCCTTGTTCTCTGAAGCCACAAGAGAGTATTTTTCTGCCCACAGGACGGATTTTACTTGTGAATATTCATAACAGCCACCAGCTTGTTCTGTTAATATATATCTGTCCTTGAAGCCTTAAAGGGGGCTGGTATCACATGGAAACCTAGAGACTGTTGCCATCCTGTGAAACCGACCTCCAGAGGAAACCTGGCTTCTGATTAGCTGCCTTACAAGATGATAACTTGTTGCCCTGGTGACAACGTCGCGATGCCTGGTGGCTCTGCCAAATCAGAAAAGAATCATTGACACTTGCTTCCTCTCCTACGTGAATGATGGAAAATAAAATTTAAAGCCTTGGCCAGATTTCCAACTTGCAGTATAGGAGACCAGGCGGCTGCCAGCAGTGCTGGTTGGCAGAGGACGGGCCGATGGCCATGGCAGGACCCGCTGGGGCCAGGCTGTGTCTTGGGGCAAGCAGCAGCGAGACCCTGGAGATTCCCAGTGTTAAAGACCCTGCGCTTAAGGCCGGGCATGGTGGCTCACGTTGTAATCCTAGCACTCTGGGAGGCCAAGGCGGGAGGATCACTTGAGATCAGGAGTTCGAGACCAGCCTGAGCAAGAGCGAGACCTCGACTCTATAAAAATTTTTTTTTTAATTATAAAAAAAAAGACCCTGGGTGTTCCTTTGGAGATACCCACTCGTACCTCTCAGTGTTCCTGCCAGGGGAAGGGAGCTTCCTACAGAAACTGACAAATCCTTCACTCTAGGGCTCTCAGTGAGTTCTGAGATGACCTCAGAACCTTAACCCTGTGTTGAGCAATTTATGCACATGACCTCATTTAATCACCCCAAACACCTAGTCAAGTAGGAATGATTGTTGTCTCCACTTCACAGAAGGAAATAGTGAGGCCCAGAGAGGCTAAGTAACTTGTCCTGGGTCACACAGCCAGCATGTGGAGAAGTAATGTGCCAAAACCGTCACATGTCAGCCACAATGGTGTGTGTGTATGGAGGCGGGGGCAGTTGTTGTTTCTTCTTCAAAAAAGTATAGTTCTTTTCAGAATCTTCCTAAGGTTTTTCTTTTTCTTTTATAAATTTTATAATATATAGTTAAGGTGTACAACATAATGTTTTCAGATACCTATAGATAGTGGGTGCCAGGTGGGATGGCTCACGCCTATAATCCCAGCACTTTGGGAGGCCAAGGGACGAGGATCACTTGAGGCCAGAAATTCGAGAACAGCCTGGACAACATAGCAAGACCCCATTTCTACAAAATATTTAAAAACTAGCCGGGTGTGGTGGCGTGTACCTGTAGTCTCAGCTACTCAGGAGGTTAAGGCAGGAGGATTGCTTGAGCCCAGGAGTTCAAGTCTAGACTGGATGACAGAGCCAGACCCTGTCTCTAAAAAAAAAGAAAAAACCGAAATGAAAGAAATGAAGTATCTTTATTTTAAAAGGAATCAAACTCTCAAGAGCAACCACTAAAGAATAAAAAGTAAAAAAAGAAAAAAAAAGAAAAAGAAAAAATAAATAAATAAATAAAAGGAATCAAAGAATATAGGTGTTTCTAAAATAAAAGTTCCCCTGCGTTCCTACTCCCCTAGAGTAACCAAGAAATGGGGGTCAGTTATGAAACAACCCACACTCCCTTGATTGAGGAACTGTGGATGGAAGGGAAGGGGTGGGGACAGGGGGCTGTCTGGTCACAGTTTCCTGGAATAAAATTGAGCCACCAGCCTCCACCGCGTGCCCCAGGACTACTCGTGTACTAGCTCCCTGGATTCTCCCCCAATAGTCATGTGCACTTTCACACATGGAAAAATTGATCCTGTGGAAATGGAGCCACATTGAAAAGGTCACCCGGCCAGCTAGATTTCAGAGCCAAACTTGTCTGATACCATAGTCCTTATGCTTTTAGAGATGGGGTCTCACTCTGTTGCCCAGGCAGGAGTGCAGTGGTGCAATCACAGCTCACCGAAGCCTCAAACTCCTGGGCTCAAACAATCCTCGTGCCTCAGCTTCCCAGGTAGCTGGGACTACAGGTATGCACCACCATGCCCAGCTAATTTTTTTAATTTTTTGTAGAAGTGGGGTCTTGCTATGTTGCCCAGGCTGGTCTCAAACTTCTGGGCTCAAGCGATCCTCCTGCCTCGGCCTCCCAAGTAACAGGTATGAGCCAGCAAGCCTGACCCTCACCTTTCACCAAAGCTTTGTCCCATCCACACCACAGCAGGCAAAAGTTGAGGGACACAGGGACAGATCTGTGGAGCCCCCTCCAGCCACCTGATCTGTCTCCTTCCCATCCCTTCCTGCCTTAGCCTGCCCAGGGCGCCGGAGCAACAAAAGCAAAGGCTCCTGGAGGGTTCAAGGCAGTTGGGTGGTTGTGCACAAGGAAGCTGGAGCCCCTTTCTGGGATCAAGTCCCAGCTCAAGGCCACTGGTTGTGCAGCCTGAGCAAGTAGCTAAGCACCTCTGAGCCCCAAGTTTCCCCACCTATAAAATGGGAGTGTTATTAGTGACGACCTCACAGGGCTGTGGTGAGGACTAGGTGAGTGCTTTATGGGCATTTACATCAACTATACAATGCAGGGCCCTGCACATAGTAAATGCTTCATAAATATTGCCTTTCATTATTATTTTTCTAGAACCTTCCCGGCCACCAACAGAGATCGAGACTCTGATCTCAGAAGGGAACTGTGGACCCCTGAGGTGGAGAGCCTCCCCTGCTAGGATTTCCCTTTCCTGCCAGCCCACACCCAGCCCTGGGGACCCCACATTTCTGGTCCCACTGGAACAGAACCTTCCCACTCGCAGGGCGATTTCCTCACCCAGATGCCTTTTCACAATGTTCTTGGCAGCGGCTGTTGGTTAACTTGTGTTTTAAGATTTTGAGCAACTTTACAAAAAAAAAAAAAAAAAGGAAGCTCCCCTTGCTTCCTCGATGTTGGGGTTGCCCTGGGGACTCTGGCCTCCCTCCTGCACTCATCTCACTTCCATGAGCTGTCCTTAGCTAATTGAGTCACATCACTTCCTTTTCCTGTCTGGGGCCACTAAGCCCCCTTTGGGGGCCTCCAGGCATTTCTTATTTTGTCCCCATTTCTCTGCCCCAGGGTCTCTGGTTTCACCATCCCACCACCCCCTCTCCTGGCCCGGCCAGCAGCTCTCATTTGCCCTGCACTCTTGCTTTTCTTATTTTTTATTTTATTTTTATTTTATTTTTCAGAGATGGGGTCTGGCTCTGTTGCCCAGGCTGGGGTTGAAGTGGTGCAATCATAGCTCAATGTAACTGCAAATTCCTGGGCTTAAGCGATCCTCCCGCCTCAGCCTCCTGAGTAGCTGGGACTACAGGTGCGTGCCATCATAACGGACTAATTTTTTTAATTTTTTTTTTTTTTTAGAGATGGAATCTTGCTATGTTGCCCAGGCTGGTGTTGAACTCCAGGGCTCCAGCCATCCTCCCACCTCGGCCTCCCAAAGCACTGGGATTACAGGTGTGAGCCATGGCGTCCAGCATATTTTTTATTTTTTCTTTATTTGTTTTTCCTCATTTTTTTAAAAGGTGAGCAAGTTCAAGGCTGCAAACCTTTTCCTCTCACTATTTCAATGAATTATAACATTATTCTAGAGAGTCTCCTGTGTACCACAAGAACTCCCACCCTGTGATGCATATAAACACAAGTGATTACCACTGTTCTCACCTAATAATCATAATCGTTAATAATAAGTAATTACAATGTAACTGCAAATGACCCTCAGACCTGTCCTCATTTCAGGCTTCCCTGCTGAGATCAAGTGTAGTTGCCTCAGGGAGTTCCACAAATAATACATTAAAAAATGTATCAGGTTGTTACTTTCTGTTCAAACCAAGCAGTTGCTGAGGGAAAGAGAAAAGTTCCTCTTCTGTGAATCACAGCTAATTGCAGCGGAAGGAATGATAAAGTTAGACATAATTCTAAAGAGATAATGGATTAAGAATTGATGGCAGGCCGGGTGCGGTGGCTCACGCCTGTAATCCTAGCACTCTGGGAGGCTGAGGCGGGCGGATCGTTTGAACTCAGGGGTTCGAGACCAGCCTGAGCAAGATTGAGACACCCCCCCCCCCACCGTCTCTACTAAAAAAATAGAAAGAAATTATCTGGACAACTAAAAATATATAGAAAAAATTAGGTGGGCATGGTGGTGCATGCCTGTAGTCCCAGCTACTCGGGAGGCTGAGGCAGAAGGATTGCTTGAGCCCAGGAGTTTGAGGTTGCTGTGAGCTAGGTTGACACCACGGCACTCACTCTAGCCCGGGCAACAGAGTGAGACTCTGTCTCAAATAAATAAATAAAAAGAATCGATGGCTGCTAACATCTTTTTTTGTTCTTTTTTTTAGAGACGGGATCTTGCTCTGTTGCCCAGGCTAGAGTGAAGTGGTATCAGTGTAGCTCACTGCAACCTCAAACTCCTGGGCTCCAGCGATCCTCCTCCCTCAGCCTCTCAAGTAGCTGGGACTACAGGTGCATGCCACCATGCCCGGCTAATTTTTTCTATTTTTAGTTGCCTGGCTTATTTCTTTTTATTTTTAGTAGAGATGGGGTCTCGCTCTTGCTCAGGCTGGTCTCAAATGCCTGGCCTCAAGCAATCCTCTCACCTCGGCCTCCCAAAGTGCTAGGATTACAGGCATGAGCCACCACGCCTGGCTCAATAGCTGCTAATATCTTTATGTGGAGAGTTGCTGGTGACTAGGGGCACCTCCCAAACCCACTGATCAACTGTAGTGAGGGGACATTATGGATTCCCCGATTTGTTGCAACAGGAAGTACCAGGCCCCACCAGCAAGGCATTATTCTGGCTACAGCTGAACCTAATTCTAACAGAGGCTGTAGCTCTGCCCTGTTTATAGGGGAAACACGAGGGCAGGAATTGTAAGAGAGAAAGCCTCCAGCCAAATCCAGAATGGGGCCATTCCCCAGGATTGGGGCGGGGGGGGGAAACACACCAAGTAGCAATAAATGCCATGATGCAAAGATTTGGAGGAACAGCATGGCAGGTAAGGAGAATGGTGTGTGCAAAGGTCCTGGGGTAGGAACAGTGTGGTGTGTGTGAGGAACAGCAGCCAGTCCAGCCAGGAGGTAGGAAATGGAGTTGGGGAGGAGACCTGACAGGAGGTAGAAGACGCTGGATTTTATTCTCATAGGAGGGCTTTTGTTGTTATTGTTGTTTGAGACAGGGTCACTACAGCCAGGAACTCCCGGGCTCAAGCGATCCTCCTGCTGGGCCCAGCAGGGTGAGCCACCATGCCCGGCCCCATGGGAGGGTTTGGAGGATTCTGCCTAATGAATGTAGAGGGCTTGACGAGGATGCCTGGTTAGAGCCTGAGAAATGTCGCCTGCTGTGCCTCACAGGGACCCATGAATATTTGCAGAATCAATATTTGTCTTTAGGGCAGACACATGACGTCATTTAAGTATAAATAATGGGCAAGACGCGGAGGCGGTTTAAGCAACAGTTGTGTCCCCGCTGAGAAGCACTGGATAACCCCTGACCTACTTCCCTGTCGCCTCTAATTAGGGTCACCTGATCGCCAGTTACAGGCGCGAAAGATCACAGAAACCGGAAAAAAAATTGAGCCACGGCGCCCCCTGGCGCTCACGCCACGTGCCTACACGCGTCGGTCCCCAGAGCGAAACTGCGCATCTCCCCAGACGGGTGAGTTTAAAACGTTAAACTTTAAAATCATGTCCCTTGTACTCCCTCCGTCTCTCGCCAGTTAAAACGCGTCTCTGCCCGAGGCTGGGGCCGGGAAGCAGCGCATCCAGGCCGGCGTCTCCCCCAACCCCATGCACCTGCCAACGCTGGGCGTCCACCTTTCTACTCCTGGTGGGACCCTAATAGCAGAACTGCCAAATAAATCCTAATAGTGGGATCCTAACAGCACAACTGCTGGATCGGAGGGGTTTGTGCTTTGCTCAGGCCCCGCCTGCAAAATTGTGTGTGCAATTTTTTCCTGGAGTGTCCTTTGATTTCCCTGAATTCTCAAAAGGACCTGTGACCTCAAAATCAGGAGGGTTCCCTGTCTCCGTCTGGGGATCTCCTGGTGGCAGTCTTGGAGGAGCCACATCCCCAGAGGTGACCAGATGGGAATAAGCAGCGCTCCACCGGGCGACGCCATGCCCAGCTTCCCCACCCGCACCCCCTCCCCAGGCCCCTGTCCCCAGCAGGGCTTCAAGGCCAACATCAGAGACGTGGACACCAGCCTGCCCCAAACTCGGGCCCATTCTACGGTTTCCTATTGCACCAGCAGGGACTCAAAATCCTGACCATGGCAGGTTAGGTTAATAAAAATGCTCTGCTTGTTAATAAAAATACTAACAGATCTAGTCAAGGGTCAGTACCCTTCCCTCCAGCTCCCCTGGGGGGGGGGTGTCTCCCGGTTGCTCTGTGGATTTTGCCTCCCCTGTGATCTCCCCTCGCTTCCCTGATTCCTCTTCATTTTCATTCTCCACTCGAACTTTGCCTCCTCTGGGACGCCTTCCAGGATTGCCCCCCAGACTGGGTGGATTAGGGTGTCCTATGGGCTCCCACAGCACCGCTTGTTGCCTCAGATGACCTGCCTGGCTGCAAACAAATACACCCATTAAAGGGTCTGATAAGTCCTGCAGTCAAGAGTCCCTGTGAACCCCCTGAGGTAGGGAGAGTGTGTCTCACATAAATACTAGCTCTGACACCAGAAGCAGGACAGATGCCATCAGGGGGGCAGGGAAGGTTCTGGGAGGACACTAGGGCGTGGTGGGGTCTGAGGCTCAGGTCTGACCAGCACAGCTCCCAGGGGCTCCCTTGGAAAGAAAGTGAGGTGTGCACTGGCTGGCAGAGACCAGGGAAGAATTTATTTCTCTGCAAAAGGACAGGGTGGGAAGGGACAGAGTCAGGGCAGGGCAATGTCTTCTAGCTTCTGGTCCAGCATCTTCAGGTCACTGAGGAAGCGGGTTGGGGTGAGGATGTGCGAAGAGCCTGGGCGGGAGGGGAGGGTTGGGAGGTGGGGGCACTGCCTCGGTCTCCAACACGCCCCAGCCAGGCCCCTTGGCCAACTAAAGACTCAAGAGTCTCAAAACCTGGGAACGTAGGAGTCCAGCCCCACAGTTACCCCTTCCCTGGGAACCAGGCCCCAGCCTACCCCAGGCCCCCCAGTGCTGGCTACTCACCAATGAGCACCTCCCACTTGCCCTCGGTGGCCCTGGTCACCTCGTAGGCGGCCCTCATCTCTGACATGGCCACACCGCCCATGATGTACACGATGAGCCGGGGCCCCGCCCGGGCCTCGACGCCTGCCTTGTTCTTGTGCCAGTGGCCGAAGCGGGCACTGTGCGTGGGGAGGGGCAGAAGTTAGTCCAGGCAGAAGAGCCCCCGTCACCGCCATGGCCCCCAGTGAACACGGGTCTGGGTGTGGGTGTGGGCCGTCGCCAGTGCCCTCACCTGACAGCGGCCTGGGAGCTGGGCGTGGGGGCGGGGTCGGACACAAAGGGCCACAGCTTTCTGTCCAGCCGGTCCTCCACAACATCCTGAGGGCCAGAGAAGGAGGTTTAGGGGAGGAGCCCCAGGCCATGGGGCCTGGTCTGGAGTCCCCTTTATGATGGGTGTTCAGGGGCCCAGTTCTCTGCAGTCAGGAGCCACCATCAGAACCTTCTGCCCCCTGGCGACCCAGGAGTCTGAGCCCCCAGCCCCTCAGGGCCCCAAGAGTCCAGGCACCCAAGGCCCGCGGGGAGGCAGGAGGTGGCAGGACTCTAGCAGGACAGCCAGGAAGCTGAGCCCCTGGCCCGTTACTATCTGATGCTGCCACTTAGGGGTGCCAGCAGGGCCAGGGGCTGCTGCAGGAAAGGGCTCTCAGGGGCAGGGAAAGAGGACACAGAGGGACATAGCAGAGGTGGCCAGCAGGTGGGGGGCCCCCTCCACCGCCCCAATTCCTCAGCTGCAGGCTTGGGGTGCCCCCCTCGGCAGAGCAGGCCGGTGCCAGGGGAATGCCAGTAATGAGGGATTTTCCCTTAAGCCCCGAGGCTTAGCGCCGTGGGCAGGAGGGAGGCTGAGCCACTGGGATCAGGGGAGGACTGGGGTCCCGGCCCCCTGCCCATTGGCTTGGTACCTCCATCACATCCTTGATGACAGGGGTCCAGCGCGACAGCTGATAGGTGGGCTCTGTGCGCTCCCGTCGCTCCAGCCGGCTGGAGGTCCCAGAGCCCTGCGGGAGGGGCAGGGTGGTGGGCGCGCAGGGCCAGACAGAGACAGCAGAGGCTGAACCCAGAGTTGAGCCCACATGGGAAGCAGCTGTGTGCGGGTGTTGGGTGGGTCCTCAGAGACCCCTAGAAGCTCCAGGTTGATTGTGTGCCTTTCCCCCCACACTGGGGACCCTACTACCCAACCCTAGGACTCAGACCACATGCCCTGCACCGCACCACCACCAGGGCCAGTGTGGCAGTGACCACACCTCACAAACCCCCTCCCTGCCCACTGTGTGACCCAAGATCAGGGACAACCTTGGTGCCCTCTGGTCCCCAGACCAGACTATACACAGTGCTTTCTGTCCCCCAGGAACCACACCGTGCCTGTGCACCCCAGAGCTGGTGACACATTCTCCACCCCATAGGGCCCAGGCTCTGAGCCCACGCCTGTTCCTGGCATACCCCAGGGTTGGTGACAGTGCCTCCCAGCTGCTCCAGGTTGCGGATGAGGCTGCTGTGTGCCTGCACGTTGGCGTGCTGGATCAGCTTGGCCAGGTTCTCCTCACTCACACCTGGATGGGGGGGTGGGGGAGGCCACAGCCCTGGGTTTAGGGGTGTTCGGGTGGGAAGAGGAGGCCCCGGGACTCTGATGGGTGTACCCTGCAGTGGGGAGGTGCTCAGGTCCAAGGGAGTCCTGGGGCTAGGGTTCTGATGTCGGGGGCACTCTGGGTGGGAATTCCCGAGGGGTAGATTGGCGGTGCTCCAGAATTAGAAGAGGAAGCTCCAAGTCTGTAGGAGTCACAGATTGAGGGTCTCTGTGTTGACAGGGAGCCCTCGTGTCAAAGGGCGGATCCCAGGTCAACAGAGAAGGTCTCAGAGTGGGGGGGAGTATCTGTGGGGTCTGCTGTGCCTGGTGAGTGAAGGCATCCCAAGGACAGGGCAGTTGTAGGGTTGAGAGCTTCCCAGGATTCACCGGTGAATGGGGGCATCCCAAGACTCCCGGGTCCCCCCACCTACCATTCCGTAGGATGATGTAGAGCAACAGGACCCGAATCTTGTCGTAAGCTGGCACCGCCGCGTCCAGCAGCACCGGCACGATCAGCTTCATGGCGTCCTTGATCTTCTCACCCTCTGCGTCGGAGCCCATGGCCAGGTCCTGTGGGCACGGGGGCATCTCCAGGGAGCAGGCAAGGCAGGGGCATCCCCAGGATCACTGGCAAGATGTTCGGGCCCAGACTCATCCTAGTAACAGGTTTCCCAAGAACCCCACCCCTATCCAGGAACGACCTGTCCACAGGCTCCGCCCCTCACCCAGGTCCCACCTCTCCAAGGCCCTGCCTTACCTTGTCAAGGCTCTGCCCCTCGCCCAGGTCCCCTCTCTCCAAGGCCCACGCCCACCTAATCAAGGCCCCACCCCCATCCGGGTCCTACCTCTCCAAGGCCACGCCCACCTTACCAAGGCTCCGCCCCTCACCCAGGTCACACCACTGCAAGGCTCTGCCCACCAATGCACAGGCCACACCCCTGTCCCGGGACCACCTCTCCACAGACCACCCCCACCCCCCACCTCCTTACAAGCCCCACCTCTCCCTCAGGCCCCGCCCCTCCCCAGGCCCGCCCCCTCTGCACGCCCCGCCCACCTGCTCCACACTGCACAGCTTCTCCACGCAGCCCTTGAAGCGCTTCATGCAGTCATCCGCTAAGTGCAGGTGTGTAGAATACTGCAGGGTGGCGGCGGGAGTTTGGGGTAACAGAGGCCGAGTCAAGACAGCGCGGATGGCCTGAGCACGGGTTGAGGGCCCCAGCAGCTGAGGTCCTCCCCTCCACCTCACCTTGTTCAGCTCCTTTTGGTACTGTGGCATTTTTTTCAAGATGTGAGACAGATCTTTGATGTTGGCCTGGGGCACAGGGGAGTGGGCGGGCATGAGGCCAGGCCCTGCTCAGCCGAGGCCCGGCTCCAGGCTAGGGGATCCAGACAGCAGCCCCGCCCCGCCATCCGGAGGGGGCTTCTCCGGAGACCCAGGCCTGCTCCTACCTTGTCCGTGGTGAGCCTCTTGCTCTCGCAGAAGGTCTTCAGGAGCTCCGTGACCCTCCTAGCCATGAGGGTGGGCAGGGGTAAGGCTGGGGGCTGGAGGTCGCACTGCATGATGGGGGGGCCAGGGGACGCATGTCCCTGCACCAGGCCATGGGTAAGTCCTCCCACAGGGGAGGGGCACCCGGGGATGGGGTGAGGTCAGAGGACAGTCCAGACTCTGCCTGAGGAGCACGGGTGCAGCCAGGGGTCCCACAGCCACGTACCAGGCCCACAATGGGGGAGAAGGTGGGGGCGGGGCGGGGTCTGCACGCACTTGGACACATCTGCGATGTGCATGTGCCGGAGCTCCACCCATAGGTCGTCATCCTCGTCCAGCAGGACGGCCTTCTCCCTCGCCTCGCTCAGCCCGGTGGTCTCGTACCTGTGGGGGAGGAGGGGACATGGGGATCAGGGACCCAGGCAGGTGGCAGTATAGTGGGGGAGGGAAGAGGGGCAGTTCCAGGGTCACCTACCTGTACGTGTCCTGCTCAATGTCAAGCAGGTCATAGGCCATGGCCTGGAACGTGAGCTCATGTAGCAGTGGGGACACGGGGTCGGCTGCACGGTCCATGATCAGCAGCTGGGAGCGGGTTTTCTCAGGGCCCTGGGGGTGAGGGTGGGGGTGGGGATGAGGACACTGGCCTTGACCCTGGCTGGGGCCTTGCCCCACCTCCCCAGCACGCCCCCTCACCTCACCCAACCCCCTCACCTCGCCCAGACTGGGAGTGTCCGCCTTGAAGGCGTTCAGCTTGGCCAGGACGGAGTGAGCCAGCTGGGCTGTGTCCTCCGGGCCTCTGGGGGTGGGAACATCAGGGTGTGGAGTTGGGGTGAAGACCAGGTCAAGGAGCAGAAGAGAGGTTAAAGGTTGGATGCCAGATGGGATCAAGGGGAGGAGGTGGCATCAGGGTGGGGGCTGGGCGGGGTCCCCACTTGCGGTAGCGGATGGCCGGGTACTCCTGCAACGTGGCGCACAGGGTAGCGATCTGCTGGGCCAGTGCCTCGAGCTGCCGTGCCCGCTCCCCTGCCCGGAAGGGGCAGTAAAGGTTGTAGGTGCTGTGTGGGGCATCCAAGGAGAACACCTGGGGGACAGAAGTGCAGGGGGCCACCGCTATTACGTGCACACCACCTGCCTAACCTCAGCTACCACCACCTGCACCTCCCTGGGGGGGGTCCCTGATCCCAAGCCTGCTTTGCCAGCCCACAAGCAATGCCTGGAGGAGTCAGGGGATAAATCCCCCAGCCCCCACCCAGGACTGGCCTGAGCCTTACCTGACCCTCATAGGGCAGAAAGGCAAGGTGGATCTCCTTCAGCGTCTTCACCGCCTTTGCCAGACGGGAGCGTCCCAGCTCACTGAACAGGGCATCAGGGCAGGCTGGGGTGGGCAGGAAGGGGGTGTCAGGCCAGAGCACCCTCATACCCCCTCATCCCAGCCCCCAGCCCCCCAGTTCTCTCACTCACTGTCAGTGAAGAAGACGTGTGCCGCTTTGTAGGTGAAAGTTGGGGTCCCCTGGAAGTCTGCGATCAGGGCCTGAACTGACTGGGGAAGGCAGGTCACTCTCTGGGCCTGGCCGTGCATCCCCCAGACCCATCCTCTCTGCCTAGGCCTCCCAGCTGCTGCCCATCCCCCACCGCATGCAAACATGCACAGAGGCATGCACACACAGTCATGCACACACAGTCATGCACACACGTGCACACATGCACACACGCTCGATCATGTGGGCACCTTCTCCGTGGGACTCAGCAAATAAATGGCCTCCAGGCTGGGGATGGGTTCTCGCCGTTTGTTTATGTCTTCAACAACTGGTAGGGACACAGGAAGGGGCACACATGGCTGGCATCAGGGCAGGGGCACATGGGAGTCTCAGGTTGGGGGAGTTGATGCTTGGAGAGAAAGGTTAGATACTTGGGGGAACTGAGGGAGGTACCTTAGGGGTGAAGGGGTACCTTAGGACCTCTTAGGCCACCCAGCTAAGAGGCACACAGACAGGGTTCTGGATACTTGACGGTCGCATTCTGGGTGGCATTCAGAGTCCACCCTAGGAGTCCTATGTGGGGCTCTACACGGGGGCTGCACAGTCAGGGAAGCTGACCCCTTGGGGAATCAAAGCTGGAAGTCCTGCACAGCGCGGGCTCCCACGCTCAGCTTGCAAGTTCACATGCTCTGGGATGTCTGCGCAGGAGGCTGCAGACTAGGGAGTTCTGGACAATTTAAGGGGAATCCCACACTCAAGGGCTGCACCCCACGGGGCTCTACATTCAGGGGGTCCCACACTCAGGTTCCATGTGGGGGGTGTGGGGTGGGGTGGCATGGTGGGGCATCCACTCACTGGTGATGCCCTCAGCCAGGATGTCTGACATTTTGCAGCAGGAAGACAAGATGCGCATGCTCGGGTGGTCCATGATGAGCACCTGCCAGGGTGGATGGACAGATGGGCTGACGGACAGACAAATGGTGAAGGAGGCCACAGCTGGCCCTAGGAAGGGCCAAGGCAGCAGGTGGGGTGGACAGTTTCAAAGGCTAGCTGGGCAGGACCCATCTACCCGACGCCATTCCTGGGGACTAGAAGCCTCTTCCTCCCAGAGAGGAGGGGAGTCCCACATTCAGGGCCCTCCCCATGGGCCTGGACGGGACAAGGGCTGCCCCTGGGGCACTCAGGCATCTGCCTTGGCCCTACCTTCCATTCCCCATCCTTCTTGACACTCCGAATGACTCCACTCAGGATTTCTGCAGGGAAGAGAGGGAGGGCTCAGGATGCTGGTCCTTGGCCCCACCCCACCCCTAGCCTTCTCCACCTGAGGGCTAGACCTCCCTTCCTAACTCCCGCTTATGCCTACCCCTAATCCTGCGAGGTGGCTCCTGGCATCACCCCCAACTTACAAACAGGGAAACTGAGGTTCTGAGAGGACAGGCAACTTGCCTAGTGACTGGGGCAAACGTAGCTACTGGAGAAATATGTTTCAGATGAATTGAATGAGAAGTTGAAAGCCGTGGCTCACCTACAGGTCTACCTGCCTCTAGGGCTGGGCCCTGGGCTTTCCCACCTGCGACCTCAAGTTGTCCCACTCTGGGACAACAACAGCCAGACCTCCGCTCCACTTCCATCAGTCCCCTCTGGGCTAAGATGCAGGACCCCTGGTTCCCAGCCCTGAGGCATGCCTGGCTGTGGTTACCCTACCGCCCTCCAGCCTCAGTTTCCTCATCTGTAAAATGGAATCACTGGTTTTCCCCATCTCCCCATTAGGCCCTGTGTAGAGAGAGCTCCTTTTTTAGTTGGAGGGCGGGGGGTGGGGGGGGGGTGAGCCACAGACTGCTCTGCCCAGAAGAAAAAGCGGGGAGAAGGGACCGGGTGGCCCCGCCCGGCCGTGTCCACTGTTATCAGGACCGCCAGGGCGGAAGAAGCAGCTGAGGCCGGAACTACCCGGGGTGGGGGAGGGAGGACCTCCACCCCTCCCCCCAAGAGCCCTGGTCAGCGAGGCCGGGACGCCTGGGTCCTCGAGCTGCAACGGGGCTGCTGGGGATGGGGCAAGCAGGAAGGTGTCCCCCACACCACCCCCGTGGGGCCTGGACACGCTCCCTGAGCGCTCACACGCCCTGGGGTCACTGGCCAGCGCACCACTGGGCCCCAGGAATCCAGTCCCCAAACTTTGCCCGGCTCAGAGACCCGGCAGTCCGGGCGTCTAGCTGCGTCCTCCTTCCCGGCGCAGGCAGCCAAGGAGGCCCGGGAGTCCGGGCCCCAGCCTACGCCACCCTCTACGTGTCCCCTTCGGTCCCCGGAGTCCAGTCTCCCAACTTTGTTCCGCTCGGGCACCGGAGAACTGGGGTGTCCAGCTAGGACTGAGTCCCCCGGCCGCCCCCTCGAGGGTCAGGTGCTCGAGCCCGGTCCCCAACTCCCCCCAACTCCCGGGGTCCCAGAGTCCGCGCGCCCCCGGCCCCCTCCCGCCAGGGAGGCACTCAGGAGCCCGGCCCAGGGGAGGCACTCACTTTCCCCCACCACCGCCTTCAGCCCCGAGGGCGCCATCTTCCCCCAGGGGCGCTGTCGCCGCTTCCGGGTCTGTCCCAAGGTGGGGGCGTGGCCCCGCGCGACACCCACGTGGACATGGCCCCGCCCCCCGCGCACCTGGCCCCGCCCAGGCCGAGGAAGTCGAGTCCCTGGCTGGGCGGACCTGCAGGTGCCGTCGGAGAGGCACGCCCCGACGACAGCTCGCAGACGCAGACGGGAGCTCAGGCACACACACTCCCCGGACTTGTGTTATCGAGAAAGCGGGAAGGCAGGGGAATAACCCCTCATCCTCCCCAGGCCGTTGTTTCTGCCAGCTACAGGGTGCCCACTGGAGGCCACGGGGCCACAAACGTCCAGGCCTGGGACTATGACACACCTGCCTTCTGTACCTCAAAGTTCAGGGGCAGCAGCATCAGGCTTGGACATCTGATCGATTCAGGAGGAGAACTAGTGTGTGCCGGGCACCTGTGCTGTTCTCACTGGGTCCTGCCGGACACAGTCGAGGAATCCGAGGCTCGGCAGGACCGATAGTCCAGGGCCACATGATGAGTGAGCCTCCTGGGATTTGAGCCAGAGCCTGTCCCCAGAGGAATGCTTGTCACAGCCTCACACTTTCCCAGGTGCATACGCACCTAGCCTCGTGGGCCAACAATCTACACACATGAAAGGCTCACACGCACACACACACACACACACACACACACAAACACACACGCACGCACATTTGCATTAGATTTGGAATCTCGGGACCTGCTCCTGTTGTGTGTCCGCTAAGGGCTGATGCCCTGTCACCTAGAGGGCACATTCCCAGCAGTGGCACCCATACAAATAAGGTTGCAGATTTAAGGTGTGACGTATGTGTGTAAATACAGACTCCTGCTGTCCTGAGCCGGGTCCTTCACTTGGCCTTGGTTGATGAAGCGTCAGCAGGTGCCAAGCCCTCTGCCACGGATGTGGAACACATAGGAGTGAATCACACCCGATGGCCTGCCCGCGTCGCATTTAACGTTGATGGTGGGGGGGGGGACAGAAAAGAATCAATTCTGCCCTCAAGGAAATAAAGTGTGATGTGATAACAAGTGGCACGGGGGTGGGGTGGGGACTTTATTGTGGGCGGGCCCAGAAGGCAGGCATCTCTGAGGAAGTAGCTTTCAGACTTACCCCTGAATGATATTAAGAAGCTGGGCTGGGTGTGGTGGCTCACACCTGTAATCCCAGCACTTTGGGAGGCCAAGGTGGGAGGATCACTTGAGCCCAGGAGTTCAAGACATAGCAAACCCTGTCTCTACAGAAAATTTTAAAACTTAGCTGAGCATGGTGATACGTGCCTGTAGTCCCAACTACTCTGGAGGTTGAGGCAGGAGGATTGCTTGAGCCCAGGAGTTGGAGGCTGCAGTGAGTTATGATCGTGCCACTGCACTCCAGCCTGAGTGACAGAGCAAGATCCTGTCTCTCGAAGAAGGAGGAAGAGGAGGAGGAGGAAGAGCTTAAGGAGGCTGTGCAGCTGGAGGGAGGGCAGAGAGGGGAGCAGGGCAGGAAGTGAGGTCACAGGCCAGCAGGGGCCAGACTTCTGTAGGACAAGGGAGGACTAACCCATCTTGGAACCCTGGGTCAGCAGGACTTTCAATGCTAAAAATAGGACAGTCACAGGCAAACCAGGACGGTTGGCCACCTTAGGTAGAAGTTTGGGCTCTTTCTGTCTCCCTTTCCCCCTCCTTCCCTCCCTTCTTTAACAGCCTTACTGAGATATAACTCACATACCATACAATTCACCCACCTAAAGCGTAGGACTCAATGGCTTCTAGTATATTCCAGGTTGTGCATCCATCACCACCACCCATTTTAGGACATTCCCATGACCCCAAGGTGTTTGGGTTTTATCTTGACAACAATAGAGACCAAATGAGTTTTGAGCAGGCAAAGGTGGGGTCCCTTCCAGATCCTGGGGGAGGCAGTCAATAGGGCCTGCCACCCCCACTCCTCTATCCTTGGTGGGGATGACCAGTGTCTTCCGATGTTATGGGCTGCCCTGGACCCCCAGAAGATATGAAGTCCTGATCTCCCATATTTCAGAATGTGACCTTATTTGGAAATAGGGTTACTGTAGATATTAGTTAGAACGAGGCCATACTGGAGTAGGGTGGGCCCCTAATCCTATGACTGGTGTCCTTATAAGATGGCCATATGTCTGCCTGATTCTGTGAAGGTGGTTAAAAAAAAAAAAGCTATGCCTGTAATCCCAGCACTCTGGGAGGCTGAGGTGGGAGGATCACTTGAGCTCAGGAGTTCGAGACCAGCCTGAGCAAGAGTGAGACCCCATCTCTACTAAAAATAGAAAAATTAGCTGGGCGTAGTGGTGCTTGCCTACAAGCTACTTGGGAGGCTGAGGCAGGAAGATCACTTGAGCCCAGGAGTTTGAGCTTGCAGTGAGCTACGATGGCACCACTGCACCTTACCTGGGGCAACAGAATGAGACTGTCTCAAAAAAAAAAAAAAAAGAATTAGCCATATGAAGACAGGGACACAGAGGGAGCGTGCCATGTGACCACAGAGGCAAAGACTGAAGAGCTGCAGCAACAAGCCCAGGAACACCAAGGACACTAGGCAAAAGCAAGGAAGTACCCTGAAACCTACAGGGTTTCTGCCAACACCTTGAGTTCAGGCTTCCGGCTTCCAGAACTTTGACACAGTAAATTTCTGCTGTTTTAAAAAGCCATCCAGTCTTTCTTTGGCACTTTGTTCCGGCACCCCTAGGAAATGGATACAACCGATGAGGAACAGGACATCTCCTTGGCGGGGAGGGAGAGGGTGTGTCTGTGGGTCTTCGTGCGGCGGTGGAGCCTGGGGCAGGGCTGGTGATAGCACAGCCCATTTATTCTGCGCAGAAACTTCCACCTGATTTTGTGGAAGGTGTCTTGAGGAGGGGATAGCGACTCCCCAGTGGCATCCCCTCCTAGGGAACCAAGGGAAAGGCACAGCAGCTCAGGAGAGAAGACAGAGACCTCCTCTCCTCCCCACCTGCCTCCCTCCCTGGGAGTGTTGCCTCCCGTTCCCATGTGGGGCTGGGGTGATGGGTCAGAGACAGCTCAACTTGGCACTTGGGTGGCTCGGGGACAGGAGATCTCAGACTTTCTTGTCTCAGGGCCTGAGGTGGGCAACCAGGCCCCAGGGACAGTGAGCAAGAGGAAGGGTGGCCAGAAGAGCCCTTGAATCACTGCCAGTGACACAGAGGTGGTGCTAGGCTGGCCGGTGGTGCCCAAGGAGGGTGCAGAGGAAGGGAGGGAGGGAGGGGTCCTGGGCCCCAGCTTCCTCTTCCCCTGCCCACTGCAGGTGGCAACCGCCCTTACAGTAGGAGAGACCACAGGCACCAGTGGGGGGACCTGGGTGGCTGGGAGGGGATCATCCTGCACTGGTTCCCACTGGTGGGCTGTACTAGGTAGAGCTGGCCACTGCTCTACCCTGTCGGCCTGTGTTCTCCAACCGTCGGGACACTGCTCTGGCCTCCTGGGACAGCCCACCTGAGAGTCCCTGGGGCCTGCTAATTGCTGCTGGGCCCAGCAAGGTCCAAACCCAGGTCACCCTGTCCCCTACCCCCGTGCCAGACCCAGTATCGTTGCAGGCAAACAATTATCTGGATCATCTTTATGGGGCTTAAGCTTGGGTGGGAGCAGATGGGGCATGAGCTGGGGATTTGAGGCTGGGGGGGGGGTGGATCCACACCCCCACGTCCTGGTCATTTAAAAGGCCCTCTCTGGCACGGGGCCGGGGCAGAGGCCGCAGAAAAGTGGACAGAGCCCAGGGGCAATGACAGACCAAGAAGAGAAGGCAGAGGAGGGGGGCTCGGCCCTCTTCGCCAAGGTGAGAGGGCCTCGCCCCGCCCCCAGTTCCTCAAGATCCCAGAGCCTGTGATTGCCAAGATGAACTAGTTTGTAGGGCACCTAATTACTGAGCCAGTCTCCTAGGAGCCCCTGACCCAGTTGCCACCATAGGAAGGGGCTGATGGGTGTGAGTGTCTGCATGGCCGGCCCTGGCCCCAGGGCAGAGGGCAGGGCTTTAGGTGCTGACCCTGTGAGACGGAGCATGCTGGGACTTGGTGGGGGGGAGCCCTGGGCCGTTTCCCTGGTGTGAGTCCCAGCTCCCAGGCTACCCACCCCGCAGGCCCCAATCTAGGACAGCGGGACACTGGCCCTGAAGCCTGTCCCCTGGGGCGCCACCACGTGAGGTGGCACTGCTGGCTGGGGCCCCGGGGCAGGGGCCGGGATTGGGAAGGAGACTCATGTCTCATTTGGAGCAGCTCTGCAGAACAGATCGGCAGCAGGCACCATGGTGAGAGCTGAGGGGCCGAGTGGGAGGTGGCCGGCTGGGAGGACAGGGGAAGGGTCCCCAAGCTGAAGGGCCAACTAGACCAAGTGGGTCTGTCCCCAGGAGGGCTCCCCGGACCAGGAGGGCTTCTTCAATCTGCTGAGCCACGTGCAGGGTGACCGGATCGAGGCGCAGCGCTGTTCACTGCAGGCGGGGCCGGGCCAGACCACCGGGAGCCGTGAGCATGGGCACAAGGGTGCCATCTGGGGAAATGGGGCAGGAGTGTGCAGGGCGAGTGACCATCTGGGGGGCCCTGAGGGCAAGGGTTGGGGGAAATGACCATGCATCCTGGAGGTGAGGGGCTGGGGATGGCGGCCCCAGCCAGGCTGTGTCCTCCCGAATCTGCCTATGTGTCCACCTCCGTGTGCCTCTGCTCCATGCAGAGGGTGGCCCTACGCCCGAGATGGACAGCCTCATGGACATGGTGGCCAGTACCCAGAGTCGCCGCATGGATGACCAACGTGTGACAGTCAGCAGTCTGCCTGGCTTCCAGCCTGTGGGCCCCAAGGTAGGTGATATTCTCCCAGAGCTGAGCAGAGACCCCCCACGCCGCCCATCCCAGCCAGGAGTGAGCGGGGCCTGCCCCCACCTCTGTCTACCATGTCCATGGCCCATGGACATGCCCCTGACTTCAGACGGGAGGGGCCTGAGGTCATGCAGGAGCCATGCAAGTCTCAGAGCTATGGCTGGAACTCATGGCTCCTGCCCCCACAACTGTGAGATGGAGGGCGCTGGGACTTGGGGGAGGCTCTTGGGCCATTTCCCTGGTTTGGGGGAGGCTGAAGGGAGAGAAGAGGACCCATTCCTGGGAAGACACCCCCAGAGAAGAGGACACGTGAGCTCACATGAAGAACACATCTGCACAATCATGTGTGTTGTGTCACATATATTTATGCACAGCTTGGGTTCTGATCAAGACCCCAGTGAGAGCCCCAAGGCCAGCCTCCTCACACCCAAATACCATCCTAAGTAGAGGGTAATGAAGGTTAAGATGGATGAATGTGGGATATGGGCTCACACTTGCACCCTCTCTGCAAGGTTTGCATCACTTCTGGCTTGGCTGACACTTCTTCATCCACAGGATGGAGTGCAGAAACGAGCTGGGACCCTCAGCCCCCAACCCCTGCTCACTCCTCAGGACCCAGCCGCTCTCAGCTTCCGTCGGAACAGCAGCCCCCAACCCCAAACACAAGCCCCCTGAGGGCCTGAGCCATCCTGGGCCCCACTCGGCCCCTGAAAGCAGACAATAAAACACTCCCATGAGTAAAAAGAAATTGAGTACGTGTTATTTCATTGGAGGGGAGGGTAGCTAGGACTCAAGCACTTGGAGGGCTCAGGAGTTCTGCTGGGCAACTCCAAGGAACTTCTCCTCCCGCTGCTTCCGTATCCTCTCTTTGAATTCTTCTATCTCTTGGCGCTGGTGGTGGGGAAGCGGGTGGAACAGGAAGGAAGGAGGGGGCACACACCTCAGGGCCTGGACCCCTGTCCCACCATCCCAGGCCCTACTTCCCCAGAGCATGGCTTCAGAGTTCAGTGTCTACACTGGAAGCCCCATGCTAATTACAACCAAGATCCAAGTGGGCTCAGCTTCATTCTTCAGGGAGAAGGCAACAAGGAAACAAAAATGCTCCTCTGCTCTCAGTTCCCTACTCATGGCCGAGGGTAAAATTTTCATCTGAAACCCACCATGGCCAAGGGGATCCAGCCTCTTCCATCCCTCTAGTGGGAAGAAGAATAGATCACTTACCTGGCCCTCCTTCTCAGGTGGCCACAGCTCCCTCTGTGGGGACAAAGTCACAGCTGGGGGCACAAGCCAGGTACCTGCAGAGCCCCACACTCACGGTAGGGTCAGCTCATGGGAGGCAGACATTGGTACTCAGCAGACTGGTTCCCCACACCCTCCCCCACTCCCTGGACTGAACCTGTGAACACTCTCCTTAATGCCCACCTTGCGCAGTATGACGTAGTCCTCAAACCACTCAGCCTGATTCGAAATCCAGAACATAGCCACAGGGAAAGCGAGGTAGAGTGTCATCTGGAAAGGCAGAGGACGGGGGAGCAGAGCCAGGGTGGTGCACTCCAACAATGTGCAGAGGTTGCTCAGAGCTTGGAGGACCCATCCTCCTGGGGAGCCCAGGAGCACCCCAGAACTTCCACTAAGGGTACAGAAGCCTCACACCTTAAAACCTAGCCCCCCAAATCCAGGAGGCCTTATTCCTAAAAGCCCCTCAAAGCTGGGACTCTCTGTCTCAAAGAAAGACACACACGTACCACCCCCGGTAGCACAAGAACACCTACTACAATCAAGACACCTCCTCCAGACCTCAATACCCACCCCCGTAATCAGATGCCCCCAACATGCCCAGGAGGCCTCATTCTTCAAGTCTACTCCCCTAAGTTTAGGAGTCTCCTTTTCTGAGACACCCACCCACCCACCATGCACCCGAGAGCTCCCCCAGGATCTGAAGCCTTTCTTCTTAGCGCTCCCTCGTCAGCTCACCCCTCTCAGAGGCCCTTCCTCGGTACAGCCTTCTCAGAGCCCCCAAACCCAGAAGCCCCACTCCGAGAGGCCCCCCCTCTGCGTTTCCAACCGTAAAGGTCCCTCTCAAATCTCAAGAGCTTTCTTCCCAGAGCACCACCCTCTTTCGAGTCCTCCCTCTTCACAGCCTCTTCCGCAGATCCAGGAAGATCCCCTGCCCAGCCTCCCAACCCACTCACTCCTGGGTTCACTGACCCGAAACACCTCCAACTTCACCCCCATTTCGCTTCTCCGGGTTTACAAAGCCACTTCCGCCCAAAGTCGACTCTCTAGCAAGACAGCAGCTCATTGGTGTTTCGCGGACTCCATTGCTGAAGCTGATTGGCTGATTAATCCCAGGATGACGTCATCTCCTCTGCTGCTTCTCTGCTTCCGTTCGCGGGCGACTTCTAAACGAAAGTCAACAGCGCGAGCCGCGCAGTAGGAAGGATTTAGCCAATAGGAAACGGGCATGGCATGGGGGGGCGGTTCTTCGGTGGGAGACCTCATAAGCCCGCGACTCTCGTCTGTACCTGGACATCCAGAAAAATGGTGGTGATGGCGCGTCTTTCGCGGGCCGAGCGGCCGGACCTTGTCTTCGTAAGTCCACGGCGGAGCTGAGGGTGGCCCGTGTGGGCGCATTGAGACCTGGATGCTGCAGGGGATTGGGGCCAGGTCACTCAGTGGATTTAGGTCGAAACTGTCCCAGGCCAAGGGGTGGGGAAACCTAACGGGCCAGAAGCCGGCTGGTGATGTCTGCACTGGGGTGGCCAGGGTGTCGCACCTGGTGGACTGAGTAAAGATCTGCTATCGAGTTTAAGGGCCTGGCGTCCCAGGCCAGGGGGCGGAGATGGGGACGCGCGGGGAATGGAAGAAAAGAGAGGTCGCATATGTGAATCTTGACAGGTAAAAACCTTGTGTCTGAAATAAAGGCATGGTGACCAGGCCTTTCTGGCTTCTGGCGTAAAGGCTTGGTGTTCTGTCTAGGTCAGGTCTGGAGCGTTATAGTTTCTGGGCAAAGTCCTGGTGTCTGGGCTAAGAGAACTTTGATGACAAGGAGCTTGTCAGGCAATTGCCAGTGGGATTCCAAAGAGCCAAGGACGTGGTGTCTGCATGAGGGGCCTGGCATCTTCAGATTTTTGGTGTCCAGGGTTAAAGGCATGGTGTCTGGTCTGTTACTTTCCTTCTGAGATAAAGGCCTAGCCTCCAAGTTCTGGGACAGAGTTGAGCTGGACTCTGGCTAATGGGATCCGGAGGGGTCAGTGGCCTGGTATCTGGGTCTGAGAGCCCTGGTGGCTGAGGTAAAGTTCTGGTCATCTGGGTCTGGGGCGGTGATGGGTCATGTGGTGGCATTGGGAGCCTGAGGTGCCAAAGGCCTGGTGTCTAGGAAGAGGTATGTTTTAAAGAGGTCTGGTGTCCAGGGCAGAGGCCTGTCATCTGGACCAGGGCCCTGGTGTCTATGGAGTCTGGTGATCTGGGCCAGAGAGTGGGCAGTAGGATTTGGAGCTCCAAAGTCTAATGTCCAGGTGATGCAGGCTCATGTCTTTCCTGGAACCTTAATGACTGAGAGAAGTCTGATAATCTGGGTATGATTGTGAGCAGGTGAATTCTGAGGGGTAAAGGTCTGGATTAGTGTCCTGGTGTGTGGTGACCTGGCTGCCATGGTGGGCAGTGGGATGTGGGATCTGGGCAAAAGTCTGGAGTTTGGGCTGGAGCCCCAGTAGTGGAGTGATGCTGCACTCAGGCTCTGAGGGTAGGTCTCTTTTCTCCCCCTTCCCTGGCCCCGGCAGGAGGAAGAGGACCTCCCCTATGAGGAGGAAATCATGCGGAACCAGTTCTCCGTCAAATGCTGGCTCCGCTACATCGAGTTCAAACAGGGTGCCCCGAAGCCCAGGCTCAATCAGCTGTACGAGCGGGCGCTTAAGCTGCTGCCCTGCAGGTAGGAACGGCTCCAGCTGCCTTGCCCACAAGGGCAGGGCAAATGGTTCCGGGGGTCCATAAAGCTGACCAATCAGTGTCTGTCCCATCCTATTCCCTAGCTACAAACTCTGGTACCGCTACCTGAAGGCACGGCGGGCACAGGTGAAGCATCGCTGTGTGACTGACCCTGCCTATGAAGATGTCAACAACTGCCACGAGAGAGCCTTTGTGTTCATGCACAAGGTGGGGGCTGGGCGAGGGGATGAGAGGGAAGGTGGGGCTCAGTCCATGGAGGTGGGCCAGAGCAGGGGGGCTGGGCACAGCATGCGAAGGATAGGGGGTTGCAGTCCTGTTTCCTCTGTGCACAAGAGATTGGGTTGGACTCGGTCCTGGAGTTGGGGGTTCTGGGTCCTGCTGCATTTATGTGGAAGTCCCTGGAGTGGCTCGGCCATAGGACATCTAATGTTTGTGTCCAAGCCATGGAGCCCACAACTCAGACCCGGCTGCCTCTCCTTCTACCCCCAGATGCCCCGTCTGTGGTTGGATTATTGCCAGTTCCTGATGGACCAGGGGCGTGTCACACACACCCGCCGTACCTTCGACCGTGCCCTCCGGGCACTGCCCATCACGCAGCACTCTCGCATCTGGCCCTTGTACCTGCGCTTCCTACGCTCACACCCACTGCCTGAGACAGCCGTGCGAGGCTACCGGCGCTTCCTCAAGGTAAGCCCAGCAGGTGGGCCGGTTCCCCAGGTTGGAGTTTCCAGAAACTGGTTCACTGGGACACCAGCCCCATGTGGGATGTCACTCAACAGACAGGACGTGGGAAGATGCACAAGCTTGGTTTGTGATTTGTGTCTTTATTTCCCAAATAGTTTGCACCTGTTTCACATCAGGCATAGAGACGGGGTGGTGTGAACAAGACAGTCCCTGCCTGCGTGGAGCTTTAGGTGGACAGACACACACTCACTGCCCACATAAACCAGAATAAACTGCAGCCGTGGTGAGGGCAGGAGTGAGAGATGGGCAGAGCTATGGGAACATATGACAGGCAAGGTTGAGAGTAGAGGTGCCAACTGGGTGGGATGAGGTACAGTTTGCTCCAACTTGTATCTGTTGGACATGGTGAAACCCTTAGCACTGTGTACTTTGTGGGAGGGTGGGGGGTTGTGGTGGAAGCAAGGCCTGGCCTACGCAGGCCGGACCACTGGAGTCTAAGACAGACCAGTCGGGACTGGCGTTTGGCCAGTGGGGTTGAAGCTAAAAGAAGTCTAAGGTGAGACTAGTCAGGGCTAAGGTTGAACCAATGGGATCAAGGCTGGACCAGTGGGGCCAAGGCTGGACCTGTGGGAGTCAAGGCTAACCCAAAAGGGCCAAGGCTGGTTCAGCAGGGCTGGCTCTTGGCCAGGATAGTGGCAGATGGGTGGCTCTGCCTGGGCCACCGAGTCGGGAGGGGGCGTGGCCCTGCTGCCCCACTGACTGCCGGCGGGGTGGGTTGGTCCCCAGCTGAGCCCCGAGAGTGCAGAGGAATACATTGAGTACCTCAAGTCGAGCGACCGACTGGATGAGGCCGCACAGCGCCTGGCCACCGTGGTGAATGATGAGCGCTTCGTGTCCAAGGCTGGCAAGTCCAACTATCAGGTGGGCCTGTGGGGAGATGGGAGCCCAGCAGGGGTGGGGGGGGTGGCTCCCCCCACTTCAGGACCAAGACTGAGACTCTTCCCTGCCCTCCTCCCGGCACCCTGCAGCTGTGGCACGAGCTATGTGACCTCATCTCCCAGAACCCGGACAAAGTGCAGTCCCTCAATGTGGACGCCATCATCCGCGGGGGCCTCACCCGCTTCACCGACCAGCTGGGGAAGCTCTGGTGCTCGCTGGCTGACTACTACATCCGCAGTGGCCACTTCGAGAAGGTACTCACTGGCACACAGGCCTCTGGATGTGGGACGAGGCCTCCCTCCCATACTCAGACGCCGTTTGTGACAGGAGTACATGTCTACAAGCGTGATTGCTGTCCCAAAGTTGAGGAGAGGCAGGACAGTCCTTCCTGCAAGCACACCAGCCATGGCGTCAGCCAGACCTGGGTTCGAGGTCCATACCCCCTGGCTATGTGGCCTGGGTCCCGCCAATCCTAGGTGTCCCCGTTTGTAAAATCAGGGTGATACTCACTTTCTGGCCCTTGCAGAATCAGCAGTGATGCTGGCAGAGCACCAAGCAGGTGCTTGACGTGAGGGCCACTCCCTCAGGGGTTCATGTGTCTGTGACTGTCCTTGTCAGCTTGTTCTTGTCATCAAGCTCGGGGGACAGGGGAGTGGATACGGCTCTGAGAGTCCCAGAGGGCTGGCTGCAGCTGCTGTGGCCTGAGGGAAGGTGGGTGCCAAGGCAGGGGAGGCTCAGGAGCTGAGGACGTCGTGGACAGCTAGGAAGGACCCTTGCAGGTTGAGGGGGCGCCGGCCATGCTACCCAGCTGGGGGAGCCACCAGTGGGGCATAAGCTGGTGCGCATTTTTCTGGATGCACTTGCCAAAGCTGCAGAGATAGTGGGCCAGGACCAGTCAGGCTGAGAGAAGGGGCCTGAGGAGGGGTGGGGGATGGGAGGGCTGGGAGGATGCAAGCCAGAGAAGGAGGTCGGGCAGGCATGAGGGGTGCTTTGGAGCCCTCCGTAGGTGAGCTAAGGGGAGGGTCCCTGCAGGCTGCACCACTAAGCGCTTTAAACACTGGTCTCAGTGAAGCCTTGAGGTGACTCTGTGCAAGGGGCTATCGCCCACAGTTTACTGAGGAGGTCCCGAAGGTCCTGAGATCACTCTGGCAGCACAGGGCAGGGCTGTCCCACGGCTCCATGCTGGGGTCAATGCCCAGAGCCTGTGGTGCTGGGCAGCCCAGCAGCGGTTCCGGTTTGGGGCTGGTGCCCAGGGTGCTGCTGCCTGTTCCTGCATCACTTTCCTCTCACCTCATGCCCCCCTTCCCCACCACAGGCTCGGGACGTGTACGAGGAGGCCATCCGGACGGTGATGACCGTGCGGGACTTCACACAGGTGTTCGACAGCTATGCCCAGTTCGAGGAGAGCATGATTGCCGCTAAGATGGAGACCGCCTCAGAACTGGGGCGCGAGGAGGAGGGTGAGCCTCAGGGAACGGGGGTCGGGTGCTGGTGGGAGAGAGCGGTAGATGAATGGCAGTGGGCAGGGGTGGGGGCATGTCTCAGATGGGGCCAGCCCCAGGTGGCTCAGCCAGGGTCTGACAAGGAGGGAGGCTGGGAGGACAGTGGGGGTTTGGGGTCCTGGAGGAGCCAGGATTGGGGACATGGCCAGAGACTGGCAGAGCAGGAGGTCTGGGGGGAACTGCAGGAGTCAGAGCAGTTTCACAGTAGCAGGGGCTAGGGGTGGGTCTCAGGTGGACAGCTGGGTGGGCAGTTGATTGGACAGCCAAGCTGAGTCTCTGAGGCCCAGGCACTTGGTGGGTGGCTGAAACTGAGAGAGGGCTGGGAGCCAGGTGGCTACCTGCTCAAGCCTGTACCCTCACAAACATGTTTGTGGCTCCCAGATGATGTGGACCTGGAGCTGCGCCTGGCCCGCTTTGAGCAGCTCATCAGCCGGAGGCCTCTTCTCCTCAACAGCGTCTTGCTGCGCCAGAACCCGCACCACGTGCACGAGTGGCACAAGCGGGTGGCCCTGCACCAGGGCCGGCCCCGGGAGGTGTGTGAGGGCCGCCCTGACCCTGCCACTCAGAGCACTGGCCCCGCCCCTCAGTAGCCAGGCTGCACTCTGGCCCCACCCCTAGAGACATGGCCCTGCCCTGGCTCCACCCCTCTGTGTGCCTTGCTGCTCCACTGGCCCCACCTTTCGGAGAGTAGCCCTTGGCGCCGCTCTTGGAGCCCTGGCCCCGCCCCCTCAGCCACAGGTGACCCCGCCTCCTGGGAATCACTGCATTGTGGACACCTGCAGGGCCCCGAGTCCAGCCTGACCTCCCCCTCCTGCCCCCAGATCATCAACACGTACACGGAGGCTGTGCAGACAGTAGACCCCTTCAAGGCCACAGGCAAGCCCCACACACTATGGGTCGCGTTTGCCAAGTTCTATGAGGACAACGGGCAGCTGGATGATGTGAGTGCCCTGCTGCGTGTGCACGGACACAACTGTGTTTCTGAGCCTTGGTGGTGGGGGCTGTCTGGCGGGCAGGGTCTCATCCTGGCCTCTGCCCACCCCTGGCAGGCCCGCGTCATCCTGGAGAAGGCCACCAAGGTGAACTTCAAGCAGGTGGACGACCTGGCCAGTGTGTGGTGCCAGTGCGGGGAGCTGGAGCTCCGACACGAGAACTACGACGAGGCCTTGCGGCTGCTGCGGGTAAAAACAAGCCTGGGCCAGGGGCAGGGGTGGTGGGCTGTGCAGCCAGGGCCTGGGACAGGCCCTGAGCGCTGCCCACTGTTGCCATCTCCCCTGCAGAAGGCCACGGCACTGCCCGCCCGCCGGGCTGAGTACTTTGATGGCTCGGAGCCCGTGCAGAACCGCGTGTATAAGTCCCTCAAGGTGTGGTCGATGCTTGCCGACCTGGAGGAGAGCCTCGGCACCTTCCAGGTGAGCTTCCCGCGGCCGGTGAGGGACAGGGCCCTGGGCATAGCCCCAGAACGTGCTCCGACCTGCCCCTGTCCCCACAGTCCACCAAGGCCGTGTATGACCGTATCCTGGACCTGCGCATTGCCACACCCCAGATTGTCATCAACTATGCCATGTTCCTGGAGGAGCACAAGTACTTTGAAGAGAGCTTCAAGGTGAGGGGGCCGGAAGCAGATGGTCTGGAGGTCCCAGATGGCAGTGTCCCTTCCTCAGGGCCCACAGGCACTGTAAGAGTTTGGTAGGGCTACCGTGACAAGGTACCACAGACGTCGAGGCTTAAACAACCTCACAGTGGTGGAAGCTGGCAGTGCAAGATCGAGGCATCAGCAGGGTTGATTTTTTCTCAGGCCTCTGTCCTTGGCTTGCAGACGGCCGCCTTCTCCCTGTGTCTTCGTGTGGACGTCCCTTGGTGTGTGTCAGTGTCCAAATTTCATCTTTTTGAAAGGTCGTTAGTCGTAATGGATTAGGCCCACCCTAGTGACATCGTTTCTAGTGATCTCATCCTCAAATCCGTCTACGTTCTGAGGTACTGAGGGTTAAGACTTCAGCATAT
>CM052442.1:105745006-105777620 GCA_028533085.1 Varecia variegata | reverse complement strand
AAGACTTCAGCATATGAGTGTTGTGGGGCACAGCCTGCAGCAGGCACTGAGTCCTGCCTCCATGTACATGTATGAGGTGAGGTGGGGGCGGGGGGGTGTTGGTGCTGGTTGTGCAGGCCATCCCCCCCACCCTGCTCCTCAGGTGACAGGTTGTAGGTCTGTGGGGTGTTTTCATGTCTGTGTGGTGAAGCCCTGTCCCACGCCGGAGTGGTTGTGCTTGTGTGGATATAGAGGTCGTGCACATACACTTGTGCCGTCCCCTGCCCCTCTGCCTGGGAGTGTGAACCTTCCCCCAGGACACTGGGAGCCCATGTCTGCAGAATTCAGGAGCACTCCCGCCTCCATCCATAACGTCACCTACTAGGTGCCAGGCCCTGGGCTTAGTAAGTCCTGCAGCCCGGCCTTGGGGTCCTTGCAGGCTGGGAGGCCCAGAAGGGAGGGGTGTACAAACAGGGCCCTGTGTGTGGAGCCTGAGGGAGACCCAGGCGGGGTCCTGAGAGATGTCACCCAAGAGCATCCTGGGTGCCAGGTGGTCTCCACCCGCAGACTCATCTACATGACTCCCCTCCTGGGACAGGCATACGAGCGCGGCATCTCGCTGTTTAAGTGGCCCAACGTGTCCGACATCTGGAGCACCTACCTGACCAAATTCATCGCCCGCTATGGGGGCCGCAAACTGGAGCGGGCGCGGGACCTCTTCGAGCAGGCACTGGACGGCTGCCCTCCCAAATACGCCAAGAGTGAGAAGGGCGGGCGCGGGGGAGGGCTTGGGAAGGGTCGGCGTGGGCTGGGCTTCTGACTGATCCCGGGCTCACTGCCCTGCCCTCCCTGCCACAGCCCTGTACCTGCTGTACGCACAGCTGGAGGAGGAATGGGGCCTGGCCCGGCACGCCATGGCCGTGTACGAGCGGGCCACCAGGGCTGTGGAACCTGCCCAACAGTACGACATGTTCAACATCTACATCAAGCGGGCGGCCGAGATCTACGGAGTCACCCACACCCGTGGCATCTACCAGAAGGCCATCGAGGTGCCTGCCACAGGGGGCCCGGTTTGGGGGCTGGAGGTCCCCGAGAGGGGAGGATGGAAGGGGTCCCTGCAGGCAAGAGGGGCTGGAAGGATGGCCGCAGTGTGTTGGGAGCTCTCCAAGCTGCCCCAGCCTCATACCCTGGTCTCCCTGACCCCACGGTCACTAGGTGCTGTCGGACGAGCACGCCCGCGAGATGTGTCTGCGGTTCGCAGACATGGAGTGCAAGCTCGGGGAGATCGACCGCGCCCGGGCCATCTACAGCTTCTGCTCCCAGATCTGCGACCCACGGGTAGGGCCGGATGCCGGGAGGAATGTTGTCTGGGAGCCATGACCCAGCTGGCCAGCTCACGCCCCTGCTCTCTGCCCCACAGACAACCGGCGCTTTCTGGCAGACGTGGAAGGACTTCGAGGTCCGGCATGGCAACGAGGACACCATCAAGGAGATGCTGCGCATTCGCCGCAGCGTGCAGGCCACGTACAACACGCAAGTCAACTTCATGGCTTCACAGATGCTCAAGGTGTCGGGCAGCGCCACAGGCACCGGTGAGCAGCCGCCCTGGGCCGCCTCCAGCCCGGGCCGGACGCACACCGGGTGCCTCAGCCCTGCCCAGCCATGGCCTCCTGGGTCTGGAGGAGAACTTGAGGGCTGGGAAGGGCTCCCCGTGGCGCTGACCCCTGCCCCCACCCCCGCAGTGTCCGACCTGGCCCCAGGGCAGAGTGGCATGGACGACATGAAGCTGCTGGAGCAGCGGGCGGAGCAGCTGGCGGCCGAGGCCGAGCGGGACCAGCCCCCGCGGGCCCAGAGCAAGATCCTGTTTGTGAGGTGAGGGCCGGGAGGTGGGGACAGGCCCCATAGTAGGGGGCACGGAGCCAAGGGAGCTGGGCCTGCTGAGGCAGCACACCCTCCACCCCCAGGAGCGACGCGTCCCGGGAGGAGCTGGCGGAGCTGGCGCAGCAGGTCAACCCCGAGGAGATCCAGCTGGGCGAGGACGAGGACGAGGATGAGATGGACCTGGAGCCCAACGGTGAGGGGCCGGCCCGGCAGGGGCGGGCAACAGGGGGCGGTGACTGGCCCCTGGCCCAGGAGAGTGACTGGCCCTCCCCGCCTCCCCCCCAGAGGTCCGGCTGGAGCAGCAGAGCGTGCCGGCCGCGGTGTTCGGGAGCCTGAAGGAAGACTGACCCTCCCCCACAACACTCCCCCTTCCTGCAATACAGCCCATGTTTGTACGTCATGGTCTCGGCCTCCTTCCTGCCGCCAGGTACCTGGAGGGACTGCCAGCTCAGGAGCGCCCTGGCCCCATGCCCGGATTGGCTGCTGCAGGAGGTGGGGCGGCTGGGCCCCAGGCCAGACACCCGCCCCACCCTCACCCCGCAGAGCCAGTTCTGGACGCTGAATGGCCAGTCCCTCTGCCGCCTGGGGCCCCAGAGCGGGTCCTGCCCAGAAGCCTCCCTGAGCCCTGAGCCAGGGGGCATACGGCCCCCTGACTGCCAGGCAGGGCCTTTCTGTGTCCCCAAGTGCAGCCTCTCCCAGAGTGAGGGGCGCCCACCCTCAGAGAGAGCCCTGGAGTTGGGCAGGCCCCGGTCCAGCTCTGTGAACTTCTCAGTGAGGCGCTTTCCCTGGAGAGGGGCCACGAGCAGGGCGTGGTCCTTAGTCCTAAGCTCCGGGAAGCCATTAGCGGGCTCTAAGCTATTAAGGGTTTTAAGCATCAAGAGATATAATCAGATTTGTGCTTCGAACAGGTCACACAGGCTGCTCTGTGGCCAGGAGGCAGCTGGGGACATGGGGAGGCCCAGGCTGGTGGCTTGGACTGTGGGGGGCAGTGGGGGGCAGGTCACAAGGCTGGAAAGCAGTGAGACAGGTGTCAGGGCTGGGCCCTGCCTCTGAGACGGCCACAGCGGCAACTGGATCCTCAGATGTGGAGCTCAGAGGAAGGGAGACAACCCCTGGCCCAGAGAGGGTGACCATGCCTAGAAACGTAGACAGGCAGCCAGGGAAACAAGATCAAGCTAAAAGGTGGCCCCAGTCCAAATGCCAGGGAAAGCCATCAACAGTGACAGGAGCGTGAGATCCAGACAGGGGGTGGCAGAGGCCAGGGAGGGCTGCTCAGAAGCCTCCTGCCCAGGAAGTTGGCTCAGAGGCAGCTGGGAAGCACCCCAGCGGCGGGTGGTGGCAAGAAGGCCTCTCCAGACCTCAGCAGGAGCCATGTCAGGGCCGCTGAGAGGGCAGAAGAGACGCCAGGGTTGATTCCAGAAAGAACGAGAGACCAGACACACAGCCAGCCAGTGGCCTCAGGGAGGTAACAAGGCACAGCTCGTTAAATTATTTTATTCAAGAAGGTGGGGAGGACAGACAAGGGGACTGAGCTGAGCCCTGAGTCCCTGAACCTCCCAGCTCAGCCCCCGACAGCAGGACTGGACTCAAGTCAGGGGGTGGGGACTCCAGCCCCCCCCAGACAAAGTTGGGGACAGACAGGACCCAGGAATACCAACTGACTGTCCTCCAGGGCTATTTGGGGGTGCCACCACCCTTCTTGGGAGTGGTGGGCTTCTTGCTCTGCCAGAGGTGTCCCTGGATGGTGAAGGCATCGACACTCATGGACATGGTCTTGGCGGGGATCTGGGTGAAGCGCTTGCGGTCCGAGTTGTACTTGTAGATGCCCTCGACCATGGCGGGCGTGACGGTCCGGGGTCCGTAGCCTGCCAGCCGCGACAGTTCTTCCGTCTCCCCTGACAGCGTGTAGAGCGCCCGGAACTGGCAGCTCGAGTCTCGAAAGAGGATCAGGAAGTGGTTGGCCTTGCTCTTCTCAATTTCCTGGAGGGGGTGGCGGAACCAGTCAGCCAGGCCAGGCCCTGGGCTGGGGCCACCAACCCAGCCACCAGCCCCCAATACCCATGCTGAGCTCACCTCGAGAATGCGGTTCTTCTGTGGTTCGTTCACCTTGCCCGCCAGGCAGCAGTGTGACAGGGCGTTGTGGATGATGAACTTGTTGGACTTGGCGCTGGGCTCCTTGTACAGCCGCGGACCTAGGAGCGAGGGGTAGTCAGCAGGGATGACCAGGGAACAGAGTGTCCCAATGCCCGTGACATCGCCCAAAGCCCCACTTACCCGTGTACTCGGGCACTGACGCTGGGGAGGAGGCGTTGCTGCCATTCTCCCAGTCGCGCTCGCGGCTACCAGGCAGGCGGCTTGGGGACATAAGGCCCGATGGGGATGGCGCCCTACAGTGGGGGAGGGACAGGATGGAGGTAGGGTCAGTGGTGGGTGAAGCCCCCCACCCTGCACCGAGACCACAGGGCAAAGGCAGGCCCGGCACACTGCAGGGAAGGAGCCACGCACGCGGACTGCGTACCCTCAAGTCCACGTGGTGCCCTCTTGCACGCGCTCAGCCGTCAGGCACACCAGCCACTCACACAGGCACATCCTCGGGTCTTGTCTGCCAGGTACAGACTGTCCCACTCCCACGTGTCCTTCCATCTCTTCAGGGGCGTATGTATACACACACTCGAGCTATGCCACCCTCTAGCCTCACACAGATGCATGCGACCCCCCACGTGCCCAAGCTGAGCTCACCGAGACATCGGTCTCTTCACACCGAGGTTATTGGGGGCCTCGTTGGCCACAGTGGATAAGGACAGGGTGGACTGGGAGTAGATCTTGCTAAGCCGAGAACCTGGGAATAGAAGGAACTGGGTCAGTGCCCACCTGAAGGCCCCTCAGCTCCGCAAATGCCCGAGAGGGCCTGGCCCAGCAGGCTGCAGGGTATGGCACTGGGTCAGCCCCCACTGGAAACACCTCACCCCCAAATGTACCCGAGGAGGGAGTGGAGACCCCTTGCCCCACTGCACCCCCACATCCCCGTGGAAGTCTACCCAACAGGCAGGGTCAGACCTCCCTGGAGACCCCACCACACCACACCCCTGCATATCTCCCCCTCCCCACACCCCCACAGGGGCCTCACCCAGCAGTCCGCGGGCTGGGCTTCGAGCCAAGGCCGAGTCATCGCAGCAACCAGAGCGTGGCCGGGGGGCCCTCCGCCCGCCCCGACCCGGCCCCCCGGTCCCCGCAGCCCGGGGCCGCAGCACCTTGTCGAGGTCGTCCATCAGTTTCAGCTGGGCCCGGCGCTCGTACTCCAGCCGAGTGAACTCCCCCCGCCGGGGGCCCACCTCCTCCTCGGCTGGGGCCCGAGCAGCAGGGGCCGGGGTCGCCATGGGGGCCGCGGGGGCCGCAGGGGCCTCCTCCTGGGCCAGCCTGCATGTGAAGGGGACACAGCAGTCAGAACCGGTCACAGGGCCACCGAGGGCCAGGCAGACCGAGGGGCAGGGGTCCCTGGGGGGCCGCACCCAGCCTCACCTCACAGCTTCCTCTCTCCGCTGCTCCTTCTCCGCCTCCTGCCACTGTTTGCGCCGCCGCGCCTCCTCTGCCCGCCGCTGCTGCCGCTCCAGCAGGCTGGCCCGCTTTTGCGCCATCTCATCCTCAGGCTTGTCGTCGTCCTGGGGGACAAACACCGAGTCCAGCTGGCCACCCCTCCTCTGGTACGGCTGGACTTCCCATCTTCCACCCACCCAGCCTGCCAGCCACTCGCCTGTTCTCTTCTTTTTATAATTGTTCTAAAGACATTCAGTTGGTGCCTACTTTATGCACAGCCTGACATCAGGTACTGGGACACCACAGGGATGGAGTAGACCTAAGCGCTGTTCATGTAAAGCGCTTCACCATGCGGGGAAGACGATCCAATATGGCACAGACAGCCGTGAACGCTGGGCCACGGGCACCTGTCTACACTGCAGGGACGGACCCACCCTGGGTCTGGGGGCACCCAGCAGGGCTTCCTGGAGGAAGCACCTCAGAGAATGAGGAGGACATAACCAGGTAGGCATAAGGGGTCAAGAGAGCTCTCCAAGCAGAGGCAGCAGCTAGTGCAAGGGCCCTGGGGCACAGCAAACCTAGCAGGGGGTGTTGGGACTGCCTGGGAGTGGCCCAGGACAAGGTGGGAGGCGAGCAGAGCCCAAAGCCCTGGGAAGGACTTTCATTCTAAGAGCAGCGGGAGCAGGCACATCCCTGACTGCTCGGTGGGAGAAGGCCAGGGGTCTAGGGGAGACAGCACAGACCTACCAGGGGGTGACCGTAGGTGTCCAGGTGAGACATGAGGGAGACCCAGGCTGGGGGAGCCATGAGGATGGAGAATGAGTGGACATGGGACAGGGCCAAAAGGGGACCTGGTAGGGTCATGCTAGGGGGAGGGGGTGTCCTTGAAGACCCTGGTCCTATCTGTCCATCCACCATTCCCATCCGTCCATCCAGCTACCCACCCCCCCAACTATCTGTCTCTCTGTCCACGCACACCTGCCTGCCCACCCATCAGTAAAGCCCTCTGCGTCCACCTGTCTGTCCATCCATTCCCAGGACGTCCCCACTTGCTAGCCCTCCCCCAACCTGCTCGGGTGATCCTCACCTTGTAGAAGAACCCCAGCCCAGCCCGGGGCTCCCCCTCCGAAGACGCCTCTTCCTCCAACGAATCCTCTGCACCAGGGGGGCTCCCGTCACCCTCGTCCTCAGCGGGGGGCTCTTCCAGGCTGCCCAGCGGGATCTCAATGAGGCCGGGCCGGGCCGCGGGCTCCTCAGGAGGCGGCCCCTCGGCCAGGAGGATGGAGGAGCGCGTCTGCACGGGCACCTGGCTCGGCGAGAACTTGCGCAGATGGGGGAGGCTGTCCACGTCATGGGGTGGCGTGAGCACCCTGGTCAGGGGTGCCAGCCGCAGCTCCGCCGGCCGCGCATGCTTTGGGCTGCGGGGCGCTGGGCTGGGCCCGGGCCCTGGGCTGCGTCGGGTGGCAGGGGCACGCCGGGCAGGGCTAGGAGACGCAGCCTTGGGCCCCGTCGCGGGGCCAGGGATGACCCAGGCAGCGGGGGGCGGGGCAGGTCCAGGGGCCTCCGTCGGGGCCAGGAGCCGCTGCTGCTGGTCTGTGAGCCTCTGCATGTCCCGCTGCAGCGAACTCAGTGCGGCACTCAGCTTGCTGACCGCTCGGTTGTACTCCCCCAGCCCCTCGGGGGGCACCGGGCCCAGCTCCGGAGAGAAGGTCACTGACTTGGGCCTGGAGGTCGGCTCGCCCTGGCCCTCACCCGCTGGCCGCTCCCCACCAGGGGCCAGGCCAGGCTCTGCCTCCGCATCTGCGTCCCCCGAGGCCTCCCGGGGCTGCACCTGCAGGAAGGCGCTCTTGCCCAGGCGCTGGCGGTGCTTGGCAAAGATGGCCTCGATCCGCCGCTTCTGAGCCTCTATGGCCCTGCGCTTCTCCTCCAGCCGGGCCCCCAGCTCGCTCATCTCGGAGCTCAGGGCCTCGGGTGGGGCTGGGGTGGACGTGGGGGACCCCGCTCCGGCCTCAGCCTCTGCCTTCACCAGCTGCTTCTTGCGTTCAGCAAAGCTGGTCATCTTCACTTCGGAGTTGGTGGCCACCGGGGAGCCCTCGGAGGGGACGGGCAGTTTCGATACCTCCCCCACCGGGCACGGAGATGGTTTCGAGGGGGCCTCTGGGTGCGGCAGGTAGACGGGTGCTTTGGTGGGCCCGTCAGACAGAGGTTTGGAGGCCCCCTCGGGCAGGTAGGGGGAAGTGAGGGCCGGCTTGGAGGGCCCCTCTGGGGAGTGGAGGTAGAAGCTGCCGTCGGCAGCCCCATCCGGAAGCAGCCGGGGCTCAGCACTGTGGATGATCTGCAGGGCCTCCTCGATGGTAGGCAGGTCACCAGGCTCCGGGGGCGGCTGGGTGGGGGTCCGGGCCGGCACGGGGCGAGGGGGACCCAAACTGTCCGAGCTGACCGAGCGGAGGAGGACAGGGTCTCCCATGACGACATCCACATCGCTGTCCAGGCCAAAGGGGGTGCTGAATGACACAGCCTGGGAGAGGGGACGGCTGGGCGGCCAGAGGGAGGGGTCAGCCGCTGGGACCAGCCTCAGCCCCACCCCACCCTGGCCTGCCCCACTGCCCAGCCCCGCCCTGGAGATGCGCTCACCTGAGCTGCCGGTTCCAGGCCTTGCCGAGAGCCTCCATGTGGGACATGGACGGGGAGGACTTCAGGGAGCCTGGGGAGGGGTGAGTGGTCACTATGGGGATCCTGGGTGGGGTCAGCCAGGGTCTGAGGGCAACCTCTGCAAGGTCACTGGGTGAGTCACTGATGGGTCATTATGTGGTCTAGTCAGACCGGAGGTTTCTAGTACCAGTAAGGGGTGCTATGGAGTCATCATGGATGTCTCCTTGGGACCCAAAGGAGGGGTCACCGGGGACAACATGAGGTCCTCTGGGGCCGTCTTTGTGTGGAAGTCCCCAGTGACAGAAGCCACGCCCCTGCTCACCTGTGGATCCTCGGAGCGGAGACTGGGGGCCGCCCGGTGACAGGAGCGGGTGGCGGAAGTTGAAGACAGGAGAACTACCAAGAGAGGTACCTCAGCCTCCGGACCCCCGCCTCCTCCCTCACCTCTCCCTGGAGGTGGGGACAGGGGCGTCCCCCAGTGCCCAGCCCAGAGGAGGAGGAACCCCCGGCTCCCAGCCATGGTACCGGAGACTTGCCCAATGAGAGGAGGGGGGACCGTACCTGCTGCCACCACCGTTCTGAGGTTGGGAGGCCTCGGTGCCCCGGGGGGAGGCGGCTGTGGCACAGAAAACGGGATCAGGCAGGGCTTGACCCCCTAACCCCACCCGGACCCCGAGCCTGGACCTCACCGTGACCGTCGGGCAAGTCCTTGGCTTGCACGAAGTCGGGCTTGAGCACCTCAAAGCACATGAACATCTCGGCCAGCAGCACAACCAGGTTGACCTAGAGGCAGGAGGAAGGGTTGGCCGACAGGACACCGGCCCTGAACACCCCCCTTGGCCTACGAGGCCCCGATACGGCCTTACCTTGAGTGGTGGTGGGACATAGAGCAAGTCCTCGAGGGAAAGAGGGCAGCCCCGCGGGAGGCGGGAGGCACAGAAATCTTGCACCAGCTGGAGGTTGTACAGGCTGTCCGCCACAGACATGGGGTCCTTGAGGCACACCTCTGTAGGGACAGGATGCCTCAGTGACTCTGACAACAGGACGTGGCCCCCAGGGAAGCCAGGACCCAGTGGCCAACATACACGGAGGACCTCCTATGGGCCGGGCCTTGGCCAGGTGCCCATTTTTTTCTGGAACACCATCCTCCAAGAACTCAACTCAAAAAGCTTTTCCTGACCACCCATCATCCTCTGGGACACTTAACATCACAAAGGTATTTCTGGATAAACTTAACGTCTAGAACTAGACAACCAGAATGTCGAGCTGCCCATGAGTTCAGAATTGTTTCCATTTGTTCTGGCTGAATCCTCAACACCTAAAATGGGGTCTGGCACACAGTCTGCCCTCAATGCATTTTATCTGCTGCAGGAATGAATGAATTCTATGAAGCACAGAGAGGTTTAGACACTTGTGCGAGATCACACAGCTAACTGGGGGAAAGAAAGATGCAAACCCATGTCTGCTGATTCTGGAAGCTGTGCCCATAACTACTGCATTGTACTGATTGTGCGGACCTGGGGACAGAGGCCTGGGGGCCACGACTTAGGACGCCTGGCGCCCCAGGACGGGGTCTGCTTGAGCCCATTCACTCACCCTCGAGTCGCAATAGCTGGGGACAATAGCAGTGGATTGTGGCAGCCAGTGCGGCCCCACTGGCCAAGTCCTGGAGCGTAGTCACAGTCGGAAAGCAGGGGGCGCGTCGGGCCACGGCGCGGTCCTTGCGGTATCGGATCTGCAGATGGGAGCCAGGTTGGGTTGAGTGGATGGGCCAGCCCGTGGGTCAGCAGTCATGCAGGCTGGGCAGGAAGGCCTGGGGTTTCCGCCATGAGGGGGCGGGAAGCCGGGGGTCCCGGAGCCAGAGTTGGGGGCCAGCCTGGAGCAGGGCAGGGACAGCAGCAAGAGGCAGAAGGAGGTGTTTTGGAGCAGCCAGGCCAGCAGCGGGGGGCTGGGGACAGGGACTCCTGGAACCCCAGGGTGGGGGATACGTTACCATGGGGGGTTTGCTCCCCGACTCCTTCAAACAGAAGGCAATTGCGTGCTGGGGGGAGAGGAGCAGCCATCAGCGGGGCGGGGGGTGCTGACCTGCTGGGCCCCCAAGCCCACCTCCAGGGGAGGGGGTGGCCCTCGCTGACCCTGGTCCTGAACCCTGGCCATCGAGCTCCCTGTGCACTGGCTGGCTTTGGGGACCCCAGCTCCTCCCAGCCCCAAGGGACCCCACAGTGCAGCCTCTGATGCAGGGAATCCTCCTCCCACAAAAGATTCAGGCCCCCAGCTTGGGCAGAGGATGCAGAGGAAGCAGGTAGGCAGGAGAACCCCCCCAACCCAGGCCCCTGGGGTGGGGGACAGGAGTGAGCAAAGGTGGGGGACCCCAGCCAACCCAAAACCTCCCCCCACTTTCCCTTGGCATATTTACTGCAGGAGTCATTTATATGAAGCACAGAGAGGTTTAGACACCTGTGCAAGGTCACACAGCTAATTAGGAGAAGACAGAGATTCAAACTTCCAGCTTCAGCGAAGTAGGACATGCTCAGAGGGTCCTGCCCTCTTAGTGGATGGGAAAGGGGGTGTTTTGCCCTTTTGATTCACAGGAAGGGAAGTTCACCCACCCCGTCAGCTCACTGGGGAAGGGTCTGCCCTCTCAGTTAACGGCTGAGATGCCACCCTTCTCTTGGCTCACAGAGGGGTTCTCCCTGGGCCCCCTGGGGCTGGGGTCCGACCTTTGCTCACAGGTGGGGGAAGGTAGGAGAGGGCGCATACGGGCTGGCAGAAACAGATAGACACAGACGGAGCCACAAGCAGGGCAGGCAGACGGGGCGGACAGACAGCCCCACTTACAGGAACCAGCTTCCAGTACCAGCGCGTGGGGCACTGATGCCAGAGAGGCAGAGAGGAAGGCAGCGGGCACCGGCGCAGGGGACAGCACACAGAGAGAGAGTGAAGGGAAGAAAGAGAGGGAAAAAGAGAGAGAGAGAGAGAGTATGTCACCTCCAGCCCCCCACCTCGGGAATGGCTGTGAGACACAGCCCTGCCCCGCCCACCCAGCTCTCCATCATCTGTCTGTCCGTCCGTCTGTCTCCCGCCCTGGCCTCACCGAGGGCTGAGATGGGGCCGCCCCATCTGTAGGGGCCGCAGGAGAAGCTCGCTGGGCAGCTTCCTGCTCGGTCTTTTCCTGCAGCCGCCGGACAGTCTGGGGGTACAGGGAGAGGTCAGTGCTCTGGTCACTGGAGGATGCTGCGGACCCCCACCACCATCCTGGCCCAACCTCACCTACCGTGTCCACCCAGAAAAGGAGCTTGTGCTCCAAGCTGGTCAGGGCCAAGGGACCCGGCAGCGTCTTTGTCCACTCGAAGGCAAAGGCAACCATAAGGGCATCGATGACAGCCAGGTGGGCTCCCTGTGGGGGCAAGGGCTGCAGGGTGAGACCCGAGTACAGGGCGGAGGCCTCTCCCGACCTCCCGGCCTCCCAGGTCCAGGGAAGAGGGAGAACCAGAAGGTGGGAGGGGCTTGAAGTGGGTGGAGCTTGAGGGTAGGGGCCAGGGGCTAGTGGGTGGGGCCTTGAGGGAAGGAAGCAGAATAGGGGGTCCTAGAAGAGCCATTTAACATGGGCCAGGCTTTGAGGTGAGCAATTAGGCTGTAGGATAGGGTGGGCCATGTAGACAAGTCCTCAGGATGAGAGCACCTTTTCAGAGAACCAGACCTAGTGGGAGGAGCTAGGCTTAATGGGTGGATCTTGAGGGGAGGAGCCAGGCCAGGTGGGCGGAGCTTGAGGAGAGAAACCAGGTCAGGTGGGAGAAGTTAGACTTGGTGGGTAGAGCTCAGGGAGGAGCCAGGCCTGGTGGTGGGGGGTGCTTGAGAAGAGGAACCAGGTCTGGTGGAGGAGTTAGGCTTAATGGGTGGATCTTGAGAGGTGGAGCTGAGCCTGGTGGAAGGAGCTTGAGGGGAGGAGCCAGGCCTAGTGGGAAGAGCTTGAGGGGAGGAGCCCAGCCTGTGGGCGGTGCTTGAGGGGAGGGGGCAGGAATCATAGGCGGTACCTAACAGGCAGGGGCGGGGCCTACCATGAGAATGGGCTGGTGTCTCAGGTCCGCCTCCCGCACTGGGCGCTCGGGCAGCGCGGGCACCGTGCCCCTCCGCGCCAGCAGGGCCAGCAGTGCAGAGGGGCTGGGGGGTGTTTCGAGCTGCGGCAGCGCCTGGCGCCAGGCCCGGCAGTAGAGCTCGGCCGAGAGCAGCAGCCGCGTCACCGGGGGCTTCACATGCTCCTGCGCATACTGGTCGGTATAGAAGGGCTCCCACAGCTCTGGGGGCACGTGTTCTGTGGGGGTGGGGAGGACACGGCGAGTCAGGGTCACCAGATACAACACACACACATACACAATCACATGGCCCCAATGAAGGGGGCATCTGGACTAGGGAGGATGGCCCCGAGAAGGGAGAGCCAGACAGGATCTGGGCTGAGAGGCAAAGGTGTGCAGGACTGAGACAGAGGAAGGCGTGGTGGTGATGTTCCAGGCAGAGGGGCCTGCGGATGCAAAAGTAGAGGTGGGAGAGAACACAGTGCCTCAGGGAGATGGAAGGGAGGCTTCCTTCCCCTCACCCCAGGCCGGCTGGGCAGGGTGTTATAGGCTCCAGGGAGAGACGACAATGATAATCTCAATGACAACAGCCTTCCTGTGCTGGCTGGGTGTAGACTCATCTAAGCCCTACATCAACCCTAGGAAGCAGACAGGGCACGATGGTAACTCCACTTAACATAGAAGGAAACCGAGGCACAGAGAAGGAAAGTACCCTGCCCAAGGCCACACAGCTTTTCCACGCCTGCCGGTGGACAGAGATTCAAACCCAGCAAACTCTACACCCTCTCTCTGCTTGCATGCCGGGTAGGAGGAGCTGTGAAGTAGGGGGCTGGCAGGCAGGGCATGGAATGGGGGAGGTGCGCTGCCCAAGGGGACCTGCGAGGGAGTTGTGTAACCTGGACCTGGTGACTGAAGGGAGGAGGTGGGGGACAGAGAGGGAGGCACCTAGCGCCCTGTTGGGGTCTGAGGGGGAAGATGGAATGGAGGGGATAGTGACTGAGCTGGCGATATGGGGTGGGAGGGCAGCAGGTGAGGGGGTGAAAGCTGAGCATGAGGGGCCTTGGGGACATCCTCGAGGCAGAGGACACACGGGGCTGGGGCTTAGGGGAACAGCCAGGAGACCCCTGAATAAGATGGTAGGAAGAGGCATCAAGGAAGCCCCAGGTGGATGGTGGGGGCAGAACCCCAAGCAGGACCCCAAGTAGGGTGGAGAAGAGAGAGCCAGGAACATCTGGGGAGGTCGGGGTGCCCGAGTTCCTGCTCCAATTAGCCCAGCTGTTTTGTACATTGGGGTTCTGTGTTTGAAAGAGTGGGGTGGAGAGGTTCTTGTGCTTCACAATGTATTTGAATGTGACCCCCAAAACAAGATCTCCCCCAGGAGTCCCTCTTCACAGCCAGGCTCCCAAGAAACCCCTCACCCAGGAGGATCCAGGCATCTTTGTCTACTTTCTGTCCCCTCCCTGTCCCCTTCCACACCCAGAAAAACCACACTTGACCTTCCTACTTACAGCCCCACCCCACGAAGAGCTGTGCCTTCTCCCTGCATCCCTCAGCTCAGCTCCTTGAAAGAAGAGCAATTCCGGCTCCAGGTCAACACCCCCCCCCCACTCCCCCAGCCCTGCCTCAACCTCCCTGACCTGGCTTCTGCCCTCGTTGCTTCCAGCCTCCCCAAGGCCAGCGGGGTATCCAACAAGCATCTGTGGGGTATCTCGCCTGGGCATCTCCTTCTTCCAGAAACCTTCTTTCCCCTGGCATCTCCTTGTGAATGGACATGCCCCACCTCAAGACCTGTGAGGGCTTCCAGGGCGATCTGAGGACTGCACCTGCTACAGCCCCGCCTGCCCCCACATCTCCCACAACTCTCAGCATCTTCCTTTATACCTGCTCCTCCTCCTGTCCCCAAGGCAGTGAGGAATCACCATCCCTCTCTTTTTTTACCCTCAAACCCCACACCCAATCAGTCCTCAGGTTTCAACCTCCTGGCATCTCCCAAATCCAAACCCTCCTCCCCAGCCCCTGCTGAGAACAGACCCCAGGCACTTCCCACTCCTGTTAGCAAAATCAAACAGGTTTCTTTCCTGCAGTACTTCTCAGGGCCTTCAAGATGAAAATATGTGAGCTAGGGCTAATGATCGCTAACATTTTTTTTGATTTTTGGTTTTTTGAGACAGGGTCTCGCTCTGTCACCCAGGCTGGGGTACAGTGGCACGATCATAGCTCACTGCAGCATCAAACTCCTGGGTTCCAGTGATCCTCCTGCCTTGGCCTCCTGAGTAGCTGGGACTACAGGTGTGCACCACCATGCCCAGCCAATTTTTCTATTTTTTGTAGAGACAGGGGTCTCACTATGTTGCCCAGGCTGAATCAATAATATTTATCAAGCACTTATTCTGTACCAGTGTTCCTCTATCTTGGCCCTGTTGGCATTTGGGGCTAGAGAATTCTTTATATTGGGGGAATGGTGTCCTGTGCATGGTAGAGTGTCCAGCAAAATCCCTGGTCTCCACTCACTAGATGCCAGTAGCACATTCCTTCCAAGTAGTGACAACCAAAAATGTCTCCTAAGGGGCAAAACTGTCACCAGTTGAGAACCATTGCTCTATACTATAAAATGTTCATTAAGCATTTCCTGCAGAGCAGTGCTCTCTGATAGAACATAGTGCGAGCCCACTTACATAGTCTTAAGTTGTCTAGTAGCCATACTAAAAATGCAGAAACATGAATTTAGTATTTTATTCAACCCAATATATATATCCAAAATGTTATTTCAATGTGCAATCAATATAAAAACACTAATGAGATATTTCACATCTTTTTTATTGTACCAAGTCTTTGGAATCCATTGTGTGTGTGTGCCCATGTGTGTGTCTATGTATATGTCAACACACACACACACACACACACATATTTTTTTTAAGATGGGATCTTGCTCTGTCACCCAGGCTGGAGTGCAGTGACATGATCACAGTTCACTGCAGCCTGGAACTCCCAGGCTCAAGTGATCCTCCCGCCTCAGCCACTGAGTAGCTGGGACTACAGGTGCACACCACCACACCTGGCTAATTTCTCTGGGGTTTTTTTGTACAGATGGGGTGTTGTTCCTGCTCAGGCTGGTCTCAAAGTCCTGGCCTCAAGCACTCCTCCTGCCTTGGCTTCCCAAAGTGCTGGGATTACAGGCATGAGCGACACGCCAGCCTGGAACCCCTTTTTTTTTTTTTTTTTTTTTTTTTGAGACAGAGTCTCGCTCTGTTGCCCAGGATAGAGTGCCGTGGCATCAGCCTAGCTCACAGCAACCTCAAACTCCCCGGCTCAGGCAATCCTTCTGCCTCAGCCTCCCAGGTATCTGGGACTACAGGCATGCACCACCATGCCCAGCTAATTTTTCTATATATATATTTTTAGCTATCCATATAATTTCTTCCTATTTTTAGTAGAGATGGGGGGTCTCGCTCTTGCTCAGGCTGGTCTCAAACTCCTGACCTCAAGCGATCCTCCCGCCTTGGCCTCCCAGAGTGCTAGGATTACAGGCGTGAGCCACCGCGCCCGGCCTGGAACCCTTTCTTAATCTTATCTCTGAGCTATGCTCTCCTGAGCCCACCTGCCTGCATTCCTGCCCAGCCTTCTCACACCTGTGCCTCTGGGCCACCAAAACTATTCCTTCCTCCGAGCCATTGTTCCTACTGGGCAACTGCATACCTGATTGTGTCAGTTCTCAAATACCTTCCATGGTTCCCTAGTGCCCTCAGATCCCCACCCATGGCCTGAGAGGCCCTCATCAGTCTTACCGGCCTCCTCCATCTCCCATCTTCCCTGGCCACCACAGGGACCTGCATGTTCTCTGAGAACTCTTTGTTGGCCCACATTCCAAACCTTTGCACACATGATCTCTTCTTTGTGGCAAACTCCTACACATCCTTCAATGCCCAAACGCTTTTTCCTCTGGGGAGCCTTTTCCTCCCTCCCCAGAAGATTTCAAGAGTGTCCTCCCCCAAGCCCTGCTGCTTGCTTCTACAACACAGACCTTATCACTCTATGCAGCAATGATCTGGTTTCATGCCCATCCCCCTCTCTCCCACATCCATCCCATCCTCTCTATACCTTGGATACCCAGCACCAGCCTGACACCTGCTAGGCATTGGTCAAGAGTCCCAGAATTCATGAATCCAGTAGATCTCTGTTCCCCTTTTCCTTCAGCCCCCTTCCTTTTAGAGGAGGCAGATGGGGGACAGACTGAACCTTACCCCCAGCCCCTGGAGGGTATCACACAGCTGAGGGAACTGCGCCAACGAGAACAGAAACTGGGTGCGTCAAGGGACTGGGATCTTATCAACACCCCTCAAGGGACTTTGCTTTCCTTTCTGCAAAATGGGACAGTGGTTTCTGCTCTGTCTCCTGGCCAGGGCATAATGAATACTGTCATTAATAAAAATACCACCCCCAGTCACAGCAGCAACAACCATGAACATCTGTTTAGCATGGACTGTGTGTCGGACATAGCGTAAAGGAGTCTGTAGTCACTATCTCCTGTACACCTCCTGGCAGCCTTGCAAAGAATGTGCTGAGATCTAGATCACCTGAGTCCTGCCCTGGCACATAGTGAGTGTCCCATGAACATATGGGAAATGGATAAATAAATGAACAAAAGCCTTCTTTGACAGAGGGGGGAACCGTAACCTCACAAAATCAGGATAATCCAACCATATTCTGGTGGGGGTGGGACTCAAACTCAATTCTGAATTCCAAACTTGAGCTCTCCACGCCCTCATAACCTTGGATATGAGGGGTTGGGACTGTCCCGGGGTCCCAGGTCCCAACTCCCAATCCCTTTCTTCCTCAAGCAAATCCCTGGGACATGGGTAGGCCTCAGAGTGGGCCACACACGTGGAAGGGCTCAGGAAGAAGGAGGAAGGGACAGGCTTGGGCGGAACCAGGAGAGGGACAGCTGTCACCGAGACCCACACCCAGAACAGGTTGATCTGGGAAGGCCACTGAGAGGGGGATGGGCTGTGCCCAGTTGGTGCCAAGACCAGTGGGCAGACGAGTGGGAGGGAAGGGTGTCCTCCCCCCACGACTCTCCCCAGGAAGGCCCAGACCTTAATTAACCCGTCTTCTCCAAGGCCAGGCTCTGGCTTCCAGCTCTGGCCTGGGGCCATGGAGCTGCCCAGAGCTGGGACTGAGCGTGCTCAGGGCCTCTGATTCCGGGGACCCACGGGCATGCTCCCCATTGGGGCGGCCGGAGTGGGGGCCAGCCACGCGGGCCTGGGGAAGGAAGTGGAGGATCTGCCTTCCTGGGAGAAGGCCCCGCAGCGGGGCCCCCCACCCCGGCGGGATCCTGGACAAGCCTATTTCCCTTCTACTGGGCTTCCCTTCTACTCCTCGGTTAGATAAGGGAATAAGTCACAGCTGCCAGCCGCCAGCCGGAGCCATGGAGGCGAAAGAGGGGCTCCCCAGAGCTGACTGGCCGCCGCCCGCAGCGCAGGCAGGGCCGGCGCGGGGTGTGTGTCCCGGCCCGGGGGCGTGGGGACCCAAGCGCTTAAGGCCCCGCGGCCAGAGGCCGGGGGCCCAGGGGAGGGGCGAGAAGGGTCCGGGCAGGCGCGTGATGTGAGCGTGCAAAGGGGAGGAGGGCGTGCAAGGGAAGGCCCCGGGGGGTGCGGGAGGCGGGAACCCCGCACCGGGAGACCCCACCCGGCTCGCAGACCCCGCCCCGCTCACCTGGAGGCTCGGACGCCGGGGTCCCCGCGCGGAGCTGCGCCGTCGGCCCCACCCCCACCGCGCTCCCGCAGCCGGCCGGGCAAAGTCCACGGCCCGGCCCGGCCCAGCAGGAAGCCCAGAGGCCCGGCGCGGCGGGGAACCCGGGCCCGGAGACCCCCGGCGGCCGGCGCTATTGTTCCCACGGCCCCGGCCTTCCCGGGCCCGGCGCCCCGCCCCCCGCACCTGCCGCCCCCCGGCCCGGTACCTGCGCCCCCGAACGCGGCCCGCAGCACCCACGCCAGGCTGGCCGCCGCCTTGGCCCGCGAGAAATCGTACTGGTCCAGCGACTTGATCTCGGGCACCAGGAAGGTCCTCCGCAGCGGCCCGGGCCCGGGGGGCGCCGCCTCCACCATGGCGGCGCCGGGGCTGCGGCCGCCGGGTCCGCGCTCTAGCTGGGCTGGGCTGCGCCGCGCTCGTGCCCCAGCCGGGCCCGCCGCCGCCGCCGCCGCCTCTGCCGCGGAGCCAGGTGCGGCCGCTCGCGCTGGCGACGCTGCGTCGGCCCCGCCCCGGGGCGGAGTCCAGGTGCGCCCCGCCCCCCGGACCCCGATCGGCCCCCAGCCGCGGGGTGCCCCGGGCAGGGCGGGCCCGGACTGCGGCCGGCGATCGCGGGGGGTAGGCTGCGGCTGCGAGTGTGTGTGTGTATATGTGTGTGTGTGTGCGCGCGCGCGTGTGTGCGCGCGTGCCTGGGACACCGGACAGGATTAGGGACCCTCTGTTCGAGAACGCGTGTGCAGGGCCGCAGTGTCTACCCGCTTAGGCGCAGGAGGCACCTGCGCAAGTTTGCAATGCCTGGCCGGGAGGCATGCACCTGTTTCTGATTGTGTTTGCAAAGACCACAAGAATGTGTGCCTCTTCGTATCTGTGTGGGCATCTCTGCATGTATTTGGGTGGTGGTGACCCAGTGTAGTGGAGGCTGTCTATGTGTGCGTATCTGGGCGCGAGTGTGACAGCACGTGTATGTGTAAGGATGTGTGTGTGTGTGTCCATGTTTCAAACGTGTGTTGCGTATACAAGGATCTCTGTTATGTAGGTCGCTCTATATCCTGAAGATAGAAGTGGAGAGTGCGTGTGTGTGTATCTCTGTTTTGTGGGTGGATACGAGTATGCGTGTTTCTGTGCCTCTGAACATATCTCTGTGTTGTGTAAGGGTCTGATTGATATCTCTGTCAATGCAGGAGTACTGGAGTGAAACTTTGAGGATGTGTGTTTATGCAGGAGTGAGGCTCTTTGTGTCTATGAGTGTGGTTGGGGGCTATGGCTGGGTGTATTTGCAAATGTCTGTGTGTGTATTTGTGGTATCTGCAGTGTGTCGGGGGAAGGCTCTGATTGTGTGTAGATGAGGATGTATTTGTGTCTAAGTAGATTTGTATATGAGTGCGTGAATGCAGTTATGTGCACGTGGATATGTGTGTGAGGAACAGTTTCTGAATGTATTTGGGGGCATATATGTGTCTTTACATATGAGTGCATTTGCGGGTTTGGGTATATGGTGTGAGCCTGAGAGTTGTGTAAACTGTGAAATTGGGTGTAAGTGTGTGCAAGAATGCCTATTTCTGAATACATTCATGAGAGTGAAAATGTGCATATTTATCTAGGAATTGCATATTTGTGTGAGTAAATGTATTTGTGCACGGTATAATCTGATGGTATGCATCAGTGTGGAGGTGTGTGTGTTATGTGTATAGATATTTGTGCACATGTGGGCAATAGTATGGATGTTACTGTGTATATTTGTAAAGTCCCTATTTGTCAATAGTTGTTTAATATTTGTACGTTCCATTGTGTTTTTGTGTCACAATATCTGCTTCCTAACTGTGTGTAATCATGAATGCACAGGTGTGTGTTAGTGTGTTAGGTCTTTACAGCTGGGTGAATGTCTGGATTTTGCATGAATCTGTGAGCATTTACTCATGCTTACAAGGTAACAAGGTGCACGTGTGTGAGTGCATGTGTTTTTTTTGTTTGTTTTTTTTTTTTCGGAATGTAAACTAAGTATCTGAATGAATCTCCATATGAGTGAGTGCATTTGTATATGTATCTGGGTGTGCTGGGATGTGAGTATATGACTATGGTTGTGTGTGTAGACATGCATGTGTGAGTAGTTGTGTTTTGAATGGCTTTGCATGTGTGTAAATGGGTTTAAGTGCATTGAGATGCATTTGTGTGTCATGACATGAGTGAGACTGGGTGGGTGGGTGAATTCTGTCTAAGGGAGTATAAGTGTGAGATTGTGCATTTATAGCTACAGAGGGGGTTTCAATCTACACACACATACAGACACCCACGTACACATGACAATCAGTCAGTGTTTTCTTGACTATATAAAATGCTATGATGCCGGGCTTGGTGGCTCACACTTATAATCCCAGCACTTTCGGAGGATCGCTTGAGGCCAGCAGTTCGAGACCAGCTTGGGCAACATAGCAAGACCCTCCCGATTCCCCCCTCTACAAAAAAATGAAAAAATTACCCGGCCATGGTGGTGCGTACCTGTAGTCCCGGCTACTTGGGAGGCTGAGACAAGAGGATCACTTTAGCCCAGGACTTCGAGGTTACAGTGAGCTATGATTGGGCCACTGTACTCCAGTCTGGGCAACACTGTCTCTAAAAAAATAAAAGATAAGTGCTATGAGGTGACAAGACACTACTACAGCATGCAAGTGCCCTAGCCCCACCAACCTCAGATAGTGGCCCTTGAGCCAATGCTTTGTTCAAATTCCAGGGTCCCCCTGACATACATTGTACACACGTGTTTGGGGCATGAGTCTCATGGTCCAGAGCCTGTGACTGAGGAGGGGGATGGGTGTGCCACAGGGAGGGGAACTGGGGCATAGGCCCTCCTGTCTGGATGTGCCCGTGCCGGTGTGGGTGTGGGCACACAAAAGGGCCAATGTGAGTGTGTTTGAGCACATGTGGGGATGTGTATGACACACAAGCCCTGGCTTCCCGCCTTGGAGGACCTGAACCAGGTCTTTTCCCCACTGGGCCGCAGTTTCCCCACCTGTGGCACTGCAGGGAATCGGGAACTCCGGGCATGGGCAGGCGTCCGTGGCTGGAAAGGGAGTGCCTGTCATGCTTTGCCCCTCTGTGAGCTTGGCATGTCCTGTCGGCTCACATGAGTGTTTGCTTTGCCCGGGAACGTTCCCATGACCTCTGCAGACCCCAAGGACAAGCCTCTTGTAGGTGACACCTGCACCTCCCAAACACTCAGGGAGGTGCATGCCCCACCCTGGGAAGGGGCTGCAAGATGTGAGTGTTCAGTGAGGGGGTGTCCAGAGGTGGCAGAGTAGGAGCCAGGCCAAGTGCCCCTGCCCAGGGTGCCAGGGGCCTCCTCGGGCCCAGCCCCCACACCGGGCAGACTGGAACGCCTGGCTGGCTAGACCGCCCCACCCACACACAGCCAGCAGGAATCAAGGTCCCACCTGCCCCTGGGGGCCTGTTCCTGAGGCCCAGGCAGCCTCAGACACATTGGCTCCCCTGTGTACCAGGAGGCCCTTCCTACAGCCCCCCTGCAGCTCTCCCCAGTCCCTGCCTCCCGCCTCCTCCCTCACCTGGAGACTCCCTGGGCTCTCACGCCTCCTAACTCATTAGACCGGCCATGCTTATTAAGCTGGGGGTGGGGATGACTTAGAGGGTTTGTAGGTCAGGGGGTTAGGACTAGGTTTGGGAGAGTCTGTGAACCCCCATAAAATCATTTGGAAAATTCTGCCTGTGGGTGCACTTCTGCAAATCTTACAAGTAACAATTTCTGAGTGTGTTATATGCCCACGACCATTTTTATTTTTATTTTTTTTGAAACAGGGTATTGCTCTGTCCCCCAGGCAGTGGTGCGATCATAGCTCACAGCAACCTCAAATTCCTGGGCTCAAGCGATCCTCCTGCCTCAGCCTCCTGAGTAGCTGGGACTACAGGCTCGCACCGTGATACCCGGCTAATTTTTCTATTTTTAGTAGAGACAGGGTCTCACTCTTGCTCAAGCTGATCTTGAACTCCTGGCCTTAAGTGACCCTCCTGCCTCAGCTCCCAAAGTGCTGCGATTACAGGTGTGAGCCAGCCCAAAATAATTTTTAAGAAAATAATGTGCATTCCAAGGCCCGTCCCTGTCCTTGTGCCACTTGCATTTAGAGGCAATGAACAAATACATGTGAAAGAGATCATTTCAGCTAGGGATAAAATACTGGGATAATAATACAGTGAAGCCTGGGGACTGCTTTCGCCAGGGCAGTGGGGGGTGTGGAGCTTCTTCGAGGAGGGGGAGAGGGAGCAGAGCCTGGAATGATGAAACGAAGCAGGTGGGGGAAACATTCCAGGCAGAGGGAACAGCAAAGGCAAGGTCCCCGGGGCAGGAACAGGCTGGTATTCGCAACGAAGGTCACCCTAGCGGAGCTTAGTGAGGAATGTGGAAGGAGACTCTAGAGGGTGTTTGGTCGCTTCTGAAAACTCTCTCCAGTCAAGGACCACTTCTTTTTCCAATCCATAAAATGCAATAAAAATGAATTTCTAGGAAAATAAAATGTAAATACATGCATAGTGCCAGAAAGTAAGAAATAACCAACAAGTGAGGTGCCGTGGCGTGAGCCCATGGTGCCAGCTACTCCGGAGGCTGAGGCAGGAGGATAACTTGAACCCAGGAGTTTAGGGCTGCAGTGAGCTATGATGATGCCACTGCCTGGGTGACAGAACAAGACCCTGTCCCCCACCCCCCAAAAAAAGTAACTTTATGATGAAGAAATCTCCACCAGTCATAAATTATGTTGATAGTATATACTCCTGATACAATATGATGATAATGACACTTTGCCTCTGCCATCTTCTTGCCTGTGACCCATAACCCCTTTCTAATCATGAGAAAATAGCAGAAAAATTCCAATAAAGAAGCATTCTACAATATACCTAACCAGTCCCCCTCAAAACTGTCAAGGTCATCAATAACAAGGAAGGTTCCAGAAACTGTCCAAAGAGATGTGACAGCTAAATGTCATATGGGATCATACATTGGATTGCAGGATAGGAAAAAAAAGGGGGGGTGCATTAAGTTTTCCAGAAAACTTAAGAAATCTGAATAAAGAATAGACTTCAATTAATTACAATGTATCAGCATTTGTTCATTCACTGTAACAAATGTCCCATACTGGTGTAAGGTGTTAATAAAAGGGGAAACTGTATGTGTGTGTGTGTGTGTGTGTGTGTGTGTGTGTGTGTTTTGGGGAACAGGGAGTGTATGGAACTCTCTATACTGTCTGCTTGACTTTTCTGTACATTTAAAACTGTTCTAAAAAAAAGTCTGTTAATAAAAGAAAGAATTTGAAAGGCATGCAAAATATGAGCCCAGCAGTCATAAAAGTACGATGTCAAATTACTATAAAGTTTCTGAACGCTTATTATTTCCCATGCTCTCTCAGCTGAAGGGACAGTCAGCAGTTTGGGGCCAGCACGATCTGTGGGTCACCCTTTGAGTAATACCAGTATAGGGTTTCTCAACCACAGCACTATTGATTTTGGGGATGTTTGGAAGTTTAGCAGCATCCTTGGCCTCTACTTATTAAATACCAGTAGCAGCTCCCTCTGGTTGTGCCCAAATGTCCCCAGATTTTGCCAAATGTCCCCCAGAAGGCTGAATCACTGTCCCCTCAAAAACCATGCACACACACGTGGGCAACAAAACCAAGTCTGAAAACTTGGTCCAGAAAGACCAGTGCATGTCTGTGAGCTTCAGGGCAGCCCTGAGAGACTCAGTGTCTCCAAGACAATCCAGCTAGTGCCAGGCGGACCACGGAAGCTTCACTAAGAAGGCCATCCCCAGGGTGTGGCTTTAGGGCTGGGGAGAACGCGCAGGTGCGGAATGTATCGGGAGATGGAATTGACATGGCTTGCTGAGGCACAGGAACAGGCGAAGGAGGGAGGCGTCTTGGAAAATGCCCAGATCTCTACCTTTTGCAACCAGGTGGATGGTGGCGCTACGTGCCGAGATGGGGACAGGAGATGAGGGGCCAGGTTGGGCGAGGAGGATGAGTTTCATCTTGGACAGGTTGAGTTTCAGCTTCCCGAGGTAGGTGAATGGATAAACAAACCGTGGTGCATCCAGACAATGGGATATTATTGGGCACTAAAAAAAAAAAAAAAAAAAGAGCTGTCGAGCCATGAAGAGACACGGAGGAAACTTAAATGCATATTACTAAGTGAAAGCCAATTTGAAAAGGCCACGCACTGTGTGATTCCAGCTATATGACATTCTGGAAAACGCAAAACTGTGGAGACAGTAAAAGACCTCAGGGGTCGCCAGGGGTTGGGGACAGGGAGGGAGGAACATGGAGAGCGCAGGGAAGTTTTAGGGCAGTGGAACTGCTCTGTGTGATCCTATAACGGTGGAGACACGTCATGGTACATTTGTCCAAACCTACAGAATGTGCAACGGCAACAGTGACTCTTAATGTAGACTAACGACCTGGGTGATGATGATGCATCCGTGGAGGGTCACTGATTGTAACAAATGCCCCAGTCTGGGGCAGGATGTTGACAATGAGGACAGCGGAGTGTAGGAGAACTCTCTGCACTTCCTGCTCCATTTTGCTGTGAACCTAAAATTGCTCTAAAATGTGAAATCTTCCTCCTTGATGCTATCAGCAAAAAAATAAAAATAAATAAAATAACACACAAAATCTATTCTAGATACACACACACAATGGAACATGCAAAAAATACTAGAAAAATCGGCAAATACATACTTGGACATTTACAAAGATACCCAATAATACCCACACAAATATCCGTGCACACACATGCACAAATACATCCAGGCAGATAGTTAGTATTGATGTGGTTCAAGGGAGAGACAGTATCTCAAGCTGCTCTCTCTCATTTAAATGTCCTTGACAGGAAGAAACTTTCTGTCCATTTCATTGCTTTCCTTCTTTGCAGGAGGAGGTGTTGGGTGAGCAGAAGTGAGGCAGTGACTTAGCAGGTATAAAAACGAAGACCAAGGTGATTGTGGTGGGGGAAAAGGAGGAAGAATTCCAGAAAGGGGCTTTCACTGCTCTTTTTTCTTTCTTTCTTTTTTTCTTTTAGAGAGATAGGGTCTTGCTCTGTTGCCCAGGCTGGAGTTCAGTGGTGCAATCATAGCTCACTGCAGCCTCAAACTCCTGGGCTCAAGGGATCCTCCTGCTTCAGCCTCCTGAGTAGCGGGGCCTGCAGGTGTGCACCACCACACCTGGCTAATTTTTCTATTTCTTGTAGAGACAGGGTCTTCCTATGTTGCCCAGGCTAGTCTGGAATTTCTGGCCTCAAGTGATCCTCCTGCCTCAGTCTCCCAAAGTGCTGGGATGACAGGTGTGAGTCACTGTAACCGGCCTGACTTCTCTTCTAATATTGGTGAAGTCCATAGGGATCCAACGCAAATGGAGGGTCTGGATCATCCTCTGAAATTGTGGCACCTGCCAGCCCTTGCCAACCAGGCAGACCTAGCGAAGATATACACAGGACAAAGAAAATCACATACAAACGTTGGGGTTTTGTGACACCCTGATCTGCCAAGACCTCACGGCTCAGGGGTCTGGGGGCTCTCTGCAGGTCTGGACCTCTGAGTCACGGTGAAGGCTGGAGACACGGGTGTGAGAGTCAGAGACATTGCAGCCCCCAGGGAAACGAAATATAGACTGAAGACAGAGCCCTGGGAATCCCCAGGAAAGAGAAAGGGGAGTTTCTCGGCTTCTCGAGAAGGAATAGAACAAACAAGGGAGGGAACAAGGGCTTCGGGAAGGTGGGAGTGGTCTCCGGTGTCCAGGCTGGCATGGAGGGTGCATGAGATAAAAAGTGAGCAGTTGCCTTAGATACCAGGACACAGAGTTCAATAATGACCTTGAGGAAGGCAGTCTCAGTGTTATGTGTGTGGGAGGCAGGAGGAAGAAAGTCTGATTAAGTGAGATAAGATGAGAGTGGAAACTTCACCTAAGATCCCCCCTCCTATCTGGGCTCGTGGCTCACGCCTGTAATCCCAGCACTCTGGGAGGCCGAGGTGGGAGGATCGCTTGAGTTTAGGAGTTCAAGACCCGCTTGAGCAAGATCGAGACCCCATCTCTACTAAACACAGAAAAATTAGTGTGGCATGGTGGTACATGCCTGTAGTCCCAGCCACTCGCACGGCTGAGGCAGGAGGATTGCTTGAGCCCAGGAGTTTGAGGCTGCAGTGAGCTAGGCTGATGACACTGCACCCCAGCCCCAGTGATGGAGTGAGACTCTGTCTAAAAAAAAAAAAAAAAAAAATCCCCCGTCCTAAACTTCTCTGCAACATCAGCCACCTTCCCCAGTCTCCTCTCTCTTTCCCCTTCTGGGTCCTTGTCCACTTCCTCCTGTCTTTCCCTAAAACGCAATCCCTGCTGCGGAATTGTAGGCTATTAGAGATGAAAAGAACCTTAAACATCAGCTAGTCCAAACCTTTACTCGGAGCTCAAAGAATCCAGCCTATCCTTGATTCTCTCCATAAGTGAGTAGGGAGCTCACTACCGAGAAAGGCAATCCCTTCTATCCCTGCTGTCCACAAAGTTCTTCCTTTAGCAGAGTCAGGCATCTCGTAGGTACTTAAGTGGTGATTGTAGAATCAGTTTCCCTGCCCTCCTGGGAAGTTTCTGAGCTCCCATGATCCCGACTACCTTGCACAGCTCTCTCCTCACTTCTCAACTTCTCTGTTATGTATGCTAGATGTGAACATAATTGCTAAAGTGTGGAGTCATTGGCAGCAATCATAGGCTTTCATTTGGAATATACTAACTTAAATAAAGCATGTACTACATGCTAGGAGCTGGGACTACAACCTACTCAATTTCTTCAAAGATAGACACAGCCTCTGCCCTCACAGAACTTATGTTCTACTAGGAACACAGACACAATTCATTATTATTATTATTGAGACAAAGTCTCACTCTGTCACCCCAGGCTAGAGTGCAGTGGCAACTTCATAGCTCACTGCAACCTCGAACTCCTGGGCTCAAGTGATCCTCCTGCCTCAGCCTCCCAAGTAGCTGGGACTACAGGCGCCACCACCATGCCCAGCTAATTTTTCTATTTTTTTTTTTTGGTAGAGACAAGGTCTCTTTTGCTCAGGTTGGTGTTGAACTCCTGTCCTCAAGCAAACCTCCCACCTTGGCCTTCCAAAGTGCAAGGATTATAGGCATGAGCCACTGCACCTTGCCACAATTTATAATTAACTGCATATGTGCTGAGAGTTCTGGGAGGAAGAAAGAAATGTAGAGGGAAGTATAGACAGGTAGGTAGTCCATAGAACAAGGAGGTCTTGGTGTATGTTTAATACTTTTGTTGCACCTATACAAATAAAACGGGTCACACAAAGTCACTAAGCCAATGCAAACAAATCTGCCCCTTAGGGGCAGAAACTTACCACAGGGAGGGACTTCCTGTGGCAGATCATTGCAGTAACGGTTCCCAATTTGTTCACATCTGCCTGTATTCACACCCTTGGGGAGTTCCCTCCCACTCTGATTCAGGGCTTGGCCATGTGAGTGGTTTTGGCCAATGGGACAATATAAAATGTGGCAGAAGCAGCTTGAAAAGCATTGGCACGCTGGGATAAAAGAGGGAATATCACTACAGTCCCTACAGACATTAAAATGATAAAGAGGGAAGTTTATGAACACCTTTATGTTGATAAATTTGACAATTTACATGACATAGACAAGTTCCTTAAACTGCAAAACTACCAAAGCTTACTTCAGAAGAAATAGATAACCTAAATAGCCCTGTGTCTATTAAATAAATTAAATTTGTGACTAAGAACCTTCACACAAAGAATACTCCATGCCTAGATGGCTTCACTGGTGAATCCTATAAAAATGTAAGAAAGAAATTACACCGCTTCTACAGAAACTCTTCCAGAAAATAGAAGATGGGGGATCACTTCTCAATTTATTCTGTGAAGGTAGCATTATCCTGATACCACAATCAGATAAAGACATTACAAAAAAAAAACTACAGACCAACATCCTTCATGAACATGGACACAAACAGTCCATAAAAAAATTAGCAAACTGAGTCCAGCAATATATAAAAAGGAAAACACATCGTAACCAAGTGAGGTTTATCCTAGGAATGTAAGATTGGTTAAGCATGGAATTTGCCATATCAAGAGATTAAACAAACAATCAGATGAGAATCATTATTTCAACTGAGGTAGAAAAATCATTTGACAAAAATCAACACTCACTCATGGTATGAAAAAATCCTCAGCAATTCTTTATTAATAAAAGCATCTATGAAACCCAGCTAACATCATACTTAATTGTGAAAGATAGTTTTTTCTCTAATATTAGAAACAAGGCAAGAATGTCTACTCTTACTACTTCTATTCAACATTGCATTGGAAGTCTTAACCAGTGCAATAAGTCAAGAAAACAAAAAGCACACAGATTGGAAATGAAATTAAACATGATAATCTACATAGGTGAAAAAAAAAACCCATGATCATCTACACAAAAACCATAAAGAATGTACAAAAAGGCTACTAGACCCAATATGTGAGTTTGGCAAAGTTGTAGGATACAAGGTCAATATATAAAAATGAATTGTATTTCTACATGCTAAGAATGCACAACTGGAAATTGGAAATGTAAAAAATCAGTACCATTTTCAATAGTATCAAAAACATGAAATACTTAGAGATAAGTTTAACAAAATGTGTGCAAGATCTATACATTGAAAACTAGAAAACATAGCTGAGAAAAATCAAAGAAAGCCAAAATCAACCTAGAGATATACTATGTTCATGAATTAGAAGATTCAAAATAATCTGTAGATTCAATGTACTCCCAGTCAAAATTCTAGTAGGCTTTTCTTTTTTTTTTTTTTTTTTTGAGACAAAGTCTCACTCTATTGCCCGGGCTAGAGTGCCGTGGCATCAGCCTAGCTCACAGCAACCTCAAACTCCTGGGCTCAAGCAATCCTCCTGCCTCAGCCTCCCAGGTATCTGAGACTACAGGCATGCACCACCATGCCCGGCTAATTTTTTCTATATATTTTTAGTTGTCCAGCTAATTTCTTTCTATTTTTTTAGTAGAGACGGGGTCTCGCTCTTGCTCAGGCTGGTCTTGAACTCCTGACCTCGAGCAATCCACCCACCTCGGCCTCCCAGAGTGCTAGGATTACAGGCGTGAGCCACCGCGCCCGGCCTATCAGTAGATATTTTAAATTGCTGACCTTATCTGATGTTCAAGTATTCTTTGAAACAAGACCTGTGTCTACTGCTGGGGATGTGTAAATCAATAGTGCTTTTTCCAGGGCAACTTGGTAAAAGGCATCAAGCACTATAATAAAATCACCTATTTTTGATGCAGTGTTTCCATGTCTGGGTTTTTTTTCTAAGAACAGAAGCAGAGAATCAATAAGTATGTACTTGTTCATTTATCAATTACAAATTGGAGGGGGAATGAAGAAATCTTTAAAAATGCACATAAAGATTAGTGTACAAAGATATTCATCCTGATTTCTTTTCTTTTCTTTTTTCTTTCCTTCCTTCCTTCCTTTCTCTCTCATTCTCTTTCTTTTTTAGACAGGATCTCACTCTGTTGCCTGGGGCTAGAGTGCAATATCTTTTTTTTCTTTTCTTTTCTTTTTTTTTTTTTTTTTTTTTTTAGACAGAGTCTCACTTTGCCCGGGCTACAGTGAGTGCCATGGCGTCAGCCTAGCTCACAGCAACCTCAAACTCCTGGGCTCAAGCGATCCTACCGCCTCACCCTCCCGGGTAGCTGGGACTACAGGCATGTGCCACCATGCCCGGCTAATTTTTTCTATATATATTTTAGTTGGCCAGATAATTTGTTTCTATTTTTTTAGTAGAGACGAGGTCTCGCTCTTGCTCAGGCTGGTCTCGAACTCCTGACCTTGAGCGATCCACCCGCCTCAGCCTCCCAGAGTGCTAGGATTACAGGCGTGAGCCATCGCGACCAGCCTCTTTTATTTTTTTATTAGAGGCAAAGTCTCGCTATGTTGCCCAGGCTGGTCTCGAACTCTTGGCCTCAAGTGATCCTCCTTCCTCGGCTTCCAAGAGTGCTGGGATTACAGCCGTGAGCCACCGTGCCCAGCCCAGAATGCAATGTCTTGCTCACAACTCACTGCAGCCTCAAATTCCTGGTCTCAAACAATCCTCCTGCATCAGCCTCCCAAGTAGCTGGGACTAGAGGCACGCCCCACCATGGCTGGCTAATTCTTGCATTTTTTTTTTTTTTGTAGAGATGAGATATCGCTACCTAGCCCAGGCTGGTGTCCAACTCCTGGCCTCAAGCGATCTTCCACCTCTGCCTCCCAGAGTGCTGGGATAACAAGCGTGAGCCACCGCGCCCAGCCAGGAGTCATGTTTTAAACAAATACTTAGCTACTTAACAACAAGATATTTTCTAGGGCTTTCAAAATTATGAAAATACTATAATCTCATTGTTAAACAATAGAACAATAGAAAAGTAAAAACATAGAAGACATTTCCCCCTTAAACTCTCACCCTGACACTTCCTCCCAAGAGGTAAACACTTATCAACTGTTTGAAATATATTTTCAGGGTGTCCTATGCATGTACGTGCTTGTGTATCATTGATGTTCTTGGCTTCTTTTTCCAAGGAGCAATATACCTGGGGAGTTTTCCATCTCAGGAGATATAGGTCTGTCTCATTCTTGTTAATATCTGCAGAGCATTCCCTTAGCATGCCGTGCCCTAATTTGTTAAACTATACCTCTATTGTCAGCCATCGAGACTGTTTTCCAATTTTCACTTTTACAAGCAACAGCATCACTGCAAAAAAATGCCATGAGGTACACACCCCTTTAGGCATATACATTTGTGGAGGATCAATTGTTGGATGCAGATCGGCTGGGTCAGAGGTTATCTGCTTTCAATTTTTCATTTGGCGACCGTCGAATTCCCTTCCCAAAAAGGTTCATTAATTTACACTTTCCATGCCCAACAGCAGGGCAAGGCTTATTATTCAACCAATTCTCAGTAAGACTTGATGTGTTCATATTTTTAGCATTTGTCAAATTAAGGAGTGAAAACTGCCGGGTATGGTGGTGCGCGCCTGTAGTTCCAGATACTGAGGGGGCTGAGGCAGGAGGATCGCTTGAGTCTAGGAGTTCCAGGCTGCAGTGAGCTATGATTCTGCCACTGTACTCCAGCGTGGGCAACAGAGTGAGACCCCTGTTACCTTAAAAAAAAAAAACAAAAACAATTTCTCTGATTGTTCGTAAGGTTGAGTGTGCTGTTGTTGCTGTTTGTTGTTTGCTATATATATTTCTAGCCTGTACTTAATCTGGGGATCAACACAGACCCTATAAAGTGGTATAATGATGTAAGGGTTAGAAGGAAGCTGGCTTGATTCAAGCTTGAAGGTTTCCCTGCTGTGTGACTTTGGGAAAGTCACTTAACTTTTCTGTGTCTCTGTTTCTCATTTGTAAAATGGAGATAATACTAGTACCTCTCTCATATGGCTGGGGATTAAATTATTTGATACATATAAACCACCCAGAACAGTGCCTGGTATACCATAGGCACTCAATAAACATTAGCAATGCTCGATCTTCTCCCTAATTTATGTTACAAATATTTCCTTCCGGGCTGTTGTTCTGGTCGTCTCCTGTCTTTGTTCAGCGTGTTTTCATGTCATCACATTTTTGTCCCTCTGTTCTTTCATGGCACTGAGTTTCAATAAAAGCAAAACTAGGACATTTAAATTGGATGCAAAATAAGAAATTGGACTCTGGGAATAGAGCGGGGAGTATTAGCAACGTTCACGTCTGGGCGGTGCAATTCTCATGACTTATTTTCCTTTTTTTATGTTCTGTGCTTTCCAAATGTTCTAATGAACATACATTTCCAAATGCACACACATTGCCTTTATGTTTATGTTGCATTTGGTTTTTTTTTTAATTTATTTTAAGCACACAGGTAATAATTCTATAAGGAGAAAAATACCTCTTTCCCTTTCCTCCTCTGCAATAAATTTTGTTTATTCTAAAGGACAAAAAAGCAAGAAGTCAGGGGGCCCACTACACACTTAAGTCTCCCAGAGTCAGTACCACCCCTGGGGCCAAAAACACCCAAACGCCGCTGCAAGATCGCCCCCTGGTGGCAGAAAATAATAAGCCGGTTTGGGAAGGGTGTGTGCGTGTGTATATGTTTTGTTTTAAATCACAAAGCAATCCTTTGAGTTGTGGACTATAATTAGGTAGAATACCCAAGTGACAAATCTGAGTCTAGGAGAAGCGAAGCCTGGGGTCATCTTAGCTGGCAAAGGACAGAACCGGTCCATCTGTGCAAGCCCAGCTTCATGTTTTTGTTTAATCACTGTGTTTTCTGCTCCCAAACGGTCCCTGCCATGTCTGCGATCTAATTCACACACCACACAATTCACCCCTGGAAAGTGTACAATTCAGTGGTTTTTAGTATATTCACAGAGTTATGCAACCATCACCATGATCAGGTCCAGAAATTTCCATCACCCCCAAAAGAAACCCCATCCCCATTAGCAGTCACACCCCACTCCCCACTCCCCCACCCCCAGCCTCGACAGCCACTAATCTACTTTCTATCTCTAGGATTTGCCTATTCTACATATTTCATAGAAATGGAATCATACAATATATGGTCTTTTGTGTCTGGTTTCTTTCACTGAGCATCATGTTTGTAAGGTTCTACCAAGTTGTAGCATGTGTTGGTGCTTCCTTTTTCATGGCCAAATAATATTCCATTGAAT
>CM052442.1:105694658-105744506 GCA_028533085.1 Varecia variegata | reverse complement strand
CCCCCAGCCTCGACAGCCACTAATCTACTTTCTATCTCTAGGATTTGCCTATTCTACATATTTCATAGAAATGGAATCATACAATATATGGTCTTTTGTGTCTGGTTTCTTTCACTGAGCATCATGTTTGTAAGGTTCTACCAAGTTGTAGCATGTGTTGGTGCTTCCTTTTTCATGGCCAAATAATATTCCATTGAATGGATGGATTTACCACAATTTGTTTATCCACTCATCCACTGATGGGCATTTGAGTCGTTTCCACTTTGGGACTATGGTGAATTGTGATGCTGAATTTTTTCATGCAGGATTTTGCTGGACATACGTTCTCATTTCTCTTGGGTAGTTCCCTAGGAGTGGTATTGCCGGTTCATATGTCAACTCTATGAATGGCAGTTGTTTTAATGTCACCTCCCAGATGAGTCTCTGACTCCATACCTCTACACCATCTCCTGTGGGCTGCAGGACAAGTCCCCTGAAACTGAACCCAGGTCCTCACCAGAATCTGACAGAGGCAGCCTGGATAGCCCAAACCTCCAGTTGAGGCCCAACTCCAACTCTGTTAGTCATGAATGATGTTCACCAAATATTTCCAACGCACATGGTAGGGATGGGCTTTCCTGCCCTCTTATGGTTGGGTAGGGCCATGAGACTTGTTCTGGCCAATGAGCAGCGAGCAGAAATGTATCATTTCCAGGCCAGAGTATTTAATTGCAGGTGTGAGACCCTCCAGAGATTTCTTTCCTTGGCTAAAGTGACTTGAAACATTCCAGAGAATGGCTGATTCATTATCTGGGTTGTGGACTAAGGTGCATGGGATAAAAATCCCTGGACGACCTGTGATGGATATGTAGCAGGAGTGAGAAATTACTTTTGTATTGTTTTAGGCACCCAAGACTTTGGGGTCATTTGTTACAGTGGCATCATCTAACTTATCCTGACTGATTCAGCAAACCATCCACATCGTGGCATCTGGATACAGCCAAGGGCTCTGTATTAGTTTGCCATAAGAAAACACTACAGGCCAGGTGCGGTGGCTCACGCCTGTAATCCTAGCATTTGGGAGGCTGAGGTGGGCAGATCGTTTGAGCTCAGGAGTTCGAGACCAGCCTGAGCAAGACCGAGACCCTGTCTCTACTAAAAAAATAGAAAGAAATTAGCTGAACAACTAAAAATATATAAAAAAAAAATTAGCTGGGCATGGTGGTGCATGCCTGTAGTCCCAGCTACTTGGGAGGCTGAGGCAGGAGGATTGCTTGAGCCCAGGAGTGTGAGGTTGCTGTCAGCTAGGCTGATGCCACGGCACTCTAGCCCGCACAACAGAGTGAGACTCTGTCTCAAAAACAAAAAACAAAAAACAAAAAACACTACAGACTGAATGACTTTAACAACAAAAATGTGTTGTCTCACAGTTCTGGAGGCTAGAAGTCCAAGGTCAAGGTGTCAACAGGGTTGGTTCCTTCAGAGGGCTATGAGGAAGAATCTGTTCCAGGTCTCTCCCATAACTTCAGTCCTTCCTGGGCTTCTAGATGGTGTGCCGTCCCCCGCCCCCATCTTCACCTCATCTCCCCTATCCCTGTGTCTGTCTCTGTGTCTAAGTGTCCCACTTTCTGGTTGGGCATCATGGCTCACACCTGTCGTCCCAGCATTTTCAGAGGCCAAGGTGGGAGGATCGTTTGAGGCCAGGAGTTTGAGACCAGCCTGGACAAAATAGCAAGACTCCATCTCTAAAAAAAAAAAAATAGAAAAATTAACCGGGCGTGGTGGTATGCACCTGTAGTCCCAACTACTCAGGAGGCTGAGGTGGGAGGATCACATGAGCCCAGGACTTTGAGGCTGCAATGAGCTATGATGATGCCACTGCACTCCAGCCTGGGCAACCGAGTGAGATCGTGTCTCAAAAAAAAAAAAAAAATCCCCCTTTCTATACAGACACAGTTCTATTGGAATAGGATCCACCCTAATGATTTCATTTTTACTTAATGACCTCTTTAAAGACCCTGTCTCCAAACACAGCCACATTCTGAGGTACCTTGGGGTAGAACTTCCACATATGAATTGGAGGTGGGCAAAATTCAGCCCACACAGGCTTCATTCCAACTGCAGGTGCCAGGGGTCCCGGCCTGCTGAGGGGCAGCAAGAGAAGGCATGTAAGGTTGATACGAGCTTGAGTAAACGAAGACACCTAGAGCACCTTAGTCGGAGGCTCTAGTAACCAGGAGACTCCTGCTAGATCCTTGCTGGACATCCCCCCTGAGGGTCCAGGGCTGCCCCAGGACTGCAGCCTCAAGTAGAAACCTGAGCCAATCTGGTTGCTGGGAAAATAGCACAAGGGGGTGGATAAGCTTGTGCTGGTTCCATCTCTTAACAACTGTGTACTTGAATCCCCTCTCTGAGCTTCACTTTTCCATTCTATCAAATGGCATAATACTACTTTCTCCATAGAGCCGTTATGAAAATCCAAACAGAGAATATGCATGCATCAGCACAAGATGTATGGCAACACTCTGTAAATTAATGATTATTGTTACCGTTGGTGGTGGTTTCTTGTGGGTTTCTTTTCTTTTTTGAGACAGGGTGTCCCTCTGTTGTCCAGGCTGGAGTGCAGTGGTGTCATCATAGCTCACTGCAGCCTTGAACTCCTGGGCTCAAGTGATCCTCCTGCCTCAGCCTCCTGAGTAGCTGGGACTATAGGTGTGGACCACCATGCCCGGTTAACTTTTCCCCATTTTTTGTAGAGATGGGGTCCCACTATGTGTCCCAGGTTGGTTGCAAATTCCTGCCCTCGAGTGATCCGCCCGCCTAGGCCTCCCAGAGTGCTGGGATTACAGGCGTGAGCCACCGTGCCCGACCTTGGTGAAGTGCTTTAAAGGCAAGGAAACAGGCGGTCGGGACAGGGAAGCTACTTTACACAGTGGCTTCAGACAGTCCGAAGAGGTGACAATTGAGGACAGACTTATCCAGCTCCATGGAGGGTAGGTAGCTCCTGTTGCAAGGGCTTCAAGCCAGGAAACCAGTGGAGAATTTGGGGAACAGAATGAAGGCTGCTGCAACTAGAGCTGTGCGAGAGGGTGGAGTGGAAGCCAATTAGGATGGAGACGCCAACAGGTGACAAATCCTGGGCTGAACTTTCAGCTTAATGTGCTCTTGCCCTCTCCAAACCTGGAGATCTGGAAGGGCAGGGATGTTGGGGGCTTGGAGGGAGAGGCAGAGAAGGGGGCTTTGGTAGCACCTTGGACAGCGCTGGCACTGTCTATGGTGCTGACAGCCCAGGGAACCGGTTGTGAAACAGGGCAGCTGCTGGAGGAAAAGAGTTTGGCGGTTCCTGAATTCAACATAGAATTCATGTGACCCGCCAACTCCACTCCTGGGCACATGCCCAAAGGGACTGAAAGTAGGGACCCAAACAGATACTTGTGTGTCAGTGTTCATAGCAGCACGATTCACAATAACCCACATGTGGAAGGAGGCAACCCGTCTCCACTGACGGTTGAATGGATCAGCACAATGTGATCCACACTGGAATATTACTCAGCCATAAAAAGGAAAGTGGTTCTGACACAGGCTACATCATGGATAGACCTTGAGGACATCATGCTCAGGGAAATAAGCCAGTTGCAAAAGGACAAATCCTGTGTGGTTCCACTCATAGGAGGTCCCTAGAGTTGTCAGATCCACAGAGACAGGAAGTAGAATGATGGGTGCCAGGGGCTGGGGACAGGGAAGGGGAGTTAGTGTTTCATGAGGACAGAGTTTCAGTTTGGGGACATGAGAAAGTTCTGGAGATGGAGGGTGGTGATGATTGCACAGCAATGTGAGTGTGCTTAATGCCACTAAGCTGTGCACTTAGAAGTGGTTAAAATGGTAAATTTTGTTATGTTTATTTTACAATCGAAACACATTACACATCACTAAAAAAAAAAATCTTCCAAGGCTGCCCACTGCCCTCGAGACAGTTCTTGGCCATGGCTGCTGCACTCTGGGCCCACATGTGGTAGGGGGCACCGACTGGGAGCCTCCAGGGGTCCGGGCCCAGCTGGTCCCACAAACGTAATACTTGGTGAGATACATACAGTCATCATTCCCCACTTCACGGGTGAATGAAGTGACTGAGGCTCAGAGAAGTTAAGAAACTTGCTTGCGGCCACCTGCAAGAGGACAGGCTGGGATTTCACCCCAGGCAGGCTGGCTGCACGGTCTAAGCTCTGAGCCGACTGCCAGAACAGCAAGTGGGGACAGTGGGGCCTGCCTGATTCTGCTGAGCACACAGGAGGGGCAATGCCTGGGGGAAAGTTCTCGAGCCTCATGGGTGAGTGTACGTGTGTCTGGGGGGGGGGTTCCTTAGGAACCAGAATCAGTGGTGCATGCAGTAGGAACATACAGCGAAAATGGGGCATCTGCGCACAGTAGGACTACCCCAGGGGCAGAGGCTGTGGGAAGACGAGGCTGCCACAACGGGCCCCAGCACCACCTGTGTGGGCCCCTGGGGGGTGGCACATGGCATTCAGAGGCCTTGTGGCCTGGAGCCAGCACTGAGTGGGACTACACATGAACTCCAGGATAGCACTCCTGTGGGCGGGCGCACTCAAGGCCTTTCAGACCCCAGCGGTAGCCACCCTGAGCAAAGGAGGGAGTGCCCTCCACCCAAAGATGACACGAGGCCACTTCTGAGAGGTGATAGTTTATTGGGGGAGGGGGTGACTGTCAAGAATCATCAGTGTGGCGCTGCCCTCCTCCTCTGGGGCAGGCCAGTCCAGTGTGTGGTCCCTGGGCTCAGAAGGCCAAGGGGGACCCAGGGGGTGGCAGGCGTAGCAGCAGGAGGAGGCAGAGTGAGCTGCCCCCACGGGGCCCACCCTCATCCCAGTGCAGGAGTGGGGTGCAGGGGACCCCCCTGGCGAGGCCCTCAGGTGTCTGAGGCTGGGCTGGGAGGCTCCGGGGGCAGACAGCGCCGGTGCCGGAGAACCGACTTCTCCTCTTCCTGTGGAGACAGGCCGCACACACGCGTCAGCCAGCACCCACCCCACAAGGTCTCAGACACAGCCTTGAGGGGGGCCCTGGGCTGCCCACTCTCACCATCTCGGAGGCAGTGCTGGGGCTCGCACCCTCGGGGGAGCCCCCTTCGTCCCTGGAGCAGTCGGGTCCCGCGTCCTCCTCGTACTCTGTCAGGCAATCCGATTCCTCCCCTAGAATCGGGGGCGGAGCACGGTTGGGGGAATCTGGGCTGGTCTGACACATCCAGCCACGCCCCACCCTCCTGGGGGTGTCCCTGGGGGTCCCCTCAGCCCCCTCACCATCAGCGCAGCCGTCGGAGACATAGCTTGTGGGGGGCTCGATTCGGGACACAATCTCTGCCAAGTCGGTGAAGCCAGAGCTTGGGAAGGCAAGTACCTGTGGGGCGGCACTGGTGAGGCTCTTGGGGGCCCACAGAGTATTGGGGTGTCTGGGGGGGGGCCTGGTGGCATCTTGAGGGCTCAGAGAGGATACTGGGTGGGGGATCCTGGGTGGGGGAACTCTGGAGTCAGTGGACATCTGAGGAGCTCGGTGAAACCCAGGAATGTGTAGGGGCAGCTGAGGTTTGTGGGAGACCCCGAGGGGGCCATAATTCCAGATCTCTGGGATCAGAGGGTCCCCGATGTGGAAGTATCACAGGCTTACATCTGCACGGCGGCTCTCGTTAAGGTCCGCAGACCGCCGGTCTGTGAGCATTTTCTCAATGACATCACCCCGACTCCAGCCTCCGAACACAGCCTTCCCATATTGGTAGCCCACATCCTGCAGGAAGCGAGGGGCTGGGGGCCATGCCTGCAACCCCCTCTGCTTAGCCCCATACTGTCTGCCCCTCCTCTCATCCTTCAAAAGCCTGACACTCTGGGGGAGCTGACGTTGAGATTAAATCTATTTTAGAGTCAGCTGCATGTGTATAGCACACTTAACCGGCGCTTCCCCAATCCGTGCCCTTGCCAGACATAACCAATCAATCTCCACATTCTTTCCCACTCGGCCCCACGCAGGGTGATGGGTACCAAACAATACAAGGTGGTGGTATGCCAGATTGTTTAGAGTTTCGCTAATATGCAGTACATCTGTGGATACTGACCTATCCCATGCCCATCGCAAACATCACTAATTCATCATGACACACTCTCTTGGTAACCCCAGAAAGAACATCAGACATTTTTTACTCAGACTCAGCTTCTGGGCAGCAGCTACTGATTAATTTCAGTTGGCATGGGCTATGACACATTTTTCAGGGTCAGTGGCACAAGACACACACACCACTATATTCCTTTCCTGGACCTGTGGCAGACATTACTAATTGATCACTGCTCTCATTCCCACCAATGCAGAAATGGCATTAGAAATCGTTACACAGTGCTTCAGGCAGTGCAGTTGGCACATAACCAGAAACTTAGCTCAGGGGCAGCACATGCACAGCCACACCCCATGCCACACCCACTTCAGACATCACCAGTTGATCATAGATCCATTTCCCACCGATTCCAGGTGGAGCCCTAGAATCTTTCCCCTCATACTGCTCTGGGCTTTAAGTCATAAAGCTTTGTGGGCCCACCAGGCGGGCACCATGCCGCTCCCACCCGCTCACATAGATCTGGTCGAACTTCCCGAAGTCCATGGTCTTGAAGCAGTCGATGGGCGGGCGCAGGTACTCGCAGTAAGAGCTGGACTTGACGACTTCCAGCTGCCGCACGCAGGACACGTAGGCCAGACGGGACTGGATCTCGGCCATGTCTGGAACTTTCACCTTGTCCGCCCAGGGGTTTAGCCGCTTCCACAGCAGCCACCAGCCAGACAGGCTGTCCCCGTAGGTGCTGAGGTCCGTCTCGTCCTGGCTCCCCACGTCGATGGCGAGGACCGTCTTGGCGCCCATGCTGCGGGCGATGTCCGCTGTGGAGCCGGGGTGGTCAGCGGGCTGCTCCCCCAACAGGGCCCGGGGTAGGGATATTCAACCCAGTCCCACAAACACCATCATGCAAATGACCACGCCAAAGAAAAAAAAAAACCACACATGCAAACGATGGGCTGTCATGCAAATAAAGTCAAAGGGGGCGGGGTGATGGCCCAGTGATGAGGGCGGTGTCTCCGGGAGGGTCCCCTACAAGACAGTGCCTTGTACCCAGGTCCAGCCCAAGAAGACACCCAAGTCTCTATCAGCCTTGGCACTTATATCCCTCAAGAGCTCGTTGATGTCTCCGAGTTCACACGCCCATGTGCAGGTGTCTGAGAGTGCCTGCCTGAGTCCCTTCTGTCCAAGACCCCATGGGAGGCCGTGTGTCTGCGAGCACGTATGTCTCTGGGTTTGCCTGTGTCTTTGCAGACACGCCTGGGCCTGTCTATGTTCGTTACAGACCACGTGTACCTAGGTCAATGCCCGTACATACACATTCCCTTGTGTCTCAAAGACATAGTTTGCGGACCCTGGCCCATAGGACCGTGAGCACATGTGCAGCTAGTGTACGTGTGCACAATGAGTATGAACACCTCTGGGGTGTGAAGTTGTAAGTTGTGTACCTGTCTGCCTCTCATCTGTGCCCATAAAGGCAGAGGTGTGACTTAACTTGGTCACACACGCAAGCGTCCCATCCAATTTGCATGTGCACACACTTGCGTGTTTGAGATGTGTTGGACGGGTGGGGACAGACTGGCGTGTGTGGACAAATGCCCTGTGTCATCAACACACGTGTTCGTCTGTGTGCAAGTGTCTGAGTGTGCCTACCTGCCTCTTGAGCAGCTGAGAGAATGCGTGTGTGTGAGTGCCTGGTGTGCGTGCATAAAGTGTCCCGTTCAATCTACATGTTCCTTAGTGTGTGTCCCTTGCACCCGTGCACCTGTCCCTCTTGTGTGTGCAGCCACTGAGTCTAACACCATGCGAGCAGGTGGATATACTTTTCAGCTGCACACGTTGTGCACGTGAGCATGTATGCATGTGCACGTATACCCCTGCACGGGTGGCTTGAGCACGTGTTCTCCTGCGAGCCCATCTGCGTGTGCCTGCCTGCTCGCGTGTTTGCATGCGCGAGTCTGCACAGGGGCGTGTGACAGTGTGGGCAGCCACTTGCCTGGCAGGTTGTTGATGTAGCCGCCGTCCATGAGGAGGTGCCCGTCCTTTGGGTCGCATAGTGGGGGCAGGTAGCCCGAGAGCGTCATGCTGGCACGCACATACCTCCACAGGGAACCTGCCCGGTGGGACACACAGACACAGACACGCACAGACACACTCAGACACGCTCGCAGGCCCGGCCAGCCCGGTGGGCTCGCTGACCTGGCACGTTGTTAACGTAGCACCCGTCCACCAGTAGGTGCCCGTCCTTGGGGTCGCAGAGCGGGGGTAGATAGGGGCAGTAGGAGGCGCTGGCCCGGACATAACGCCACACACAGCCTGTGGGGACGGCGTGAGGGGGTGAGGCCCCTGACAAGATTCCCGGCTCCCCACCCCTGAGCACAAACATACCTGGGGCCTCTGGGGCATTAGTGGGTGATGGTTAGTGGTCGGCGATCGGGCCAAGGTGGACGGTCACTCGTGTTAACAATGTCCCAGAAGCTCAGCTGCCCTCCCTGAAGCTTCCCCCCATTCCCCACACGGCCTCAGCGGTTGGGTACAGAGCTGGGTGGGGACACCCACCATCTTTGTGGACGCGCATGGCCGAGGCCGTGATGTCTGTGGTCACGTTGAAATATGGCAGCCATAGGTCCTAAGGGGACAAGGACCAAGGTGGGGGAGGAGCGTGGACTCCTGTGGGCAGGGGTGGGGGCAGGGAGGTGGGCGCACCTCAATCTGCTTATCCTGGAAGACGCGGTGGACGCTGCGGTTAAAGGCTGAGCCAGTAAACATGGAGGTGACGGGGTACGTGAGATCCAACACGGGCTCCAGCACCGAAGTCATTCTCTAGGGACAAGGGCGCCAGCTGGGGTCAAGGAGTCATGTGAGGTCACAGAGGGATCACCGATCGGGGGCGGGCAAGGAGCATTTAGGGATGGTGATGTGGTCACCCAAGGACACTGCTAAGAGGGTCACTAAGGGCCCTAGTTGCTCTAGCTGGAGGCTGGGGGTTAGGGTTGTTAGCCAGGAGGACCCACAAGCACCATCCAAGATCCCCAGGGCGTATCTTAAATGTCTAGGCAGACAGGGTTCACAGACTAAACCAGGAAGGATCACCATGAGCCCAGAGGCCCCCTGGAATCAGGTGATGGTGGAGTCACGGGTTTCAGGGTGCTCCTGGGGTGCCGTGATCCTCCCGGCAACACACACCTTGGCCCACTCCCGGGCCCGCTGCTTGGTGCGGCTGGCGCTGCGCTCCTCTGCGTACAAGGCCCCGATGAATGAGCCGATGGACGTGCCGCCCACCAGGTCCACGGGGACCCCTGCCTCCTCTAATGCCTTCAGCACCCCAATATGCGAGCAGCCCCTGTGGGGAAAAGGGGACCCAGTGTTCCTCTAGGAATCTGCTCAATCCCACCCCACGAGCTCCCCTTCTCCCATAGCCCACGCAGCCAAGGGAGATGCCAGCCCCAGCCCATAGCGTCTTTACCAGAGGCTAAGCTCCACCCCTTGGACACCTAGACCCCGCCCCTGCCCTCCAGCAAGCCCCGCCCCTCACCTGGCCCCGCCCCCGCCCAGCACCAGGGCGATAGTGTTCCCGGTGAGCACCCTCGCCAAGCGGGAGAAGTCGCTGTGCCGGTCGGCACGCCTGGAGAAGACCTTCTCGTAGAGCTCGTGCTGGGATGGAGGGGAAGGTCACAATCCAAGAGGATGAGCGGATGGGGCAGGGCCTAGTGGAACCCCCCAGCTTTTCCAGGCCCTGCCCCACTCCCCATCACGCCACGCCCCTGGCAGCCACAGCCCCAGAATTGGGGGCCGGTCCTCCGGGGGCCCCTCTCCAAGCCTGCCCCTCACCAGCTTGGCAGGGCTGCGGCGCGAGAAGAGGCGGCGTGGGCAGCGCAGATGCAGGTGGCCCGAGCACCAGCTGCGCATGTTGAGCCACTCCACGGTGCGCGTGGGGCCTGGGCCCTCCTCACGGTGCAGCAGGACCAGTTGCTTGAGGGCGCGCACGGCCGTGTTTTCCAGCATCTGCTCCAGCTGAGAAAGATGAAGAGCAGACAGAGGTCACCGGTCTCCCCACCGCTACCTGGCCAAGTTTAGGTCCCCTGTCGTCTACCCCCACAGTGGGGGTGCACATGACCTGGCGTAGGCACAGGAGGGCAAGGGACAGGATCCTGGGGATGGTGTCACTGCGCAGGGCCTCCAGACCTGGCCGAGAGTGGGCTCCTGGTCACCCAGGCCCACGATGAGGATGCAGTCAGCCTGGCGCAGGCAGCGTACGGTCCAGGGCGTCAAGGATGCATCCGTCTGGTACAGCACGATGCGGTGCGCATCCTCCTGCTGGGCCAGCCACCCTGACAGCCGGAACTCTTGGATGCTGGGGTGGGACGGGGGAAGTGTCATTCTGGGGCGACGTGAAGCCGTGTGTCCCCAGAGGCCACACAGCTCCATTACTGGGAGGAAGTTAGACAATGGAAGTCTGTGCCCTAGGCGGGCAGATTCACCGCCCCCCGCCGCCTTGATCTAAGGGTAGGACAAATGTTCCTTGGCTTGAAACCTAGAACTTGAACCCAGATCTGAAAGAATCAGGGGCTCTCCAAGCCCACCCCTTTCACCCCCTGCTCCCCTCGGGATATCAACACACACCTATCCAGTGCAGAGGCCCCCAGGCGTGCCCGGATGATGTCACTGTTGAGGAGGAGCGTGGGACCTAGAGGTAGGTGAGGAACGGAGGTTGGGAATGCTGTTGATAGGGCTGGGGGCCCCTCCCAGAAGATAATACCCATCACCCTACTCCTGTGGCCTGTGGCCCTGGTCTACCCTCCCCACTGACCCACCCAGCCATATCCACTCACTGACCAATGCCCTGGCCAGCCCCAGTGACCAATGGCCAGCCCTCACCCACACCCCTTTTCCCTACTGACCGATGGCTTGCAGAGCGTGCTGCAGCTCCAGGGTGAAGGCCACCATGGGCACCTCAGCACACACAGGCAGGACTGCCACTGTTGCCAGGTTGCTGGCGGGGTTGGTGAGTTCCGAGTGTGGTGGGACACCCAGCCCTGAGCCTGCTGAGACCCCAATGGATGAAATTTTCTGTGCAACCCTGTATCTAGAGAGGTGAACACCCCCCCACACACACACACAAAATCCCTGCCCCTCTTCCCCCAGACTACAGCCCAGCCCCTGGCTGCCCCAAGACGTCATGCTGCCATACTGAAGGCAACAACCTAGTCCTGCACATACAACCCCACCCACTGTCCCCTCTCCTGTTAAAATCTGGTGGCCCAACGTCCACTTTAGGCCCCAGTGTCCTCAGTGGGATCTATCACACAATTCTACAGCCACTCAGATTCACTGTGCATACACAGACCAACCAACTGGTGCACCTGCCCCATTCTGACCTTGCTGTCTCTTTCCACGAAAGAGGTCTGAACATAAAACTAGGTGGACATAAAGATATGCTTCACTCACTTAGTGCTTCCTACCTTCCCTGCTAATAGGCTAGACCAAGCTGTCAACCCCCATCTGTTGCCTGGGCTTCCTACTGCTCCTAGCTGATCCAACCCCCCTCCCCTAAGCTCAAATCCCTTTCTGTGGCCCCCAGCCCCTATGTGGCTTGCCCCTTCCCCATTTCTCCCCCTCAATCACTTTCCCCCTCCCAGTGCTTCAAAACCACCCAACCCCGTGTGCAACGGCTTTGTAATTCTCTTCCAAGTCTGGCTCCATCTCATTTGTCAAGTTTCAGCTCATTGTCTTCAGAAAAGCCTCTCCCTCTGCTAGTCACGCTCTGTCAATGACCCTCTTTTATTTTCTTCACAGTACTTAGCAGCTTCTGACACTGTGCTTTTTATTTTTTAATTTTTTTTGTCTCCATAGAGATTGTCAAAAATTGCCAATGCTGACTATATGTCAAATTATCATGGCGGAGTATGGGGGAAAGTATTCAGTTAGCAATAATCACGCCTCGGATAAACCTCATTGGCTACGACACTGACAGGGCACGAAGCTTGACATTGTGCTGTTTCTCTGTATTTTTAAACTGATGTCTTGCCTGCCCTCCCCCCCCCCCGCCCCCGGGAATCCAGGTGTCAGGATCAACAGCGCAGAAGCCCCTGGGGAAAAGAGGACCAAGGTTGCCGGGCTGGCCCAGAATCGGGTGGCCACAGTGTAGTCCCCCAGGCCCACATTTCAGCACACCCTGGAGCCCGACTGCTCTCCCCCATCTGTCCTAGTTCACAGGTATAGTGGAGGGCACTACACCTCCCAGCCTGTCGGTAACTTCAGAAGCCCATTCCCGACGTGCCCAGAGTCCTAAACGCACTCCATGGATTCCATTTGCCGTCACATTCTGATCTGGGACTCCCTTTCCCAAAACGTTCAGGACGAGGACTCCCCCAGCAAGCGCTGACACCCAGGCCAAAACCGCCACCTAAGGCGCCGCCCCCCAGCACGACTGAGTCCATTTACAAGCACGCCAGGGTCTAGGACTCCGTTTCCCAGCATGCACTGGAACCCGAACTCCATCTCCCAGCATGCACTGGACCACGGTTCCACTTCCGGCTCCAAACCCGCCCAGGATGATTTATAGGTCGAACTCCATTTCCCAGCATGCCTTCGGGTATGGGGCTTCCCCTCCCAGCATGCTCTGGACGATGGACTACAGCCCCCAGCATGCCCCGGGCCACCCGGCTCTCACCTGGGAAGGGTCCTTGCAGCTGCTGCAAATTCCCTAAAATTTTCTGGCTCAGCAGGTGGATGAGGCGGGTCACGACCTGGGGATGTTGGAGGCCGGAAATCCAGTGAGACCGACAGAGCGACTGTGCGGGTCCCACCTTTCCCTCCTCTACCGGGGGTCCTGGGTCCCCGTTACCTGGGCTCCAGCTCCAAGAACCCCACCCCGATTCAAGCGGCTCCGCCCCACCAGAAGTCCCTCCCCTTATATTAGACCCCACCCCCTGTGGTCCCGCCCCCACTCCCCTCCGCCCCGCCCACATCAGGCCGCACCTGAGGGTACCGACGTTTGATGTGGCCCAAGGTGCCCTCAGGGAGCTTAGCCAGCTCCGTGTCGCGCACCGCGTGCACCGTTGTGGCTCGCGGCTGCCGGGTCAGCGCCTCCACCTGTAGGGCCCGTGTGCATGACCGGGACTGCCTGGGCCAGGAGGGCCCGGAGAGAGTAGGGGGAGCCCGACCGTGGGTACAGGGGGCGGGGGGGGGGGTGGCAGTACTGCCCCATCTAGGGAGTCTTCCGAGATGGAGGTGGAGGGAACCAAGCCTCGCTCGCTACCTATTAGGACTCCGGAGACAGAGAGAGGACAGGGATCCACAACAGGCGAGGGTCCCCTTTTCTGATGAAAAAAGGTCTGGGGGTGGAGTGGGATCAGACTCATCACCCCAAGAGGTTGCCCTCCACTGACTTTGGTCCCCACCCCACGGAAAGGACTGGAAGAAGTGGACTGGCTGAGGTCAGAGTTCGGGAGCTGTGTCCGGTCACTCCGTCGGATTACGCAGGATGTGTACGTTGGTGGGGGGCTGGACTAAGAAGTCAGAGGTCAGTGGGTGGGCGCTCACCACTCCAATGAGGTCCCCGCGGCCATACTCGCCCACCAGCTCCTTCTTGCCGCTGCCACGCTGAATAACACTGCGCAGCCGCCCATTGAGCACGATGTAGGTACAGTCGGAGCGGTCGCCCTGCCTGGGGTACGGGTGGGGTGTCAGGCAAGGTCAGGGCCTTGTCCTGAGCGGGCCTGAGCTGCGAGGTGGGAGCGGGGGCTGCACCTGTAGAGCGCACGTCCCGCCTCCACCGCCGTCCAGTCGATGGCAAAGTCCATTTGGCGCACGAAGGGCGACATCCTGGCAGCCACTGTGTGCGCCGCGCTCAGCACCACACTAGGCTGTGCGCGCATGATCCTGCGGGCGAAGAAAGGGGGTGCATGGGCCGGGGGCACCCTGGAACACCCCAGAAGGAGTGGAGAAAGTGGGTGATGACTTGGGTGTAAAACAGGAAGGGCTCAAAATTGTCCTTTAAGGGTGCTGGGAGGCCATATCTAGGGGTTCCCTTCTGGCCTTCTAGGAGTGGGGTCAAAAGATCTGGTCCTTGTGATACCAGGGCAATTAAAAAAAAAAAAAGATCTGGTCCTGGCCTCTTTGCACGGCTGAGTGGAGTTGCGTTGGGGTCATCTGAGGGCCACCTCCATCCCAGCCCCAGACCCAGTCGTACTCATAGAAGTCAGATTTGGAGATCCGCAGGAAGGTGCAGTCACGCTGGGCGCGTAGCGTGAAGATGAGGGGTTCACCCGTGAGCACCGCCAGCTGCCCCACCAACTCCCCGGGCTGCGCCACGAACAGGCACACGTCCTCCGCCTTGTCGATCATGCGCTGGTACACGTGCAGGCAGCCCCAGAGCACGAAGTGCAGGCTCACGTCCTGTAAGGACAGAGGCCGTGATGACAGAGCCAGTGACAGCACACCCACCACCCCAACTCAGGCCAATGTGCCCCATGGGAAAGTTTAAAGAAGGAATAGTTAAGAAAAACAAAGTTGAAGGAGGGAATAAAGACTTTGGATATAAGCAGATTATGTATATACATATTATATATATATATGTATATACATACACATACACACACATATATATCTCCATCCATAGACTCAACCAACCTTGGATCAAAGGATTGAAAATATACAGGAAAAAAACTGCTTCTGTACAGAACACGTACAGACCTTTTTTGGCATTATTCCCTAAACAATACAGTATGACTATTTACATAGCATTTACACGGTATTAGGTATTATAAGTAGTCTAGAAATGATTTAAAGTATATGGGAGGATGTGTATATGTAAATACTATGCCATTTATATGTAAATACTACAGATTTGTAAATACCCACAGATTTGGGTATTTTCTGGAGGTCCTGGAACCAATGTCCTGTGGATATGAAGGGAAGGACTGTTTAAGTCTATTCGGCACCCAGGGCAGACATGACTAATGGATCACCAAACCCTGAGCCAAGATTCAAGCTCGGGAATTCTTTTCAACACAGCCAGCAACAGGCTGCAAAAAACTGGCTACCTAGGGTCCTGGCTGAGCTAAAATCCTCTGCTTGTGCTGGGCAACTGGACAGCCATATATAAAAGACAGAAGTTGAATTCTAACCTTCACAGTGTAGCAAAATGGATCAAAGACATAAATGTAAGAGCTAAAACTATAAGCCCCTTAGAAGAAAATAAAACGGTAAATCTTCGTGACCTTGAATTTGGCAATGGATTCTTAGATATGTCACCAAAAGCACAAGCAACAAATTAAAAAACGGATAAATTGGACTGCATCAAGATTAAGAACTTTTGTACTTCGATAATATATAAAGAGCCTTTTGTAGTTCATAAGCGTGATGATTAGATTTTTACAGGGACATGTGAAATGTGCCTCCCTCAAACCCGGTTATGATGTTGGCACATCAGCTGTCTGATATTTTTTTAAAAAAAAGAATATATAAAGAATTCCTACAACTTGGCCAGGTGCAGTGGCTCACACCTGTAATCCTAGCACTTTGGGAGGCTGAGGTGAGAGGATCGCTTGAGGTCAGGAGTTCAAGACCAGCCTGAGCAAGAGCAAGACAAAAAATAGAAAAATTAGCCGGGCGTGTTGATGAGCGCCCATAGTCCCAGCTACTCAGGAGGCTGAAGCAGCAGGATCGCCTGAGCCCAGGAGTTCCAGGCTGTAGTGCCCTATGCTCTCGCCTGAGAATGGCCACTGCACTCCAGCCTGGACAACATAGTGAGACCCCGTCTCTAAAGAAAGAATTAATTTAAAAATTAAAAATAGGCAAAAGATCTGAATAGAAACTTCATGAAAGAAGATATACAAATGGCCAATAAGCACATGAAAAGATGCTCAAAATCATGACATCATTAGGCAGATGCAAATCAAAACCACAATGAGATGCCCACTCACACCCTCTAAGATGGCTAGAATCAGTGTTAGAGAGTGGAGAAATGAATCCTCATACACTGCTGTTGGGAAAACTGGCAAAAAAAAAGTCCTTAAAAAGTTAAAAATAGAGTTGTCCTATACCCAGCAAATCAACTTCTAGGTCTATACCCAAGAGAAATAAAAACATACATCCGCAGAGAAACTTGTATGTAAATGTTCACAGCAGCATAACTCACAAGAGCCAAAAGGTGGAAACAACTTGAATATCCATCAAGAGACGAATAAATAAAATGTGTTCTATGCATACAGTGGAATATTATTTGGCCATAAAGGAACCTTGACATCATACTCAGTGAAAGAAGCCAGACACAGAAGGCCACATATTGTATGGTTCTATTTATATGAAATGCTCAGAATTAGCCAATCCCTGCAGACAGAAAGTGGATTAGTGGTTGCCAGGGGCTGGGGGAGGAGGGTGGGGAGTGACTGCTAATGGGGATGAGGTCTCTTTTCAAGATGATAGAAATGTTCTAAAATCAATTGTGGTGATGGTTGCACAACTCTGTGGACATCCTAAAAACCACTGAAGTGCACACTTTAAATGGGTGAATTGTATGATATTGAATTATATCTCAATAAAACTATTACCCTCCTCCCCCAAAAAATTATTCCACTCAAGGCCCACTGACTTCCTTTTGTTTCTTAGAGATAAACATCATGTTTCCTATCACCACAGGACATTTGCACAAGCTGTTCCCTCTGCCTATAATGGCCTTTCCTCCTGCCTGCACCCAGTTCATTGCCTCAGCTAATACTTCCTCCTTAGCTGAGGTCATGTCCTTAGAGATGCCACCCTAAGAGAGACATTGTAGTGCTAAGAGCAATCCCTTCCTAGCACAAAGCACTTATGATTTTACAAGGATTTGTGAAGTCCTTTGAGTCGTGCCTGTCAGAACCCTGTAGGCTTCCGAAGGGCAGGAACCACTAAGGGTTCTTCTTGCCTTTTGTCCAGCAGGCAGTACAGGGTCTGGGATAGGGCAGATGCTCAGGGCAGACCTCTCCAGTTAGCATGACCAGCCAGCCACCTCCCCATGCCACCGCTTTATAACTAAGGACAAGAAACTGCCCAGAGATGGAGAGACTCCAGAGATTCCTTCCCTGTCATTATACCAACCCGTCTGGCATCTGCCAAAGCTCTCCACCCACCAAAACACTACAGGGATGGGACCCCTGGGTGGGGCATAGCTCCAGGAGACAGATATACCTGCACACATGCTGGAACCTTCTGAGACAGAATTTCCAGACTATGTTTGGGACATGCATGGGGCATGGGAATGACTATTATTAGGCTGCCACTTGTCATCAGATTGGGAAGCATGTTTCTTTTTCTTTTTTTTTTTTTTAGAGATAGGTTCTCACTATGTTGTCCAGGCTGGTCTCAAACTCCTGGGCTCAAGTGATCCTCCCACCTCAGCCTCCTGAGTAGCTGGGACTACAGGCATGAGCCACTGCACCAGCCCAGGAAGCATGTTTCTTTACTGCAGGACTTCTCAGAGCCTTGAATATACCAATGATATTTCCTGGGAGCTCCCAAGGAGGGCTAAAACAGCATCTCCCAAACCCGCTTGACCACACATCGCTTGTTTGTAATACAGCTGTTCCGTGAAACATACTTGGGGAAATGTTTGTGTAAAGCATAGTTTCTTAACCTTAGTGCTACTGATAATTTGGACTAGATAATTCTGTCATGCTGCCCTGTACATTTGAGCATCCTAGGCCTCTACTGACTTAATGCCAGTGGCACCCTCCAAAGTTGTGACAATCAAAAATGTCTCACCATTGCCAATGTCCCCAGGGGAAGGTTGCAAAATCACCCTCAATTGAGAACCATTGCTATAAAGTTTCGCAGAGAGGCTTTGGCAGATGCCAGACGGGTTGGTATAATGACAGGGAAGGAATCTCTGGAGTCTCTCCATCTCTAGGCAGTTTCAGTTCCTTAGTTATAAAGAGGTGGCATGGGGAGGTGGCTGGCTGGTCATGCTAACTGGAGAGGTCTGCCCTGAGCATCTGCCCTATCCCAGACCCTGTGCTGCCTGCTGGACAAAAGGCAAGAAGAACCCTTAGTGGTCCCTTAGTGGACAGCAGGGCAGCTGTCCCTAACAAAGTCCTGTCGACCCCAAGAAGGTTTGAGGGGCTGCAGGCCAGCCTGGTCCATTGGCAGGCCAGGGGTGCGTTGAGCCTGGCTGAAGCTCTCTGATAAGCAGGGCCCAGGGGCCCCCCCACAGGAGCCACAGTGTGACCACACTTCCTCAACTTGTCCCCCAAGTTCTAAGAACAGCTGGCAAAAGCCTCCCTCAACTTCCTCTCCAGAAAGGAGCCCACCCCTGCTATGAGCAGCTTGAGGGGACAGCAGAATGGCAGGATCAAGTGACAACAGGTGAGATGACACCTCCTACCCCATCCCCAGCCCTGGCTTCTCTTCCCTGAGCCTGGGGTAGTGCTGGCTCCAATTGTCACCCCACGTCCCCACCACCATGAGCTGCTGCTAAACTTCCTCCCCTGGGGCCTATCACCCTTGCAACCTTACACATCTCCAAAGTGAGCCCTTCCTCTTATCACACCCATTCCACAGATGAGGAAGCTGAGAACCTTCTAGATTATTCACCCAAGGTCACATGGGGAGTCGGGGCAGAGTTTGGGTTTCAACACCACCTCCACCCCTACACCTCCATGCTTCCTGACCTTGAGCTGGTGGCTGGGTTGCCAACCCTCAGTGGGCCTCAGTTTCTCCATATGGACGATGGAGGAGTTGGTGGGGATACACTTTTCTACACCTCCTGGGGGCTGCCAGGAGGCACCAGAACCCTGCCTCCCGGGCTGCTTCATGGTCTCTAGGTCCAGATGCCGATTTGTACCCATTTATTGAGGCCCTATCCCAAGGGGCACCAGGATTAGAAGGAGATACAATGTCAGGGTGCACTGTAGGGTCGCAAGGGCAGAAAACAGAGGTTACAGGCAGAGCCAGGGCAGGCAGGAGAGATCTAGGAGTTGGGGCCCTGGAGTCCTGGGATAAAAGGTTTGGGGTTGGAGGGGAGGGTTGATAGGGCCAGAGGACATGGGGTGGAGGACACGAGGGAGGGGGTTGTAGGATCCAGGGGTTCGAGGCTGGAAATCATAGGGCCAGAGGTCTACGCATATGGAGGAAGGTGTCAGTCATAGAGTCAAAGGTCAGGGATCAGAGGTCAGAGAGAGAGTGATCTTGGGTTGTATAGTTAGAGGTCAGGGGTCAGCCTCACCTGGTCCCCCTGGCGGGCAATGATGGTGCCGCCTTTGGCGTGGTGCAGCAAGACTCGGCTGTTCAGGAGGGAGGGGTCCTGCGGAGGGTGGGCGATGGGGGGTTGAGATGGGCCCAGCCAGGCCTCCCCTCCGTCACCCTGTCCCCCAGGCCCCCTACCAGCCGCCCACCTCAATCCTCATCAGCTTGGCCAGCTCCCGCTTCGCCGCCTCGAAGATGCTGCTAGTCTGGCGGCCCTGGTAGGGCCCGAAGGGGCAGCCCCCGGTGGCCGACTCATCCTCGCAGTAGCTGTACTCGCAGGCGCCCGCAGGCTGCTCGCGGGGCTCCTGCGTGGGCGTCTGCACGGGGCAGGCCCGTGAGTTCCCGCCGCTCCCTCTCGGCCACCCTGCTCAGGGGACCCCCACCACTGGCCAAGCCAGATCCAGGCCAGCGTCTTGGGAGGGGACCGGGGCCTTACCCGAGCAGGGGCTGCCTGGGGGCCCCCGGAGGCCTCTTCTTGCAGTGACACGGAGATGCGACCACGCTCATACGCCATGTCAAAGTCAGAGCGGGGGCCGCCCTGCAAGCCTGCAGGTGGGCAGAGGGGTTAACAAAAGCAATAAAGATGAGAGTGACCGCAGCTGCGGTCTGAGACCAGCGGCTACCTAAGTGTCAGAGGTTGCAGCCGTGGCAGCCATGACTAATCGATGCCTGCACTCTCCCTCTGAATCTTTCTCAAAACACGCGCAAGAGCAGCATCTCAACGTATACCCACAAAAAAGGACCCAAGAAGTACTGGCAGTATTCCTGTCTTGCACATAAGAAAAATCAACATGGGCAGGCAGCAGCTCCTGGATTCAAACTCGGAAGCTTGAAGGCCCTCCCTTCAGACCCAGAGCTCCAAACCTGAGATGTCCACTGGCATGGAGATGCAGCGGCTCAGCAGAGGGGCCGAGGGGGCTTCTAGGGACGTGGGCTTCACAGGGTCGCCTGGGGGAGACACGTGTTCAGGCTCCTGTCCCTCAGAGCTGCCAGGTCTAGAGCTAGGATGAGTGTGTGGGAAGCTAAGGAGTTCCTGGGGGCCAGGAGACTAGCAAAAGCTATTGCAATGGGTTCTTGGGGCTAAGGCCAGGGATTCCTGGGGAGGAGACAGGAGTCAGGCCTGGGTACCCTGCTGTGGGGTCCCTGAGGGGCTGGGCAGAGCCAGGCTGAGTCTCTGCGGAACTAAGAAGGGGATTGGGGGCTGAACCAGGGCTTCCTTGGAGATTGGGCTGGGCTGGCATGGGGGGGGCCAAGCACGGGTCACTTCGAGTACCTGTTGGTCCAGGCAGTGGGGCCCCAGTGGGGTCAGGCGGCCGACCAGGGGTCTCCCTCGGCTCCTCTGTAGCTGAGGTGCCGACCAACCGCTTGGAGCCCCGCACAGGGCTGGTGCGTGTTGGGAGGCCGGGGCTAGGGAACAGGCGCAGGGGCTGGATCTCCTGGGGGCAGAGAGCAGTTTGTGGCATGTCCCCGGAGTCCCATCTTGTCCTCCCCAGCTCCTGTAATCACCCCCAACTCACGTGGCTGAAGAGCTCATTGGTGAGACCCAGGTAGTTGTGAAGCGCCAGGAAGGTGACTCGTTGCAGCCTCACCATGATGATCTGTGGGGTGCAAGGGGCGTGGCCATGGGATGGGGCATGGCCATAGGATGGGATGGAGCCACAAGATGGGGCGGGGCCATCAGACAAGGTGGAGCCACAAGATTGGGTGGGGCCATAAGATGGGTGGGGCATAGGAAGGGGCGGGGCCAGGAGAAGCCCCCAACTTGGGCTAATGTGCAAAGGCAGTGAATGGGGGGTGGGAGCTGGAGCTGAGGTCTGGCTGCTCAGGGCCGATAAGCACAGCTGCTGGGCCCAACCTACTGCTGCCTGCAATGGGTGGGGGCGAGGGCGGGGCCCCTGGGTGGTGGAGGGAGGCAGAAGGCCCACTGACCTGCACAACCCGCACCAAGCTCTCCGGGTACTTGGTGAAGACTGCGGAAAAGGCCTCTACTGGCAGCCGCAGCACCGTGGAATCACGGGCTGCACGGGCAGACACAGTCCGCTGGGGATGCTGGTGACCCTGGGGGAAGGGTGGGGGCATCAGAGGAGACAAAGGCAGGACTGCAAGTCCCCTCACCGCTCCCCTAATCCTTCCCACCTGTTGAAGACCACTGGCAGCATCAGGGATGAATCAGAGATTGTGGCCCCGGGGTCTGTCCCCAATCCAGTCCATTGGGTGGGGTCCTCATGCCCCAGCCCGCCCCCCCCCCCCCCCGGGGCCCATGGGTTGGTCACTCACAGTGATGACATCCAGGATGCTCAGGAGGCTGTTGACACTGTCCCCAGGGACCACTTCCTTCACTACACACTCCTTCCCATCCTGAGACACAGGGGACCACTGACCAGGGCTAGCCTAGCCCTGGTGACCGCCTTTCTACCCCCAGCCATGTCACTGGTACTCAGCCTCACCCACTCGAATGATCACTGATGCTCTCCCATCCCTGCGCCACCAAACCTCCCAACAGCAGCTACCTCCTGTCCTTCACTAACTACAACTGCTGAGCAACCATGTAGATAGACTACCCCAAATCCCCCTGATCATCCATTCCCCTGACTCCTGACTACACAACCCCAAAGACCCCCAGCCCTACTGCCCAACAGCAGGGCTGTCCCCAGGGACGGCTGTCCTGATGACCATCCCCACTGCCCAGCCCCTGGGGCTGTCCACTCACGGGCCCTGGCAGGCAGAGTTCCAGCAGCCCATCCTGCACCACATAGATGCTGGCGTCTGGCTGACCCGGCCGGAAAACATAGTCACCCTGGCTGAGTCGCTGGAAGACCATGTGGCGGCAGAGCTCCAGGAAGAGCGGCTTCTCAAAGTGGCCCAGAACCCTGGTGGATGGGCAGTGGGGGAGTGACGTAAAAGGTCAGGGGAGACCCCAGCTCTGTGGACCCCCCACCCACAACCCCGACACTGACCGGACATTCTTGAGCATGTAGAGGACCTCGGAGGGCAGGTGGGAGTTGGCCAGGTCGCCCTCTGTCAGGTCAGCCTCCAGTACCGCGGGTGGGGGCTCTTTTCGCTGCAGCGTGGGAGCCTCTTTCTGGATGCGCAAGATCCTGGTGGGAGGAGGGGGCGACAGGGAGAGGGTTCAGGTAAACCTAAGATCCCCACATAGCCCTTCCCCTGGTTCACATACAGCAAACTCTAGCCTGCTGGCCAAATCAGGCCTGCCACCTATTTTTGTAAATAAAGTTTTATTGGCTCAAAGCTACAGTCATTCATTCCCACATCATCTGTGGCTGCTTTCATGCTATGTCAGCAGAATTAAAGAGTTGCTACAGAGTCTGCACGTGAAGTGCAAAGCCTAAAACATTTACTATCCGGCCCTGTATGGAAAAAATTTATGGCCTCGGACATAAAGTCCTGAGACTTCCCCTCCACTAGTCAGAGGACCCTGAGATGGACCCTTCAGTTAGGCAGACCCCTGATGTAGCTTCCGAAATAAGGGCAGACCCCAGAAATAGTACCACTGCTTGTCATGGGAGCCCCGAAACAGCCCTTCCAGGAACCACTGACTAGATTCCCAGGAAAACCTCCCTAATGTGGGTATGACTTACAGGTAGCTTCTGTTATATGAGAAGACCCCAAATAGAGCTTCTCTGTTCTTTGTAAAGATTCCTGAGATAGCCCTTCCTCCCAGATCTCAGAGAACCTTGAGACAGTCCCTCTAAGGCCACAGAGTTCCCCGAGATAGCCCTCATTACATGTAGAGAATCCAGATGTACCCGCTCTGCTAATCGTGGACCTGGGTGAGCCCTTCCCGACAAGTCATGGTGACTGCTGAGACAGCCCCTCCACTGGCACAAGATTCCTGAGATAGTCCTTACAGTATGAGCAGACCCTGAGTTAAACCCAGTGATACAGAAGACTCCAGATATAATTCCTCTTCTGATCAGGAAGATCGTGGGCTAGCCCTTCCCCAGGTCACAGGGAGTTCTGAGACAGTCCTCTGACAGTCATGAACACAACAGGGTAGTTCCTCAGGGTTGTTCAGACACTACAGACAGCCCCTGTGATGTAGATAAATGTGAGATATAGACCCTCAACTGATGTTGGAGAAGCTAGAGAGAGCCCTTCTACTCAAGTCATAGAAAGCCCTGCCACAGCATGACTGTTGACCAAAAACAGTGCCTTGGAATGACCTTGAGACAGACCTTCAGATAGACCCCAGGATACAAGGAGATCTCAGAGCCAGCTCCCAACCTACAAAGATCCCTGGGAGAGTCCTTCTCACAGACTTGACAAGGGTAGCCCCTTGCTGTTGACAGGGACACTGGAAATATCCTTCCTACATTTCTAGTGTAAGAAGGTTCTTGAGATAGCCCTAGGGGAAACCCCTGAGACAGCCTCCTTAGTGTGGGAAGAAGTCCAAGGTTAGTGACAGAGAGAAGAAGCTTTCTGATGTAGAGAGATAGCGGAGATAACCCCTGGAGAAAACAGGCTGGAGACAGCCACTCTAGAAGGTCACAGAAACACCTGAGATAACACCAGGGAGGCAGCCTGGAATAAATCCTCTCATGTTGGAAGACCTAGGATATAACCTACACAGACCCCAGACATAGACCCCCTAAATATATGGCCAGACCGCTGAGATTCTGGCTGAGAAACAAATAGCTCAGAAATACCCTGCAGAGGGAAACATCCCTGAGAGAACCCTCAGGGGACAGAGGCCTTAGAGATGGCCCGCCTGGTGTGCAAGAGCTCTGAGACAGCCCCTCAGAGGAGAGCCCTGAGATGTCCCTCTGATGTGGGAAGACTCCTAAAAGAGTCCGTGGGGTCCAAACTTTGGTGTGGGTTGATCCCACAAAAGGCCCCTGAGATAGCCCCCAGCACCAGGTAACCCCAGCCCAGCCTTACTTCTTGGCAATGTTGAGCATCTTAAGTTTCTTCTTCATGCGTGGCCGAGAAGTGGTGCAGACAGAGGCATCCACCAGGGAGGAAGTGGATTGTGACACCTGGGAGAATTAAGAAGGGGAAGGGTCAATTGGTAATTCAGACCCTGGGGGGAGAGGGGATCAGATTCAGGGGCCCTTCATCAAGGAGGGGGTGGTGGTGTACACTAAGAAGTGTAAATAGGAAAGGGGCAGGGCTTCTATGTGCTCAGCGCAGACCCCAGGAGGTCCTGGACTCACCTTCCGCATAATCTTCCGGCCATAGAAAAGCACTTTGTCCCTCTTCCGGAACCGATACCGGGGGCCCTCCGGGGCAGGAGTTTCTGGTGATAGGTGGGGAGAGGGGCACTCCGAGCTCTGCGCAGACTCCACACCGCAAGTTCCCACCTCTACAGCCTTGCAGACCTGGGCCATTTCGGGTCTCCCCCCACCCCACAGCCTCCCGAGAGGGGCCCTCCAGATCCTCACTCGGCACTCGCAGCCTCCGCACCACCAGGAGGATGAGCACGGCGGTGACCAGCACCGCCACTCCGGCCCCGATCATCACGCCCAGCACCTGGGGGACGAACGGCACTGGCTGTGCACCGCACACCAGTCCCGCAGAGCCCTCCCCGGGGGCCGGGACGTCCGGGGCCCCATCCCTCTCCGTCACCTTCGCCCCCGAGGAGTTCGTGGCCAGCCCGGTCCTCGGTGTCCCCATCTGCATAATGGGCCAGCGCGGCTCCCTCCCCGGGGGCGCTACTCTTCCCCGTGAGTCGGTGGCCCGCAATGCACACCGGGAAACGTAGTTCTGCCCAAACAGACGCAGCCTTGTTCTCGCGAGACAGAGATGATGCGCGCTGAGCACGCCGGGAGTGGTAGTCGCCGCCACGGCACCGCATCATCCCTACCCTTACCATTCCTGTTTGCAGCGGGGCCTCCATCGGCTGCTTGAGGCTGGGCAGCAGATCTGGTAGCCTGGAGTCCTGGGGAGTCAAGGAGCGGAAGGAACCCGTGCAAGTCGTCAATCTGGGCCCGCCCCGCCCCTACCACAAGCCCTGCCCCCAGAGAACTATGGCCTGGGCTGCTTCTCCACCTGCCAGGGCAGCGGCTGGAGGGTCGCTGTGGGACGGCGGGATGGGGCAAATTGACCTACCAGCCCTGTCCACGGGGTGAGATGTGTCCCCGGCTCCCTGCCTGGCTCCCTTCGCCTACGCAGAGGGTCGACCAGACGTAGTTCCGCCCGTCCAGCCCCACCCTGGGGCCAAAGGGTAGACTACCTGGCACCCACTGTGAGCAGCCGGCAGGCAGGTCCCCCGCAGGGCACGGCCCCCACTGGCTGGTAGTCCCCTCCCCGGCCTCTGTCTTCGCAGGGATTGATAAGTCCTGACCAACTGACTCCCTAGGCCGCACCTCTTACCCCCTGCGAAGACTGAATGCCCCACCCCAGGAAAACTGGGGCCTGCAGGCCAAGGGGTCGGGGGTGGGGGGAACAGCTGGTATCCACCCAGCTCCCGACCCAAGCATGCCCACGGGAAGATCTGGGAGCCGGGGCGCAGAGTGCTTCCGGGCGTTCCCAAAGGAGGGGTCCTGGGTCGATACCGATGTCTTGCAGGAGTCCAGGGATGCTGGAGGTGGTGTGGGCTCGCACGGTGTTACTGGTTTATGCTGAAGATTTACTATCACATAACAGTCAAGTTATTATGGGGTCTCTGACGGTGCGGAGCATCCCTAGGACTCTGGGGAACTGTGCCGGCGCCTTTGCTGGGAGGCGTAACCAGGGACGCCGAAATTACTGGGGGGCACTGGAAAGTTACTGAGAGATTCGGAGGCATACAGGACTACTACTGGGAAAACCAGGAGCTGGGTGGGCACATCCCTGGGAGCATCCGAGTGTAAGACCGGGCCTAGGGAGGGCGTCTGGCCTCCTTGGAAGACACAGAGGAATGCTGGAATATTACTGGCACTTTTCTGGGAAGCCGAAGATGTTTCTGACGCCGCTAGAGTACTGATGTAAATTCGGGGGGAGGAGGGGAATCACTGGGCTATTGAGGGGTTACTTGGAGAAATTCCTGGGTGACTGGTCCCCTTCCACCCCAGGGCGCACCTCGCTACCGGTGCAGAAACACCTGCCGGGGAATGGGGGGATGGGAGCATCAGAAAGTCGGGAGTTACCGGGAATCGGTGGAGGACAGATCGTGGGGAAACCGAGGCTCGCTAACGATCCCCAAAGGCACGCCCCTGCGGGGCCGACAGAAACCCGGACTCACCCTGGGGCCGCAGCCGGGTCCACTCTGCGCCAACACCGCTAGTGTTCCGCCCCGCTCCGCGGGCGCGGCCCCTTTAAATTATTCACCGCAGGGCGCGCCGCAGCCCCGCCCCCCGCCATGCTGGGAAGGTCGCACAGACCCTGCCATGCCGAGTGTGGCTGCACCTTAAAGGGGTCACAGCCCTGTTGGCTCAAGGACGGCCCCTCCCGCTAGAAATGAGAACCACACGTTTATTTTCCCTTTTATTTAACACCCACCCAATCCCTGTCCCTCTAGCCGGTACCCACGGATCCGACCCGACTGGCCTAGGCCCTCCCCAGGGCACGGCAGAGAGCAGATCCTTTAACGCAAACCCTAAAAATAAATAAGCAGGGGTCTCGGCAGTCCGGGGGCTAAGGTCCAGGGGCTAAGGTCCAGTGGCAGTCGTGGTAGAGTCAATTCACCAGCAGAGAATGCTCTTCCGAGGCGTCCCTGGAGGCGGAAAGCAAGGAACAGGGGCAGCAGTTCTCTCTGGCACGCCACCTTTCCCCCAGCCCCCATCCTGGAACAGACCCCGGACTTGGACTCGAACCTGCCACAGCAGCAGAGGAGGCTGCAGGCTGAGCCGCTCCCCCGGCGGAACTTGCCCGAGGTGGGGCTGTCCTGGCACTGCGCGATGTAGGCCTGGAGCTCACTCATCTCTGCGCCTGAGCCCCCCGGGTGCTGGGGGAGACATGCCAGCAGGCCTGCCCTGAGAGCAGCCCCTACCTCCAAGGCCCTTAAGGTCCGCCCTCCCCTCCAGCCACCTGGATCTATTTGCTGTTCCTCCGATGAATGATGGTGAGGGAGGATTCCACCTCCGGGCCTTTGCACTTGCTGTTCCTCATGGTTTGCTTCCACAGGGAGACCCTCCCTGACCCCTGAGCACAGACACATGCTGCATCTGCATCAGCCTGGTGCTCCCAGCACCTACAGCAGGGCCTGACACAACCTAGGAGCACCTTGTGCACAGCTAGGGGAGCAGGGCCTAAGGCTACAGCATGTGCCTGATATCTAAGTGCTAGAGCAAGACCCGAGGTGGCTCTGAGGGCCTGAGTAACAGGAACATGTCTGTGGCAATGCTTGAATCCACTCATGGGGAAAGGGGGCACACACATCTGCCTGTGACATAGGACGCGGTAGAGCCTTCTAGGTAGGCTCTAGCAGAGCCTTCTCTCCTCTCAACCTCAAGGAGCCACCATCTTTTCTCCAAATCCTTTCCAGCTACCAGGACTTTGCCTTGGCTGTTCCGTCCCTTGGGGTCCCATCTCTTCAATCTAGAACTCTCTGCTGTCCAATGGGGTAGCCATTAGCCACACTGGCTTTCGTGCCCTTGATATGTGGATGGTACAAGTTAGGAACTGAATTTGGAATTATATTTCATCTGAATTAAAATCAAAATGTAAATAGTCACGTGTATCTAGAATTTAGTACTGGACAGAACATTCCAGAAACTTTCCTGGACCCACCCTAACACCAGTCTAAAGCAGGGGTCCTTCTGTAACCTTCCACTCTTCCTTCATACCTCTCACCAGTCAGTCATTGGTCATAGGATGTCCATTCCTGTACCATCCATCTTGCCTGCTGGCTTTGGACAGAACACGTACACCCAATTTCCCCGGCTGCCCAGAGCCCGGTCCTGGGTTTTGTTTGCTGAAAGAGTCCTGTCTCCCTGCGACACCCACATCCCACTCTGTCTCCTTTCTCTCCCCTGAGCCCTGCAGGCTGCAGGAAACCCACTGTTCCAGGTCATTCTCTTTTTGGCTTTGCAGGGTCTCCTATATTCTCTCCCTGGGTCTTCCCTGCTTGCCCTGCTGTGTCCCCAAGACCCCTTCATGGCTGATGCCAAGGGACCTGGAGTCCAAGCTCAGGGCCCTGCATGCGTGTGGGAGCCCAGTAGTGACATGTGGGAGGGTGCACATGGCACCACGCGGCTGACCTTGATGGTGTCGTAGGCGCCGGTGATGAGCGCGATGAACAGGCTGAGCACCATGTAGATGAAGAGGCTGATGAAGGAGTAGAGGTAGAGCTGGGAGAAGAGCCAGACCAGGCTGCTGCGGCCCTGCTGTGCCTGCATCGCCGCGAATGTCACGAACATGTCATCCCCGTTGATGAGCGAGAACAGACACTCTGACACCATGGACAGTGAGCGGAACTGCAGCGGGGCAGAGGGGTTGGAGGGAGCTGTGGACACAGCTGGGGGCTGGGGTCAGGGTGTGACCCCTGGGGGTCAGCAGTCATGATGGGGCCAGCTGAGGGTCACCATGTCAATGGTGAGGTGCCAGGGTCAACGACAAGGTCATAGGGCAGACCTATAGGTCTAGGGAGATAGAGCTGTACATAGAGTAACTCAGGTCAAGAAAGGGCCATCAGCAACTGTGACAATGATATAAGTCACAAGGTCAATGTCAGGGTCACCAAAGGCCAAAGGGGACAGTGCACAGAATACCAACAGTGACCACGAGGTTATCTAGAGGTCACTGTGTCAATAACAAGGTCATAGAACAAATGTCAGGGTTATCAAGGGTTAAAGTAGACAGTGTTAGAGTACCAGCAGTCACAATGGGGTCATCTGGGAGTCATGGTGTCAATGACAAAGTCACAGGGTCAATGTCAGGGTCAGATGGCAAAACTGCTCCAGACCTGCTGGTCAGGCCCCAGGGGCTGAGGTGGGTCTGGCTCAGTGTGATTGGGTCTGGAGAGACACAGGGGTCAAAGGGCTTAGGGAACCAGGGACCCTCCCATCACAGGCCATGAGCACCCCCAGCCATGGTGGCCCCTACCTTCACGTGATAGGGCCCCAACACAATCCAGCCACAGAAGCAATAGCCCAGGTAGATGACGGCCACACAGCAGCAGAAGCGCATGACGCTGGGCAAGGCCACCCGCAGTGTGGCAATGAGAATCTGTGGCGGGGCAGAGGGGGGTCACATTGAGGGGTGGCCACAGCCCAGGTCGGGCGTGAAGCAGGCAAAGCATCACCGAGGGCACAACAGGTGTGGCCACAGGAGATGCTGGGAGCTTAGAAGGGGCAGGCTGTCCTCAGGGGGTCTGAGGATATCCCACAGCAGGACTTGGCTGGGTGGGTACAAATGGGAAGACTCTCGTGGCCCTGCCCAGGTGCAGCAACAGGTATGTCCGGGTGGGCAGGTATGAGGAAGAGGCCTGCAACAGGCTGTTGGAGATTTCAATGGCTAGCGAATGCTGTGTGTATGGATTTATTTTGGTGGGGGGACATGGGGTGGCACGTGGAGGGCCTGACACATCCTGGTCCAGGCCCTGTCTGTGTGCGGGAGACTCACGTTGTACTTGTGGAAGAAGGTCAGATAGCGGATGACACCGACCCAGACAAGCAGCGTTGAGGTGCCCAGGAGGATGCTGCAGACGTCGTAGGTCGCCAGGTTCTGGGGACGGGAGCATCGTCACCCCATTTGGTGGGGAGGACATGGTCCTCTGCAAGAGCAGAGGGGCCAGGGCAGGGCGTGGGCAGGACCCACCTTGGCCTCGATGCCAATCTTCATGATGGTACCCGAGATAGTGAGCACATCGCTGGTGACCAGTAAGATGTACCAGCCGTTGACAAATTCCAGCCGCTCCCACAGGCTGATCACCCGTCCCCGATGCCGCCACATGAACCCAACAAACTCCTGCAGGAGGAAAGCAAGGTGAGGGCCTGTGCGGGCACGGGACCCTCGAAACCCTCGAAACCCCCGGCCTTTATCACCCCAGAGCCGGGCGAGGTAGGCACTCGTGGCACGTGTGACACTGGGCCCTCACGTTCTGCAGTAGGAAGCCACGCAGCAGTGACCGTGCACACAGCAGGAAGGACAATGAGCAGGTGAGGATGACGACCACATCAAACAGGAGCCTGAAGCTGTTGTCTCCTGCAGGGACAGACGAGAGTGGCATGGAGCCTTGGGCAACCAGGCTGGTTCCAACTGAGCAGTGGGCTCAGGGCTAACTCGGGGACAGTCAGGACCCGGGACTGGGGCTTGGGGGCTCACCGTGCCTGAAGACACTGGGGTGCTTACACTCCTGGATGTGGGCCTGGGTCTCCAGGCTGATGGGGACACGCCCACTGTGCGCTTTATTGTCAAATGTGATCTGTGGGGGCAGGAGAGGGCAGGGTGAACCTCTGCAGCTCCAAGTCCCCAGACCCGTGTGACAGATGGCCCGTCCTGCACCAGCCAGGCTTCCCCCGTCACTCCCCCAACAGGTGCCCTCGGCTAGTGCTCCCCAGATCCCCCGAGGGTCCTCACCAGGACACTGAAGGTGTAGCAGTCTGGGATCTCGTTGTTGATGAGGCTTTGCAGGTTGATGGTCTTCAGCTGGAAGCGGATGGTGACGTTGATCAGCCTACGGGGGATGCTCAGGTGAGGTCCAGGGGGCTCTGGAGGTTCCCTCCCAGCCCCGGGGCACCAGGGCCCCAGCCCCAAGCTGACTCTGCAGCTGGCAGGGGAAGTGCTAACACAGCAGGTGCCAGTGCAGTGGGGCCCCTTCCCCTGCCTGTAGGGAAGTGGCTACCGGGGGTGACAATGCCTGGCACCCTGCCCTCCTTCCCCCTCCCCAGGGGGCTCCCTGGAGCAAGCAGGCAGTACTTGTGGAATTTGAGCGTGAGGTTCTTGTAACTGGAGCTGCCATCCAAGAAGGCGAGATCATCACTGGGGGGTGGGGGGGGTCGCTCGGGGGGGTCCACCAGGATGCACTCTGAGGACAGGGAGTCAGGGAAGGGCCTCAGGGGGCGGGGGAGGCCAGGCTGGTCTCCCCGGAGTCCCCAGTGGCCTTCTTCCCCCTTCACTTCCTGCTCGTGCTTAAATATCTGCCCTTTCTCCCCATTGCAGGGCCTGGTCTGTCTCATTCCCTACAGAGACCCTAGGGCCTGGCACTCCGTGGGCGCCCCAAATGCCCAGTGAATGAATGATATTAAGAAATAGTGCCCGGCACCTTCTGCAAGCATCGAACTAAGCAGACATCAAATTATTAATGATCATGACAGCCCCATCTCACAGATGAGTGACAGCCATAGCTTGGTGATTTTAAGCTCTGAACAGCCAAGCCCTGCCCTGTCCACTCACCAGTGACCACCATCGGGTCAATGTCAAAGGTATCATTGGCTGGGTCCACGTGGCCATGGCGGTAGTACCTCTGGCAGAGAGCCAGCGCCGAGCCATTGGCCCAAGGGCCACCCCCGCCCCGGACGTAGGCGTACCGGCCCAGCGACACATCAGGCAGCATCAGGTACTGTGGGGAGAGCAGGGGAGGGTTATCAGCTCTGCCCATGCCCTGCCCCGTGCCCACCTGCGCCTGCCCAGCCACACCTGGTCCACGGCGTGGAAGATGGCTTGGTAGAGCTGTTCCCGCGTGTAGGCAGCAAAGGTGTCATCTGCCCCATCTGAGTAGCCCAGCAGGAAGAGGTGTCGAAAGGCAATGGTGTTTTCTTCTCTGAATGTCACTGCTAGCTGATTGCTGAGCCCGAACAGGATGAGCTAGAGAGAGGGCAGGAGAGGTTGGCACTTCGGGGATGGGGCCTCCCTGGGGGCACAGATGGAGGCAGAGGAAAGGCAGGACCCTAGGGATGTCAATCAGCTCCACACCACGCCCACCATTATGTCCCCAACAGCCAAATAGAATGTGGACCGGTGTGTCTCACAGCAGCAGTTAATTTAGCCTGGGCAACATAGCAAGACCATCTCTACTAAAAATTTTAAAAATTAGCCAGGTGTGGTGGCACGCGCCTATAGTCCCAGCTACTCAGGAGGCTGAGGCAGGAGGATCACTTGAGCCCAGGAGTTGGAGGTTGTGGTGAGCTATGATGATGCCACTGCATTCTAGCCCAGGTGACAGAGTGGGTTGGAGGGATTCAAAATAAAAAAAAGAAACTTTTAAAAATGATCATTAACTGTTCACTGGATGCTGGGTTCTGTGTTAAACCCCCAGACACCTGCAGGGTGAGTACCATGACAATGCCCTCTTGACTGAGGGGAAATTAGAGTCATGGTAACATGCCTAAAGTCACAGCCTGAGATTGAAAGCAAGAACTTAGAGTGGTGGCTGGGTCGGATTCATAGCCCAGCACAGGGCCTGGCATGAGAGAGGGAGAACCCCATGGCAGGCATGGATCAATGTGGCATCAGACTGCCCGGGTTCAAATCCCAGCTCCCAGTGCTAGTTGCTGTGTGACTTTGGACAAATCACTTAACCTCTCTGAGCCTCAGCAGCTGTATCTACACAATGGGGGCAACAGCAGTTGCCAGGACCTTTTGTCATTATGCTTCCGTGAGGAGTCAGGACTAGGGTCCCATTCCAAGACTCTCTCCTTCAAGGAGCACAGCGGCCACACGAGCCATCCTGCTGGGGCCCCCTCTGGGCTGGTCTCACCTGCACAGTGACCACCAAGATCTTTACCACCTGCAGCATCAGTTTGCAGGGCTTGCGGCCCTTCGCTCGAAATTTGTCACAGGGACTCATGAAAAAGTACTTGAGGCGACGACGGAGGTCTTCCTCTTCTGGGGGGGTCAGAGAGGCCGGTGAAGCCCCCACCTGGGTCCCATATCCAGGGTTGGGGGTCAGAAGCCGCTCAGTCTCTGTGGGAATGGGAGAGGATGCTGGGGACCATGTAGGGTCCCTGCAACAGGGGAGGCAGCACATGAACTCTCCCCACTGCCCCACGCTCCTGCCAAGGAAGAACTTTGAGAGGCATAAGGGAAACCAGGAAATCTGCAACACTGTATGGACACATGCAGCAGTGCTGCTCAGGTTCTAAATCCGGGTTTGAGAGGCAAAAGGGCCTGAGCCAATTCCAGCCTCTGCTGCTCCCCTGCCTGGACAGGACAAGCAGCCTTCCTGAGCCTCAGTTTCCTTGTCTGCAAAATGGGCAATAATCATCTCCCATGGGAAAGCTGAGGATTGGATGCTTACAAAGCATTTATCACAGGGGCTGGTACACGGTGACTATCAGAACATTCCATCCACCTTCCTGTTGTTGATTAGTGGGGAGATAATGAAGTGTTTCCCCTGGCTTGTCACAGGGCATTCACGGCTCCCAGGCTTGGCCCAATTCTTGCCTCCAGGCAAGAGTGCAGAGCTCAGCCCACATTCCAGTTTTTTCTGCACAAATACTCAAAGTATGACTTCTGCACTTATCATAGCCTCACCCATCGACTGACCCTCTCACAAGCCACAGGCCAAGAGAAGGGGTGACCAGTAACAGTACTAATAATGGAACACAGCTGCTGAAGACTCAGTTTATCTTTCATAAGGCCACCAGCTTCTGGAAATCACACAGCCCTAGGATCAAATCCCAGACCTGCCATTTCCCAGTGGGGTGACATAAGATGTCTCCGTCTCCTCATCTGAAAAGTAGAAATCAAAAAAGTCTACCCCTAGGCTGAGCCCCTGAGGCTGCTCTGAGAATTCCGTGAGACAAAGCAGGTAAAGACCTCAACAATTCTTCAGCACACAGAAGCTGTTCCGATCACTGTTTTTGCCTTCGAGCCTAAGAGGAAGATCCACGGTTTCTGCAACTGCTAGAGTCACAGCCAGTCCTGGTGGCCCAAGAACCATCCCTGACACACACCCCCTAGAAAAGCCATGCGACTTTCCAGGGCCTGGCCCCTGCTTGGCAAAGCTGTCAGAATAAATGTGGATGCTGTCAGAACCTCCTGTGCAGAGAGGGCCCCTCCCTTTGGAACTTGGACGCTGTAGCTGTTTACGAGTCAGTCCCAAGAGAAGCCGGAGGGCGGGCTCTGCCTCCCAAGCTGGGATCACAACTAACACAATCCGGACCCTACCAGCGGGACACCTAAGGGTAGGTGTCCCCAGCTACCTCCAGAAGGGGAGGCTAACACAAGGGGTCTTCCTCCAGCCTCCACAGTGAGAGGTGACAGCCGCAGAGGCTGGAAGCCTGCGTTTAAGAAGGCGGAGCTTGCATGGGTTTGGAGATCTGAAATTGAGTTATTTGCCTAAAGGAAATCCAATACCTCCAGCTCTTCGCCTGACTTTAGGGAAGCTGAGCCTTTGCCTCCTGGAACCGGGAAGGGAAACCTGGGAGTCTCACGGGTGGGTTGGAAAAGCTAGTGCCCGCTGTCTGAGTTCCTGCAAAGTTGTGCAATCGCAACCCAGGCTCCCAGTGGAAACCCTGGGAGAGACCGGTGGCCCGCTCGTTCCCCGAGTGTAAGAACTCTGAGCAGAGCCTGGGTTCGGGAAGGGGGGTGACAGGTGTCCCGCCACCTGAGGTCGGAGCACCTGGTGCCCACCCGCCGCCCAGGTTCTAGGAGCCGTCTGCGTGTATCTCCACCACCGGGGGACTGAGAGGTCAGCAGCGGAGCTGAGAGAAAGGAGACGGGGAGTCCCGCTGCCCGAGGTCGGGGAAGCTGGCCGCCCGCCCGCCAGCGCGCCGCCTGCAGCCCGGGACCCGCTGCGCCGCCCGCGCCCTCACCTGAGCCACGCCGGCCCGCCGGGGCTGCCATGCTGGGCCGGGGAGCGCGGGACGCCGGCGGGCGCGGCGGGGCAGCCTGGGTAAGAGCGCCCAGCCGCTGTCACTGCGGCCTCGCTCCCTCGCGGCGCCGCTTCAAACCCACCCGCGTCAGCTGATCTGGGTTGCGGTCACGTGACCAGAGAGCCTTGGTCCCCACGTGACCGGATCCGGTCCCGCCCCCTGGGCCACGACGACCAGCGCCCCCGCCCTTTGCCGGAATCGCGCATGCGTGCCTCAGCCGGCGCCCTGCTAGACGAAGGCCGCTGCGAAGTCCTAGCGCCGACGGGCTCTGGGCTTGGGGCGGGGGGGTGGATGGGCTGACTCTGAGACTGGCAATTGGCGAGCTGTGCCCTGGCTCCCTGTCATGCCCCGCGTCTGGTGCCAGCCTCGTGACCTCGATGTCCAGAGCTTGACCCCTTACCCTCCGCAGTGTCTGGTGATGACCCTGCATACTATCTCAAGGCTGCCTTTTTTTTGAGACAGAGCCTCATTCTGTCGCCCTGGCTAATGCAGTGGAGTCATCATAGCTCACTGCAACCTCCAACTCCTGGGCTCAAGCGATCCTCCTGCCTCAGCCTCTCAAGTAGCTGGCACCACAAGCGAGTGCCACCAGGCCTGGCTAATTTTTCTATTTTTGGTAGAGACGGGGTCTCGCTCTTGCTCAGGCTGGCCTCGAAATTCTGAGCTCAAGCGATCCTCCTGCCTTGGCCTCCCAGAGTGCTAGGATTACAGGCGTGAGCCACCGCGCCCGGCCTACGGCTGCTTTCTTCCTTTCTCTCAGAATGTCCTTCTGTCTCCCTCATCAGGACCAACAGCAAACCCAATTTCCTAATTATGTAGAAAATAGAACCACTTATCACCACCTCTATGGCCCCCAGCCCAGAGTCCTCCAACATTCCTGGCCTGGAACATTGTAGCAATCTCCTCCCTGATTCCAGCTTCTCTCCACACTGTTCTCCACTTAGCAACTAGAAACATCATCAAAGAATAATTCTCATCAGTCCTCTACCATAACCTGCCCTTGGCTTCCCATTGCTGTGAAATGACAAGCAAATTCCCCACCTCCATTGGTCAGGAATCTCTGGTCTGGACCCTACCTACTCCCATGGCACACCTATGGCCCCAGGGCCTTTGCATACTCTTGCCCTGGAGCATAATGGTTAAGAACCTACACTCTGGAGGGCAATTTAGGTTTAAATCTAGGCACTGGACAGGATTGGTGGCTCATGCCTGTAATCCCAGCATTTTGGGAAGCCGAGGCCAGAGGATCGCTTGAGGGGAGGAGTTCAAGACCAGCCTGGACAGCATAGCAAGATCCCATCTCTACCAAAAAAAATTAAAATTAAAAAAAAAAAATCTAGGCACTGCTGCCACTTTTACATCTTCCAGAGTCCTTTAAACTCTATGTGCCTTGGTTTCCTCATCTGAAAAATGAGGATACTCCATCAGAGGGTACCTGCCTCATGGGGCTGCTGAGAGAATTAAATGAGACAATGAGAGAGCAGGGCATAAGGGTGGACAAACAGTACTGATTATTAAATTAGTGGTTATTCTGATTATAAAATCCTTCCTTGAGAAAGCTGTCCCCCCACCCCATCTAAATCAGAAGTCTCTTTTTTTTTTTTTTTTGGAGACAGAGTCTCACTGTGTCACTCTGGTAGAGTACAGTGGCATCATCACAGCTCACCACAACCTCAAACTCATGGGCTCAAGCGACTCTACTGCCTGAGCCTCTGGAGTAGCTGGGACTACAGGCACAGGCACGTGCCACCAAGCCAGGCTAATTTTTCTATTTTTGGTAGAGACGGGGTCTTGCTCTTGCTCAAGCTGGTCTCAAACTCCTGATCTCAAGTGATCCTCCCTCCTCGGCCTCCCAGAGTGCTGGGATTACAGACGTGAGCCACTGCGCCTGTGAGCTCCCTGAGGGTGAAGACCCCTGCAATCAAGAGGTGTTTGTTGAATGCATAAATGAGCAGCCTCCTTTTGTCCAGTGGTGCACTTGTTACATTGGCTTTGAAGGGCAAGGGGTAGGTTCCCTGAGCAGATGGACCAGTGTGAGACCTCATCAGGGAGGCTGGGAAGCCTGGCTGGTGTGGCTCCTGGCCCCAGAAGGAAGCCAGGACACTGGGGCTCCAGTCTATGTCTGGCCCCGGCCACACGGTTACATCTCCAGAGGAAGGGGCTGTGCATTGGGGAAGAAAGCGCAAAAGGCAAACCAGGACACAGAGCCAGGAAGCAGTGGGAGGATTTTACTAACTGCACAACACACAACTTCCCCAGGCCCTCTTGGATGCCAGCGCCCCTTTCAGCCATCAGGCCCCAGCAGTGCCCCTTGCTCCTGCACCCATTCGGGACTCTCGCCGGTAGGGAGGGCTGGGCTGATAGCGTCATGGGTGGGAGAGCAGGGGTCAGGGCTGGGCACAGGATCAGGGTTAGGACTGGGGTCAGATTCATGGTCAGAGCTGGCCACAAGGTCAGGATCGGCATCGTGCCCAGGCTTAGGGTCAGGTGATTCCACAGGATTAGGGCTGGGGGTGGATCTGGAGCTAGAGAGGTGCTTGGGGCTGGGATTGGGGACAGTGCCCAGCACAGAGCCAGGGTCAGGGCCGCTGCCAGAGCTGGTGCCAGGGCTAAGGCCCAGACCCGAGCCCAATACGGAGACAGCCTCGGGATCCAGGAGGGAGACCTGCCCCGGCCTCATCCCGGATGCAGGGGTCAGGTCAGGGCCGAGGCTCAGGCCGGCGGCGGCTGCAGCAGCGGCGGCGGCAGCGGCGGCGGCAGCAGCAGCAGCAGCAGCAGCAGCCGCAGCGGCGGCCGCGCCCTCATGCACCCGCTTGTGCTTGGTAAGGCTGGAGGCTTGGCCGAAGGCCTTGCCGCAGAGCTGGCAGCGGTAGGGCCGCTCGCCCGAATGCACGTGCAGGTGTTGCAGCAGCGCCGAGCTCTGCCCGAAGGCCTTGGAGCAGTGCGGGCAGGCGTAGGGCCGCTCGCCCGTGTGGATGCGCAGGTGGTGCTGCAGGTTGGAGCTCTGCCCGAAGGCCTTGCCGCAGTGGGGACAGCGGTAGGGGCGCTCGGCCGTGTGCGTGCGCTGGTGCTGCAGCAGCGCCGAGCTCTGCCCGAAGGCCTTGCCGCACTGCGGGCAGGGGTAGGGCCGCTCGCCCGTGTGCGTGCGCAGGTGCTTAAGCAGCGCCGAGCCCTGGCCGAAGCCCTTGGCGCACACGGGGCACTTGTGGGGCCGCGGGCCACCATGCGTGCGCAGGTGCTGCGCCAGCAGCGAGCCGTGCCCAAAGGCCTTGCCGCACACCGGGCAGTGGTGCGGCTTCTCCCCGCTGTGGCTGGAGCGGTGCTTCAGCAACGTGGAGCGCCATCCGAAGGCTTTGCCGCACGCGGCACACTGGTAGGGCCGGGCCCCGGTATGGATGCCGCGGTGCTGTGCCAGGGTGGCCCCGTGGCTGAACGACTTGCCGCAGTCGGGGCAGCGGTACGGCTTCTCGCCGCTGTGAGTGCGGCGGTGCTGGCTCAGCCCCGAGCTGCGGCGGAAGGCTCGCCCGCAATCGGGGCAGGAGAAGGGCCGGGGCGGGCTGGCAGGGGCGGACAGCACCGCGGGGCTGGTGGCCAAGACCTGGGGGGTGGCAGTGAGGCCGGACTCAAGGGGGTCCACATCTGGAGCGGCGGGGCTGAGAGTGTCGCTGCTAGGGTCGAGAACCAGGGGTACGGGGCCGATAACATCAGGATCGAGGTCGAAACTCGAAGACATGGGGTCGGGATCTTGGGGTTCAGAATCGCGGTTGCCCAAGATAGAGCCTGGAGCGTCGGCATCGGGGTCCACATCCTCGGAGACCGGCTCCAGATCTTCATAGCTGGGGTCCGCGTCTTCTGAGACAGTGTTGAGGTCTTCCGGGTCAGGCCCTGGGTCTTCAGACACTGGGTCCAGATCTTCGGGATTGGGGTCCAGGTCCTCTGAGTCAGAGTCAAGCTCTTCATAAACCACCCTCAGGCCTTTGTGGCCAGGGTTCCTTACAAGCACAGAGCGCCGCATCCCAGGCGTGGAAGTGGCAGCTGCTTCTGGGGCAGGATCTGTAGAGGGGAGGACAGAAGGTGGATGCAGGTAGGTTCTCCGGAGGGGGTCCGTCTCTTGGGCAAGGGGACCCGGCTGGGCCCCCAGAACACACTACCATGCACACACATGGATCTTTCCCTTGTCTCCAACTTCAGGGAGACTTCTGACTTGCCCTAGCCAGGGCAGGGAGTAGAGGGACCCTGGTGAAACATGGTGGGACCCTTCCCTCTCAGCCCTAAACCTGGATGGAAGTCATGGGACCCAGCACTAGAGGTCTGCAGTGGCCAACGCCATGGCTCTGCCCCTCTCTATCCTGGGCTCCTCTTGTGGGAAGCTGGGGTCCTGTGAAGGAGACAGTCCTAGGTTCTGAACCCCTCGATGGGGGTCCCCATATGGGGAAGAGGATAGGTGTTGGGGTTCCTGTGTTCCTGAGCACAGGACCTGAATTCTTGTCTCATAGTTGGGAGTGGCAGATTTGGGGGTTCCTGGTAGGGAGGGGGACCTCTGGTTCACCTCCTAGACAGGTGGCATCCTGAGCTCTGGAACCTGTGGCTGGGGGACAGGAGTCGGGTGCAAACCACATCTGGTACCCATCCTAGGTCACTGGGCGAGGACTGCTTGCCTTCTGGGGAGGAGACAACCTGAATTCCAGACCTCACAGCTCGGGGTGGGAATAAGTGTCAAAACATCCGTGTTCTCTCTTAGACCTAGAACCCCTTCCTAAAGCCAGAGGGTGAGTGTGAGAGAATGATATAGGGGACCCCTCCTGACTTGGAGGGGTAGACAGAGAAACTAACAGACCCACAATCAGGAGGGTGGGGACAGTTGTCAGTATACCTGTTTTTTCCCCTATTGGCTAGAAGACCCTGAATTCTTTTTTTTTTCTTTTGAGATGGGGTCTCACTATGTTGCCCAGTCTGGTCTTAGAGTCCTGGGCTCAAGCGATCCTCCTGCTTCAGCCTCCCAAGCTCCCAAGTAGCTGGGACTCCAGATGTGTGCTAAATTGCACCCAATCGAGAAGATCCTGAATTCTACGTGCTAGCTGCAGGGTAGGTGAAAGTAATACGTGGGGACCCTCCTGGGTTACTGGGGGAAGCCCCAGACTATGTCCTCCCATGGATGGGGCAGAGGGATGGTGTCAACACACTTGTGTTCCTTCCTGGAGGAAAGATTCCCAACTGAGCTCAATTCCAGGGTCCTGGCTGGGGGCAGGCAGACAGGTTGAAAAACAATAGCTAGGACTCCTGGGGAGCAAGGAGGCGCTCAGGATGACCTGTTGCGGAGGTTCTTGAGCTGCCCACCTGATGGCTGGGTGTAGATCTGTGCCTGGGGGTTGGGGGGACCTCTGGCTCCCGTTTCAGGAAGGGGGACATACTGAGCCGCAGCCCCATAGCCAGGCGAAGTTATGCAAACAGAGCGGAGTTCCTGCCGGTCTCCACCCAGACCCCATAGTTGGAGGATGGGGGGAGCAATACCTGGGTCCCCCCTCAAAACTGGGTTCCTGAGGGGCAGAGAAGCCCTTAGATTGCTTCCAGAGGAAGGGGCCCCCTGAATTCCCATTTCCTAACTGGAAGGTGGGAGGAGAAATCACTGGGGTCCTTCCTGAGTTCCTGGGGGGCAGGTGGACCCCTCTGGGTCACCTCCGGGGGGGACTTCCAGAACTCCAGACCCCAAGACTGGCGGGGGAGGGGAACAATAGCTAGGCCCCTTCATGGGGTCCTAGGGGGAGGGGAACCCCTGGATGCCCCTCCTGAGGAAAGGGTCTCGTGAACTCCCGACCCCAGGCCCAGGCGGGAGGTGGGAACAATACCGAGGGACCCATTCCGATTGAAGGCTCCCAGCCTCGGGGGCCCTACCCCCAGGCCGCAGCGGCGGGATGGACGCGCTAGGCCGGTGGGCCGCGGGGTCCCCTCCGATCGCGCCAGCGACCCCGCTTGCCCAGGCCGGGGCAGGCGGCGCACGCGGCTGGGGGCGAATAGAGGTCGCCCCGGGCCGCGCCTCGCACCCGGGCCCCCCACCCGCCCCCCGCCTGGCCCCCGCCCGGCCCCGGCCCGCTCGCGGGGACACTCACCCGGTGCCCCTTGCCCCTGCCCGGCCCGCCGCGCCCGCGCCGGCCGCCGGCGCCCCCCGGACCCGCAGGAAGCCCCCCGCCCGCCAGCCCCGCCGGCGGCCCCCTCGGCCCAGCGGCCCCGCCAGGCGCTCCCGGGGAGCGAGAGGGGCCGGCCGAGGGCCGCAGCGGGAGCTGCTGGGACTTGTAGTTCGCCCGCGCCCGCCGCGGCCGTCGCCATCGCCGCTGCCCCCGCCCCCCGGGCCAGTCTTTGTCCCGGCCCGGCCGCCCCGGCCGCGCCTTTGTCTGCGCCGCGCCCCGCCCGCGCCGCCAGGGCCCTGTCCCTCGGTCTGTTCCCGTGCCCGTGTCAGCCCCTCTCCGGCCCTGATCCTTCCTGTCCTTCCCTCTCTGTCCCTCTCCCTGTCTCTCTGTCTCTGCCTCCTGCCCATGTCTCTGATTCTATCTTTGTTCATATAAGCGCCACGCGCTAACCGATTGCGCCACTGGAGTTGCTCTCTTTTTGTTCAAAAATCACCAAACATGCTACTGCTCTTGCAGACTTGCGACGCGCGCACGTGTATCTAGCCCTGAGAAGCCCTGCAGTTTAAAACCAGGCCTGTCTGCTTAATCTAGCATTTCTCCAATTTTTGTTTGTTTGGGTTTTTTTTAATGGTGAGACCCTCCACCATTTCTGGGTAACATACTTTAACAATCTCCCCAACCAAGGAATGGCGTTGGGGAGCCCCTCCCTTAGTACTTTCAGCCTCCTACCCAGATGGTGGTGGGTCGCTGCAGTCCCTGGTGGGCTCCGGGTGTCTGATGTAAGTGATGATGTCTGGAGAACCTTAGACAGGGCTAGGAAGGGCTCTGGGCAAACTTTACCTGGAGACACAGGTCCCAGTCGCCGAGAAAGAGAGTGAAAACCGCTCCTGGCCCCTGGCAGCTGGGCCATGGGACCTCATAAACAATGGGCCCGGGATATAAACAATGATCAGACAAGGCCACTCTGTGACCATGTCTGAACCAAGATAATGACAAGGACACTCTACAACCACAAAAATGAATATACATCCCCTTCTCCTAACTGACTCAAATGACTGCTGTGTCTTACCAGTGACAATCCCAAGACTATTTCCATCCTCCCCCCTCGGAGATACAAATCACCGAAATACCCAGTCACCAACTTGGTCCCTGGTTCCTGACAACACCATCCTAGAAATGCTTCCAGTCTCCTTAAAACCACCCAGCATAAGCCCAGACCCTCTAAGAAGCTCCCCTGCCACCAACTTCCCCTTATAGAGACACCCTATGGTTCCCTGATATGCCATCTTCCTCGCTGAAGCAAGCTAGATAAACCTAAATTCTTTTGACTACAGGTCTGTTTCTGGTGGTCTTTGGCTGGTGGGTTTTGGTTTTTTTTTTGAAACAGAGTCTTGCTCTGTCACTTGGGCTAGAGTGCCATGGTGGTCAGCCTAGCTCACAGCAACCTCAAACTCCTGGGCTCAAGCGATCCTCCTGTCTCAGCCTCCTGAGTAGCTGGGACTGCAGGCATACACCACCACACCCAGCTTATTTTTTTTTAGTTTTGGTAGAGATGGGGTCACACACTCTTGCTCAGGCTGGGCTAAGTGCTGATCTCAAGTGATCCTCTGGCCTTGGCCTCCCAGAGTGCTAGGATGACAGGTGTGAGCCACCACACCCAAGACACAAGCTTCTTGAATGTTCTCCTTCCCAAAGCAGAAACTAACATCTGCTTGATTTTGTGGGATTGCCAGAGCCGAATTCTCTGCCCCAAGCTAAAAGAAAGGGAGGTAATGAGGTGAGAGATAAGATTGGGATTATCAGAGAACTAGGGGACACTTGATGCTAGTCTAGGCTACTCCCAAACACTGAAGATTTCCTGTCTACAAAGGTAACAGTTACTCTTGCTGGGAAGAGCCTATTATTAATAGCAGATTCTCCACCACCCAGATTGTAACCTGGGGCAAGATGGGTGCTCTGAGCAGACGCAGATCTGTTGTTAGGAACCAGAGTCCAGCAACGCTGGGCTCCAGATTCAGTGATCCTGGCCCAACTTGGGAAACCAAGTAAGGCACAGATGGGCTACTGAGCAGGGCCAACCAATCACAGTATCCCACTCCGCTGAGTACAGTGATTGGTTCACGGTTAGGCATGTGACTCAAATGGGGCAATCAGCATATTCCTTAAATTCCAATATGAGGCTTGAGCTGGGAAGACCTCCCCCCCATTTCTTTGGGGGCTTTAATTGTAATGATTGGGGATACCAGCATCCTCTTTTACCACCGCTTGGAGGGACTGAGAGATGGCAAAGGACACAGAGTCCTGATGTGAAACTAGCATGCTTGATGTTAGAACCAAGGCCAGACTTTCTTGTTTCTAAATCCATAAAATCTCTTTTTTGCTTGAGCTGGACAGAGCTCCATTTCTGTCACTTGTAACAAAAATGACTTAAGACCGCGCACGGTGGCTCACACCTGTAATCCCAGCTACTATAGAGATTGAGGTCAGGAGTTCCAGACCAGCCTGAGCAAGAGCAAGACCCCGTCTCTACTTAAAAATAGACAAATTAGCCAGGTGTAGTGGCACGTGCTGTAGCTCCTCAGGAGGCTGAGGCAGGAGAATCACTTGAGCCCAGGAGTTTGAGATTGCTGTGAGCTAGGCTGATGCCACGGCACTCTAGCCCAGGTGACTGAGCAAGACTCCATCTCAAAAAAAAAATAATAATAATTAAAAATTAATTTTAAAATGACTTAAGACATTAACAAATTTAGGCACCATTCATTGAGCTGCAGCCAAGTGCCAGGCCCTGTTCTAAGCATAGTACATACACATTTTACTTAATTCTTGCCATCATCTGTGAAGGAGAAACTATTACCATCCCCATTTTACAGATGAGGAAAGTGAAGGTCACAGCATGTTCTTGCCCAAGAACAGAAAGGCAGATCTGAATTCTGCTGAGTTCTGCTGCTGTGTTATGCTCACCATTGACAAAGTTGCTTTCCTTTAAAAACATTAATCTTGGTTTTCTCATGGTTAATCCTATATTATTTGTCTTAGTCCATACCCTTTGGGGGGAGCTGAGTGGGATATAGGAGGGATAAATCCATAAAATACACCCCGAATCATCCTGATGTGGTGTCTTTCCCCACTCATTAAACATATAAAGTTTCTGTTCTACCCTGGCAAGCCATTCCAGGGCTGCTCAGTTCTATTGTTATGAAATGTTTCAAGTTGTGCTGCAATCTGACTCCTTGTAACTCCTATCCATTTTTCATCTGGTGTCTTGGCTGTTTTAAACCATTCCTGGGATGAGGCAGGAGCCCAAATAATCCCACAACTGGAGCTACATGGAACTTAACACCAAAGGAAGCTTTGTAAGCTTCCTGGTAGGCAAGGCAAAAAGGGAAAGCCTTTCTGTTCTAGCGGTCTGGTCCACAGGCAGACAAGCTTTATCAGAAGAGGATGAATTTATTGCAGTGGGTTTCAACCAGCGAAATTCTCCCCACCCTGGGGACATATGGCAATATCTGGAGACATTTTGGTTGTCACAACTGAGAGGGAGGTGTGCTACTGGCATCTAGTTGGTAGAGGACAAGGATAGTGCCAAACATCCTATCATGCACAGGATGGCCTCCAACAAAGAATTATTTGATGCAAGATGTCAATCAATGACAAACTCTGGTTTATCATGAAGAAACACAGTAAAGAGTGTGATGCAAAACATCTTTAGAGGATTCAAACAGAGGAGTCATTCCACAGTGAGCAGATTTTCTCACAGTCAATGTGGATACCATGAGTGCAGGCAAAAGGGCCATCTTGTCCCCATAGGATGCAAAGCTGGACTCCTGAACTTCCTATTGAAATTGCAACTTAGCCTGGAAGAACTGTTGCTGGTGGGGAAAGTGCTGCTGGCCAGGTTGAGGTTGGCTACTAGTGGCCCTGTTGGGTTGAGAGCTTTGGTCTTTAGAGGTCTGACTCGGGGTTCAGGAAAGCCATGTTCACTCCTTGAAACTGGGTGCTCAACAGCCTACAGGGGCAGGCCCTGGGCATGGCTACTAAAGGCCACCTTATCCCAGACAGACCTGACTTCTTCCCCACCAGATCCCATACCTTAAAGGTCAGGCGCTGTCCAAGGTCCTGGTCCTTGCTTAGCCCAGTCACTCATGGGCGTCAGGGCCCTACCCCATCCTCCTCCTCTAGACCTTTTTCATTTTGTCCCTGGCTGGACACTTACCCCTTTGGACAACACCGTGTCCTGATGGCTTTTGTCCATTTGCCCCTGGACCCCGCTCTGACCTGGGGGGCCAGTGGCCAGCCAGCCAGTGCACCACCATTCACTGTCCAGTCTCTGCCCACCATGGAGAAAACTGCTGGGCCACTCTCAGCTGTGTCCACCCCTCCATGCCCTTGAACAGCCTCTCCACCATTGAAAATTTCTCCCTACACCGTGGCCTTTCTCCCCTCTCCTCACCTTCATCCTCAGAAGGGAAGTCCCCCTCCATGACCCCAGCCACATGCACTGACAAGTGCGTATATTTCTCATTTCTAATGAAAGAGTTACTCCTTGCTCCAGTCCCCACCCATCCAAGCATCCTTTCTTATGGCTGAATGATGGGGAGGGGTGGAATGTTGCCAGGGTGATGTTTATTGCTGGCTGGGGCAGGGGTACATAGGGGACTGGGGGGCCTGAGGGTCTATCTTCTCCCTGCAGCGCCTCTGGCGAGCCGTGTCCAGTGGCACGTGGCTCTCCTGCGGTGTGCCCAGTCTCAGCACTGCTGGACCCTGGTACTTGGCAGGAAACTCGTCCCTGTACTGGGTTGACAGGAAGCGTAGTCCACCCAGAGGGGGCTCCACGTGGCTGTATTTGCACTGTGGAGTCATGGTGGGCAGCCTTGCAGGGCAGCCTGGTGGGTGACTGACCCACCCAGACCATCCCACGGTCCCCGATCCACCTTGGGGCATCAAAGGGTGGGCGAAGGCTCAGCCAGGTTTGGCTGGTGATTGGGGCCGGGGGAGGTGGGGAAAAGGGGCCCCAGTCTGGGCTGACCCAAGAGCTGATGAGAAGCCAGAGGGAAACCAGAGGTGCCCCTGGAAACACCCCAGGACTGGGGCAATCCTAGGTAACTCTGACTGAACCCTGGTCTTGGGGCATAAACATGGCTGGTGATACAAAGGTGCACCTGAGCTGACTGTGACATGACCCTGGGGTCTACGGCCATATCACCCTGAACCCGCCCAATCTCGTCCTATCTCAGAAGTTAAGCAGGGTTGGGCCTGGTTAGTACCTGGATGGGAGACACGAGCCTTGGGGTGAGCTAGGGATGACTTTCATGCTGGAGTAACATTAAAATGACCTTGAGCCTGGGGTGATCACTAACTCTGAGTCTGGCGTGACAGTACACTCACCCTGAGATAATTCTACCCTGATTTGGGGGTTACCTGGTGAGGGATATATCCCCTTCCCCTCCCTCCCTCACCCGCTGTAGCATCTCTTCAGTGATGGGGACTCGAGCTGCTCTGTGTGGCGTCAGCATCTTCTGGTTCATGGTTAAAAAATCGGATTCTGGAGATTTGAGTAGGGGCGGCTGAGTTGAGGGGCCGGGAGAGGTGAGGGGGGGCCGAGGGGTGGGGATGTGCCAGACTAAGGGTGGGGCAGGGGTTCAGGGTCCAAGCCTGGGCCAGCCCTGATGTTGAGCAGGGGCGAAGAATGGATTAGGAACAGGTAGGGGGGTATGGGGGTGGAGAGGGGAGTGGTGAGGAGGCCAGGGGCGGGGCCCGGCCAGATGAGTATGGGGGCGGAGCCAGAGTCAGAGGGAGGGGGTAGGGATTGGCAAAGGGGCGGAGCTAAGACCCAGCTAGAGCCCCAGTCATGCAGGGGGCGGGGCATGGCCACGAAGGGGTGGGACTATCCAGGGGCTGAGGTGGGGTCCTGGTCAATATGGAGTAGGATTTAGCCTTCAGGAGGCGGAGCCAGAGAATAGGCGGGGCCAGACTTGTGGCAAGGGTGGGGCTTTCGGGGGCGGGGCCCACACTGACCTCTGGTGCCCTGGGGCAGGTTGCTCGGCAGCAGGTGGAGGGTGGGCGCTTTCTGCCTCCCTACTGGATCTGTCTCCAAGGGGTAGTAGGCCGAGCCCATGGTGGTGTGGAAAAAGTGTCCAAGCAGCTTCGACTCTCCTAGGGTCACGTGACTCTGAAAGTGCTCTTGGGGCATGTGGCGGCGGGGTGCCTGGGTCGGGGGCGGTGGCTGTAGGACCACATGACATCTGGGAAGCTCCCGGTGTTTGGGATGTCCCATGGGGCCCAGTGGGAAGGAGGCAGTGGGAGCTCTGTGACCTTGGACAGCTCCCTGATCCTCTCTGGGCCCCACGCCATAGCGTTGGGAGTTGGTACTGTTATCTCGTTTTAGTCAAGAGCCACTGAGGCTCGGAGTGATTAACTGACTTACTCTAGATCACTCAAATAGATCCCGGAGATTCCTGTATACATGTCAAGCTCATTCCCACCCCAGGACCTTTGCACTTGCTTTGTGCTCTCCCTGGGAAGCCCTTTTCCCTGTTCAGCCCTGCTGCCTTCTTTTCCTGCTGACCTGGCTGTAGAAGAACTGCATGAAGGTGTCCAGACTGCCAGGGCCGGGGCACCAATTTCCTTTCAGGATGTGCGACTCTGGAGTCTCACTGTGGTAAAGAACAAAAGGCTCTGCCAGTGGCAGAGTAGGTACTGAGCTGCCCTGGTGGGCCCTGCAGGAGCCCAAGGCCGGGCAGGCAGCAGCTCTCACCTGGCTCCCGGGGATAGAAGTGCTCTGCCGCGGTGGTCCTGTCATGGAAGAGGCCATCTCCAGGACGGATATTCACACGGTGGATGTGGGCCACTGCCTGTGCCTTGTCATACCTGCAGGCAAGGTGTTATTCTACCAATAATAAGGTAAGGTAGGACCCATCTGGGCGCTTATAACTCCCAGGAAAGGGAAGCATCTGGGTTGCCCAATGGCCAAGTCGTGGGGCGCTAATGGTGGGAGATCTAGCACAACAGCGTGCCTTGCCTGCCAGTGCTGGAGACCTCAAAGGCAGAGTATTGGCCCCGGAACCCTACGTGTCCCATCCCACCTGCTGCTGAAAGCCAATTGTCCCATCTAGGTGGGAAGGCAGTGGTCCCTTTGTACCTGTCTGGGGGCAGGCCCTGGGGCCTGTAGGCCTGTTTCTGCTCCGAACACATGGGGCCATAGCCAATCTTGCAGTCTCCAAGTTCCACTTTCGAGGAGGCCTGTGGGCAGACAGGGATGAGAAGGCCCAAACCACCCAGCCCTCATCGCTGCCCTCCTCAGCGGCCCCAACCCAGCCTCGATTTACCCTCTTACACATCAAGGTGGGTGGGCCCAGCAGGGCCTGGAACTGTTTCTGGTAGGAAGTCCCCTCCTGTCTCTTGTAGTCCCATGTGAGGATGTTGGGGCCCCCTGAGGATAGGCAATGGGGGGAGAGAAGGAGGGAGGTAGAGAGAGAGAGAAAATGGGATAGATTCCCTGCAGCCTCAGACCCCTGGAATTTCATTCCTTGCCTGGAAAGAGGAGTTGGGCTGTCCCCTGTCCCTGACCAGTCTATATTGAGGGCCATCTGGTGAACACCAAAACAAACAAACAAACAAAATTAATTAACAGTACCAACAATAACTACCACATACTGTACTGAGTCAGACACCAAGGTCAAGTGCTTTGCACCTTGTTCTTAGACATGGTACTATATCCCCCATTCTACAGCTTCCCCGAGGCTCAGAGAGGTTAAATGACTTGCCAGAAATCACAGAAATTAGGAGCCAGAGCTAAAAGCCAAATCCAGGTTGGACAATCCCTGAGCCCACCTTGGAGGGTCTCTGTCTACTGGTGTCCCCTAGAAGGCCCCCGGAAAGACAGAATTGGAAAAATCACACGAATGGCAGCTACGAGGAGGTTCCATGGTTTCTGAGCCTTGGTACTGCTGACATTTGGGGCTGGATGATTCTTTGTCGCGGGAGCTGCCCCGTGCACGGTGGCAGTGCTGAGTGGCACCCCTGGCCTCTACCCACTGCATGCTAATGGCACCCTCGCCCCCGGTCTGTGACATCCAAAAATGTTTCCAGACATTGTGAAATGTCCCCTGGTGAGGGTGGGCGAGAGTAGGGGGAGTTGTAGAGTCCTGGCTCCTCTTTGAGAATCACTGTCATTGAACAAAGCGCGCGCTCACCGAGGTGGCTGCAGGGCGCACGGGGCTGCGGGCACGCGTCGTGGGGCGGAAAGAACTCCTGGTGCGTGGTGGCCGGGATGCGCAGCTTGTCCCGGTCGCCTGGAGGCACCGAGTCGCGGTCGAAGATGAGGCGCGCACCGCGGATCTTCTCTCGGGCGCGCGCGGGCAGCTCGGGCCAGCCGTAGGCGGCGTGCGCGTTGGAGACGCTGGCGGTGACGCGCGCATCCTCGTGCACGCGCACGTTGCTGGCCGGCATGGCAAGCGTGCGCGCTCGTCCCCGCTCCAGCGGCGGCGCGCACGGCGGCGGGAACGCGCGGTGCGCCTCCGACAAGCGCTCGCCGTTGGCCCAGCGCTCGTCCACTGGGAAGAGCGGCGTGCGCGGCAGCCTGGGGGTTGGCTGCGCCCGGGTGGCCCCCGAGTATGCGGGAAAGTCTCGGTGCGCCGTGGAATGCATGACGCCCCGGTGCAGCCGCGGGTCGGGCCCCAGCTCGAAGTGCGAGGCCTTGAGGAAGTCCAGCCGGGACCTCGGG
>CM052442.1:105672235-105694158 GCA_028533085.1 Varecia variegata | reverse complement strand
ATTTCTGTTCCCCTGCCCACCCGGGCCTTGCAGCCCCGGCCACCATTCCATTGCTGCCACAGACTTTGTCACTGGTCTTCCTGCCCTCTGCAATTATCCGGGGTCTGGCTTATGCTCCTCTGTCTCTTCAGGTCTTCAAACACCTTCCCCTTCCCTTCTCTGACCTTCAACTTCAGGCTCCAGGCCTCCCCCGACCCTCTGCCCCTGCCCAGCCACCTGGGACTTTCCTGCCTTTGCTTAGAGCGCAGGTGGCTCCCCTGACTTCCTCCTTGTCCCTGGAAACTCCGGCTGCCCACAAGCACTCCTGGCACTCAGCCTCACCTCCTCCAGGAAGCCCTCCCAGACTACTGCAGCCCATTACCACTTGCTCATGTCTGCCTCTTTGGAAAACACACATCAAAGGGGATGTGTGTGTGTGTTAACAAAACCACAGTTTTTCGGGTTTTGGATCATTTTGCCACCTGAAATATAGTTGAGAGCCAAGAAGATTCCAGAATAGTTTATGGGGAATCCAACAACTGAGCTGACTAGCTGGGTAACCTCAGAATAAGTAATTGAGCTCCCGTGAGCCTCACTTTCATCCTCTGATTACCAGGGACAAGGACAGTGCACCTACCTCAAGGGATGTCGCGGGTCTAGTGAGTCTTAGGAAAGGCACTTGGCTGCAGGCTGGACCCTCAGACCCCATCTGGCCCTGGTCTTCCAGGGGACACTCATGTTCCTTCCAAGGCTGCATGCAAGTGTAGTCCAGCTCTGCCCATTGTGACCCCAAGAGCTTCCCTTGTGACGATGCTGTCACAATGGTCCCTGAGCACCTCTGGGGGCAGCTGGGAGGAAAATTAGGAGGTAAAGCCAGGTATGGTGGCATGTGCCTGTAGTCCCAGCTAACCAGAAGACTGAGGTCTGGGTGATATCGCAAGACCCTCCCTCAAAAAAAAAAAAAAAAAAAAAAAAAGGCTGGGCACAGTGGCTCACGCCTGTAATCCCAGCACTCTGAGAGGCCTAGATGGGAGGATTCCTTGAGCTCCGGAGTTCGAGACCAGCCTGAGCAAGAGTGAGACCCCATCTCTACTAAAAATAGAAAAATCAGGCTGGGCGCGGTGGCTCACGCCTGTAATCCTAGCACTTGGGAGGCCGATGCGGGCAGATTGTTTGAGCTCAGGAGTTCAAGACCAGCCTTAACAAGAGCGAGACCCCGTCTCTACTAAAAATAGAAAGAAATTATCTGGCCAACTAAAAATACATATAGAAAAAATTAGCCGGGCATGGTGGCGCATGCCGGTAGTCCCAGCTACTTGGGAGGCTGAGGCAGTAGGATCGCTCAAGCCCAGGAGTTTGAGGTTGCTGTGAGCTAGGCTGACGCCACGGCACTCACTCTAGCCCGGGCTACAAAGCGAGACTCTGTCTCAAAAAAAAAAAAAAAAAAATCAGCTGGGTGTCATGGCGTGCACGTGTAGTCCCAACTACTTGGGAGGCTGAGCAGGAGGATCACTTGAGCCCAGGAGTTTGAGGCTGCAGTGAGCTATTATACCACTGCACTCCAGGCTGGGCAACAAAGCAAGACCCTGTCTTCAAAAAACAAACAAACACCTAGGAAAGGTGGGAAGACAGAGTTGCTATTTAGTGGAGACAGAGTTTCAGTTTGGGAAGATGAGAAAGTTCTGGAGATGGAGGGTGGTGATGGTTGCACAACAATGTGAATGTGCTTAATGCCACTGAGCTGTGCACTTAAAAATGGTTAAGATGGTCACTTTTATGTTATGCATATTCTACCACAATAAAATTTTTTTTAAAAAGAAAAGCATTTTCTAAAATCATGAACTAATTAAAGATATAAGAGTAGTTTTCTGAAGTCATGGGCCTTGCTAAAAAAAAAATAATAATAAAAATAAAGGTGGTGAAGGTGACCCAGTTTGGGGCATCCCAAATCACCGACTGGGTCTGTTCCTTCTCACTAACTTCAAGCAAATTATTGTTCAGCCCACGGAGGTGAGACCAGATCACCTGCTCCCCAGCCACCAGCCCATGCAAGGGCTCTGAGATGCAAACATACATTTCAGCCTCATCCTCCTGCCTGCTAGAAAAAGGAAGACTCAGAAGACAGATCCCAGATGCTAATAGGAAGAGAAAGAAAGAGGTGATTCTATTATTTAGCATCTTAATCTCTTTTATGAAGTCAGCAGGAAGGAAGCAGGACTAAAGCTGTGATTGGGAAGGAACAGCTGTTATTTGTGTTAACCAGGGAAAGAGGAGGTCTAGTTGCTCTTGAGGTGTGGACAACATTCCCGTTTCTCCTGTGTTCAGACGTGATTACCAAGTGAATTTGTTTTGTCTCGTTCCACCACGGTCATAGAGTGGCCTTGTCTGATGTTGGCATTCTGTGAAATTGTTTATGTGCAGCAGGAGGACATCAGGGTCCAGCTATGACTGCCAGGCTAGCTCCTAGCAACACTAAGGTCAGCTCCTGTCTCTTGTCTCAAAGGTCAAGTCCAGCCCTAACCAGACGCTGAAAAGGCTGGGCAGTGCCTGCAGAGCTCACTGCTGTGTCTCTGGTGCCTCGAAAAGGTGCTCAGAAAAATGCCTTGTGCTGTTACAAGGGCGTTGGGGATGGCACAGGCTTGAGAGAAGAGATGGCTCACTCATGCACCAGCAGGCTCTGCAGCCAGAGGCCCCCTTCCCTCTGCATGCCTGGACCTTGGCTTGGGTTTTTAAATTTTTTTTTTTTTTTATTCTTTAGAGATGGGGTCTCGCTGTGTCATCCAGGATGGAGTGGCTGGAGTGCAGTGCCATGATCACAGCTCCCTGCAGCCTCGAATTCCTGGGTCCAAGCAATCCTCCCGCCTCAGCCTCTGAGTAGCTGGGATTACAGGTGCATGCCATCACGTCCAGCCTGGCTTGGATTTTTTTCTGCTGCTGTGACCCCAATTGGAGGAGAAGAGGGTGCACATGAACCCTTGGACTTAAGTCTTTCCAGGGACAGGTGTTGGTTGGATGTGGGAGTTAAAGAGTCTCTTGGAGCATAGCGAGACCCCGTCTCTGCAAACAATAGAAAAATTAGCCAGGTGTGGTGGCCTGCACCTGCCAACCCAGCTACTCAGGAGGCCAAGACAGGAGGATCGCTTGAGCCCAGGAATTCAAGGTTGCAATGAGCTATGATTGTGCCACTGCACTTCAGCCCAGGTGACAGAGTAAGACCCCATCTCAAAAAAAAAAAAAAAAAAGAAAGAAAAAGAAAAAGTCTCTTGGGATATTGTGGGGAAGGCAGCTGGGGGAGGCAAGGGCTCAGGGTCTAGGGGAGAGAATGGGGTTGCCCTAGGAGGTAGCTGCAGGATGGGAAGAAGTGGACGGATTCAGGGGATATTTTGGAGATTTTGGATATTTTGGAGAGGTGGGAATGGAAGACGGAGCAGCCGATGTGGGAAATGGTTAGACAATTCCTCAAAAAGTTAAACATAGAGTTACCATGTGATCCAGCAATTCCACTCCTAGGTATACACCCCAAAAAATTGAAAGGAGAAAGTGAAGTACATGTGCACAGATGAGCACAGCAACACTTATTCACAATCACCAAAAAGTGGAAACAGGTCAAATGTCCAACAATTGATGAATGAATAAACACAGTGTTTATCCCTACAACAGAATATTATGATATATGCTGCAACTTGGATGAACCTCAAAAACATCATGCTCAGTAAAAGAGGGCAGGCACAATGGTCACATAGTGTGTGATTCCATTTATATGAAATACTAAGAATAGGTAAACATAGAGAGAGACAGAGCAGAAGAGTGGTTGCCAGGGGCTGGGGGATCAAGGAAGCAGGTGACTGCATAATGGGAACAAGGTATAAGGAAGGAAAAATAATTTTCCCTCTACTTTTCTTAGGTGGGACGTACCCCTGTAAGCAAAGAATTATTAAGGAAAAAACCAAAGAAATTTATTAACATGTATACTTCATGTATACACAGGCAATACCCTGAGAAATGAGTCATTCTCAAAGAAGTGTTAAGTTTAGAACTCTGGCTCACATAGCAACTTCAGCACAGAACAGTACATTTTTGGAGACGTGACACGACAAAGGAAGGAAAAGGACTTTGAGTCTCTAAGGACAGCAAATGGGGGGAAGGCAGATAAATGGTAAGTAAAGGGTAGTTAGTAAAGCTTGTTACATAGGTTCCTTTGGTGCCATCTGAAGACGTTGCCACATAAGAGTCTAAAGGTATTTCTGGTGACCGACCTTTGTCTTTCCTGGCAGAGAGGGGAGGAAGGCACCTTTGTATATTTGTGTCCTGCTTTTAGGCAAATTGGTGTCCTGTATCGGCTTCTCAATTACCTTCAGCTCAAAATAATCTTTATGCCAAGGTTGCATATTTTGCGGTGGCATATTCTGGTCTCCTCCAAAGGTCCCCTTTGGGGGTGATGAAAATACTTTGAAGCTAGCAAGGGGTGATGTTTGTACCACAGGTGAAATGTACTACTAAATACCACAGAAATGTGCATTTTAAAATGGTGAATTTCATGTTATGCTAATTTCATCTCAATACAAAACAAAACCAGGAAATGGGCGTTAACTTTTTGAAAATTTTTGATTTTGGGGGATGAGATAATACATGCCTATTGCCCAAAATTCAAAGGCTACAAAATATCTGATAGAAAGGTTAAAATGTAATATTTTCTCCAAGTCACCCGGGTTACTCTCTCCAGAGCAGCTCGGGTTACCAGATGCTTGTCTATTCTTCTAGAACGATCCCATGCATTTTCTTAACGCCCAAAGATGCCTTATTATGCAGTTACAACAGTCATACACGTCCACTCTACAGGGTGTCCCAAAAGTCGCCATACATAAGGAAAATGGGAAACTGTAGCTAAGTGTACCTTTATTTACAAAATGTTCACTACAAAATTTTACAAAAATTTTCCCTTGTAATCTCTATACAAAGCAGACAACACAAACAGGAGAACTAAAAAGAAAAATTCCTTCTTGTACCACTGCTAACAGGTTAGTGGTTTCGCTTGGATTATTATTTTGTGGGTGTGGGTGTGGGTGTGTAGTTCGTTAATTTTGAAATTTTTTTTTTTTTTGTGGGTAGATGGTCAAGCCGCCGCGGGACAGAGTGAAGAAAGCTCCGAGGAGGAGCATCCTGGGTCCACCGGCCCGGGGAGCACACACGTGGTTCCTCCCAGCAGCAGACAAAAGCCAAGCCGGGGACAAAGGGCCACGGCCGCGCCTGCGCAAACCGAGAGCGCGGCCTGGCCCCGCCCCCTGGCGCGGCGCGCTGACAACGCGGTGACGTCACGGCGGAGTTGCCATGGCGTCGCTGAGCGGCCTGGCGTCGGCGCTGGAGTCGTACAGGGGTCGCGACCGCCTGGTGAGGCTGGGGCGGAGCGAAACCCGAGTTCCTGGAGTTTGGCCAGAGCTCAGAGACGGGGAAACTGAGGCCAGAGAGGGGGCGGGATCGCTCAGGGTTTGCCCAGCGCAGAGGCCCTGTCTGAGCTGAGCTCAAACATAGTCCCCCCCCCCCCCTTGGACATTCAGGTTGTTCCTGCCAATCCCACCTGGCTGGCCACTTACCTGCCTAATCTGCCCAGGCCACTGACGTTCGTCCCTGCGTTGTCCCGAACAATCTCATATGGGCATTTGGGATGTCGCAGGACTCCCCCTGTGGCCGGACATTGAGGTTCCGACCACATCCCCTATAGCTGGGCATTTAGGTTGTGCCAGCTAACCTGGCACCAGGGAACCCACTGTGGCCAGGCCCCTGCTGTGCCAAGCCATGATGGGTTCCAGCCAGATCCCCTGTAGTTGATGTTAGGATGGCGATGCCGGTGCACATGGGTTTTGAGAAAGATTTCTCCCAAGATTAGGATAGCAAGAAAAGGTTTATTTACTTTTCTCTTGGAGGGGGTCGGGGAAAGGACCAGCACGGAGGTGGAAAGAGAAAGAATGTGTTGGCTCCAAAAACCAGCTACTGGGACTTTTAAAAAGGGAGTTGTAAAATGGCAGGGTACAGTCGAGAAGTTGCTGCATCCGGTCCTTCCTTTCTTCCTGGCAGCAGGTAGATAAAAAAAGTGCAAGGATGTCAAAGTCCAAGAGTTGGCTCTTCTGCCTTTCCTTGGAGAAGGGATTAATTATCACAGGAGATGTGACTCTGTCCTCCAGATAGGGTTCAGGCTTGGAGCTCACACCCTGCTGTTCGCTCAGGAACTCTTTAAGCTGTAAAAAGCAGATTCTCGAAAAAAAAAAAAAGTTTTGAGAGAGATTGACATCTCTTGTCCATTCATTCAGCTCTTTTCAGAAGTTGTGTAAAACAGAGTTCCTGCAGACTGCCTGTTAGTGAGAGAATTCATAGGATTGATCTTTAACTGTTACTGGGGAAATTGTGGAATTAGGTGTTTTCCTGTTATTTTTGCAAGGCTGCCCCTTTCAGTTGGTCATTTAGACTGATCCTGTAAATGTCCAACCTGGCTGGACATTTACATCCCAACCAGGTTCCCATGTTTGGACATTTAGGACCTGACCAGGCCATTGTAGTTGGACATTGGGTTGTCCCAAACAATCTCGTATGGGGATTTAGGATATTGCAAGACTCCTCCTGTGGCTGGACAGTTGGGGTTCCAAGAAAATCCCCATTGGTTGAGCATTTATGTTATTCCCTCTGGGCCCCTGAAGTTGGACTCTTTCCTTGTCCTGGCCAGTCCCTTATAAGTAGACATTTAGGTTGTACCGGGGGTATAGCGGTGGCTAGGTGTTTAGGTTCCAACCAAATCCCTTATGATTGAGCACTCTGGTTTTAACAAATCCCCCTTCAAGTTGGGACATTTAAATTGCAGTGTTTTGCCATCACAATGGTGTTGAAAAGGAATTGTAAGTGAAAATAATATATAAAACAAGAACAAGCAGTTTCTGAAAAGCAGATTAAATAATTTTTTTTTTTTTTTTTGGAGACAGAGTCTCACTCTGTTGCCCGGGCCAGAGTGCCGTGGCATCAGGCTAGCTCACAGCAACCTCAAACTCCTGAGCTCAAGCAATTTTCCTGCCTCAGGCCCCCGAGTAGCTGGGACTACAGGCACGCGCCAACATGCCCCGCTAATTTTTTCTATTTTTAGTTGTTTGGCTAATTTCTTTCTATTTTTAGTAGAGACGGGGTCTCGCTCTTGCTCAGGCTGGTCTCGAACTCCTGAGCTCAAACGATCCACCCGCCTCGGCCTCCCAGAGTGCTAGGATTACAGGCATGAGCCACCTCTCCCAGCCGCAGATGAAATAATTAATGATAAAAGGGTGGTGAAAGTGACCTAGTTCATGATGTTCCCAATCACCTCCTGAATGGGTTTCTTCTCTCTAAAGTCATTCAAGCAAATTATTGTTTTGTCTGCTGGATTGAGGCCTGATCAACCTTCAGCCCAGCCAGGGGCTTTGGTCCAGGGGGGAGATGCAACTATACATTTCAGCTTTGTCCTCCTACCTGATGAGAAAAGGAGGACCCAGGAGGTAGGAAATAAGGAGTTTTGTCTTCTTTGTCCCTGTCACATCTGTCCCCAAAGGCTGTGCCCCCCTGTGACATGAGCCAGCACTCTCCACAGTGCCTTTGGACAATGATGTCATTTTTCTCCACTTGTCCCACCTACAAGTATGTTTTTAATGGTTCAGCTTTTACTGGAAATTTATAGATTGAGAGTCTTCCTCACTCACACTCAAGCCAGCGGGCCCCACGGCCAGATCAGGGGAGATCTCGCTCAGTCCTGGAGGGGCGCCATGCTGATGGCTTCTGGTTTCCTGCAGATCCGAACTCTGGGGTACTGCTGCCAGCTGGTCGGTGGGGTCTTGGTCGAACAATGTCCTGCCAGTTCCGAATTGGGGACGCGCCTGCTGGCAGTGTCCACCCAGCTCAGCCACTGCAGGACCGTCCTTCGACTCTTTGATGACCTGGCCATGTTCGTCTACACTAAGCAATATGGCCTGGGGGCAGAGGTAATGGGGTTCATGGGGCTGCAGGGAGTAGGGGTACAGACCTCAGGAAGTCCAAGGCTGTGGCCTCAGTCGGCATTTTATAGACTTGTCCCAAAGTGATCCCTGTGTAGGCAGTTGATTATTTTTTTTTTATTTTACTTTCTTTTTTGAGACGATCAGATGTTCTCATTTTGCTTTAAAAATAGATAACACGTTCACACATTCCAAAGGAGTATATAATTAAAAAATCCCCCTCCTTCCTCAGTCTCCAGGCACCCAAATTTCCCCCCTCAGAGGCAGGCACCATGGTCAGCTTCTTGTGTCTCTTTCGTGAGATTTCCTGTATCTACACATGTAAATACAAATTGTTTACGTACATAGTGCATTTTTTCACTTAACAGTCCAACTTGGAGATCATTTCTGATCAGGGCAAGAAGAGCTCTTTCATTCTTTATGGCCACAGAGCACTCTGTTACACAGATGGGCTGTGATTTATTTAACCAGTGCCCTGTTGACGGACATGGAGATGGTTATTAAGATTTTGCTATTAAGACAGTACTGCAAGCGGCAGCCGCTCCCTTGCAACATCCCGCATGAGTGTCAGCTGATCTAGAGCAGCGGTCCTCACCGGGGCCATCTTGCCCTCCAGGGGAAATGTCTCAGAGACTGCACGACTCCTGTGGCTGGCTGAGCTGCCCTCCCAGGGGTCTCCCCTCTGAACTACCTGATGCTCAGATGCTGTCCTGTACAGCCCCATGTGCCCACACCCTGATCACCCCAAATCTGTCTGGACCTGTCTCCCCTTTGACACCCATTTCCTCCCTCTTTCTGTGATCAGGGCACCCTCTGATGCATCCCTGCGACCCCTCCCTCCTCCCTTCCTTCTGCAGAAGATCCCCCAGGCAAGGGGTTGGGGGGCCCTCTGCAGCGCCTATCCCTTGGCCAGAACAAGAGCCCCTTTTGTTGGGTCCTGTGTTTGCGTGTCCCTGTCTCTCCATGCCCTGGTGGGCCTCTCCTCCTCCCCAGAGTCTAGCTCAGAGCTCACCGCTTCTTAGGAAACACGGTGGAATGAGCACATTGGGGTGGGGGCAGGGGGCACCCTCAGGGAGAGGGGAAATGTGCCAGAATGCACCAGAGGGTCCCAGGCAGATTGGGGGAATTGGAGAGGAGTTCAGAACCCAGAGGGAGGCAGGATCACTGCTGGTGCGGGGTCCCGAGGGGCGGGGATGCAGTCCGAGGAACCAGGCCTCCGTGCGGAGCTCCTGCAGCCTCACTGGTCCTGCCTCACTGGGTGCAGGCGATGGTTCAGAACTTGGGGCTAAGGGTGTGGGCACAGTGCGGGACTGAGACCTCTTGTGGGCTCACATGGGAATCCCTTGGGAACTTAAAAAAAAATTCCCAGTGCCCGGAGCCTTTCTCCTGTGGGACAGAAAGCTGCCTGGCATGGCCATGGTCCTAAAACGGGCCCTGGGCAGGTCAGACCCGAGGCCCACCTCCCCACTGGCCCTGCAGGAGGAGGACACCTTTGTGCGCTGGACATCTGTGCTGGGCAACCTGGCCGACCAGCTCTACTACCCCTGCGAGCACGTGGCCTGGGCCGCCGATGCCAACATCCTCCACGTGGACTCCTTCCGGTGGTGGACACTGAGCACAACCTTCTGGGCCCTCTCCCTGCTCCTAGGGGTCGCCAGGTAAGTGGCGTAAGTGGCTGGAAAGGAGCACCTGATGTCCCTGGGTGGGGTCTCTTGAGCAGGACTGTAGCAGATTGCTGTAGGCTTGAAGTGTAGGGGTCTTTGCCTCTTTGAGTTTTCTTCCTTTTGTTGCATTTGTTTCAATAACTGCTTTAACAACCATGAACCCAGTGGCTTTAGACAACACGGTTTTATTATCTTACAGTTCTGAAGGTCGGGAGTCTGCAACAGGCCTCGCTGCGCTAAAATCAAGGTGTGGGCAGGGCTGGTTCCTCCTGGAGGCTCCAGGGAGAATCTGTTTCCTGGGCTTTTCTGGCTTCTAGAGGCCGCCTGCATTCCTTGGCTTGTGGCCTCTTCCTCTGTCTTCCAAGCCCATCACTCCAACCTCTGCTTCCATGGTCACGTCACCTTCCAACTCTGACCCTCCCTCCTGCCTCGTGTAAGGACCCAGGGGTGACACTGGACCACCTGGGTGATCCCCCATCTCAAGATCCTTAACTTCATCCCATCTGCAAAGTCCCTTTTGCCAAGTGAGGGAACAGATTCCCAGGTTCCAGGCATTAGGGTGTGGGCGTCTCGGGGGGGTGGGGGGAGCTGCAATTCTGCTGAACAGACCCGGGAAGAAGAAATAACTCCAGGTCCTGGAGCGAAGCAGCATGGTGGCTGCCTTTACCCAGGTCCCTGAGTCCTGCTGGCATTGCTGTCAGGTGACACCCCAAAGAGCACGGCCAGCAGTTTCCTGACTGGCTCTGGGCTTCTGAAAACCATATGGTTTCTAGAACTTTACAAGAGTGGTTTCCTCCCAAATATTTCCCTCTTTGAAAATTTGCTGAGTCAGAACACCCCCACCCCTGAAACCCGCCCCCCCCACCAGCTCCAGAAAACTCTTGGAGGAGCAGGGCCCCTAGTTCCCACGTTTTAGTGGCCACAAAGGCCTCTTGGATTCCTGGAGTGAGGCGTGGCCGTCCCCAACCTCAGGGGATTGGTTCTGGGGGCAGTGTCCACGTCTGCTGTGCCCTGTCCTTGGGTGAGGCCCTGACTTTGAGAAGTTCTCGTTTTCCCCTGATACAGACGTCCTAATTATGTGCTTATCGTGACAATTTGGGAAATGGACGAACCTCAGAGTAGAAGGTTCAATTCACCCGCCATCCAACCCAGAGACCCCCACTGTTTAGACTTCAGGGATTCTTTTCCAGGCTTTGAGCTCACACTCTGCCACCACGTCCTGACCGTCTCTGATCTTGTTTCCTGGCTTTGGCTCCTACTTGGTCTGCCTGTGGTGCTGGCCTTCCCGGTGTGCTGGGGGACTCCGCGGTGGCTGCCTGGGCTGGGCTGGGCTTTCAGGGCTCCAGGGGCTCAGCTGTGTCACAGCTGCTCTTCCTCGGCCTTCCTCCGGGTACATTGTGACCTCTGGCCCAAGAGACTCCCTGTTCCTGTTTTAGGGGCAGCCTGAGTTCTATTCTTTCTCTTCTTCTTTTTTTTATAATAGACTTTTTTTTTTTTTTAAAAAGCAGTTTTGGTTCACAGCAAACTCGAACAGAAAGTACAGAGAGTCCCCACATCCTGTCCCCGCGTGCACAGCCTCCCCCACCGTCAACGTCCCACAGAGCAGGGCGCTGGGTACCATCGAGGCACCTCCGTGGACGAACCATCCTCACCCCAGGTCCACAGTTTGTATCAGGGTTCACTCTTGATGACAGACATTCGCAGGGTTTGGACAAATGCACAAGGACACGTAACTACCATTATAGGACCACACAGAGCAGTTCCACTGCCCTAAGCATCCTCCGTGCTCGGCTGCTGTTCCGTTCATTTTGTGAGTGTGCGGTTTTTCCTTCATTTCTCTGGCTGCAGTGTGAGCCAGGGTGTGCAGGCGGGAATGTGTTCCGTGTGTGCTCTTCATGACCAGCTGTCTGTGCTCAGGGCCCTGGGCTGTCACCTAGGAGGTTGTTAAACCGGAGATTCCTGAGCTCAGCGCCCAGAGCTTCTGACTCAGCAAATCTGAGAGAGCCCAGGAATCAGGATTTTTGCCCGAGTCCCCCAGGGGACCCCCTTGTACCGTATTACAGGTTCTGCCCTGTGTCCTGTCCCCTTGGGACATGGAAAGGTACATGGTGGCCAGAGGAGGTGTGCCCAGGCACCGGACCTCCTTGTTAGGAAGCCTGGCACATTCACGCCCCCTCCTGCCCCACGGCCCAGACAGCAGGATGCAGGCTCCTGGTGGAGCTGCCTGGGTGGACACCACCCATGGCCCCAGAGTCCCCAGGGAACCCCTTCCTCAGCCCTGGGGGCCCAGAGGGTCATCCAGACCCGCCCCAGACAGGTCTGGCCAGTGTCTGGGGTGTGTGCATGGGTGGGGCAGGCGTGGTGCCGATTTGGGCCTTTTCCATACGTACCAGGTGAGACAGCTGAGGCACAGAGGGAGGCAGCGTCCCCAGCGCCAGCCACCTGCAGGCCTGGTGGCCCCGTTAGAGATGCAGGACACTCCTGAGTCTGGCAAGGACGGCCCGGGCAGGACGGGCCCTGTTAGGGATGAGTCCCTGGGAGCTCCTGAGGCATGACTGGGAGGGTGTGGGGACCGTGGGGCCAAGGAGAGGGCAGGACACTAGTCTCAGCATCAGCAGGCCCTGCCGGCACCCTGCGGGGCTGGCATTGGGGAGCTGACACGCTTGCTCTGGGTGGGGTGTCTTCCCGTGGACTCTGGCCTTGCAGGTCCCTGTGGGTGATGCTGAGGCTGCGACAGAGGCTGCGGAGCCCTGCAGTGGCCTTCACCAGGTATGGCATCCGCAGTCACCCTGCAGCAGGCGGGGACTCCCCGGGTTTCCAGCCGGGGGCCGCTGAGTCCCCCCATGCTTAGCCCTGCCCCGCACAGGCCCAGGTGGGTGGCAGTACCTGTTTGGATGGGGAAACCGAGGCTTGCTTGAGTGAGGACTCCAGGGCTGGGCCTTCATGGCCACACCCCCTGCAGGGAGGATGGTCAGTCAGTTTCCCAAGGACAGTGGCCATTGTCACTCTGTCATCCTGCGAAAGAATGTGGGTAGAGCTGGGCCTGGAACCTGCCCACCAAGCAGCCCTCGCCCCACCTCCCCGCCCATCTTGGGGGAAGGGGCAGGACTGAGGTGTGGACTTGCAGTTTTGGGCCCCACTCCGGGTCCTGTTCGTGCTGTGGGCTCCCTCTGGGCAGTGCGACCCCTGGAGGAGCCGCTCGCTTCCCTGCCAGAGGGTGGCCGAGGGCTAGGGGATGCCGGCTTGGGAAAGGGGCCTGGAGGCAGGCGTGAGCAGCTCTTTTCTGTCCCCACAGCCAGCTGCCCCGCGGCAAACAGAGGGCCGTGGCGGTGCAGATGCAGCTGGAGGCGCTGACGCTGCTTAGCAACCTGGCTGACCTGGCCAACGCCGTGCACTGCCTGCCCCGGGGTGTCCTGTGGGCCGGCCGCTTCCCCCCGTGGCTGGTGGGCCTCCTGGGCACCGTCTCCTCGCTGCTCAGCATGTACCAGGCAGCCCAGGCTGATGCTGCCACCCCCTGACTCCAACGGAGGGCTACTTCCCACAGAGCAGGAGTCACCAGGGTAGGGGCCGGGGCTTCCAGGGCCTGTTGTGAGGCCCCCCCAGGGCCCAGCGTGGGCTCAGTCGGGGAGGCGTCTCTCTGCGCCACAGGGAGGACCCTGGGGCTCCTGAGACCAGCCCTGCTGTGGGAGAGTTTGCAGGGGCCGCCGAGGGCCTCAGCAGTGCCTGCCATCCTGTCCGCCGGCGGTGTCTCGTGCCCAGAGGCGAACGGGAGAGACAGCGTCGTGCCTTGGGAAAGCTGAAACAAGAATCGATTAAATAGCGTGGTGCTGGGCCGGGCTCAGGTGTGACAGATTATTACCTTGGTGGCTGCAGGCCCACTGCTGGCTCCCTCACACCTGGGGACTGATCTCCTGTCGGAAACGACACTCCCCAGCCCGCCGTCCAAACACCCTCAGCCCAGGGGGTCCTCTTGGTTTCTGAGCAGGCGCCACCCGCTGCCCCCAAGCGGCCTTCAGCCATCAAGGGCTGTTCTCCACTCCCCAGAGACCTGGACACACAGGCCAGAGTGCCACCTCCTGCCAGGCCACTGTGAGCATGTCGTTGGCTCCAAGCTGGGGCTGACGTCTCTGAAGACATGCTAGGCTCCCGCCTTGCCGAGATGGGGTAGGATGGGACACGCTTGCTTTTTAGTCTGACGGCTGAGAATGACGTTTGAGAGGCCCTGCGTGTGTGGCCTGGCACAGGCGTAGGAGGACAGGGCCCGGCCCAGGAAGACCCAACACAGCGGGCAGCATGTATGTCCTTGCAGCCCACATGATACCAACCGAGTTGTTTTTTCACAAGGAAGCCATCAGGTGGCTGTGAGCAGCTGGGGGGCTGGGGCTGCTCGGGTAACACGGGTGCAGGAGGGACCCCGCCTGGCCTCAGGCCGAGTGCCCTGCCCTGGCCATCTGCGGCGGCTCCTGCTGCCCAGGACTCACAAGTGGGCCGGCCCGGGCGGCTGCCCCTCCTCTCCCATGGGAGGTGGGTGCACGCCCACCCTGGCCCTAGGTGGGTGCCTGCTTCCCAGCAACCAGGAGTCCTGGGGACGCCACCAGTTCATCCCTGTAAGGCCGTAAGAGTGGTGCCCCCTTGTGGGGAAGGCACGTGGACACCTGGGCGCAGGACCACAAGGAAGAAGGAAGCCAAGTTCAGAGGTGGAGCCTGGGCTGGGAAGACACTGACTGCGGCGGGGGCGGGGGTCCAGGCACAGAGCAGGTGGGAAAGATGCTTCTAGAAAGGGAGGCCCGCCTCGCGCAGCCCCCTTGAGCTGGTCCAGCCCCCTTGAGCTGGTCCAGCCCCCTTGAGCTGGTGATGGTTCTGAACGTCTTACTGAAATACTCGGGTGCCATACAACTTACCCATTTAGGTCGTACAGTTCAGTGGTTTTTGGGATATTCGCAGAGTCATACAACCATCACACTCAATTTTAGAATGTTTTCAGCACCCCAGCAAGAAGCTGCAACCATTAGCTGTTACCTCCCAGTCCCCGTGCCCCTAGGCTTGGTAACCACTCATCTTTCTGTCCGTGTAGCTTTGCCTGTTTTGTTTCAGTGGTTCTCAACCTTTCGGGGGCTGGGAACGGATCCCTTTGTGACTCCCTTAGGGACCATGGGCTCTCTTTGCAGAACATCCCATTTCAGGGTTCCCCCAGGGTCCCTAGGGGCGTGCTGGGAAGACTGGGGACATCTCAGGGGAAGGGTCACTTGGGTAGAGGTCGGGGAACAGCTGGGCTGGGGGTAGGGTCCAGACCAGGGATGGGGGCAGCCCCAGGCTCCCGGACAAGCTGGTGTCCCTGCAGGCCTGGGCTCCCTTTCTGGATGGATCTGTGCCCTCACAGCCCCTGCCTGCCCCTCCTGCATCCTGGCGTCTCCTGTGGCTGGCACTTAACCCAGGGGTATGGATCCAGCAGGCACTGTAACGTGTGGGGGTAGGTGTGTGTCCCCCTGCCCCGTGACCAGGGTCCCTGCTTCCCTCTGCTACTCAAAGAGCCTCTGACCCTAACACAACTTGGACACTGTCTGTGTCTGGTCAGGTTAGAGGGTGAGGGGGACTTCAACATCCACTCATTGTCAGAAGAAAGGATAAGCTAACCACAGCCATCCACACAGCTCCCACACGGAAGAATCAAAACGACACTGCTGAGTGACCACCACCAGGCACGGGAGCCACCTACCAAAAGACCCACGTTCTAGAGCAAGCGGTGTCAAGCTAGAGTGACCGGAAACTGGCCAGCAGCTGCCCCTGGGAGTGAGGAGAAGGACAGGACGGGAAACCCTGGCAGGGGTTAGAGAATGTCCCAGATCTCGATCGGGGTGCGGGTTACCCAAGGGCATCCAAGATGCGCCTGTTCCCATGCGTGCTGACACAGCGGGTGTAAGGAGCAAAGCGGCTCGTGTGGGGTGTAGCTTCTGACGCCCCGGGGCAAGCGTGCAACAGGCCCTCCCGGCGCAGGCGCCCCGTGGGCAGGCCTGGTGTGTAAAGGTGGTTCCTGCTTGTATCTCGGCCCCCAGACCAGGCCAGCACTTTATTTGATGTCCAAAGAAACGGTGCTCCGCCCCCACACAGGGCCACTCTATGTCGTGTGCATTTTACCACGATGGAAAAAAAAAAAGAAATAAATGAATTTCAATGAATTTGGAGTTTTTTTTTTCTTTTTAAATGTGGCTACTAAAAATGGAAAATTCCACATGTGGCTTACGTGCTCTTTGTGTCACACAGTGCTGGCTGAGAGCCGCCCCCCCTGCACTCCCAGTTCTCTGGTGATTGACTTTGTACCTAGTCACCTCTTGACAGAAAACTCCCCGTGTCTCCTCCCTGGACCAGGACTCAGGCAAGGTGGAAATTATGATTTGCCAACCAGAGCTAAGCTAATCTCTCCAGCCAAACAGAGAAACCTAAAGTTGCACTCAAGGCGGGAGGATGGCATGAGGCCAGGAGTTTGAGACCATCCTGGGCAACATAGCGAGATCCTGTCTCTAAAAATAAAAAATAAAAAAAATAGCCCAGTGCACCATGTGCGCCTGTAGTCCCAGCTACTCAGGAGGCTGAGGTGGGAGGATCGCTTGAGCCCAGGAGTTGGAGGCTGCAGTGAGCTATGATTGTGTCATTGCACTCCAGCCTGGGTGATGAAGTGAGACCCTGTCTCTTTAAAAAAAAAAGTTGCAGTCTTGGTCATTTTGGATTAAAAAAAAAAATCAGTAAAGTCGGTTTCCGGAAACTCCAGAAAGCCTGAAGTATAACAGGTGGGCAGCTTCCCTCTGGGAGCACTTCCCTGGGGCCAGCGGCTCACCCTCTTCAGGTTGGGGCAAAGAAAGCCAATTGCTGGGGACTGGACCTGGAATTATTTTTTTCTTTTTTGAGACAGAGTCTCGCTCTGTTGCCCGAGCTAGAGTGCAGTGGTGTCATCCTGGCTCACAGCAACCTCAAATTTCTGGGCTCGAGCGATCCTCCCCCCTCGGCCTCCCAGAGTGCTGGGACTATAGGCATGAGCCCCCGCGCCCGGCTGAAAGGATCTTCTGAGTTTGTTAAGCAGGACACAGGGTAGGGGGATGGCATGTGTGGCAAATGGTGACAGCAGCTGTCAGGGGCTCCAGGCTGGGGGGACCATTGCTGCAGACAGCCTCAGGGACCACCCTGCCTGTCGTGGTGAGGCACCGGAGCTGTGGGGAGTCCCCACAACCCCAGAACCCGGCGCTCCTGCACCGTCTGGGCTGGAGCCGATCTTAAAAGCAAAATGCCAACACACGTCCGCGTCAGTCGGAGCTCATCTTAGACACTTTTATTGCTAGAATCAGGTCTTAAGTTCTAGGGTGATTCTGAAATATCCCACGGTGAGGAAACACAATCATCGTAAAAACAATTAGCAGGTGGACACGACTGACGAGGACGTGCACAGATCCGACCGTCGACTTTACAGATAACATTGGCTCCACCCAGGAGTGACAGAGGGTTCCAGTGAGAGAAGGGCCAACGATGCTGTCCTACTGCGTGGCATGACTGAGAGACCTCTCTGCCTCGTGGCCAAGCAGAGATTCCTCAGACTTCTTGTCCAAGGAATCCTGGCATCTCGGAGGGTGGCACCAGGGCACACCAGCTCGGGTGGGCCCGGGAATGTCCTCTTCATGACAGAACGGGACCGTGAAGTCAGCTCTTCTAAAGTGCTCCAGTACTTCTCAGTATAAAAATAAAAAACACTGATTATCAGCATGGCACAGACGAGATTGACAGGGTGGGGACGCTTAGGTCGCAGGGTCGAGAGCTGCTGATGACAAAAGGACCAGGCTTGGAGGTCGAGGGGCTCCCAGGGGCCAGGAGCCTGGGGACACCAGGTCACTCGCTGTGCCCAGGTGATGCCAGAAGCTGCTGCTCTTGGTACCTTGTCACTGACTGGCTGTGCCACTGAGACGTTCCTGGTCATTGCCTGCCTGTCCTGTCCCCTCCTGAGCTCGTGGCCCCGAGCGGTGCCTCGGCTACAGGGTGAACAGTTCCCGAGGTCGTTTCCCCTCTCCTGTGCCCGCCTGTCCCCGAGTGGTGGGAATGTCCCCATCCCTGTGTTAGGCATGATGGGGCGGCTCTGCCCATGCACTGGGAGAAGACAGAGTCCTCTTGCTGCGCTGCGCTGCGCTGCCCGGACACTGCGTTTGGGAGAATGACTTGGCTCTAGCTGGGGCCCACGTGCCACTTGGGACGACACTGGACATTAGACACTATCCCCAATGCCCCACCCCCACTCCTCCAGGGCAGTGGACATGGGCTGCAACAGCTACTGCAAGTCAGGGGCCTGCAAGGTGACATTGGTCCACTCGCTGACAGCATCTCCAGGCATTTCCTCCCCATACCTGGGATGCGTTGTGTCAACACCCACCAGGCAAGTGGGACACCGGCTCTGGGGCTTCCTCCGCTCACCCGGGAAACGCTAGCTCATTTCCGGTGGGCTGAGGACCCTCCACTGGGGCGTGTGCTGGCCCTGGCTGAAGTGCGAGGCTCGGCCTCTCAGGCCAAGTGTGTAAGGAAGGGTGGGTGGGTTCAAAACCTCTGCCAAGTTAAAAGGACAAAAGGTTAGGCCCTTTCGAGATGAGCTTCTGGACCCACAGAACACCCTGGAGCGCCAAGAGCCGTGCCCTTGACTGGCCCTGTCCCATGGCCTTCTCTGCCCCCGGGCTGGCTGTGTCCACCCTGGGCCCAGCTCATTCCCTGGCCCTGAGGTTCACCACGAACCTGCGTGTGCCCATAACTACTCGCTCCAGCATCTCCTAGCGGCCAAGGAGCCCGGCCGGGGCCAGCAGCTCCTTCCTGGACCGAGGTCTGTCCTGTCCTCCGGCCCCTCACTGCCTTGGACACACGGCTTAGGGCTGATCTGCCTGCTACCCAAATGGGGTGCTACGATTTAAAACAGCTCCCTGGTTTAGCTCTGGTTCAACCTTCAGTTAAAAACTTTCCATTTTGAAAACAAAAACAAAAAGAGGTTTAGAAAGTGACCCAGGCACCAGCGCTAATCCTACAGAAAGAGCCTCGAGACCCAAAGCACCAACAGGACGCCCCAGCCAGGCGGTCATCGGTGGTTTGCTCGGGAAGGGGAGGGGACAGTTGGGCGGGCATGGTGACCCTGCAGGGGTCCCCAGAGAGCATGTAGAGGGGCCAGGGCAGGGAGGGGTCGGCACCTCAAGCCCTGGCCGTTTTAGAAGAAGATGACATCTTCCTTGGGGGCTTCGTCCTTGGTGGTGAGTGGTGTGGCCGGCAGTGGCGAGGGGGATGGGGGCACAGGCGGGAAGGATGTGCCCCCGGCCTTGAGGGAGAAGCAGTCGGGGGGGCTGTCCACCGGGGCTGGGGAGCAGGAGTCTGGAACAGAGAGGTGGCCAAGGCTGTCAGCAGCCTGGTGGGCACAGGGCTTCCCTGGGGGACATGGGGCTCACCTGGAAGGTGCGGGGCTCACCTGGGGGGACTCAGGGCTCACCTCACGGGGTGGTGCTCACCTGGAGGGGTGTGGGGTTGTCTTGGGGGTACACGGGACTCACCTGGGGGTGGCGCAGGCCCGTGGCTGCTGGGCAGGATGGGGCTCAGTGACCGGCGGTTCCGCGAGGCGCTCTCGTCCTTCCCCATGAGTTTGTTGAGCAGCAGTTGCTGCTTCAGGTCAAAGGACGCTGCAAGGGAGGGGTGTCTTGGGCTTCGCTCCAGGCACTGGGCTGCCCCCACCACCTCCCCAGGGCAGCCTCAGAGAGCAGAGGGGCCTCTGGGCCACCCCCTACCCGACACTCCCCATAGGCAGTGCCTGACTGGACCCTGCTTGGACACAGAGCCCCAAATCCAGGGACAACAGTCCCTGCCCTTGGCAATGGAGGGGCCCCAGAGTAACACGACATCTGGAAGAGAGGAGAGACGGCTTCTGAGGAGACAGGCTCCGCTCGTTGGGGAACGTCCCAGGACATCTGTGGTTGTCACCCAGGAAGGCATCACCCAAGAGGGCAGGGCAGGCTTCCCAGCCCTGAGGAGCTATGGGCTCACTCCAGGGGGGGCACTTGCTCAAGGTGCCCTGGGGGCAAGGGACTGGGTGTCTCTGGGCCTCAGCGTCCCCGTCCATGGAACAAGGATGCTGGCAGAGCCCCCTGCACCTGTTCTGGGCCCTGGCTGTCCTGGTGCTAAGCGACCAGAGCTCTGACTTCTCGCTGAGACCCTTTCTAGAGCTTCCTGTCCCCACCCCGCTGTTTGAGGCCGAGGTGGGAAAAGAACTCGGGGTCATTCATTTCAGTTTTGCTCCTTGAGGCCAAAGACCTCGGCCACGATGCCACAATCATGCCTTCAGCTTTTCTGAGGTGCCGCCTCCAGAGGATGGCACTGTGGTCCCATTTTCGTTGGCTCCCAGTGAGCCCCGAGGGTCTCCCAAGCTGCCCATGGCCGCACCTCTCTGTGCAAGGGCAAGGGGGGCTGGGCAGGACCCGGACCTCACCTGAGCTGTCCCAGCGCTGGGCGCCCCTGCTCTTGCTGCCCTTGTCCTTGCCGCCCTTGGTGGAGGCGGCCAGCTTGGTGGGGATCTGCTGCTGCACGGCCGCCTGCCTCTGGATCTGGTTGGTGGCACTGAGCAGCTGGATGGGCACGTCACTCTTGGCTGGCCGGCCCTCGGCGGAGGCGCTGTCCCGGCGAGCCACCTCAGGCCGCTCTGCGTACTCAGGCCCTGCACCGGACAGCAGCACACTCGCCCGGGGCCCCTCCAGCCCGTCTCCGTTGAAGCTGGGAGGGTGGCTTGGGGGCTGGGCCTGAAAGGGGGACAACAGACACATCTCAATGCTGTAGTTCCTACTGGGCACCCTCAAGGGTGTGCACAGGGAGAGCCGCCACCCTCCCCATCCCTCAGCTGGGAGGGCCTGTGCTAGACAGAGCTGGGCGCAGCCTGAAGGAACTGCCAGTCGCGTGTGCACACTCAGGTCACACTCAGTAGGACCCACACTCTCACTCACACAAACACAGCCACACACATTCACGTATGGTCACATAACCCCTGGTTTTTGTTTTTGTTTTTGCCTTGAGTAACAAGGTCTTGGGCTCTCACCCAGGCTAGGGTGCAGTGGCATCATCACAGCCCACTGCAACCTCGAACTCCTGGGCTCAAGCGATTCTCCTGCCTCAGCCTCCCGAGTAGCTGGGACTACAGGTGCCCGCCACAGCCTGCTACTTTAAAAAATTTTTAGAGATGGGGTCTCTTGCTCTGTTGCACAGGCTAGTCTCCAATTCCTGAGCTCAAGCGATCCTCCCGCCTCGGCCTCTCACAGTGCTAAGCTTACAGGTGTGAGCCACCACGCCCGGCCCCATGGTGTTTTATTTTTTAAAAAAGAAGTTTCCAACACTTACAAAGTGTTCTGTGCAACAACATGCTGATCAGCGTTTAACCAGCTCTAAAAAAAGTTCTGCCTGGCAGAACGTGCTATTAGTGCCATCTCACGCCATTGCTCTTGTACCCACGCACCTGCACACGCTGGCACAAACGCACGTGCAAAGCGTCACCCGGGCGCGGGCTCACCTCAGCCAGCGACTCTGGTGGCAGCGCGCCCGGCGCCGTGTTCTGCTTCTTGAGGCGGCGCAGCAGCTCCAGGCGCTCCCGGTCGCGCTCCACGGCGCGCTGGGCCTCGCGCAGCCGCTCCAGGTCGTGCTGGTAGGCCTGGCGCTGGCGCTCCAGCTCGGCGCGCTCCTGCCCCAGCCGCTCGAGCAGCTGCCGCGCCTCGTCCTCGCGCTCCTGCAGCTGCGCGCCCGCGCGCTCCAGCTCCTGCCGCTGCCGCTGGCGCTCGCGCTCCCAGCGCTGCTGCTCCTGCCGCAGCTGGCCCTGCAGCTTCTCCACGCCCGCGCGCTCCTCCCGCTGCTTCTCGAAGTTGCGCTGCCGCTCCTGCTCCAGCAGCAGGTTCCCGCGCGTTGACTGCAGCCGGAACTGCTTCTCGCGCTCCTGGATGGCCGCCCGCTGCGTCTCCACGTAGCTGTCCTGCTGCGCGATGACCGCCTGCGGGGGTGGGGGGGGCAGCGGTGAGCCGCACACCGGCCACCAGGAAGAGGGACCTGTGGCTGGCCCCGGCCCTGCCCCCGTCACCCCCGTACCTGGAGGCTCAGGAGCAGCCGAGACAGTGTCTGGATCCGCTGCACCAGCTGCAGGAGGAGAGAGACAGAGGCCTGCTCTTGGGCCCAGGCCGCTCGCCCGCATGTGCCCGGCCCTCCGGGAGGGTCAGCCATGCGCCTACCTCTGACTCCAGGACGGCGG
>CM052442.1:105622703-105671735 GCA_028533085.1 Varecia variegata | reverse complement strand
CAGGCATGTGCCACCGTGCCCGGCTAATTTTTTCTATATATATTTTTAGTTGGCCAGATAATTTCTTTCTATTTTTAGTAGAGATGGGGTCTCACTCTTGCTCAGGCTGGTCTCGAACTCCTGACCTTGAGAGATCCACCCACCTCAGCCTCCCAGAGTGCTGGGATTACAAGCGTGAGCCACCGCGCCCAGCCAATCACTGCTTTCTAACAGGCAATTTAGAAACAATTCCCAAATTCCAAGACTCTATATAGTTGTGTGGAAAAAACTGACAGCAAAGATGGTAAGTTTTTAAATTTAAAAAAAAAAATTTTTTTTTTTTTTACCTTGATCAAGTTTTGAAATTTCTTGCTTTGCTGCAACAGCAACTTGTACTGACTGACTGCCTCGTTGTGGCCGCTGCAAAACAACCCGTATTTTTCTTTCATTCTCTCTCCATTTTCACCTGAAAACTAACAGGGAAGAGAATGGAAATGTTATGACAACGAAACATGAAAACTGCCAAGGTATATTTTCATCGAATTCAGCTGGCTCTGTTAAAATAAATCTGGACTTCCCTGCAATATTCAGTTTCTACTATGTCTTCAAAAAGGGAAATGCTTTCGGCTGGGCCTGGGGTATCTAATTGCAAAAGTGCGATAAAGGTTAAATGAGAAAACTTTCTGCTTAAGGGCTCTGCTGCATCGCAGATGCTGTACAGCTTCCTGAGATCCAAGGACGAAAAATAAGTTTGAGCCAAAGAATGTTAGAAACATGAACAAGTCAAGGGAGTACTCTTCTAATTATTCTAATTAATTGACACAGGCTGCTCTGAGCCAGCGGTCTGTGGCCAGGGGAGGAGTACAGCTCCCCTGCGTCAACCCTGGCCTACAGTGAACATGTGGCGTCGATACTGCTGCCTTGGATGGCTCGGGTCCGCAGGTATGCTTTTTTGAGACAGAGTCTCGCTCTGTTGCCCAAGCTAGAGTGCCGTGGCGTCAGCCTAGCTCACAGCAACCTCAAACTCCTGGGCTCAAGGGATCCTGCCTCAGCCTCCCGAGTAGCTGGGACTACAGGCATGTGCCACCATGCCCAGCTAATTTTTTCTATTTTTAGTAGAGATGGGGTCTCACTCTTGCTCAAGCTGGTTGCAAACTCCTGACCTCAAGCGATCCTCCCGCCTCAGCCTCCCAGAGTGCTGGCATTATAGGCATGAACCACGGCGCCTGGCCCACAGGTATGCTTCTCATGGTCAAAAACACAACGGGCAGAACAAAACAAATAAAACCAAGCAAGCTAACACGAGCACAGAAGAACACAACGCCGAACGTGTTTGGACGACAGGGACGTTTGCTATCTTAGGCGTCTGTGTTTCCAGAACGTGAACTGCAGGCATAGCTGTGAGGGGTACTGTGTGTCCTCTGGGGCCCTCGGAAAACAGGGGCCACTTTCGTTTTATTATTGGAACAGGTGGGGCCAGGGGCTCTGAGGATGGTTTGATGAACGTGGCTGCACCCACCTGCTGTACCAAGAGGTCCCCGATTTTCTGGATGATATAATTCCGGTCGCTGCCCTCCTCCAGGGACTCGTGGCGGCGCTCCTTGAGCCGAGAGAGGAAGTGGCCGTGCATCTCCAGCAGGTCGTCGGCGCAGGGGAAGAGGCGGCTGATGGCGGCGCAGCTGAACTGCAGCTCCTCCTGCAGGGCCCTGAAGTACACCCGGAGCATGATCCTGAGTGTCCGCACGTGGTGCACCTCCGTCTGCATCAGCTCTGCGGGGACACAGATGGCGGGATGTACCCACGCCGGCTCCGAGGCCCCGCCGGGCACTCATGGGCGCTGCCTGCCCTTCATGTGCCGGGCTGGCATCTGAAGGTTCTCTGCCTGAGTCCCTGCCTTTGGGTCTCTCTTACTGCCGAGTGTCCAGGCTCCCTGTCCTTCCCAGCCCAGTGCTGTGGGGGCCCCAGCCCAAGGGAGCGGGGAAAGGAGAGGGTCCCGGGACCTCAACATCGCAGGTTTCCTGCCTGAAGTCAACTGAAGAGGTTTCAAGACTGGCTTTAAGCAAGGACATTGTTCTGAGGACACCATTCTTGTGGCCGTACAACTCACACATCTGCATGTGTCACTGATGGACGTGTGTGTTCCCCCAGATTCATATGCCGAAATCCTAACCCCCAACGTGGTGGTAATAGGACATGGGGCCTTCGGAAGGTGACCAGGTCATGCAGGTAGAGCCCTCGTGATGGGATTAGTGCCCCTATGACAAGGACCCCAGGGAGACCATGTAAGGATACACCTCGAAGGCGAGAAAACAGGAAGCGGCCGACACTGGACACCGAGTCTGCCGGCGCCTTGATCTTGGACTTCCCAGCCTGCAGCACTGTGAGCACAGCCCAGATAGACTGAGACAGGCACCAGCAAGGCAGGAATGGGTCAGACCTGGGCATTTGGCTAGATCTGTCCACGGGGATGTGTCCTAACAAAATCCTCCCTGACCAGCTCTTCCCTGGCCTGGGAGGCAGGACTGCGCTGGGGGAGGCAGGTGGAATGGGCCACGCGGTCTCAGGGGAGGTCGGCCACAGAACCTGGAATTCCAGGTGGAATTAAGAAAGAAAGAAAAGAAGAAAGAAAGAAAAATAACTGGAGAGCTGGCACGCTGGCATGGGGCTTTGGGTTTCTTACCATAAAGGACATCCTGTCTTTTCACCACCTCCCTCTTCTGTTTCTTGGCATATGCTGAGTCCACGGCGAGGCTCCAGGACTCGGCCTCGAACTCGTGGCCGTCTGATTCAATCTCGCCCCTCAACGAGGCAGCGTAGGGGTCTGAAGGAGGAATGAGGGGCTGATGCTCAGGGATGGAGCCTGGCTGGCTCCCGGCCGCCCCACCCATGGACACTCTGACATGGGCTCCAGTGTCTCCCAGGATGGACGGGGACGCCATGACAGCTGCGGGAGAATCCAGGTGACCATACCTTCTATGAAAATGGACTCGGCATTCGAAGATGTGAGCGAAAGGGAGTCATCGGCTGCCTGCTTATATTTTAAAAACACGGAATCCGCTTCATCCATCTCTCCTGTGAATGGTCTAAGTGAAAATGATGATGATTTCAGAAGATCGAATTAAAACATACCCACCCCCATTCTGTGAAGGCAGATCAGTTTCTCCATCTGATTAGATAACTGAGAACTTTCCAGATTTCCATGTGAGCCTTAACCTTGTCACAGATCATTTTTAAAAACTGGGAGGCCACCTGTCAATGTCACGCCAGGACTTTTTCCATCATGACGTTAACGTTCGGGAACATTCTAAGGGAGTGTGAATCGTGGGCTCTCCCTTTACTGACCACCGGAGTCCACTGAAGCCCCTGGGAGTCTTTCTGCTGGGAGTTAGGGGAACACAGCTTCACAGTCGAAGGTGGGAGGGAAGCCCCTTCCCAGAGGAAAAGTATAACCCCCCCCCTTGCCCACCAGCTCACGTAAGATCACCACTAACACAGCAGGGCTTAGCATTACTTTCTACCCAGACACAGCTGAATGCAATATTGAGGAAACCAGCTAAGGCATAGACATCGGGATGCTACCTCCATAGCACCCTCGGTGGGACTTTTAGCATCGCCTTGCATACAGTAAGGAGCCCCACCCAAGGTACGAGTTCAAGGATCCTTCCAGAATATTAAGCAAACTGGCCCCACCGGTGGCCAGATACACCCCAAGACACATCATTTTTGAAAAACGGCATGGGTCTTGGAAGCAGGCGTTAATGAGAATTTCATCACTTGGCATGGGGGCTGCTGTGCCGACTCACATAGACCTAAGTAAGGGGGGGTCTCCTTTCAGAGGGGTTGTCGACAGCTTCCCGAGGGATGTCACCCACCTGGTGGCAGAGAGGGGACCCCGCCTTACCCAAGCCTTGTCCCAGTTCCAGCCGGGCTCGGTGTTGGCTGGGGACCACCTTTCTGCGAGACCGTCATGCCAACATTCCTGGACAGGGCTGGGCTGCCATCGGACAGGAGGGTGCTCCGGGGGTGCTCCTTGAGTGAGGCTGCGACAGAGGCAAAGACGGAGTTGCTGCTGAGAAAGTGGGCTGGGTAGCGGAGGTCGCCCGCGCGTAAGCCCCGCTCTGACTGCGGCCGCAGCACGGACAGGATCTTGGAGGTCAACAGCTCATTATCTAAGAAGACGTTCTCGCTCCATTTCCTGGGGAAAGAGCCGTAAAAAGACAGCTCCGGACGGCCTGGGAGCGAGCCGTGTCTGTCACCGCTTTTGGAATGAGTATTTCCCATGTTCACGCTGGGGCTCTGGGACCCGGCGAGGCGCCAGGCTGGGCAGCGCGCCCTTTTTATGCCTCGGTAGGATCCTTCTAGAAAATAAAGCTGCGTCTTCCCTTGCTGTATTGGCTGAAGCAGCGGGGCTGGAGGGCAGGAAATTGGTCCCCACTGTGATCATTTAGTGTTGGAAATTGCACGGCATTTTCTCCTTTGGTCAAACAAAACAAAATCCCCTCTGCACTCCCCTCTGTCTTTGCAGGGGGTAAGAAAGGCAAGAACACAGGTTGTGTCCACTGTGAATAATCTAAGATCATGAAGCAGGGAGCTCTGAGCTTGGCGTGGTTCATGCCGACACCACGCGCAGGATGCTAATGAACCTGAGATTGGATGTCAGGACGACTTTAAGACCCAGAGGGACTTGAGCTGCCCCTGGTTGTCAGCACTCAAACAGAACCCTCCCATCAAAGTGGACTCTGGGTTCCGATTCTAATTCAACCCACATGCAACAGGAGTTCCAGGGGGTTGTTTAGACCCATCTGCTCATTCATTTAAGGGTTCAGATCAGAGGACACATGGAGACACTGATAATTTTTCCTAGTGATGAAAAGATGCGACTCTTAATGAAAGCACAGCCATCATTCCCTGGGCTGAGTTTTCTCCCTCTATTTGACAAACCAATCTCTTGAGTCGAGCCTGGTTGAGATGGGCTGCTTGGCTAATTTATTCTCACATTTTATAAAATCGTGTCTTAAAGCTCTGCCCTGGGCAAGAACAAACAGCACCATTAAAAAGAGACCTGTTCACGGATCTCTCGCCGGGGTCCCTGAGGTGTCCATCCACTGGTTTCTCTATGTTACAGCAGGGGAAGCAGCTGGAACTCTGGCTCTCGGTGGCACAGAGTCTATGAACCTTGGGGTGGGCACAGAGTGTGCGCTGGAAGAACATGTTCTCACCACTGCTTTCTCGGGGGAGTGGATTCAGCATTTTCTGAGCGACTTTTAATTAGGTGGAAATTTAAAGTGATTGCAAACGTGCAGGTGGGGATGTATGAGAGACTTTCTGGCAGAGAAGTAATGAAGAAAGCTTGTAAATCAAGACATTGGCCGATAAGCTGTGAGATGCCACATCACATCTATTCTCCGTGGCTGTTCATTCTATACCATAGCAGGGCGAGGATGGCACTTGATCAGTGACCGCAAACATTCTGACATCACCGTACAAGGCTAACAATTACTATTATTATAGCAAAGGCGATGGAGACGTCACTCATATAGAAACACCCGTGTACGGAGACACAAATCCTAAATCCACAAATCCTAGGCTACACGGTCCACAGCAGGCATTTCCTGCCATGTCTACACCTCGCTTAACCCCGCCCCAGCAATTATGACCTAAACGTACAAATATGGGACAAATCTTGAAATGCATACTTTGCCCAGCGTCCGGGCATGGCTGACTGACTGCTCCCATGGACGGATGGTTTTGTCCAAAGTCAGATGGACTCTGCTTTAATCAAAGAGTCCCCAGAAAAAGTCACAATAAATACTACCTAAGAATTGCTGATTCTGAAGAGTTTTAACAAACTACTGAGAACCCTAAATCTATAGCAATAGATTTAAATCTTCCTTTGATGATTTAGGAGACAGTGCAGTTTTCATGTCTTAGGGTCATGATTAGAGACACCAGGTAGCCCTCAAAGGGGTACAAGAGATAGAATTTGAGTTAAAAGAAGAACGCCCCCCACCCCGACCGACATACAAGAGAACTTAACTTGTTTCAATATTCTGTGTCCTCAGTAGAGCAGAAGACAATTGAAGATACTTCCCAACAGAATGGGGCTTCCCACAAAACAACGGTCAAGAAATCATTGTTTCCCTGAATACTATTAAGCCATTAGAAGGAGATTCTGACACAGGCTACCACGTAGATGAACCTTGGGGACATCCTGCTCAGTGACATAAGCCAGACACAAAAGGACAAATCCTGTGTGATTCTGCTCACAGGAGGTCCCCAGAGTCCTCCGATCCACAGAGACAGAAAGTAGGATGGTGGGCGCCAGGGGCTGGGGAGGGGGATGGGGAGTGAGTGTTTCATGGGGACAGAGTTTCAGTTTGGGAAGACGAGAAAGTTCTGGAGGTGGAGGGTGGTGATGGTTGCATAGCAATGTGAATGTGCTTAATGCCGCTGAACTATGCACTTAAAAATGGTTAAGACGGTAAATTTTACATTATACATATTTTTACCATAATTAAAAAGAAGGAAGGCATGGTTTCTTTGTGGTGATGGAATAGTTCTGCGCCGTGGTGTTGGTCACTCAAATCCATACATGGATGGATTGCGGTTACGTGACATTGTCACCGTTGGGAGTTGCTGGGTGAAGGTACATGGGAACTGTCTGGACTATTTTTGCAAGTGCTTGTGAGTCTTAGACTATTTCAAAATAAAATCTTACAGTCGATTCTTGTTATTGGAGGTAGTTATGTTTAGCGAACACTGACCCATTGCCTTCTAGGGGAAATACAGGGTTAGGTTCCCGACAGCCTCCAGCCATAACACAGTCATCAACTGGTCCACTCAAGATCTCATTTTAAGTGTGTTTCTGTTGAAAGGCACCTTACTTAACATACACTGTGGATTCAGTAACACTGAACTCACAGCCAGCACTGGCATGTGTGCCTGGACAAAGGTTCTCTATTTTTTTTTTTTTTTTTGAGACAGAGTCTCACTCTGTTGCCCGGGCTAGAGTGAGTGCTGTGGCATCAGCCTAGCTCACAGCAACCTCAAACTCCTGGGCTCAAGTGATCCTCCTGCCTCAGCCTCCCGAGTAGCTGGGACTACAGGCACGCACCACCAAGCCCAGCTAATTTTTTCTGTATATATTTTTTGATGTCCATATAATTTCTTTCTATTTTTAGTAGAGATGGGGTCTTGCTCTTGCTCAGGCTGGTCTCGAACTCCTGAGCTCAAATGATCCACCCGCCTCGGCCTCCCAGAGTGCTAGGATTACAGGCGTGAGCCACCGCGCTGGCCTAAGACTTTTAAAATAAGAGGTGGACCAGCCACAAATCGAGTCTTCCTGGAACATGAACAGCCAGGGACATAACTGGTGGATCGAGACATGAGTCAGTGGCTCTAGACCAGCCATAACAATCATTATCAATCATGTCTTTTTTTTTTCTCTTAGAGACAGGGTCTCAGCTCTGTCGCCCAGGCTGGAGTGCAGTGGCATCATCATACCTCACTGCAGCCTTGAACTCCTGGGCTCCAGTGATCCACTTGCCTCAGTCTCCCGAGTAGCTGGGATTACAGGCACACCCAACTAATTTTTTAATTTGTTTGTAGAGACAGGGTCTTGCAATGTTGCCCAGGCTGGTCTCGAACCCTGGCCTCAGTCATGTGCTTTTATTCTGTATTTTTGATGCTTTGACATCTTGTGGCCTTGCTGACCCAGAGGGACGGACCCTCCCTTCCTGGGCTCTTACACTCCAGGCCAGGAGCCCCGGCCCTCAGCACCCCAGGGCTAGGCTCCAGACAACCAGGGCCCAATCCTGAGCCTGCCCTCCCTGCCCTGCCTGTTCCTCCCCATGGAAACCACAATAAAGGCTCTAGCCCATGTTCTTCCCTCTGTCCCCAACCAACCCATGGCCTTCCCTGTGTGGTATGCTCTGCCTCCTGCTTCTAGGAGACCATGCATATAAACGTCTTCCTTCATGATGGTCATTTTTCCATGTCTTATCACATCTGGTTAAAACCGATCCTGGGTATCTGAAAATGCCAGCTGCCCAGGGGCCCCGAGGTCTGCCTGCCAGGACGGGGACAGCTTTGAATCTTCTGCTGCGGCGGCACTCTGTCACCTAGATGGAGGGTTCCACACCGTGCATACCCATGAGGCTGTGGTGGGCTTGTAGAGCGGTGTCACTGCTTTGAAAAGCGGTCTGGCAGTCCCTCAAATGGTTAAACATAGTTACCGTAGGAGCCAGCGAGTCCACTACTGGATATATGCCCAAGACAAATGAAAACATAGGTCCACACAAATATTTGAGCACGATTGTGCACAGCGGCATGATTCATAGTAGCTCAAAGGAGAAAACAGCCCTGATGTCTATCAGCCAATGAACAGATAAACACGATGTTGTTGAGTCCACCCATATAATGGGATATTATTTAGCCATAAAAAGAATGTAGCGTGGACACATGCTACAACATGGATGAACCCCGAAAACATCATGCTTAGTAACAGCAGCCAGAGACCAAAGACCACATACTGTATGACCCCATCTATAACAAAAGTCCGGAACAGGCAAAGCCACCGAGACAGACAGCAGATCAGTATCGGCCGAGCTGGAGGGTGACGGCTAACGGGTATGGCGTTTCTCTTTGGTGTTCTAAAATGGATTGCGGTGACTCTGCGAATATACTATAAGCTGCTGAATTGTATATCTAAAAATGGATGAAGTGTATGGTCTGGGAATGACATCTCAATAAACCTGCTAAGCAGACCCCTGTGATGACGGACAGCCACCTTTCTGTAGGCGGACAAGGCATCTGATTTGTAGTTTATCGTGCAGTATGAGTCACTTTGCTCTGGGCTCAGAGAGCGACAGGAATACATAATATCCATCTCCTGCAATCATGTCCCCTGCAGCAGCCGGCCATGGCGCTGGGGGCAGGTGCTGTCCAGCACTATCTCTGCAGCCGTGAAAGCCACTTGGAGCCTAATTAGCACTGTCTGCCCACTGCTGAGAGGTGCCATCGATCAGTGCACCTGGCCTGCTGCGGCGACTCTGCCACAGAGTTGTTTCTGCGAGGGGACCCAGAGGAAAGGCACGGATGAAAATAAAAAGGGAACAATGAAAATAGATAAAGTTCTTGGTCCTGAGAGGGGGAAAAACACATCCCACTCTGAGAAATGAACACAGACAGTGGCCTGTTCTCAGGATGAGTTTTTTAAACCTGTTTTATCCTGGTTTCTTGAATGGAAGAGCAGTCTCTGTGAGCACGTTAGACGATGAAGCTTGTGTGACAGGTGTCGGGATGCTGCCTATGTTACTCTGCCTGGACAAAAGACCCCGTGCTATTTTTCTAGTACAGTTTTCCTCCCTGACTCTCAGTCTCTCATAAATCCTGTGACCACAGGCTTTTCTGTCTGAGCACAAGTACACCCCCCCTCCTCCCCCCGCCCCCGTAGCTCTTGTAGGAATCACAGGACCCACCAAAAATTACATGAGCAAGGCTGAATAGTTACTAACCTGCTGGAAGTCATTTTCGAGGATGTTGGATATGCCATTATTAAGTGACCATCTTAACTGGTTCAAACTGTCGTTTAGACATTATCTACAAGCACACTGGCTTCTAGAAATACCAACTTGCACGCAAGAATTGTCTATTCTAAGTAGCAGATTCCTGCTGCTTCCCAATGGTTAAGGGATCCCAAACATCTTTCGAAGGCACCTGGGCCCTGGTATACAACTCCCTGCAGGTTTCTGCAAAAGGCCATTCAAGAAATAAATGGGGCTATGCCCGGTGGCTTAGGCCTGTAATCCCAGCAATTTGGGAGGCTGAGGCGGGAGGATCGCTTGAGGCCAGGAGTTTGAGACCAGCCTGGGCAACATAGTGAGACCCCATCTCTACAAACAATGAAATAATTTTGCTGGGTGTGGTGGTACGTGCCTATAGTCTGGTGAGAGGATGGCATAAGCTCAGGACTTTGAGGCTGTAGTGACTGCACTATCATGCACAGATCATGTCACTGCACTCTCCAGCCTGGGCAAGAGAGCGAGACCCTGTCTCTTAAAAAAAGAAAAAGAAAAAGAAAAAAAGGAACAAATGGACCACCCAAGTGTCACCTGCAGGCAGAACAGCCTTCCTGGGCCCCACAGTGGTTTCAAAGGCTCGGCCTCAGACACAGCAGCTTCTTTTCTCATATTTGGTGAGGTTTTGTGTTCCATCCACCCACCCGTTCCTTGTTTTAGGCCAACATTTTCATCCAGTCTAAGAGTGTGCCCTGGCTCTGGAGAGTTCTAGCAAGCGCTAGATTACCGGCAAGTGTTCCAGAGACAATTAGAGAAAATCTGATGCAAAGTGGTTTTCAGTTCACAGTTCCCAGCTTTTCAGCCACCTGAGAATAGTCTAAATCGATGAGAAGACAACTCATTGATTTCTCTGCCCTGCCTCATTCTGAGTTACACAAGCAAGACAGTATAAAATAGAATAAAAATGTAGGAGGGAAAAAACCACCCCCAGCAACCCTTAATTCCCTGCCTCAGGGGATAAATTGAAAAGGACATCTTGCAGCTTAGAAAATAAGAGTCAGAAAAAGTATTACTCCTAACCTGGTACTATCCAATTAAAAAAAAAAATACATAAACCCCCTACCCTAAACTATTACACATGTCAAACCCAACGAACACCATTAAAAAAAAAAAAACAACTGCGGCAGATCATAGCAGCTGCTATTTATTGAGCACATACTATATTCCTCACTGTGTTCCAAGTGCTTTATACTTCTTACCTCTTTCAGTCCTCACGATGACTCAACAGTAGGTACTGCTGTTACTTGATAATTTTATGGTTTTATCATTTTATAGTTAAGGAAATAGGCATGGATTTGCCCGAGGTTACATAGCTAATAAGTGGCAGGTGGGATTGGAGCCCAATTTGGTTCCTGAGTTGAAAGTTTTAGGTATCAGTAACTACCACCCTGTATATGGAGATTTGTATGATTATAATAAATTTAATTATAATCTTGGGCATCATGATAATATGTTACACATTGAAAAAATCGTGAGGTCTATCACATACAGGAAAGTACCTGAAACAAATATACAGCTCAAAAAATTAACACAAAGCAAACATCTGAACCACCACCAGTCAACAAACCGAATGCTGCCAGTACTCTAGAGCCTTCTTCATCTCCCCCAAATGTCATGGCTCCTTCCTTTCTTCCCACAGGTAACAATTGTTCTCACTTCTAACAAGGTAGTTTGATTTTTCCTGAGTTTGAATTTGATATAAATGGACTCGTGTGCATTCTTTTTAAGTCTGGCTCGATATTGGAGGAATCATCAAAGAACAACAATGACACAATTGTGGTATTTGACTATACTTGACTATGTATGGGTATGTGCAGAAAACTTAGAAAAACACAAAAAAGAAATAATAGAAATAGAAATAATCCATAATTCTACCACCCAGAGTTCATTGTTGCTGGTATAAATACTTTTATAAGTTGAGAAATAATGTTTATTAACAAGTGATCCTGAGATCCCTCTCCTGGACAAAAAAGAATAATATTAACAGCAAAATATATATAGTTTTGTATAAATATCCTACAGGACATGTGGGTTATACCATTGAGGAATACAATTGTGGATCATGATACTACAAAATCATATTTTGTATTACTCTATGGATAATTCTGTGAGTTAAAACAGAAAGGACAATAATGACCACATCCATAGGCAAAAAGAAATAAACCTCAACCTGAACTTCACACTTTTCACAAAAATGAACTCCTGTAGATCTAAATGGAAAATGTAAAACTATAGAACTTTTCACAGGTAGTATAGGGTAAAATCTTCAGAAGCTAAGCCTTGGTGAAGACTTCTTTAATACAACACCAAAAGCATGATCTATAAAAGAAAAAAAAATCTATAAACTGACTTCATCAAAATCAAAAACTTTTGCTCTGCGGAAGACCTTGTTAAGAGAACAAAAAGACAAGTTACAGAATGGGAGAAATTATTTGCAAACTACTTATTGGACAAGGGGCCAGTATCTAGAATATATAAAAAGCTCTCTAAACTCAATAGTAAAAATACAAACAATCCATTTAGAAAATGGGCAAAAGAGGTGAAGATACATTTCACTGAAGAAAACATAAAGATGGCAGACAGGCATAAGAAAAGATGATGACATTAGTGGCCATTAGGGAAATGCAAATTAAAACCACTATGAGATATCATTACTGGAGTAGCTAAAATAAAAAAGGGACAACTCTAAATGCTGGTGAGGATGTATAGAAACTGGGACACTCCTACATTGCTGATGAGAATGTAAAATGGTGCAGCTACTGTGGAAAACAGTTGGGAAATTTGTTAAAAAAAAAAAAAAAAGTCCCACTCTGTTCAGGCTGCCATAATAAAATAGACTGGGTGGCTTACACAACAGGAATTTATTGCTCACAGTTCTGGAGGATGGGAAGTCCAAGATCAAGATGCCAGCTGGTTTGGTTCCTAGTGAGGGCTCTCTTCCTGGCTTGCAGGTGGCCGCCTTCTTGCTGTGTCCTCACGTGGTGGAGAGAGTGAGCAAGCTCTCTGGTATCTCTTCTTATGAGGGCACTAATCCCATCATGGGGGCCCCACCCTGATTACCTCCCAAAGGCCTCATCTCCAAACACCTTCCCATTGGGGGTTAGGACTTTAACGTATGAATGTGGGGAGAGCACAAATCTGTCCACAGCACCCAATGATGACTAAAACTACGTTTCCTGAGAATTCATCTAAATACAGAACTTTTCGTATCACTCACTGGATAACTCACTTAGCAGAAAGAGCAAGCAGCCTTTCTCTTCCTGCCTTCTCTTCACCCTTTGGAAGAAGACTGATGAAGGTGACCAGCAGGTAACCAAGGACCTCCTAGACTAGTTCTGATGGCCCAAAAGGAGGGCCCTGTCTCCAAAAAAGAAAAAAAAAAAAAAAAGCAGGCTTCAAAACATTCAGAGAAGGGTCACCACAAAAATGAGAAGTACCTGAGGACTTCATAGCCAAGTGCCTTAATTTTGGGAGATGAAAGACAAGTATCAAAGTAGAGGAGAAAACCCAGATGATAAGATGAGTGACCAATGGGAAAGGAGGCTGTTGGCTAAGTGAGAGTACTTTCTCCTGGGTGGAAAACTGGTGACTTTGTGCAGTAGCTGCTCCAAGTGACCACAACAGAAAAGCGCAAAAATGTGGATATTAACACATTAACCGCCACATTAGGGAAAAAAAAAGGTTTTCCTTGAGGCCACAGTGTTTTATTACGAAAATAGCATAAAAACTTCAAAAACAAAATGATCCTTTCTAATTTAATGAAAAATTGGTTATTTTTTATTGTTTTCTGTGCGTGAGTTATATGCAACTTGAAAAATAGTTCACACGACTCCCAAGGTAAAGAGACATGTGAGTTACATATGCTTCACAAGGCCCTGGGCTCAAAACTGGTGTGAGTTAAATACAACTCACAGGGCAGTTGATGTATTAATAAAGTCCTGGCTAAGAGAACTACCAGTTGGCCTTGGCCTCAGCTGCTCAAAACCAAGGGCCACGCAGGAGGGACTTAGAACAGCACCTCTTGAGAGGTAGTTTGGTGGCTGGGCCAGGACTGTGGGGTCTCAGGTGCCCTCTTCTGTCTCCTGCAGGGCCACCTGTGGCCGAGGGATGCGTGGACCCACCCAGACTGTCATAACGCTAAGGTGAGGGCCTCTCCTGGAATGAAAGGGGCTGAGTTCTTTGGGTCTCCTTTTTCCTTTCTTCTATTTATTTTTTTATTCATTTTTTTATTGTGGCTAAATATACATATCATCTTGAACATTAGTAAGGATACGATTTGGTGGCATAGAGCACATTCACATTGTCGTGCAACCATCACCACTATCTACACCCCAAACTTTGTCATCACCTCTAACAAAAACCCTGCACCTATTAAACATTAGTTTTCCATTCCCTCTCCCCACGGCCCCTGGCAACCTCTATTCTACTTTCCATCTCTACAGATTTGACTATTCTACCTCATAGAAGTGAAATCATTCAACATTTGTCTGTCTGCGTCTGACTCATTGCACTTAGCGTGATGTCTTCAAGGTTCATCCATGTCACGGACTGAAGGTTTGTTTCCACCCCAAATTCATACGTTGAAGCCCTGAGCCCCGGTGTGGCTGAGATGAGACCTCCAGGGAAGGAATTAGGCTAAATGAGATCACAAGGATGGGGATCTGATCTGAACACTAAGGATTAGTGTTCTTAGACAACACACCAGAGAGCCTCTGTCTCTCTCTCTCTCTCTCCCAAGTGCCTAGAGAAACCAAATTTCTTGGCACCTTGACCATGGACTTCTAACCTCCAGAACTGTGAGAAAATAAATTTCTGTTGTTTGTAAGCCACCTAGTGGCAGCCATGCCTGATTTCTAACAAGAGAGACCTAGGCGAGCAAGGTACCTAAAGGGTCTCACGCGTTTAACGGAGAACGTGCGTTTGTGTTTTCTGCAGCCAAGTTCTAGCTTCTCAGGAAAGGTCTTGCCAAAATGACATTTCATGTCTTCTTAACTCTTGCAAATATAGGTAGCGAACTGGAATATGCTGTTGGGTTTTTTTTTTTTAATTTGCAATAATTGCTGGTTGAGAATTACCAAGGGCTGTTTGCAAAATTCGCTTTCTCTGAAGATTTGCTCTGCCTGCAAATGGTTCATCCTCTTTTTGGACAAGAAGATATACTTTGGACACGAAACAAATCTGCCTCAGGGTATACGGAAAATAGAATTGGCCCTTAATGAGTAAACGCCGCCCCCCCATCACTGCAAAGCATAGAAAAATTTATTTTGTTTTTAGTATGAATATTAAATACCTTGTTTGCTCATCTAAAGAACTATAGGTAATTGTTTGCTTGTGTCTAGGGAAAGGAAAAACTATGTGATCTTTTACTTGTGTCTGGCCCAAAATGAATCAGGGCAAAAGATTTACTTGAGAGCCCAGGTCTGAATTTAGATTTTGCTGCATACATCTGGCCTTTCATTAATGTCACATTATTGAATGGTGCCTGCAACTTAGGAAGCATATGTGTATTAACATTAAAATGAAAAACCAAAACCACACAAATAAATGACCAAGGATCTTTCCCACCCTCCATCGGGCTAGCTGGTGGACAGCTCAGTGCTTACAACTGGACATGACATTACTGAAAATGGTAAGAACGTCAGGGAAGTATCTCAAAAGTTAAATCCTCTAAATGCAATCTGGTACCCTGGCTAGGTCCGAGTGCAGAAAAATGGGTGAAATCTGAGTAAAGTTTGGAAGCTCGGTCGACAGTAACATTAACGTTAGGGGAAACAGGGTGTGGGGTATATGAAAATTCTCTATTTTTGCAACTTTTCTGCAAACTGAAAATTATTCCTAAACAAAAGGTTCATTAAAACAAAACAAGTACTTTCAGGATGAACTGAGGGGCTTGTTAAACACAAGAGAATAATTTTTAATGAGGTACATGCATGGGGGTCCTCTGAGTTACATGAAGAAAGAACATGAGCTTACTTCCTAGGAGGGGGTGATCACCCCACCACGTGCGCTAGACCCCCCCAACAATGCTGACATGCCGCACTGGGGAGCCGCCTCAAAGCGCCCCTTTGCCTGGCCAGCTGTGGGCCAGGTCAGAGCCCTTCTGAATGGCCCTCCCCTGGTCCCCGCCCCGCCATGAAGGGTGCAGGCACACAGAGGTAAGGCCTGCGGAGGAGCCCGGAGCTAACCCCTTCCTGGCCATGTCACTTTAAAGGCAGCTGCCACCTTCAGGGCTATTGATTTTAAGTTCCCCTTAAAAAAAAAAAAAAGTCTCCATGCAACAGGCTGTGTGGTCATCGGGCTCTGCTGGAAGGTGGGGAAATGTCACCGTCAGGAAGCCAGTGGGCCCGTCCCAACAGATGGGAACACGAACTGCCACAAAAAGCCAGGGGTTACCCACGCAAGAAAATAAAATTAAAAACTGCTTGAAGAAATGCATTTTCAGTACCGCTAGTCCTGAAGTGGAATTGTGTTCTCTGAGGATAAAAGACTGACCCTTTGACTTAACTACCACCCACCCCCCAATCGGTTTCCACAAAAACACAGGCCATTCAAACTGATGTCATCGGAACGTGCTCTAAAAACTATCGCAGGAATTAACTGCTGAGCTACTTTCTCGTTTTAGCATCTTCTTTTTATTACTGTTTATTTAAATTCTGAACATTTTGCCCGGAGTGTTGACCTGTTACGCGACCTTATTCTATTCCTTTCAAAGAGAAGCTATTTTCACTTTCTCTTATTTTCAATTCCTTGGCTTGCTTAACTGTCTCTCTGTCTCTTTAGTATTCTGCCTTATTATTTTAACTTAACTCTGTTCCTCGCCATCGTCATGTGCTTAAGTGGGGCCTTGGGGGTGACTGCAGAGGCCTCGGGGGCACCATGGAGGGTGGAGGCGTCTCTGCCCAAAGCCCCTGGGACCCCAGGCCCCACCATCTGGGGCCTTTCCACGGCTCACGGTGAGTCTCCTGTGGCTGCTGCTACCGTACACACAGTGGCTTAAAACAACACACATTCATTCTCTGACAGTTCTGGCAGTCAGAAGTGCCCAAAGGGTCTCACTGAGCTGAAGTCAGGGTGCCAGCAGGGCTGGTTCCTTCTGGAGGCTCCAGGGGAGGAGGTATTTCCTGCTGTTTCGGCTTCTAGAGGCCGCCCGCATCCCTCAGCTCGGGGCCCTTCCTCTACCTTCAGAGTCCGCACCTCTTCCCTCTGACACAGCCTCTCCTGCCTCCCTCTTCTAAGATTAAGGACCCCGTGATGACACTGGGCCCACCCACCTGGCTAAGCCATGACAATCTCCCAATCTCAAGGTCAGCCGATTAACACCCTTAATTCTACCTGCAACCTTAATTTGCCTCTGCCCTGCAACACATGTTCACAGGTTCTGGGGGGATGAGGGATGGGTTCTGGGGGGGGGATGAGGGACAGTGGCAGGGGTGGGGGAGATTGTTCTGTCAACCAACCCAGGGAAGATAGGAGGTCCCAGAGCTGCCTGCCCTAGGGCAGTGGCTACTGGGGAGAGATCTAACACGACTAAGTGTTCACTACGCACCAGCCTCTATTTCGAACCCTTCACACGTGTAGGAACTCCTTTACTTCGCACCAGAATCTTAGGAAACAGGTACCGTTTTATACCCATTTTATAGGTGTGGGAAATGAGGAACAGAGGGGACAAGTGGAGTCAGCGGGTGGCAGGATGGGGATTCTAACAGAGGTGGATGATTCCATACCGTAAGCTACCCTGGCTGACATCCAAGGACAGCCGTTTTCCAGAAGGTGCCCGGGGGCAGGGCATGAAGCTCTCAGACACCCCCACTCCAGAGGACGGGGACAGACACACCCATCCTTGGACTCAGCTTGTGCGGTTAGGCCACTGGGGCAACCTTTGACCCCTGGGAGGCTCCTTTTTCTGCTGGGGACTCCCCGGCAGCCTGTGGTGAATTGGGCCCTAAGACATTCAGCGTGTGGCTCTGCTGGCAGGCTCCGTGACTGCCAGGAGGAAAAGTGGAACCACATTCTTGCCTGTAATCGGGGCTGCGGGCATCCCTGCCTCGAGCACGTCAGGAGGAAAAAGCAGGTGAGGTCATCTGTGTTCTGATCTAACCCCGGAGGGCCTGACCCAGCTCCTGCAGGTTCCTTCACCCCAAGAATTTAGACTTAACTTTCTCTGAGATTCTCTCTGTAGAACCTCTCGTCACGACCAGGTGACCTATGATCAAAAAAATTTGATGGCATAACTAAGAAAACTTAGAGTCCACGGTGAGAATCCACACTTGCCTTGAAAACCATTCAAAGTCTCTTTTCCTTCTAGGACCAGTCTCGTCCCGAGAGAGGGAGGGCTCCTTCATGGTATGAAATGTGCTTGCCACTAACTGGAAATATTAACCTAAGGCCTTTGTCCCAGTGGCAGCATTCCATTCTGATCCAAGATTCCCTCCACCAGTGCAGCATCATTTTTGTGCCATTATGTGCTCTAATTTTTAAATTTTTTTTTTTAGAGATGGGGTCTTGCTATGTTGCCCAGGCTGGTCTCGAACTCCTGGGCTCAAGTGATCCTCCTGCTCCAGCCTCCCAAGTAGCTGGGACTACAGGTGCATACCACGCTTGGCTAATGTCTAAATTAATGTCTAATACCAGCAGCATTGTTCTTGTTTAATAAAGATAAGAAGTAACTAAGGCCAACTGATATTGGTGAGTCATCTTATGGGGATTAGGGTAAAAAAAAAAAAAAAAGAACAAAGTGGAACATTCTTGGGCATGAAACCAGCGGGCTGCATATTATGGTCTTAAAGTACAAATGTACAAACTCTTCACCTGCAAAGATTCCTGCCTGGTAGGGAATGTCCTCAGGAAATACTGATAAGGGCTCACAAAAAAAATGTCACCTATATCACTGTTACCTGGATTTGATCCTTCTTAATGGACAGTACAAAAGAGTCAACTTAAAATTTAAAAAAGGAAAAACTAAAGTTAAATTAAAAATCAAGCAATGCTCTCACCATCATTTACAAATGTCTCTATGTCCCCGTGTTTATTGCTATGGGCGTATGTGTTTATAGTTATAATCGCAGTGAACACATAAACGTCTTATGTTGCTATGGTCTTTGTAAGTATCGCTTTAATCATCTCCCTGTTGCTGTCTGTTTGATACATTCTGATTTCATCTACGAGTCCCTGTGAGACAGGATTGCGGGGGCAAAGGTTAGGAATGCTTTCTGACTTTAGATATGTATCACCAAACTGCTTTTCCAAAGGGCTGTGCCAGTGAGGGCAACCTCACAGGAGAAATCTGGCTCAAGAAAGAAAACCCTGGGCTGGGCACGGTGGCTCACGCCTGTAATCCTAGCACTCTGGGAGGCCGAGGCGGGTGGATCATTTGAGCTCAGGAGTTTGAGACCAGCCTGAGCAAGAGCGAGACCCCGTCTCTACTAAAAATAGAAAGAAATTAGCTGGACAACTAAAAATATATATATATAAAAAAATTAGCCGGGCATGGTGGCGCATGCCTGTAGTCCCAGTTACTCGGGAGGCTGAGGCAGAAGGATCGCTTAAGCCCAGGAGTTTGAGGTTGCTGTGAGCTAAGCTGACGCCACAGCACTCTAGCTCGGGCAACAGAGTGACACTCTGTTTCAAAAAAAAAAAAAAGGCCGGGCATGGTGGCTCACGCCTGTAATCCTAGCACTTGGGAGGCCGAGGCGGGCGGATTGTTTGAGCTCAGGAGTTCGAGACCAGCCTGAGCAAAGAGACCCCGTCTCTACTAAAAATGGAAAGAAATTATCTGGACAGCTAAAAATATATATAGAAAAAATTAGCCGGGCATGGTGGCGCATGCCTGTAGTCCCAGCTACTCGGGAGGCTGAGGCAGGAGGATCACTTGAGCCCAGGAGTTTGAGGTTGCTGTGAGCTAGGCTGACGCCACGGCACTCACTCTAGCCCGGGCAACAAAGTGAGACTCTGTCTCAAAAAAAAAAAAAAAAAAAAAGAAAGAAAGAAAACCCTGGAAGCTGGTTATCACAAATCGTGAGGTTATATGTGTTTTCCCTCATCTTTCTGTTTTCCAAATTTCCTGCAATGGTCATAGGACTTTTATAATTAAAAAAAAAAAAAAGTTAACATTAGGGATAGCTGGGTGGAGAGTATATGGGAACTTTCCCTACGGTCTCTTAAAAAACTCATCTGTCAACAAAAAATTATTTCAAAATAAAAGTTAAAAAGAGCTCAAAGTAGATGGCCACTATGTTTGATGTCACCCCCCAAATCAACAGTGTGTGAGTTCTCATATGGCTTGCCTTTTTTTTTTTTTTTTTTTGAGATAGAGTCTTGCTCTGTCACCTGGGTTAGAGTCCTGTGGCATCAGCCTAGCTCACAGCAACCTCATATTCCTGGGCTCAAGCGATCCTCCTGCCTCAGCCTCCTAAGTACCTGGGACTACAGACACACACCATGACACCTGGCTAATTTTTCTATTTTTAGTAGAGACAGGGTCTTACTCTTGCTGAGGCTGGTCTTGAACTCCTGACCTCAAGTGATCCTCCCACCTGGGCCTCTGAGAATGCTGGGATTACAGGCCAGAACAAGGGTTTGAATCTTAACTCTGCCACATGCTATTACTACCTCTGTGATGTTGGCCAATTAATCAGCTGGTCCCCCTGAGACGGTTTAGTCACCTGTGCAAAAGCAAGAGTCCTTCCTCATAGGACTCTTGGGAACATTAAATGAGGAAATAAACCTAAAGTGTCCAGGAACAGAGCAAGGGGTCAACTCTTGGCTCACTCATGTGAGACCCTAATACTGAAGCACCCAACTGAAGAAAGACCTGACAACATTTCCTGAACATAGACAGGACCACAAAACGCCAACACACTAGGATTTGGAGGAAACGGGGGTTGTCTGCGTCGCCTAGGCAGTCACGGCTTGCAAATGGGTCATGTTTCAAAAAAAAAAAAAAAAAACATCATTTACAAATTTGTTTAGAAAAGTTAAAACACATCTTGTTGTGATTATGATCGTGTGGTGTCTTTGTGAGACTGGATCCCCAGCCCGGAGGAGCCCAGGTCATCAAGGAGGTAGTGGTGTGTTAGCAAACAATTATGGGATTTTCAGTGGCAGGAGCTGGGAGTGTCTTCAGGAGGAAGGAGAGTAAATCTGCCTTGGAGGATTGGAGGTCAAGGGGTCATCAACACTGGGTTTTGGAGAACGAGTAGGAGTTCGTTAGGAGAAAAGAATGATGGGGGAAAGCCACTGGAAGGGAGGGCAGTGGGCAAGGGTAGAGGTGACACAAGGGAATGATGGCATATTGGGGGGAAGGTGGTTAAAGCACAGGGAGTGGGGTGGGGGCCATGGGCACGGGCTGGACAGGCAGGGAGCATGACAGGAGTGTGGCCAGACAGGAGGATTGAAAGGCAGGCTGGGTTGGGCACGTGCAGTGTCTCATGCACTGCCCCATGGTGCTCATACTTCCTGTCGCAGAACCAGTGAAGATTTTAGGTGAGGGAGAGGCATGATTAGACCCGAATGTCACAGAGGTAACTGGTGGTAGGACAGGTGAGCGATTACAGGGGGGCAGCGATGAAGGAGGCAGGGAACCAGTTTGGCAGCCTGAGTGCCAGGTGACAAAGTCCTTAAGGAAGGCAGAAGGTGGGAAGACGGGGCACGAGTTCAGAGGCAGGACCAGTAGGGCTTGGTGCCCTGATAAATACGGGGTGGGTTGGAGGAGACCAGGATGATGGAGACGTCTGGCCTGGGCCACTGAGGTGGGACAGGAAGGGAGAGGGGGACAGAGGTAGGAAGGAGAACAGAGCTCTCCGTGGACACTCTGGTACTCTGCCCTCAAGGCAGCTGAAAACACATCTGGCGTCAGGATCACCATCCAGGCTGGGAACGTCTATTTGGGAGCAACCCACGTGAGGAAACAGCTGGAACATCCAAAGAAAATGACAAGAGGGTACAGTTGTCCTGCATATTTGAAAAGCCGGCCCTCCATACACTTGAGTCTCAAATCCCAACAATACTGTGTTTTCCATTCAAACACAATAAGAGTCAACTGCAGTTGAAGATGGAATTTTGAAGAATAGTATTTAGTAAAAGGCTAGTTTTTTTGTTTTTTTTCTTTTTGTTTTTTTTTTGAGACAAAGTCTTGCTCTGTTGTCCGGGCTAGAGTGCTGTGGCGTCAGCCTAGCTCACAGCAACCTCAAACTCCTGGGCTCAAGCGATCCTCCTGCCTCAGCCTCCCGAGTAGCTGGGACTACAGGCATGTGCCACCATGCCCGGCTAATTTCTTTCTATATATTTTTAGCTGTCCAGATCATTTCTTTCTATTTTTAGTAGAGACGGGGTCTCACTGTTGCTCAGGCTGGTCTCGAACTCCTGACCTCGAGCGATCCTCCTGCCTCGGCCTCCCAGAGTGCTAGGATTACAGGCATGAGCCACCGTGCCGGGCCAAAAGGCTAGTTTTGACCCAAGCTGTCTTGCCATTCATCTTGGGACACATTCTTAGGAATCTTCCATGTAACAGGTGCACCTCATAACTGAAGTCTCTTCTCCACTGACAGGCAAGATCAGGGCGGAGCCAAATGCCTTCTGGAAACTTATGCTTACCTAGAGCCACTCTGTATGTCCCCAGAGCCGTGTACACCAGTGCTGCTGGCTACTACAGTTACGCACTTTAGCAACAAAATGCTACCCAAACTCATGAACCTAGGAGTGCAAAAGAGTTAACTGTTACTATGAAACTCAGTCAAATGCTCCAGAAAACCTTTAAGTTGCTTAAAAACAAGCAAAACAAAATACAGTTGACCCTTGAACAAGATATGCAGGTTTGTACTGTGTGAGTCCACTTATATTTGGATTTTCTCCTGCCTCTGTCACTCCTGGGACAGCAAGACCCACCCCTCCTCTTCCTCCTCCTCCTTAGCCTACCCAAAGTAGGCTGCAGTGAAGATGATGAGGATGAAGATCTTTATGGGGATCCACTTCCACTTAATGAATAGTAAATATATTTGCTGTTCCTTATGATTTTCTTAGTAACATTTTCTTTTCTCTAGCTTATATTATTGTAAGAATACAATATAGAATACATATCACACACAAAATCTGTGTCAATCGACTATTTATGTTATTGGTAAGGTTTCCAGTCAACAGTGAGCTATTAGTAGTTAAGCTTTTGAGAAAACAGCTACTTGGGAGGTTGAGGCAGGAGGATCGCTTGAGCCCAGAAGTTCAAGGCTGCTGTGAGCTATGATAGCGCCACTGCACTCCAGCCTGGACAAGAGAGTGAGACCTTGTCTCTAAAAAATAAAATAAAAATTTTAAAAAAGCATAAAAATGCAAAAAAACATGGCATTCCACAGACCTCAAACAGGGCGCATATTTACAGCATTGAGAGCTGAAACAAGAAGGTGGGGTGCCACCTGGTTCAGCCTTAGCTGGGGATGTGAGCACTGGGGACCCCTGAGCACATGCACAAATCACAAAAGTATTGATTTTGGAGGTCACAGAGAAATTTTAGTGAGTAGGTGAATTTGTGAACATGGAATCCACGAATCATGAGGCTCGACTATATTTACGTCTACTCAGAGGGAAACTCCGCGGAGGTGGGGGTCTCTGTCCTCGTTGCTGGCACGCCCTGTGGCTGGTGCTCGTTAACTATTTGCTGCAGGGAAGGAGGGGATGTCCAGGAGGTGCCTGGTCTGGGGTCTGCCAGAGAAACAAAAGAGCACGTTGCAAGGAGTGCCTTGTTCTGGAAGATTCTGTCATGGGCCCTCGGAGTTTATACTTTCTCCTTGAACCTGAAGCCACAGGAAGATTTATGGACAGAGCTTTGCTTCTGGAAACAATGTCTGCAGCACGGGGGGCAGCCTGGAAGGGGCTAGGGCGGGCATAAGGGGACGGCCGAGGAGGCTGTTGGGGTGCCCGGCCTGCAGGGTAGGGGAGAAGTGGGCAGAGACGGAGGGGGCAATGGAGGGGCCCAGGGAAGGCAAGGCTGGTTAGACCAGGAGCCAGCCAGACTCCAGGGCTAGGGAGGCGGCTTTGCAGAGCTGCCCGGGGATTAAATGGGATAAGAGACAGAATGCACTGTCCTTGGGGTCCCAGCTTTGCTGAAAGCGGTCTTGGGACCAGAACAGCAAAACCGCACGAGTGGTTTTGGGGGAGGGGGGAGGACTGCTGTATCGCAACCACTGGCTTGAACTAGTATTATTTATTATCAACTGAAATCCCTAAGTTGTTTTCGCACAAGCTGTCATTAGGCCCTATTTCCCCAGTTCGTATTTATGTAGCTGCTTATTTATAAAAGCGGTTCTCAACCAGGGGCGATTCTGGCTCCCAGGGCCCTCTCCCAGTGTCTGGAGACATTTGTGGTTGTTACCTAGGGGGAAGAGGGGTGCTCCTGGCATCTGGCAGGGTGGAGGCCAGGGATACTGCTCAACACACTACAGTGCAGTGGTCCTACCCCAGAGGATGACCCAGCCCCAAATGTCCACAGTGTCCAGGTTTGGAAACCCTGATTTAGAGCCAAGCACAGGAATCTAAACTTCCACTGCACTGATTCCTGGCTCGCTGGCTCCAGTCAATTGTTTCGGCTGCAGACTCTCTCACATGGTGACTAAGGCCACCCCTCTGCTGTCTGTCATTTCCAGCTTTGATAAGCCAGCTTTCTATACCTTTATCTTTCTAAATTACATGTTAAATGACAGAACAAGATGGCTGCAGAGGACAGAACCCGCAGGCAGCCTCCTACTACGTTGACAGCAGCCCACTAATTAACAGCCTTGGGAACTCCTATCCACCTAGCTGTGAGCCCGGCTGAAGGATGATTAGCTGGGAACTATCTTAACATCTGTGCGCTTCTCATCCTGCCCCCAAGAATATGGTTGGGGACCTGATCAGATGCTTCTATTTCCCTGTGTTCAACACTGTTTACCTACTGAGGCATTAAAGGTCATGGTGACTCACTTTCAAGTTCTTGCAAGACCTTACAGTGTCAGAGGCAACTAGTGCAGAGAACTCTAACTCAACAATAAAAAACAAACACTCTGATTCAAAGATGGGCAAGAGACTTGCATAGACATGTCTCCAAAGAAGATATACAAATGGCCAATAAGCAAACGGAAAAATGCTCACCATCACTAGTCATTAGGGAAATGCATATCAAACCCACAACAAGATGGGTTCACACCCACTAGGATGGTTCAATTTTAAAAAATGGACAATAACAAGTGCTAGTAAGAATGCAGAGAAATGGAACCCTGTACACTGCTGGTGGGGATGTAAAATGGTGTGGCTGCTGAGGAAGGTGGCCTGGAAGCTCCTCAAAAAGTCCCGCATAGAATTACCATATGATTTAGCACTTCTGCTTCTGGGTATATCTCCAAAAGAATGGTAGCAGGGACTCAAATGGGTACTTGTACACACATTCGTAGTAGGATTATTCACAACAGCCAGAAAGCATAAACAACCCAAGTGTCCATCAACAGATAAACAAAATGTGACACACACACACACACACACACACACACACGCAATGGAGTATCATTCAACCTTAAAAAGGAAGTTCTGACAAATGCTACAAGACTGATGAACCTTGAGGACATCATGCTCAGTGAAATAAATCAGTCACAAGAGGACAAATCCTGTGTGATTCCACTCACAGGAGGTCCCTAGAGTCATTGGATCCACAGAGGCAGAGAGTAGAATGGTGGGTGCCAGGGCTGGGGAGGATGGGGAGTTAGTGTTTCTCGGGGACAGAGTTTCAGTTTGGGAAGATGAGAAAGTTCTGGAGATGGAGGGTGGTGACAGTTGCACAGCACTGTGAATGTGCTTAATGCCACTGAACTGTGCACTTAAAATGGTTTAAAAAGAAGATGCAAAGAGTGATGCCAAAGACTTGAACTTCATGGCTGCTGCTCCTCACCCACCTTGGACTTAGATATTCTCCCATGAACCTAACATTCCCCATAACGGAAGGTAAACATAAAAAGACACTCTTTCGCTGACAGCCATCCCTGTGACAGGACCCAGGTGGCTTCCGAGAGATTAGCTCCAACACACCCCTCCGCCTGGAAGGTCTTTGCCTCTGAGCTGTCACACATCAAAACTCCCTGGCCAATGACAACGATGGTTAATGGAGGTACGGGACCAAAAGCTGCACTATTTGGTGTTTTGAGCCATTCTGGTGAACAAGTTTAACTACTCCACAAGGGGCCACGCAGAGGTGCCCCGGAACTTTTTTTTTTTTTAACCAAATATGAACTAGTAAGAACCACTGCTAAACTGTGTGATTAACCACCATTAGCAATGGACTTTTGATGTGAGTTTGAGAAGGGGCAAATCTGATCAGGAGGCCAGAGGCATGGCCTCAAGACCAGAAGGGAACTGAAAGGACAGAGAAGCTTGGCATGCAACTCCACTTTTTACATATCTGAAAAAAAGAATGTGCCATAGATCAAGAATCAGGTGGAGATGCCCTGTACTGCCCGGGCTTGTCCTAGAGATTATCTGCTTCCTTTTGCTTAAATGTCACACTGTTTTCTGGTATCAGGATGGAGGGACCTTCAACATCATTCACAGACGTTCCAGACTCAGAAAAACCATATGCCTCGTGAATCAGTATTTCTCTTGACTCCGGGTACACAGCCAGATGCTGAACTGTAAGGGGGGTCCCAGCAAAACAACGTCACACCCTGAGGCCTTCCCAGGAAGGGCAGCCAGCTTGCTTCTTGGGCATCTTTTAAACAATTAAGTTAATTCCCTTGATCGTATGGAAATCAAAATGACGTGGCTGAAAACCATTTTAATGAAGACAACTGATTCTGAAAAGATTAATTCAGGTGTAGCTACGACACATCTGAAATCTTCCAGAAAACCCCACTGGCCTTATTTAAAAAAAAAAAAAAAAAAAAAAAACCAAAAAAAGCCAACAACTTTAACTCGGGAAATGAAGGGCAAATGTTAGCAGAGGTGGCCATAAGGAGGGCAGAGGAAATCAAACACTTGACAAAGGGCCAGTGGGTTTTTCTTTCAGCAGATAAAAAGCGCTCTGTAATGGGCGGGCGAGAGGGAGGCAGGGCAGAAAAAACAGGCACTGCAGAATGCCAGAAAAAACCTGTTTGCCTTCAATGGGCTGGGAAATTATTCAAGGGCACTGTGTTTCTGGAAGAAGACAACCGAAATGGTGTCAGCATAGGTGAGCCTTAGAAAGATGCCACGCAGGGGTTTCCAGTCTGAGCGCCTGCCCAACGGGGGCCTTGCCAAGGCCAATCTTTACAAAGCAGAGACTGGAACAAGTGTCAGTCTTGTTGTTTTCACCTGGGGGAACTTGAGCTTTCCGTCCGCACCCCTCCATTTGCAAATACCATCAGAGATCATTATCCCCCTAGAAAAGGCACCATAGCACAGTGTCCCCTCAGGGAGAGCTACTGCTAAGCATGTTCCAAGCACCATGGACAGGCACATCTGGAACACCTGCTGAGTTCAGGAGACAGGTGAGGGTCTCCTATCCTCCAATTTGTGTCCCTCACTGAATTTACAAAGTCAGACAGTCATGGCCACAGAAACACAACTGTAAAAATTATTAGTCTACTGCAGGTGCTGTGGGCTGGCCACCTGTTTTTGTCAAAGTTTTATTGCAACGTGGCCATGCCCACTTGCTCACATGTTGTCTGTGGTTGCTTTCGAGTTGAGTAGACGCTGTGTGCTCTGCAAAACCTAAATATTTACTACCTGGCTCTTTTTTTTTTTTTTTTTTTTTTGAGACAGAGTCTCGATTTGTTGCCCGGGCTAGAGTGCCGTGGCGTCAGCCTAGCTCACAGCAACCTCAAACTCCTGGGCTCAAGCGATCCTTCTGCCTCAGCCTCCTAAGTAGCTGGGACTACAGGCATGTGCCACCATGCCTGGCTAATTTTTTCTACATATTTTTAGTTGTCCAGATCATTGCTTTCTACTTTTTAGTAGAGATGGGGGTCTCACTCTTGCTCAGGCTGGTCTTGAACTCCTGACCTTGAATGATCCGCCCGCCTCGGCCTCCCAGAGTGCTAGGATTACAGGTGTGAGCCACCACGCCTGGCCAACTACCTGGCTCTTTATGGAAAAAACTTGCCGATCCCCAGACTATTGTATCTAATTGGTTTGTTCTGGAAGGGAGGGCCCATTCCCAACAATCAAAAGGCACCCAGCCGGGCCCAAGTGGCATGGGAACTCTCATTGCTATCCCTGACATGCAGAAGGGACCGGGATAAGGGAAGCAGCAAAGTGAATTAACTATGCCAAGTCATTACTGAATTCCAGAGCCCTGAAATAGCCTATGCTGGGAGCAAACAGGTAGCAACAGGGTTGGTTTCTGAGCACATCAAAGTCCCTACCATCCTAAGTATGGCGGCTAATAGCTATTAATTCAAGTCAGCAACCAGCTCCTACATCAGGAAATTTCCAGAACCTTGCCAAGACCTTCATTATTATTCCTTTTAGAACTGCAATGGTGTGAGCTTGAATATATTTTAATATGTCCCGTGTCTCAAGGTCAGATTGCCGACTAGGTACAGGGGTAGGTGCAGATGGTACGATTCCCCCCCACCCCCAAATCTACAAAACTTTTGTATTTGAGGAAAATGGTGTTTGAATGCATGGGAAAGAAGTAGATTATACAGAGTACAGGCGAATGGCCAAACATTTGATAGCTTATGATATCAGGCGCCTATATATACTTTATAGCAAATCATATTCACAGAGAATTCACATTTAGAAGCTTTCCAAAAATCACCTAGGAGTTCTCCTGCAACTCCTCTTTCCTTTCTGCAATTAACTGGTTCCAAAGAGTAAGCCAACGTTCAACACTTCCTTTAACTTCAAAACATGGGAAAATGATATGTGTTGTAAAGAACTTAAGAGATGAACAGTGATAACTTGTAAACTTGTTCTCATTTGCAAGTCACTAGAAAGAGAAGGTTCCTGTGGTGGCTGCAATAGTGTCCCCCCAAAATCCAAGTCTAGCCAGAACGTCAGAATGTGGCCTTATTTGGAAACAGAACCTGTGTAGAGGTCATGAGTTAAGGGTCTCAAGACGAAATTTCGATTTAGGGTGAGCCCGAGATCCAAGGAGAGACACAGATATAGAGAAAGGCACACAGGGGGCGTCAAGGGACCCTGGAGGTAGACAGTGAAGTGACGCGGACACAAGCCAGAGACGGATGCCTAGGGCTACCTTCTAGAAGCTGGGAAAGGTGAGAAAGAATTCTTCCCCAGAGCCTTCGGGGGAAGCCCTGCAGAAACCTTCGCTATTTCAGATCTCAGCAGAACTGTGAGAGGACCGATCTCTGTTGCTCTAAACCACCACGCTGCTGGGGATCGGCTACAGCAGCCCTGGGAAACAAAGTTCCTTGAAAGCCAAAGCTATGCACTGTGGCATCAAGTGCTCCACCTTTTCTAAACATTCTCTAAGTGTGCTGGGACACCAAGGCAGCGCTTTGACATTGTGGCCTGTGACCCTTCAGTCTGTTGCAAAGACTGTTATCCACAAAATAGAATAGAATGGAAAATACCAGAGTCCGTTGTGCATAATGAAGATAAACGTTCTTTGGTAAAACTTTGGGTCCTGTTGTGTGTGTATGTGTGCGCTTATTGGGTCACTGTGTCTAATGCTCATTTTTGTGACAGTCACAGTCAAAATGAAACGCACCCGTCTGAGGCAGCTATGAAGATTCCCAGAGGCCCCTGTCTTCGGGCCAGGACAGAAAGGTATCTTCATTATTAAAATCTCCAGGAGAGGGATCCTCAGTGTTGCCCCTTAAGCATCTAAGGATCCAACTAACTAACCATCTCTCTGGAGCCAGGACGAAGAAATCTACAAGCATCAGGACACAGGGTCAGTCCAACTGAGTGAAACGGCCAGGGGCAGCCTCTGGCATGGTGACCTCCACCCCACTATACCTTCAACATTTCTATATTGTTACAGATTAAGAATAGCTACATTCAGGTGACAATGTGGACGAACCTTGCAAACTTTATGCTCAACAAATGTAGCCAGATGCCAAAAGCCAAATACACTGTAGGCTCCTTCTATAGGACTCCACTGAAACGAAATGTCCGGAACAGACAAGGCCAGAGACAGAAAGCGAGGGGCTGGGAGGGCAGGGAGTGGGGAGTGACAGTCAAGGGCTGTGGGATTTCTTTGTGGGGCAATGAAAATGTTCTGGACTAGACAGTGCTGATGGCTGCACAACTCTGGGAATACCCTAAAAAACAGTGAATTATATATCGTAAAAGGGTGAATTTTACATTATGTGAATTATAATATCCCACTTTTAAAAAGCAGCAGCAAGGCTGACTCTGTAGATAATTGGCCTGTCCCCAGCAGGTGGGGACGCTTGGGCATCACTCCCTTTGATTGAAGCTTTTGGAAAATTCTGGGATAGGGGGACACACCAAAGGGGAGTTTTATCTTTCTGACCCTCCAAGCCAGAGAGGGCTGATTTAAACGCACACATCTATAAGATGTGATTCACAACTGTTCCTCAAATTTCTGGAGCCAACTGCTGTGTTTGCGCTTCATTTTTAAGGAAGTTTAAACAATGAATGAATGAAGGAACGAACACACCCTAACACTGTTGAGCACCCCACAAACCATAACAACCCTATGAAATAAGAAGCATTGTTAGGTTTCTAGTTTTACAGATGAGGAAACTGAGGAGAGAGTTTAAGGGGCATCTCCCACACCAGAGAGGGGTACTGGAGCTGCCCTTGGCATGCTGTGTGCTGCCACCTTTGTGCTCCTGGGGCCCAGCTCACGGGCAGGAGAAGGGGCGGTGGGCAAGTCAGAGAAGGAGGAAGGACGGCAGCCTGCTGGGGTGTCAGAAGCCTCCACAGCAGAAGGAAAGGGCGGAAGAGGAGGTGAGGTGGGGCAGGTGTGGGGGCTCCCAAGTCAGGTTGGAAGTTTGAACTTTAAGCATCAAAGAAGAAAACTGGGTGCATCCCTGGGCTCGGGGCCCTTCCTCCCGCTTCAGAGCCAGCAGCGCAGCATCTTCCAGTCTCTCTGCCTCCTCGTGTGAGGACCCTGTAATGACACTGGGGCCCCCAGATAATCCAGGATGACCTCCCATCTCGAGGTCCTTAATTCAATCCCATCTGCAGAGTCCATTTTGCAGTGTAAGGGAACAGATTTGGGTTCTTGGGGGTCAGGAGGTGGCCATCTTTTGGAGGCTGTTATTCTGCCTACCACACCAGTCATGACGATGTCACAAGATCAAAGTGGTGTGAGAGGCCAGCTATAAATTACAGAACAGAGGAGAGACCCTTATGCCCCTCTGGTCTCTGCAGGGACACTCCACCCTCTATGCACGATGTGCCGGGGCTGGGAAAAGACGGCTGGTGCCTGCTGGGAGTGGACAGGGCAGTCCCGAGAACTGCAAGGGCATGGGAGCCACTGGAGGCTTCTGCCTCTAGTTACATAAGCACATTGACCAGATCACGCTCCGCTGTCAGGTTTGCTCCATTTTTATTTGGGTGGATCTCGAGGCACTCGGCTGCCGGGTTCTCTTCCTTGTTCCTTCCTCTCCCAATAACCTCTGGCAGGCAGTGACTGTGTCCTAAACACAGATCACTCTTCTTCTGCCCTGTCCCCCTCCACCCCAAAGCACTATAACCTCAGGGTCCCTGATGGGCTCTGAAGGGCTTCTCTTTAGTGTTCTTGAGCCTTGAAAGAATTTGGGATGGGGTGGAGGCCGGGAAAAGAGATACCTGATCCAGGGGCAAGGGACACAGCTTTTTATTTCTCCAGTGCAAGATAACTTTATTTTTCAATTTATTCTTATTTTTATTATTATTATTTTTTTAAGAGATGGGGTCTCGCTCTGTTGCCCAGGCTGGGGTGCAGTGGTGCAATCATAGCTTACAGCAGCCTCAAACTCCTGGGCTCAAGTGATCCTCGTGCTTCAGCCTCCCGAGTAGCTGGAACTACAGGCACACACCACCATTCCCTGCTAATTTTTCTGGGCTCGTTTTTTTTTTTTTTTTTTTTTTTGTAGAGATGGGGTATCGTTCTTGCTCAGGCTGGTCTCAAACTCCTGATCTCAAGCGATCTTCCCACCTAGGCCTCCCAAAGTGCTGGGATTACAGTTGTGAGTCATGGCGTCCGGCCCAAGATAACTTTAGAGAGGGGCCCAAGGCAGTCACGCCAATGGACAGCAGCATTTACAAGCTGCAGGGAGCCCGCGCTGCATCAGAGGAGCTCTACTGGCTGATGACCTATGGCCTCACCACCTACCCAGCCAGTACCCCCCACCTGCTGGAGTCACAGGAAGAGATTCGTCCCTGCCACACTGTCAACTAAGGCCCACCGCATCTGCCTTTAACTCCGTCTGGATTCTGCCTTCTCTCCATACTGTCCTTGTATCTGTCCGGGACATCTCCTAACAGGCCTCTGGCTACCCAGTCTCAATCCATTCCTTAAAATCCTGTCCCATGCCACTGTGCTGCTAGTTTTCATCTCATCTCTCTTATTTTTAACAGCTTTATTGAGACAGAATTCACATATCACACAATTCCCCCTTTGGAAGTGTTGAATTCAATGGCTCTTAGTATATTCAAAGAGTTGTATACCTAACACCATGATCAATTTTAGAATGTCTTCATTACCCACAAAAAGAAGTCCTGTCCCCATCAGCAGTCACTTCCCATTCATGATCCCCTGCTCAGTTCCTGGCAACCACGAATCCATTTTCTGTCTCTATGGATTTGCCTCTTCCAGATATTTCCTACAAATGGAATCATACAACGTGTATCCGTTTAGGACTGGCTTCTTAAACTGAGCATGGTGTTTCCAAGGTTCATCCACATATCAGAACTTCATTCCTTTTCATTGCTGAGTAATATTCCGTTGTGTGGATTGACCATGTTTAACTTATCTATTCCTGAGCTGACGGACCTGTGGGCTGTCTCCACTTTATGGCTATTCTGAACAAAGCTGCTATGAACATTCAGATACGAGTTTTTATGTAGCCTCGAGTTGTCATTTCTCTTGGGCATACACTTAGGAGCGGAAACGCTAGGTCACATGTTAATTCTATGTTTAAGCTTTTGAGGAACTGCCAGACCATTTCACAAAGCAGTTCACGATTCTACATTCCCACCAGCAGTGCACATGGGTCCCAATTTTTCCATCTTCCCATCACTCTTAAAAATCTTCAGTTAGGAGCTCTCAAGTGGATACCACGAAGAGTCACAAGGACCCACCATGAATCGCCACACCTGGCACTGTGAGCACCGCAGAGCTCACTCCCTCACTGCTTCTAACAGTCACAGATGCTTAAATTCTGGCTGTCCATTGTATCCAATCAGTCACTGTCCATTTCACCCTCGTAAAGTGACAACGGAGACTGCTAAGTCCTACTGTAAATGACTTCTTGATTTATTATTCTCTCTCAATGCAATTTCACTCTTCTAATGAACCTTAGCAAATCAGTTATCCGTAAACAGCACGTCACTGGATGTCCTTGCAAAGTAGGATGAGACTAGGTTCCTGCCAAGTAATTTGATGTCGTCCTTCCCTGCTCCCATCTGCGCTGCAATGGAGGGGTTGCTGGCTCAGACCTGAATCTTTCTTTTGATTTTCTCTCCTCCTGAAACCCACCCACATGAATGACAACCTGATAAGATGTCCTGGAATTATTTAATACATACCCATGACAGTTGCCTAACTCTGTGAATACACTGAAAACCACTGAATAGTATATTTTAAAACGGTGAATTTTATGATATATGAATTATATCTCAATAATGCTGCTATATTATTTTAAAAAGTGACATGAATTTAAAATGTAACCATCCACAGTGTGTTAAATGCATACTCTTAGTGAAACTTTTAGAATATTTTTATTTCAAGATATGATCATAAATCAGTGTGTCTGATACTTTAAACACAATCAACTATAATTCTATACTCAGTTGAAACTATGACTCTATCCACGAACAAAAGCAAAGAAGCAAACAAGCTAAATTTAGTTTACACACAACTTAATTTGAACAACAAAGAATGCGTCCAACTGCAAGGGTCAAGTCACTTAGACCTCGAGGAGGACATTATTTTAACCAGTTTTCCTCCCTCACCTGGTCTGCCACATTCCTACTCCACAGAAAATTCCTACAGGCAGCTCTAGAGCCTCAACTGGAATTGTTTTGCACCTGGAGAGAAGGTTTTCAAAACACAGTAGCTCTTGACCAATGGGGGAGGGGGGAAAGGAAAGTTCACCTAACAAATAACAAAGAAACCACAATTGGTTAGACTTAACAAAGGTCTCTGGGCTTTAAATTATTTAAGAGAGCTGGAGAGGAAAATGTTTTGAAAGTCACAGATGGAGTTTGAAGAAACGGTAACATGACCTGGGATGAGTGAGAATGAAGGAGACCTTGACACAGGATCAGAACTATGTTAAACATGTGGTGGGTAAACATCTAGGGAGGCTGAGTTGGTCACCATAGCCCTGGTGGACGTTGGTTTTGCAGCCGTAATTGCTACTGTGTGACAAGAATGCAAATTATACCACTGCTGATGCCAGAAACAATGTATGCACAATTCAAAGTGGGGGCATTCTCAAGTCAAGAAAAAGAGAGAAAACAATCAAAGAATCTCTTTTCCATTTCTCTAAGGTATGCCATTTGAAAATAAAACAAGCTTTGAAGTATATATATATATATATATATCACGGAATGGTTAAATCTAGCTTAATAACAAATGCATCACTCCACATAGTTATCATTTTTGTGTTGAGAGCACTTAACATCCGCTCCTCTTGCATTTTTCGAGAACACATCATGTTGTACACAATAAATATATACGATGTTATCTGTCAATTAAAAAAATTTTTAAAAAAGTAAAGTCACACACCAATTTCAGAAAAAAATAAAAATAAGCTATACAAAACCAAAATGAATTATGTTTGCAAGAATGAAACTTATTATGCCTTCTAGCTGTTTGCGCTTATTTGCTCTAGAACAAATACCCTCATTTTTTTTTCCTCAGAAGGGTTTGTTAGCAAACTATTGATAACACATAAACTTTAGCCCAGTCCAAACAACCGAGATACTCAAATTTTCCAGACTTTTTATTACTTGGAATGTTAACCTCAAAATACAGTCCTGGGAGCATGCACATACACACAGGATATATAACATTGATTGAGAGTTCACCATATGCCAGGCACTTCTGCCTTGCACCTTGCGCAGATTATCTCACAGAATCCCCTACCAATCCTTATTCCCATTTCAAAGATGAGAAGACTGAGGCTTAACGAGGTTACATGGCTAACAGGTGGTGGAATTGGGACTAGAACCCAGTCGCCCTTGGCCATCGGGCTGTTCACTGTGGTGAACTCTTTCTGGTCAACCAGAAGAGAAGGGGCCCTTCAAAGCTACTGGCTGGAGTTCCACCTCCCCGAAAACAGAGCAAAGGAGGAAAAGTTGTGTTCTTTGCTGGTAAGACTTCAAGAAACTTTTTACCCTCCCGGCCAGCCATCCCTTCTACAGCTTCCATCTCAACAGAGCAACAGGTAAAGAGATTACAGCTGTTACACAACACACAAGGACCAAGGAAACGCTTCTCATTCCTGTCCGCAATGAACGCACCAGCTGAGTTCTTATGCAAAAATGAAACTGGAATAGAGGAGTCAGAAAGACCGAAAGCACACACACTTCGCACCTTTTTGTACCCAAAAGCTCCCTGGCAGGGAAGGAGACGTCTGCTCCGGGGTGTGAGGGTTCTCCTGGGAAGGCCTAAAGTATTATCCTGTTGGGTGCAGTGTGTGTGGGGTATCAGTCCATCCCTGGTCTTGCCCCAGGCACTCCTGAACGAGAAGCACAGGCTGCAGCCCGAGTGACCTTTCTCCCTCTCCTCTCTTGGAGGAGGGGAGGCTGCAGCACCCCAGGGGTGGCTGGGGCTCGGACAGGGCCGGCGGGCATCGTCTGCACCCCTGCACCCTGCATTGGCCGCCTGGAGCCCCCATGCACTGAAGGGGCAGCTTGAACCGGAGCACCCGCCCACCTGCCTGGGGGAGCGCACCGGGGCCCGGCGGGAGGCCCCGAGGCAGCCCCGGGTTGGGGGAAGGTCCCGCGCCCCAGGCCGCCCCCGGTGGGAGGTGGGGAGCCGAGGCCTCCCTCCCGAGCCCCGTTCTCCTCCGGACCGCCCCGCTGCCCTCACCTCGGCCGGGTCGCCTGCAGGCAGCTCTCCGCCCACTCCTCGGCCACTCTGGCAGCCGCCGCCACCACCAGCGCCGCCTCCGCGGGGCCTCCCCGGATCCACAGCCACTCGCAGCTGGGAGCCGGAAGCGGGAAGCCGTGCGGGATAAGCGGCGCATGCGCGGCACCGCCCCCAGGAGAAGGGGGCTGGGGCGGGGCCCAGAAGGGGGCGGGGCCTGGGGCTGGGCGGTCGCCCGGGGGTCATCGTATTATCCTACCGAACCCTGGGGGCGCGGTGGGGGCGTCCGCTCGGCCTTGTGGGGGGCGCGCGGGGACTGAAGGGACAAGGTACTTGCGGCGAGGGTAAGGGCGACCCTTTAGGGACGGGTCAGCGGAGTTGGGGGAGATTTTGGGGGGGAGGTCAGTGAGGGCCTGGGTACCCCAAGGCTTGGGGAGTTCTGGGGGGACAGCGGGGTTGGGGGGAACCCTGATGTGAGATCAGCGGGGTTGGGGGAGTCAACGGAGGCCTGAGTGATTAGCAGGGCTGGAGAGGTTGTCCTGCGGAGGACAGCGGGGTTAGGGGATTTCTTGGTGGGGATCGCAGCGGGGTTGGTGGGGGTGCCTTGGAGCAATCAACAGGTGCATGGAGGAGGAGTGTCAGCGGGCTCCTGGAGGCTCGTTGGGGTTAGGGGTAGCTAATGGGGACGCCTCTGGTGGTGGGAAGCCTGAGGGGGGACACTCCAAGAAATGAAAAGGGTGGGGTCTGTCGCTCGTGAACAAGGGGCAGCTTAGACTCCAGAAAGGTGGGTCTGGGAAAAAAATGAGTCATATACCTCTCAGGTGGTCTCAGACACCCCAACATAGGTGCCACCAAATACCCCAAACATATCAGACACCCAAGCAGGTGCCACCAGATACCCAAAACAGGCTTCCAGGTGTCACAAAATCCGTCAAACATCTCACCTGGGTTCATCAGACACCCCAAAATACACACCACAGACCCCCAATTCAGATGCTGACAGATACCCCCAAACAGGTGCTGAAACACTTGCTAGACACATGCCAAACACGTGCCGGACCCCCCACACACACACGTACACACGAGCTGCTATTTGACAAGTGTGGACAGGCCAGAGGCTGCCCCCAGCACCAGCATCCCCTCAGGTACCATCAGACATCCCAGCCTTGAGGCTGCTTGTCCAGGCCAGGTCCCCCACAGGTGGGGCAGTTAGGCAGTAACCAGGTGATGGTTGGGGGGATCCTGTGCATTGGAGGATGTTGAACAGCATCTCTGACCTCTACCCACCAAATGCCAGTAGTTTGCCTGGTCCTGACAAGCAAAAATGCCTCAGACATTGCCAAATGTCCCCTGGGGCAGGAACAAAATGGCCCTCAGCTGAGAGCAACTGGCCAAAGAGACATTCAGACTCATCCAGCCTAATTCTGGCTTCCTGGGTGGGGTGGGGGTGGGGCTGTGCTTTGTCTTACAGGGTAAGAGTCGGGTAGCAGAGGGAGTTCTGGAAAATGAATGAGCAACACACAGGTGGTGTGCACAGGCAGCCACGGGACCTCAGGGTGACTGAGTAGTGGGAGAGAAGGAAGGGTGGAGGGGTAGACAGGATCAGACCGTGAAGAACCACAAAGGTCACGCCCTGGAACAGGACTGTCTGGAATGGTGTTTGGTCAAGGGGGCTGGTCGCTGAGAAAGCGTCCCTGCTTTACCATGGAGACCCACCTTCCCTAATTACCTGAGGTGTGACTCATTCTCTGTTCTGTTTAACTTACTGTGAGGCCGTTGCCCCTACAGGACAGACAGTAAGGTCTGGCTTTGAATACCTCTGATGGCAGGTAGGCCTGTGGCAAGTTATAGCTGGGGAGTCCCTGTTCTCAACCTGTTGGGAATGAGACTCAGGTGTTCTGACCCTGGCACAGGTGTGGAGGGGGGCCATGGTCAGAGCAGAGGGACACACCATGCTAAGTGCTACCCACATCCTTTCTCTCTTTTCCTTCCTTCCTTTCTTCCTTTCTTTATTTGAGATAGGGTCTCGCTCTGTCACCCAGGCTGGAGTACACAGTGTCATCATCATAGCTCACTGCAACCCGAAACTCCTGGGCTCAAGTGATCCTCCTGCTTCAGCCTCTTGAGTAGCTGGGACTACACCCACCACATCCGGCTGATTTTTCTATTTTTTGTAGAGATGGGGACTCGCTGTGTTGCCCAGGCTGGTCTCAAACTCCTGGCCTCAAGCAATCCTCCTGCCTCAGCCTCCCAAAGTGCTAGGATTACAGGTGCGAGCCACCCCACCCGGCCTAACACATCATTTGTTTTACACAAATTCAAATCTTCCTTGATCTCAAAGGGTTGTCCTGAAAATCACATGATGTCTCCAGGAGAAAGAACGTAATTCACACCACCCTGAGAGTCACTATGGTGACTCACTTCCAAAGAATAGAGTAAGGAAAGGGAAAAATAGTAACCTGGCAGACAGTATCTTAACCAGGTGATTAAAGTTAACATCGCCAGGGATGTCGTGTGGACAGCATGTCCCATCTGATAGGATGAGACAAGAAGATTCCAAAAACCTATAACCCCTGTATAATTATGAGAAAATATCAGAAAAACCCAGATTGGGGGATATTGTACAGATACCTGGCTAGTATTTCTCAAGACTGTCCATCTTGAAGTCATGAACAATAGGGAAAAACAGACAGACTCTCACAGACCAGAGAGACTGGGGAGACAGGATGATTAAAGATAATGTAGTATCACCCAGGCACGGTAGCTCATGCCTGTAATCCCAGAACTATGGCAGGCCGAGATGGGAGAATCGCTTGAGGCCAGGAGTTCTAGACAAACTTGGGCAACATAGTGAGACCCCATCTTCACCAAAAATGGAAAACTTAGCCGGGCATGTTGGTGCACACATGTAGTCCCAGCTACTCGGGAGGCTGAGGTTGGAGGATCGATTGAGCCCAGGAGTTTGAGGCTCTGGTGAGCTATGATCATGCCACTGCACTCCAGCCTGGGCAGCAGAGCAAGACCCCATCTCTAAAATAAATAAATAAATAAATAAAACAAAATTTAAAGCATCTAACAAACTAGAAGGATATAGAATTGGGTATGTATCCATCTTCCAAGGGAGAACACTAGCTCAGCCTGGTTCCGGCACCAGCTCTGTGTGCAGTTTTGGTTCCAAATCTCTGCCTTCACCCCTTCCTTCTTCCAACCTCCCACCTGCCCCTTGAATCATATGCCTAAGATAGATCAGCAAACCTTGCCCCCCACTCCCACAGAAGAGAACAGGATGCCAGGAGAAACAGGAAGCCACTTGCTGCGTCAAATGAAGGACTTCAAAATGCTGAAGCTGGCAGTGCACTGAGGACTTTGCAAAGCCCATGCCAGCCTCTGCCAGCTCAGGGATTCCAAAGGCAGTTGGGGAATGCCCGACAGAATGAAAGCTCAAAAGGGAACACCTGTGACAGCAGCAGCCACCAGCGGGACACCCACAGTCCCACAGCTGGTAAACAGTGCTTCAGAAAGAGGGATGTATGAGAAAGAAGGAAAATACCCGTGTCTGGTGCAGGTAAAGTAAAGGAATGCAAAACCTGCAGCTCAGGTCACTCGGAGGCACCTGCCCCGTGGGTGACGTTGCTCTCACTGCATGGTCTAGGCTTATCCTGAGGTCTGTTCGCCATCTCATTAGCCCCACTGATTCTTGCCTGGGGAAATTCTGCTCCCACCCATGCAGAGGGACTTTTGGCCATGTCTGGAGACATTTTTGGTTGTCACAACTGGAGGAGGGAGTGGAGAGAGGTTACTACTGGCGTCTAGTGGTTGAAAGCCAAGGGTGATGCCAGCCCCCCTCCAATGATGACAAAGAATTATCTAGCCCCAAATGTCAACAGTGCTGAGCTCCAGGAACCTTGAACCAGCCTGAGCCCTGCCTGCCACGGTCACAGTTTGGATTCCCACTGCAAACTGCAAGCACATCTTTTCTAACATGCAATTGCCGCCGCCTCCTGTCCATTCCCTTCAAAGCAGAGCTCGTTTTCAAAAAGGCAAAGTTCCAAATACCAGCAATGACCAGAGTCATCTCCATCTGGGATTTCTTGAATCCAGTACTGTTTCCTAAGCAGAGACGGTGGCCACCCTCACCCCACAAGAGGGGAGGCGGAAAACCGCATGGTCTGAGTTCAATTGTATCCACCCCGCCCCCAGTTCACACGTCACAGTCCTTCTCCCCCAAATCCTTCAGGATGTGACTTTGTTTGGAAATAGGGTCATCGCAGATGTAATTAAGATGAGGTCACACTGGAGTAGGGGGCCCCTAGTCCAATATGACTAGTGTCCTTGTAGACTGGGGAAGTTAGGACTCAGACACACACACACACAGGGAGACTGCAGTGTGAAGACTGGAGTTATGCAGTCACAGGACAAGGTACTGCCCAAAGCCAGACAGAGGCCTGGAACGGACCCTTCCCTGGGGCCTCAGATGGAGCCCAGCCCTGCTGACACCTTGATCTCAAACTTCCAGCCTCCAGAAATGTGAGGCAATAAATCCCCGACGTTCAAGCCCTGCGGGACATGGTACTTTGTCACAGCAGCCCCTGCAAACTCTTACCTGGCCAAGTCTAAATTTTGCAGGAGGAGTCTTGCAATGGCAAAAGCTGAGACTTAAGGGGAATCTGGCCAGTCCTGAGTTAACCAAAGCGCCCCTGCCCTCAGGGACCGATGCCCTGGGTCGCTCCTGAAGTCTGCCCACATTTGGCAAGGATGAAATGGAATGAGCTAAGGAGACCACAGGAATGCTTGAAAGGAAGTGAAGAAGAGAGAGTGGCTGCCATCAGCGGGGGATGGATTGGGCCACTGGACTTACCAGAGCTCAGGAAGGGTTTGCCACACAGGGGGCAGCAGCTGGAGTGGCTGAAGAAGGTCCCTTGCACCAGCTGGTGTCCGCTGACACACTCCCGCTTCTCCCGAGCATCTTGGCCTTTCTCCTTTAGTTGTACGGGGCTCTTCACCTGCATAGGGTGGAGGTGGGGCTTAGGATGGCCTCTGCAGGGGCTGGTCCCCTTATGCCTGTGCATCCAGCCCCAGATCTGCCCCTCCACCGGGGCTAAAATCCCAGAGCTCCTGGGTCAAGGGCACCCTGCCAAGCCGGGAAGGAAGAGGGAGGCCCCCGCCTGGCGCAGCTCCCCCACCCACCTTCTCCTTCTGCCTGGTGACTCGACTTCGGAGGCAGCTCAGCCTACGCTTCACCCCGGTGCTTTTCTCACTCTTCTCGTTCTTGCCAGCACCGTCCTCGCTCCTAGGGGGTGGGGGGAAGGTCCATTAGAGGGAGCTGCTGGCCATTCTGAGGCAACCCTGCGGGTCACTCCCGGGATCCACTTGGAACCTGTCTCCCTGTGGCCTCCTGCTGCACGAGCTTCAGGGACTGGGTTTGCAGAGGGAAATGCAACATGATCTCAAGCTTCAGGTCCCTCTGCAGGCCCAGGCAGGCTGGAAATCCTGGCTCTGTTCACTTGTTTTTATTTTTATTTTTTGAGACAGGGTCTTACTCTGTCACTCAGGCTGGAGTGCAGTGGTATGATCATAGCTCACTGCAGCCTCCAACTCCTGGGTTCAAGCGATCCTCCTGCTTCAGCCTCCTGAATAGCTGGGACTACAGGTGTGCACCACCACACCTGGTTAATTTTTCTACTTTTTGTAGAGATGGGGTCTCGCTATGTTGCCCAGGCTGGTCTCAAACTCCTGGCCTCAAACGGTCCTCCCACCTTGGCGTCCCAAAGTGCTGGGATTACAGGCATGAGCCACCAAGCCTGGCCCTCTGTTCACTTCTGATTCCTCCCTCAAATTCACACCCCACTCCACCCCTGTTCCATCTCTACTTTGCCTTTAAATCCATCCAATTTTCTGCCAGATCACTGCCACACCTCCCCTGCAAGGCTGGCACACTCGCATTTAATAAATATCTATCAAGTCAGTGACCAACAAGTCAGACACAGTTCCAGCCCTGGCAGAATTTATTCCCTGCAGGGAGACTCCATTCCTCCAGTCTTCAAGGCTCCTGGAACTTTGCAAATATCCATAAAGGTTTGTTAAATGAATGAATGACTGAGAGAGAGAGAGAGAGAGAGAGAGAGAGAGAAGGAGGGAGTCCGGGATGCCCAGCCCTGTCTGTGGTCACCAGAACTGGTGATGCCCCAAACCCCACCATTCTTGAGGATAAAGTCTGCACTCCTAGGCTTCACTAAGGGGGTCTGGCTTCTGCTGACTTCTCCCACCTGCCATCCTCCCAGACCCACCCTGTCGCCACCGCCTAAGCTGGGCAGTTCTGTTTTCTTTCCTTCATCCTCATCTGCACATATTGACAAACTCCTGCTCTTCCACCAGAGCCCTGCTCAAACTGTCACCTCCTCCAGGAAGTCTTCTGCTGTCCTCCCAGGGTGTATGAGAGCCCCACCAGCCCCCATCATTGTCCTGATGGGGGCCCCAGCTCCTGCTCCCAGGGCAGGGGCCTGGGCAAAGAGGACCATCAGCAAACACTTGCTCCAATCCAGTGCCACCTCCCCCCGCAGCTCCCACCTGCCATGGCTCTCTGTACTTACTCCGACAGGAACTCAAACCAGGTGAGGTTTGAGTGGGCTCCTCCAGGGCTGGCTGACATGCAAGCCCTCTGCCGGGCCCTGCGGGATCAGAGGGGACAGATACCTGGATCTGAAGCCTTCTCCCCCACCCAGCTCACTCCCTCTTTTGCCCCTTCCCAGCTCCCCACTTGCATGGCTTCGGCATACAGGTGCCCACCAAGTGCCACATCTAAGCACCCACCCATCTTTGACATTGTGGGCTTGTGTGGGGGGATGTTATGACCAGGATTTCCAGCAGAGGGCAGTAAAGTGTCTCAGCCGAACAAAAATGAGCATCTCAGGAGAATTTTTCTAGCAGATAACAGTATCTCAGGAAAGAGGCACCTTTTCTCATTTGCTCCAAGGTATCCCCTGGGCTAGTGGCAGCTTGTCCCCATCTGTGTCCTGTCCTCCCTTTTCTTCCATTCTTCCCTGTCTGCCCTACACCCGTCTCCCATACCTGCTCCCTCACACCTGTTCTGCTTCCCACTTACCCATGGTACTGCCGAAGTTCTTGAAGCACTTGTTGAACAATCAACCTGGGGTGAGGTAGGGAGATCGAAACAGCCCACGGTCGCCATGGGCGACAGGTGCATTTTCCCCAAGATGAGCTGGGATTGCCCAGCCAGGCCCCGGGGTCCCATTACAGACTCTAACTGGGACCCCCCCCCAACCCGTCTCCATACAGAGGCTGCGTGGAGAACCTCTCCCAGGTGGTGGGATGGTGGCTGCCCCCGGCCACTTAGGGCCAGCAACACAGCACCCCTGCACCTCTCCTCCCCCAGCCTCACCCCCCCACCAGTCCTCTTGGGACACAGGGTGGGGGTGGGGTTCCTCCCCTGCTGTGGGGCCGACACTCACACGTGGTCTGGCTCCACGTGGTCCTTTTCAATGCACTCCAGCACTGGGGGTTCTAGGCCTGGAAACAGCCCCCCAGAAGGCACAGTTGTGAGAGGCTATGGCATAAGTGGCATAAGACCAGCCCTCCCGGACCCCACCCCGCCTGGGTCCCTGCAGAACTGGAGACCATCCAGCCGGGGCTTGCACTCTCAGGGAGGAAACATGGGAACAGGACAGAGGGCTAGGGATGGATGGAGTTGTCCCCAGCATCACACAGACACTCATGACCTGCTAAGCACTTTACAGGTGGGAGCTCAGTGAACTCTCTAAGTGACTTTAAGGAGATAATGTTTGTTTGTTTGTTTGTTTTCTGAGGCAAGGGTTTTGCTCTGTTGCTCAGGCTGGAGTGCGGTGGCATCATCATAGCTCACTGCAGCCTCAAACTCCTGGGCTCAAGTGATCCTCCTGCCTCAGCCACTGAGGAGCTGGGACTTTATAGGTGTGCACTACCACACCTGGCTAATTTTTCTATTTTTTGTAGAGATGGGGGTCTCGCTATGTTGCCCAGGCTGGTCTCAAACTCCTGGCCTCAAGCGATCCTCCCACCTCAGCCTCCCAGAGTGCTGGGATCACAGGTGTGAGCCACCATGCCTGGTCTGAGATACGCTTCTTGTCCCCCTCTTACAGAGGGAGCCACAGAGGCTCAGAGACTTGCTACAGGTTTAGACTGCAGGTTGGACTGACACCAGAGAGATGAAAGATCTTAGGACAGAAATTCAGAGCCAAAGAGCCAGATAAAGAAAGAGATAAAGAGCGCCTCAGGGAGCAAGGTCATTGCAATGGGGCAGTCCTCCCTGGCTGGAGGCCCCCAGGGAGAGGGGGAGGGGCAGAGGCTAAAGATCCTTTCCCCTCTCTGGGTTCCCTGGGACCCCCAGCATTCTGCTTAGTTCCTACCCCAGGGGACAGGAGGAGCACCCACCCCCAGCCTCCCCTTCCCCAGGCTTGGTTGAATGAGGGAAATGCCCAGGCTGGGCTACCTTGAGCAGGTGCAGGGGGCACTTCCAAACCCGGAGAGATTTCCAGGGAGCTGATCTCATAAAAGGATACTGGAACTGACTGTGACCTCACTCTTTTCTCGTGGCTGTCACATTCCTGTGAGGAATAAGCATCTCACTCAACCAGAAAGGCAGACCAGGGCCCCAGGTCGAGGGTTCCTAGCCACGGCCACATCCACGGAAGTTTGGAGGACACTCGCCCCAGCCCCAGCCTCCAGCCGCATGCAGTCAGGGGCTCCCACCAGCCATGGACTGCAGTCCTGGCTGAGGAGTCCCCAAGCTGCGGGCTGCAGCCCCAGGTAGCAGAGCCACAGGGTTCCAGCCACAACCAGGAATGGTCAAAGGTGTTCCAACTACAGGACACAGCCCCAAGAATTGCATGCTGGAATCTCAGGTCTGAGGCAATCCTTCCCCAGCTGCAGACCCCAAGTGTAGACAGATCCTCCAAGCCTGGCTGGAGTTACAGGTTGGAGAAGACACCTCTCCCTTCCGTCTCCAGCCCACAGTTTACAATCGTGGCCAAGGATTGTCTACCCCGGATGCCTGCCACAAGGAAGACCCTTCAGGCTTGGGCTGGAATCTCAGAACTCAGAGATGTCCCAGTCATGGGTTACACCATGGACAAGCTGTGCCCACCCTACCTCCTCTGGGTAGGGCTGTCCTTCCTATCCACAGTGCTGGCTTCTGGGCCCAGGAGTGTGGTATGGTCAGGGGTGGCTGCAGGTTACACCCACCTTGCCTGGCTGTTCTGCTGGGGTCCTGCCCCCGGGCAGACACCCTTGAGTCCACATCTTCAGTCCCTCTCCTGGCAGGTTCAGAGCAAGACTAGCCAGTGTCCGAGGGAGACAGGCTCCCTCATCCACAGGTGAAGTGTCGAGGCTGAGCCTGGTGGCAGAGGAGGGGGTATTAGGGAATCAGCGGATCTTGTTCACCTGGCTGCAGCCCCAGGCCTCTGGGGGCTTGAGGGAACCTGCAAGGGGGCCCTTCCAGGACAGGGAGGGGTGGGCAGGCCACAGACAGGGGTCCAGACCTCCCAATATCAGAGGGGTCTGCAGCAGCGGGGAGGGGAAAGGGGAAACCTGGTTAGATTTGTTGAAGCTACATTTGCATTTCAGACCATTTTTGCACAGACTGGATTTCTATTTGGGGTGACTTGGGAGGGATTGAGTGACATGGATTGGGGGTGGCTAAAGTGTCCCCGTCCACTGTTCGGTGCTGCCACTGTGGGCTGCATGCAGTTGAACACCCACCTCTGTTTTGATCATGGGTGGCTTTTTGCATATGTGTGCAAGCGGTGTGCAAATTGTATGTTTGGATTTATATGCATAGGTCTGATAGGGTGAGGGTGTGCGAGTCTGCTGGTTGAACATGGGTGTACACCCGTATGAAGGCAAGTGTGCACGTGTGGGTTCATGCATGCCTGCAGTGTGCACGTGCAGTCTTCAATTTGGGCTCATGCATGCACGCTCGCTGAGCGTGCATGAAGATCTGTGCACCCACACGGGTTCTATGTTCGTGCATGCACGTGCGAGTTGGAAGAGGGTCATTTGGTCTGCCCCAGAAGCTAACCAATGCAGATGCAGTGAGCAGTGTGTCCTGGGACCTGGCTCTGGCCTCCCGGACCCCTGCCCTGTCCTGGAGGTTTATCCTAGTGCCGGCAGGGGACTGACCTCCGCCAGCTATCCGAGCAGCTCCGTGACCTCTCCCAGCTGCGCCGCTGTGGTGGCAGGCTCTGGGACCCCGCCATGCTGGAGAAGGGCAAGTCTGCTCCAGTTTCTTTGCTAGGGGGGCCACTGCCCTTGGCCTCCCCAGACAGGCTGTGGGAAGGGGCCCTGAGGCCCAGGTCCTGGAGATACTCGCTCCCCTGAAGGGCTCCCAAATCCAGGCTGAGGTCCTCCATGCTCTCACTGAGCTGCCTCGGTAAGTCATCCTCCTGTAGGCCGCAGGGTGGGGGGAGAGAGAACAACACATTGATCAAGGGTTGGCAGAGCCTGGGGTCTCCTGGCCACGAGGCCCCCGCTCTCCAATACTCAGACTCTGCCTGTCCCCTCCTGTCCAACTTGGGCGCACTGCCCTTCTCAGAGTGAGTTGGATGGACTGGGGTGGGTCCCCATCCCAGGTGAAATGAGCATCATAACCTCTGTCCTGCCCGCTCAGCAGCTTGTTTTAAAGCTCATAAAGGATGACATCTGCGAACACAATTTGTAAAAGCGCCTTGTGAAGGTTAAGTTGTCCTTGATGCTCACGGTGAGATTTCAGGCAGCGTCAGGGCTCCTAATTTTGTCCCTGGGCTGCTTTGCGCAACCCCTCCCAGGTCTCCGGGACTCTTAAGTCTCCCTCGCAAGCTGGGAACTAGCTGGTACCAAATTTAAGTGGATGCAAAAAAAACTCAGGCATCGAGATCGATACTATTTCAGTGCAGGATTTTTTCAAAGCTGGAAAGTCATTCGGGGAGAGCCACAGTGAGGAAATGATCTGAATTTTAAATAATGACAGTATCGAATGCTGCACCTGTGCTAGTCACACATCTCTCCCAGTCAGGTCCCTGCCACCTCATGCGAGCAGAGTCTGGAACACCTGAGCGGCCAGTGCCCACCAAGACCTTCCCATCCCCAACAGGTAGAAGCCTGAGCTCCTAGCTCAGCACGAAACACTCCAAGGTTTGCCACCTCCAACCTCACCTCCCACCCAGCCGGGCACTGTCAGACACCGAAGAGACACAGATGCGGAAAATGACGCAACAACAGCTACCAGACCACCAACAAATTGCCACCCAGAACCACTCTGAACCACGTGCGTGTGAGCCCTAAACCCACGGCGGTTCCACCAGGGGGCATTGTTATTCCACTGACCCTCTCGGAGGAAAAAGGACTCACCCGGGATCACACAGCCAATAAATGACAGACTCAAATTCAGGTCTGTTCGAATCCAAGCTCCATTCTCTTTCTGTACCGTTTCTCTATTTCTTTTTCCTCATCGTCTTTTGTCCTTCACTTGTATCCTCTCTTCCCACTCATTCTATTTGTCATTCTCTCCAGCCAGGGCACCTGCCTTGAAAACTTCTTCGCCCACCCACCCCCATCCAGAGTCTGCCCTGTGAACTCCTATGCATCCTTCAAAACCCAGCTTGGCATGCCTTCCAGGCTGCCTTCCTGACTCCTCAAAGCTAGTCAGGTGCCCCTCCTCTGAGCTGTCAGGATCTTCAGGAAAGGGACTGGCCTTTTCCAGGCTTTTGTTAGGACAATTCCTCTGACAGGGTTTGGTGGGCATGTGGGCCTCTTCCATTGCTCTACAAGTGGCCAATGCTGAGATGTGGTTCCAGGCACCTATGTGATCGCAGACAACCCCTGATGGACTCTCCCAATCAGTAGCCCGAAGCATGCCTCTGAGAGGACCTAGTCCCTTTCATGTATTCTACAAGAACCCCACCCCTACCCATAGGATTACTAGTTAAAATACAGGACGCTCAGTAAAATCTGAATTTCAGGTAAGTCATGACTACTTCATTAGAAGTATGTCCCAAATATTGCAATAGTTGACATCCGAATCTAACTGAGTGTCTTGTAGTTTCATTTGTTCAGTCTGACAACCCTACCCCTGGACAATTTGACCAGCCATGGCCAGGTGAGGAGGAACAGGGAGATCCCTGCCAAAGCTCAGGGTGGAGACTTTTCAGAGAAGCTTCCACTGACCCAAAGCCAGGCCCTGGTCAGCTGCAGACCGTGGCTGGCAGGAGGCAGGGGGGGCTACGCCCAGTTTGCACTTTTCTTTGATCTCACCCATGTTGATTTCTCTACAGATCTGGCCCCTTTTGTCTTCTTTTTATTGTGATAAAATATACACAACATGAAATTTACCATTATAACCGTTTTTAAGTGCACAGTCCAGTGGCATTAAGTGCACTCACATTGTCATGCATCTGTGTCCAGAACTTTCTCATCTTCCCAAATTGAAACTGTGTCCCCATGAAACACTCACTCCTCACCCCCTCCCCAGCCCCTGACACCCACCATCCTACTTTCTGCCTCTGTGGATCCAATGACTCTAGGGACCTCCTGTGAGTGGAATCACACGGGATTTGTCCTTCTGTGTCTGGCTTCTCTCACGGAGCACGATGTCCTCAATGTCTATCCACGCTGTGGCCTGTGTCAGAGCCTCATTCCTTTATAAGGCTGAATGTTATTCCACTGTCTGGATGGACCACATTTTGTGTATTCATCTACCCATCCATGGACACTAAGATTGTTCCCAATTTTTGGCTATTGTGAATAAAACTGCTATGAACAAGGGTGTACAAGTATCTGTGAGTCCCTGCTTCCAATTTTTCTGGGAAGATACCCAGAAGTGGAATTGCTAGATTGCACGATAATTCTGTGTTTAACTTTTTGAGGACGGGCCATACTGTTTTCCAACAGCACGCCTTCTTCTTGAATCTCCCCTTTGCGGCCACCGTCCTCTTTTCCTCCCCTCCTCCTTGGTGGTACCTTCTCTGCCTCCTCTTCCCTCCCCCTGCCTTTAAGTGCCAGGGTCCCCTCTTCTTCAGTCTTTTTCTTTTCTTTTCTTTTCTTTTTTTTTTTTTTTTTTTTTGAGACAGAGTCTCACTCTGTTGCCCAGGCTAGAGTGCCATGGCATCAGCCTAGCTCACAGCAACCTCAAACTCCCAGGCTCAAGCAATCCTTCTGCCTCAGCCTCCCGAGTAGCTGGGACTACAGGCATACACCACCATACCTGGCTAATTTTTTCTATATATATTTTTAGTTGTCCAGCTAATTTCTTTCCATTTTTAGTAAAGACGGGGTCTC